>OY743190.1:34942528-36178328 GCA_963555705.1 Ligustrum vulgare | reverse complement strand
TAAATCAGATCTGACAAGAAAATTAACAAGAATTAAAATAAATAGACGGGAATTAAAATATAGATTGACGATAGGACCTGGACCCAACAATCACGACGCAATAAATTGACGATGCGGATTGAAGAACCGAGGTTTTCGAGACGCCACAAGGGATTCCAAATTCCTTGATAAGTTTCTGATTGGAACGCCACAAATATTCAAGAAAAATATCTGATAAGTTCTATGAATTGTTCTTCAAGAACAAGAAAAAAAGGAATCCTCCTTTTAGAGAGAGAAAATCTCACATTCATTCAAATAATTCAAAAGTCGTTGTTCCATAATGAAATACAAGGTAATATAATGTAACAATTGACCTAACTAGGGCTAGCCGCTAATTTGGGCCCAAAATATGGAAGTAAATAATTTAAAAACGGAATTAAATTAAAATACGCGAAATCTGGAAAATTAGATGTTACGGCCGTGAGAACTGATTTACGGCCGTAAATGTCCTTCTGCATAAGTCTTACGGCCGTGACCATTTTCATTACGGCCGTAACTATAAAATTCTGCAATTCTTAATTCAAACCCGAGGCGGAGTTACGGCCGTGAGGATTTGAGTTTTACGGCCGTGAACTTGAGTTTTACGGCCGTGAAGTTTCTTCTTACGACCGTAAGTGTCTTTCTGCACAATTTCTTGATTATTTGTCTCGGCTTGATCCTTTCGCCTTCTCGGCTCGACTCCAGCATGAAACTTGTGCCGTTTCCCTCGTAGATCACTGTCACATTGCCCGTAGGTCGACTTCTCCTTTGGTCTCCTACTTCGGATCACATCAGATTGGTATCTAAGTTCTTTTTCTCCAACAATTTTCCCTACAGATTATCTACTCTAAATCTTGATTGTATTTCAGAAATGTATATTTTTTTTTCGTGTCAGTTGTGGCTTGGATTGTGTTCAAGTGAAAAAAATCAAAGCTAAAAATTATGGACAGGAATGAGTTTGGTGAAGTAGCTGCACTTCCTCTGATTTGTACTTTGAGTACCCTCACAGGTGGAGCCAGAGAGAGGAAGATATGTTTGGCAGGAAAGAGGAGAAGATATGTTTGGAGGGAAAGAGGAGTCTGGGAGAGAGAAATAAATGTTTGGTTATATTTATTCAATTGGGTGGTTTGATTGGTATTTATTATGAACTTCAGTGGCCAGGGTGAATTAAAATTACACTGGGTGGCCATGGTGACACCACCCTTAAAGTACAGTGGCCATTGGGCATCGTTTTGTTTACTATAGAATCTCTGGTTTTCTTATTCCCAACGAATGAGATTACAAACACAACTGTTTATTTAATATTACTTATTCAAACAATTGGGTCTAATTTATTTGAATTAGAAATAACGAAGTAGCTCTCTATTTTTAAAAAATAACTTATGCATAACGTGTTGGAGATTTGTGAATAGTGACGCCAAAATGAATAGAATAATAGTTTGTAAATTTGTGCCGAAAATTGGATAGAGTAACGGCAAAGAAAATACAAACAAGAAAGAGAAGAAAGTAGGGACAAAGTTGAGATAAGAGCTGGACTCTTTGTCCTTAAGTTGAATTTGCCCTGCAACGGTACCTACGGATTCCTGCAATCGACTCCCAAGATACAACGGCTTCACTTGTATTTGTAGTACTCCAAAACACAAGTATAACGAACCAAAATTTGGCTTATGTACTGTAAGGATGAAAATAAAAGAAAATCAAAACAAATGCAATGATTTTGATTTAGGAGAGAAGAGATGATGATATTGTTTTGCATATCAAAATGTGAAGAATAGGACACCCAAAGGGTCCTATTTATAAACCATGAAAGGGTGTGGACGAAATGATTGAAACCAAACCATGCACCATTTCCAAACCATGTACATTTATGAAAATGTATCTTTTCACCGGACAACCGTGCTGTCGTACTGTTTTACTCAAAAAATTTAAAATAAATTTGACGTGTGATCGAACGATTTCCCAACCATGTGATCGCACAGTCAAATATTTTGACCATATTTCGTCATTTTTCGTAATTTCTCATTCATTCGATATTGGTTTTCGAAATGCCAAATAAACCCTTCAATACATCCAAAGAAATCAAAATTCCCGTTTGTGCGTCCCGAAGCGGCAAATTAAATTTTCCTAAACGGATTGGGTCGGATTTGAGTATTTGTCCGAATTTGACACGAAGTCACTTTAATCGATTTTCAATTCTCGATTTATTAACCAATATCCAACCCAATGAATAATATTATGCACTCCAATAATGTTCTTTATTTCATGTAACGATCAACTACTTTTCTCAATTTAAAAGAAATTAATTATTTTAAAAATCCTGTGTGGGGAAAAAGTAGAGAATCAAACTAAATGAAACAAAATCTAAGGCCCGTATTTAAACGATTTCCTCAAATCGAATGCGTCGCCTCACCAGAGTGTGATAGGTTTTAATCAGTATTCGATTCCTAGGATACAATCGGTTATCGGTTCATACTGCACTACGTTAACAGCCTACGAACTAGCTGTATCTATCTCTCAAGGAACTTAGCAAAGAAGGAAAATGAAGAAACTTAGGTTGCGTTCTCTTTACCGTTATCCATTTGTTTCCTGTATTCGAAAATGCAGAAAACGTGTTCTGTTGCGCAACTTTTTAAAATTGAAACGAAAAAACAGAAAACAAATTTTGTAAAGATAACAGAAAACACAGTTTTGACGTTTTCCGGGTTTTTTTTTACAAATTCGAAAACGCGAAAAATGCGGGTTTTCACCTTTTGTTTTTAAAAAAATTCAGCCATCACCACTTTTTTTTTTCTTTTACCAATTATCATTTCTAATATTATTTATAACTAAAATTTATTTCTAGTAACTAAAAAAAAATAAAAATATTTCTAGTATTATATATAAATTATCATTTCTAGTATTATTTATAACTAAAATTTATTTTCACAAAAACTTTTGAACTTAGCTAAATAAGAACAATTTTCCTCATTCAAAAACCCGTGAAATATAAAATATTTTTTTATTTTATTTTACAGAATCTATATAATAATAAATTTTAAAAAATTCTTTGTTTTACCTTTTTAAAATAAAGAATGGATTTGACTCTTCAAATTTAGAAAATCGAAACTCATAATAACTAAACAAAATATCATTTTCTGTTATCAATAAAGTCTTCTTAATCTACAAAAATATCATTTTATAAATTTATTCGCAAACAATATAATTACAAGTACACAAAAAAGCTTTTTGCAAAATTTAAAAAAGAATGTATTTTCTAGTTTTTCATTTTCAAAAATAATTTTCAGAAATTATAAATCAAACGAGTTTTCAGCAATTTTGAAAACGACATTGAAAATAAAAATCAAAAAATGAATTGGTATAACTTATTCTTATTCAGTTATGTACATGATTTTAGTTTATGTAAACTAGTTTCATATGGATGTACATGCAGCTAATATATATATATATATATATATATATATATATATATATATATATCATTAATGGAGTTATGTATTTAATTCGTGACGGTCCCAATGTTATAAAATAGAAAACTAGTTATAAGACAAGGATAGTCAAACAATACCCTTAGAAAATGATACGAGTATCAGAACTTTAGAATTAATTAATACTTCATGTTCAAACTTTAAATTTGTTTCTGCTATACAGAAATGAAAAATCTTGACAAGAAATCTTGTGCCTCACATTTCAACTCTTAATTTTACGTTTTATTAATTTCTCCTAATCCAAATAGAGAATATTTTATATAAAGAATTTCTTAAAAATATTTTAACATATTTAAATTCTAAAAAAAAATAAAAATTTGACTACATTAGAAAGAAAAACGTGCGACAGCCGACAGTCATAGTATTTTTCACAACCTATCAATTATTACTTTGAATATCATACATATATTATTCTCTTTAGTTTTGTATATTGGACATTTTCAAGAAACGTGCAAAAGTATAATCCTTTTTATTAAAACTTATCAACTATTGCTTTGAATTTTGCGTATGATTGTTTAATTTATTTCGTTGTCCTAAATTTTTTGGATGAAAAATCTAGTTTTCAAGGACAACCATTGACCAAATATCAAATACGGAACATATTAAAGTATGCTCGTAACCACAACAAATTGTTGAAATTTTGTAGATTAACATTCTCAAAAGTCAACATTCTCAAAAGTCTATGGTACTTCACATATTTTCCTTCAAAGATATGATGATGCATATCACAAATGGGCCAATTGGATTATGCAACATAATATACGGTGAATTTTCTATGCAGTTATTGAACTTTAAGTGAAATTTCAATTCGATTATTAAATTTTTATTTGTTTAAGTTGAACTATCGAATTTTAATTTAGATTTACATTTTGTAGCCATCATTCTCAAGATTGAGAAAAATTACTTAGTTGATAGTTATATCATTCTTCATGCACTAGCTATACAACGCCTCAGAAATGAAGAGAGTAAAACAAGGGATATGATAATGTGCTTAAATTAAAATGCTTATTCATGTTCTTTTTAAAGTAATTTTATGACGTTCATAGAATAAATTGGCTTTGTCGTGTTGTGATGTCAGGGTTCATCGTGGTATGTCTATAAATTAAGAATTTTTCTTCAATTTGGAATATAAATTAAGAAATTTTCTTCAATTTGGAATATAAATTAAGAAATTTTCTTCAATTTGGAATATAATAGATGACGAAATGGCAAAGTTTGAAATTAGATTTAAAGTTCAACGACTCAATTTTAAACAATTAAAATTTAGTGACCCAATTAAGATAAGTTAAAGTTTAATGACCAAATTAAAATTTCACTAAAAATTTAGTGATCGTAGATGAAATTTGCCCTTAAATTATATCATAGTCACACATAAAAAAATAAAAATAAAAAAGGAATCGCATGAGGGGTTGAGGAGTACCTGAGGATTACATCCTTTGGTCCTGTGGATTGTAGCTAGGGGTAGGGTAAGGGGTTGGGGTTCGTTAAAAAAAAGTCACATTGGAAGCTGACAGATATTAAATCCTCCGTTTTGATAACACTGTTTGATTTATAAATTGATTTATTTATGATTTTGAGGTAAAAAGTAGTAGTTAAAAATTGGAAAGAGAATAATATGTGGTTAAAAAGTGATTTGAAAAATTGTGTGATTTATAAATTGGTTTATAAACAAAAAAAAAGACGATTACCAAACGGTGACATAATATATGGTTGGAAAATGATTTTGAGAAATGTGTAATTAAAAAGAAATTTGAAAAAATGTGCTATTTTTAAAGTTGTAAGTTTACCAAACAAAGGCTAAAAATTTTGATTTTTTGTGTTAAATATGTGGTTGAAAGTGATTTAAAAAAATATGTACGATTAAAAATAATTTTTAAAAATATGTTGTTTATAAATATATTTACAGCCTCAGTTTGTAAATCATTTAAAAAAGCATATAAACAACATATTTCTCAAATCGCTTTTTAATCACACATTTTTTTCAAATTATTTTTTAATCACATATTTTACCTCACATTATTTGTTTATAAAAAAAAAAAAAAAATTATCAAATAAAAGTTTACCAAACGGAGGCTTAATGAACGATTCAACTAGTGCCAATGAGGGCTTTGTCAAAGGCTATTTTTGGTCAAAGAAATGGTATTTGAGAGTTTCATTGGCATCTTCCTAATATGTCTAATGGGAGACCAAATAAACTTCAAACAAGGATTGGGGTGTTGATCAATAAATAAGTGGACATGTGAAAGTCACTTACATCATCACATGTTCCAGCCATTGGGTGTAAACTCTAGGTCAAAGTCATAGTTACAAAAGTTGACCTCCACAATTTTAAAGTTATCAGATTATTGATTCGAGTCGACAGTCGTATCACCAGATTAATTACAATTTTATGCATTCTTAATTATTTTCAACATAAATTAACAATAACGACAATTGCCGAACTTTCATCATATATCTTTTTTTTTTTTTAAATGAAATCCATTTCATTACTCCAAAATAAAAAAAAATATATTTGTAATAATTAACTCAATTACTATCCGAGAGGCCAACATTTTTAATTCAAATAGCTAAAGAAAACTGATTGTGCTTTTTTTGGTTGGCAAGCTTTGCTCGCTGAATTATAAATCCAAAAATAAGTAACTTAAAAGCTTTAAGATTAATAATTTTGAATGATTTTCTATGATGAAAAAAATTAGTACAAATTCTCCAATTGCCTTAACAGGTTTTTTTTTTTTTTTTTTTTTTTTTTAAATATGGCCGTACATGAACTATATTTGACACGTCTCACAAGTTTTCTGTTTAATCATAACTATCGATATATGTAAAAGTGTCAAGACAGACGGGCTGATTTCGTTAAAATCGGTCCAAATTGATCCGGGATCGCGAGTCAACCCATGATCCCTGCGGGCGATTCACGGGTTAAGAAGTTATGAACAACGAGTTTCGCAGGTCAAACCTTCGTGGGACGCTGTTAATCCGCTAGCCCATAAAAAAAAAATGTTTTTATTAAATATGGTAATATTGAAAATCTCCCTTATTCTACAATCTCTAATACAACTTTTAAATCAAAATCTATTTTTACTCCCTAATAGTTATGAAACGTAATGTTCTTTGATAATAGTAATTAGAAATACATTTAACATTTAAATGTTATTTGTTGATGATTTATTTAAATTTGCAAATTTAGAAGTAATTCATGTAACATAAAATTTAAATTTAAATTTAAATTTTATGGTATAAATATGAATTTATCATTTTAATTATTTTGTATTTAGAATTTTGACAAAAAAAATTGCTATAAATATAAAAAAAATACATGTTTTATTAATACGGGCCAAATCAGAACAAACCGCGACCCACATGGATTCGACCTGGATGAACTAGCGGGTGGACCTGGGTGTAGTTCGAAATTTGTGGGCTGACTCGAACCAGCTCGAAACCCACAGTGGACGGACTATTTTCAAGCGGGCCGTTAACGAGTTTTCATGTTAGCGGATCGACTCTGTCCGGACCATCCGGATTGACACCTCTAGATATATGTGTTGGGATTGATGTCCAGTAGCGTTTGGAAAAGGGCAAAAAAAAAAAAAAAAAAACACTCACGGAATTTAATTTACACAATTTTTCATATTATTTTTTAATCATTCACATTTTCTCTCTCCAATTTTTAATTCCACATCTTACTTAGAAAATACAAATAAATCAACAAAACAAATCAATTCTTTCCACTCTGCCGCTGAACAGAGGCTTATTTATGTCGTTTTAAACACTTGTTGCATTTATTTTATGAGCGTGCAATTAATTGCCTTGTTGGGAACCCAGGTAGTTCTACTCACAAAAATTGATTTCTTGTGGTAGTTCATCCCATTATAAGATTTTCTGTTTTATGTATTTAATTTGGAATAAATAATTTGCACAAATAATTGTTTGAGAAGATTACCCATGTAGCCCGCTTTACAATAATCTCTTTTCCACTTCTTCTTGATTCCACTAAAACTTCAAATCCTCAAGCTTTCCCCGGTATTCTTCAATGGTAACTGTGCGGTGCGTGGTCACCTTTATTTAGGCCTAGGTTAAATTAGGATTAGAATTTTCTTTGTAATGAGGAAACACACACTACACATTTTAGTGTGTGTCTTGCCACTTTGCAAACTCCGTTAAGAAACATAGTCATAGGAGACTATTTGTAACATCTTTACACTCCAAAACCCTACCAACCCTAATGTCATAGCCCGGCTCGTTTCTGCACAATCCAATACAAGTAATAAGCTTGTATTAGCCTATGATAGTGAAACCATCGAGGAAACCTAATCGGACCCAATTAAACTAAGCTCCAATAAATTAATAATGACCCGATCAACTCTTGATCAGTCAAAATTAATTTATTAATCACGTTCTATTTCACTAAAAGAACGAGATTGTACTATTAGTAAAATTGAAATTACTGAAATAATTAATCCATAATTATATCCTCTGACTTATCGTTCTTACATGTTACCCCCGTCGATTAACTCGAATATTCGGAGTAAGTTCAAATGACCAAAATGCCCTTCTCTGAATATTCATAAACTCTCAACTCTCATCTTCTATTTGACAGTTCGATGTGATCACATCACATCATAGAATTCAACAGTCACTGTCGAATTACTGAGCTCAGATTCATATGTCAACTAGAAGAACCAGTGATATTATGATTATACCTAAAATGTTACAGATTCCATAATTCTAATATATGTTATTTGTTAGTTTATTTTAATTCCCAAAGTATCGATATATTGATCAACAATTTGATCTCACCCATTGATACCTCAAAGAATTTCAAGTTAGTAATCGAAGTCTATTATCCGATTAGGATTAAGATCCCATGTACGATATTCAAGTGAAATTAAATTTGTATGGTCAATATCACAAATTAATTTCACATGGTCCCGTTCAATATGTTTCAAACGTACTCTCAATTTTATTATCGGAGTCAAAGATAGACTTTAATAAAACCGATACGATCTTATCAAAATAAATTGCCCATATTTATTTACTGATCGTAAACGTTAATTTTAAATAGAAATACAAATTGAATCTGTCTGTATTTAACAATTTAAACACTCAATTTGTAATATTAAATCAACTCGTTGACAAACGCAACTTTATATTAATTAAATCAATTAATATTTTTTTTTTCAAAAGTCATGAATTATATTCTATAGGCATATATATAATTCCAACATGCCTTTGGTCACTTTTTGATAATGTGTATTAGATGTTTGGTTGAGAATCGTATACAGATATAACTCTTATTTCAATTCAGAATAGATTTGTTCTAACTCAGAGAATAAAATTGACAATTTATTCTAGTAAGGCTATAGGATTACATATTGATAAGCGTAATTTTACAATTATTTTGGACCATCAAAAGTTGTATATATTTTTTGGTTATTTTAGATTAAAACTCGAATTTGAATGAGATTGGAGCAAAACAAGAAAACAGCGTGTGTATGTGAAAAGATTAGTGCATATTTAGTATAGTGATCTTTATGGAGCAATTTTAGCTTTCTTTTTCTTCCTTCTAGAACGACAAAAACATCACCTAGGGCGCTAGGCAAGCAATTGCAGGTTCTTCCGGGAGTCTTGTTTGACTTTTGGGTGGGTGGGTGAATGGAGTGGGGGGGGGGGGGGTGATATAGATACTAACGATAAAATGCCCGTCCCCTAAACAAAACACACTGAAGTCCCTACATAAATAGGCTCTTGTATTTAGGGCTAGACGTTTATCGGTTCGGTTCGATTATTAAATGAATCGAAATCGAATCGAAACTTTCGGTTTGGTTCTTTCCAAGACAAGAACCGAACTGTTTTAGTTTCGGTTCGATTTTCGGTTATTTTTCGATTTTTGTTCGGTTCCAATTAAAAAAAATTAAATTTGATGCAAATACAAAAAAAAATCTAATTGTTTGCAAAAATTAAAGGTAAATACATCCAAATAAAGTTTTCAATTAAAATTAAAGTTCAAATTCAAGTATTACTACGAATATGAATCTCAGAATCTTGATAGTTAAAATCTTTTTTTACTCTAAAACCATTCTTATTTGAAAATGATATCACGTCGAGGAAATAAGAACATTTGAATCTCATTAAAAGTAAATTCCACAAAATAATAATACTATAATATAGTGTATGAAATAACTTAAAACTAAATTATTAAATTCCATAATAATAGTGTATCAAACAGAAAACATTTCATACACTGTCTAAGTATCTATACATTAAAGTGTGGTTCTACTTGGATAATATTGTGAGTAATGGATTTTTAATTAAAATACTACAAATCTAAACAACATTTCTCAAAGGAAAAAATTGTGAGTAAATTTATACTCCTCCGACCCATTGTCTACACATTAAAGCGTGAACATAAATACATTTTGTTGTATAATTCAATGAAAAATTCAAAAAAAAAAATATTTTTATCGGTTTTGATTTTAAGAACCGATCGGTTTCGGTTTTGGTTTTGAATTTTTTTTTTCAAGAACCGAAATATTTCGGTTTTTTCGATTCGGTTTCGGTTCGGTTTACTCGGTTCCGATTTTTTTGTCCACCCCTAATTGTATCCCGTCCAGGCCTTTCATGTTAATCGGGTGAATTAGATGCTCGGAAAGAAAATCCTGAAAACAAGTTTCAAGTGTTGGGTAATTGTTTCAAATTAGCAAAATTTGAGAATTTTAATTATAATTAGGAGAATCAATTTTGAATTCTGGAATCCTAATGCATTACAAAATTCTTATTATTCAATTATTATGTTTTAAGAGTCTTAATTAATTGAAAGGATTTAAGGCTCAGAATCAAAACCACAAAGAACAAGATCAAGCAGTAACCACAAAGAAACAAACTCTTTATTCAAAAACCGCAAAGTTACAAATCCAGAAATCAAAACCCAGAAATATACATGAAAACTTCTAGAACACAAAGAACTCGAACATAAAACCACAAAGAATCAAACTGAGTTTCAGAATACTCTGACGAAACTCACAAATTGTATACTGATTGTTACAAAATCAATATCTGACAGTACCACTAAGAATATACAATCAAGATCTATAAGTTTCATGGAATAAATCAGAAGAAATCACAGAGTGATGATGGATGCGATTGAAATCGCCTAATGTGAGAGAGAGTTGGGGTTTGTATCAGAAAAGAGGCGTCTGGGTTGAAAATCTGAGTATACAGAGCGTCTCCTTTTCTTTTATTTACAAATGGACGGCCAGGATGAAGCCATAAGATCTAACGGCTTAGGTGAGGCGGTGGTATTAAAATGGATCATAATTCGGGTCACGGCATTGGGCTTAAGCATCCGGGTCACAGCATTGGGCTTAAGTTGGGTAATATAATGGGCTGCACTCCTGACTGATTCAATGGGCTAAAAAATTCCGATCCAATCAATTGTAATAGATCAATTGCCCAACAATCTCCACCTCAATTGAGCTGAATTCTAGTATCTGATAAAACATAACAGATAAGTATCAAAATTCAATCAAGTTCAAAAAACTCAGAGCATCTTTAAATTTGTTAATAGAAATGATCTTTGTTCCTGCATCAGCAGGATTAATCTCAGTTGGAATTTTAACAAGTTTTACAATAGCTTTATCAATAATGTCCCTAATGAAATGAAATTTAACATCAATATGTTTTGACCTATTGTGAAAAACAGGATTTTTACACAGATGTAATGCACTCATGCTATCAGTACATATTTCAACTTCAGAATCAGAAATGCAATGCAATCAATTTCGGATAATAAACCCTTTAACCATAAACATTCCTTAACAGCATCTGTAGCAGCTATATATTCTGCTTCGGTTGATGATAAAGCAACAAGTTTTTGAAGCTGGGATTTCCAGCTAATACAGGAAGAATTTAAAGTAAAGAAATATGATGATGTTGATTTCCTGTTATCAACATTTCCTGCAAAATCTGAATCAACAAAACCTTTAAGTTTAAAATCATTTTCGGTTTTAGAAAATACTAGACTAATTCTAGCAGAACCTTTCAAATATTTTAGAAGACATTTCATAGCTTCCCAATGCAATTCACCAGGATTGCTCATAAACCTACTTAAAACACTTACTGCAAATGCTATATCAGGTCTGGTACAGACCATTAAGTACATGACAGATCCAACATCATTTGAATAAGGCACATTTTTCATTCTATGCAATTCATCAGCAGACTTAGGACAATGCTCAATAGACAATTTAAAATGTGCAGGAAAAGGTAAAGATACAGGTTTTGATTCAGATAAGCAAAATCTATTTAAGACTTTTTCAATGTAATGTTTTTGATTTCAAAACAGTTTTCCTGATTGTCTGTTCCTAAAAATATCCATGCCAAGTATTCTTTTAGCATTTCCTATATCTTTCATTTCAAATTCAGAATGTAGTTTATTTTTAAGAACATTTATATCATACATGTTTGGTCCAGCAATCAGCATGTCATCCACATATAGAAGCAAATAAATGAAATCAGTTTTGCCAAGTTTAAAATAAAAACAGGAATCATATTTACTTTTCTGAAAATTTAAGCTTTGGATATAAGAATCAAATCTCTTATACCACTGGCTAGGAGCCTGTTTTAAACCATACAAAGATTTTTTCAATAAACAGACCAAATCAGAATTTCTGCCTTTTTCAAAACCTTTAGGTTGATGCATATAAATGGTTTCATCTAAAGAACCATAAAGAAAAATAGTTTTCACATCCATTTGCTCAAGTTCGAAATCAAATTTTGCAACCAAAGCAAATAGAATTCTGATGGAAGTGTATTTAAAAACAGGTGAAAAAATTTCATTAAAATCAATTCCCTCCTTTTTGAGAAAAACCCTTTGCTACAAGCCTAGCCTTGTACCTAGGTTTCATATCTTTAGATTCACTTTCTTTCAGTTTAAAAATCCATTTGCAGTCAATTATCCTTTTATTTACAGGTCTATTGACTAAAATCAAGGTACCATCCTTTAAAAGTGAGTCCATTTCATCTTGCATTGCTACAAACCATAGTTTGGAATCCTTAGAAGACACAGCTTCTTCAAAGGATTGAGGTTCAAGTAAAATAGGATCAGAATATGTAAAAGCAGATACAAAATCAGGATCCTCAAACCTAGGAGGAGGTCTAATATCTCTTCTAGGTCTATCCCTAGCCAATTGATAATTTTCAAGATTAGTTTGAACTTCAGGAATATCATCAAGTTGTGGTTTAGTGCCTGCAGGTTCATGTTCAGGTTCAGGAATGACATTTGGAGACTGTGGGGGTTGCTCCACCTGAAACTGAGTATTGGGCAGGCCATTTTCATCACCTAAATGGTCTGCACTCAGCTCAGATGTAATAAAATCTTTTTCTTTAACAGGATCAGACAATTTTTCATTTTTGCAAGGAAAATCATTTTCATTAAAGACCACAGACCTACTCAAAATGACCTTGTAACCTCCTTGATCCCTGACCCATAACCTATAGCCCTTGACTCCTTCTCCATAACCAAGAAAAACACATTTTAAAGATCTGGAGTCAAGTTTAGTTTCAGAATGGTGTGAGTAGGCAGCACAACCAAAAACTTTTAATTTTGAAAAGTCAGGAAGATAATTATTCCAGATTTGATCTGGAATCTTAAAATCAATAACACTGGAGGGAGAAATATTTATTAAATAGGATGCAGTTTTGATTGCTTCACCCCAAAAAATTTTAGGCAAATTTGAATCAAGTAGGAGACACCTAGTTCTTTCAAGAAGTGTCCTATTCATTCTTTCAGCAACCCCATTTTGTTGTGAACTGTAAGCAACAGTCCTATGGCTAAGAATACCTAAGGTGTTACAAAAAGAATCAAACTCTTGATTACAAAATTCTAAACCATTATCAGTTCTAATAGTTTTGACTCTTTTTCCTTTCAAATTTTGAACTAAGGTGATCCAATTTTTGAAAACAGACACAGTGGCATCCTTAGTTTTTAACAAATGCACCCAGGTTTTCCTAGAAAAATCATCTACAATAAGAAGAAAATATCTGAAACCTGAAACTGAACCCACAGGAGCAGGACCCCACAAATCAGCATGCACATATTCAAGCACATCAGAAGATTTATGAATACCTTTAACAAATGAACTTCTTTTCTGTTTGCCTAATACACATTTTTCACAGAAGTCAAGTTTATGCAACACATCATTACCAAATACACCTTTGGTCTCAAGCAGCTTAAGTCCTTTTTGACCTAGGTGTCCTAATCTTTTATGCCATAACTCAGTTTTATTCAAATCAGACACAGCATTAAAAGACTTAGCATAAACAGGCAAGACATTCAACATATAGATCCCATTAATTTTGGGAGTACTCATAATCAAGCATTTATTTTTAAAAATACTAAAAAAACCATTTTGCATTCTGATCTCAAATGATTCAGAATCTAAAACTCCAAGTGAAATCAAGTTCCTTTTCAAATCAGGAACATATCTGGTTTTATTCAAAATAAGAGTTTTGTTATTTTTAAGATGTAACAAAACTTTTCCAATACCTTTCACATCACAAGAAATATTATTGCCTAGTTTCACAGAACCAAAACAATCATTACTGAAATCAGCAAACATATCCTTTTCAGGACACATGTGAAAAGTGCAACCAGAATCTAAAATCCATTCATTTTTGTTATCTGACTCAGTAGTGACATAAACCACCCCATTATTATTATTATCTTGCACTGCAGCCTCAGTCTGATTACTGATTCCCTGTTCATTTTTCCTTTTAAAGCAATATTTAATATGATGTCCAGGTTGGCCACAATAAAAGCAAATTCTAGGTGCTTTATCTATATTAGAAGTACCAGCATTATTATCCTGAGATCTAAAATTGTTCTGGTTTCTGAAATTATTATAATTTTTAGCATTATTATCTTGATTTTTGAAACCAGACTGACTCCTAAAGTTACTGACTCTAGGCTTATTGAAGTTGCCCTTATTTTGAAAATTCTCTTTTACAGACTTGTTATTCCAATCCCTATTATTGCTAGAATTATTCCAATTTTTATTGAAATTTGTTCCAGCCTTATTCAGCCTAGAAGAGTTCTTGTTCCTAGAGGTACCTATTACATTATAGGCTTCCTTAGGATTATGTTTAAATTCTAACTCTTTATTTTTAAGGGATGTATGAACTATTTCAGTGGTCAATGATAAGTGTGCATTTTACACACTTATTGTGCTTTTAAATAGACAATGTAATTGACAAATTGGGAAAATATCTACTTATATATTGTGTTTATCTTGTACAATTAGGTACAACCTCAATTGGAAAGCAAATAGACAAGATTGGAGTGCAATCAAGCTAAAAGAGGAGCAAATTTGATGTCCAAGGACCTAATTGAAAGAAATCAAAAGTTCGGGGACTTAATTGCAACATCCCAGAAAGTTGGAGGACTAAAGATGCAAATATTTCAAGGGCATATTTGTGATAAAAGTCAAATTTGAGGACTAAATTGAAGAAGACTAGAAGCTGGAGGACCCAATTGCAAATCATGGAAGGATGGGGCTGCCGGCTAACCACGCGATCGCGTGGTTAATATCAAATAGCGATCGCGAATCAAGCATATATTCCAACCCGAGAGTTTTCAAGTCAGCCACGCGATCGCGTGTCAAAATTTGGAGCAAAAATCTGGGCCGACCCGGTGCGACCCGGTTCGGTCCATATGCTATTTCTCGCGGATCTACGCGAAAAGAGGTATTTTTGGGCATTTTTGAGTAGGGTTTCAAAATTCTTGAACATTATTCAACCACCAAATCCTAGCCCCCTTCCCTTTTTCTCTCTTTTTCTTTTCTTTTCTTTTCTTTTTCTTTTCTTTGTTTTTGATTTAGTTTGTAATTTAGTTGTAGTTAGTTTTGTTTACATGTTGCTAGTCACCATTGAAGCAAGGAAGCAAGAAGTGAGGTGAAGATTCAAAACAAAGTTCAAAGAATTTTAGGGCAAAAATCAAGGGAAGTGATTTATTTCATTATCTTGTATTTTTAATCTTTGATTTCTATATTTTGTGATGTATTTTTGTAAACCTCAACTTTTGTACAATATTTATATAATGGGCTAGTTATTTTATGTTGGGATGATTGATGTAGCTTAACTTAGTTTAAGTAATTTTAATGTTTGTTTATTAATGTTGAGCTTATTTCATGTGTGTTTGTTGTTGAGATTATTCCATGTGTTTGATTGATCACCAAATATATGTTTTGTGAAGTGTATGATAATCGAGAGATATTATGCATTTTAGATCAAATAACAAATGCTCTAGGTTCTTGTTAAAGATAGAGATATACCTTAAACCCTAGATGATCCATTGAGCTATTTTCACAAAGAGTTAATGCAATTGATTGGGCCTTAATCGACATAGAGATATAGTAGGTTAGACCAATTGATTAGGGTTGATTTCACTCGTGAGAGGTAATTAGCTAAGCTTGGAAAATCGGGTCTAACATTGTAAATGAGTAATTTATTAATTTGCATGTGTTGAGAAATTACTTAAGCGAGAGTTAAGTGAAATCATGAATCCCAACTATTTTATCTTTCATTTTTCTTATTTTAATTTGGTTTAAAATTAGTTTCTTTAATTTAGAATTTATAAAAATCCATCTTTTAATTGTGTGTTTCTCTTTGTTGTTAGAATTAAATTAATTAAAGTTATATAATCTAGAGTAAACATTCCTCGTAGGATCGACTATCCGGACTCAAAAAGTCCACTTTATTACTTGTACGCGACCCGTGCGCTTGCGGTACACTATTTTGAGCGAACAGTCAACTTCTGCCCCCCATATTCTAAAGCATTCCTCAAATCTTTAAACTTATCCCCTATATCATTCAATAAACAAACAACTTTTTGTTCATCAGTAAGTTTTTCATCACAATTTAATAGACTTTGTGTGATCTTAGTAAACCTACTCATGTTCTCTTCTACATCCTTAGATGGATCAAATTTAAAAGAGAAATATTGCTTCCAAAGAAAACACTTATCAGGCAAAGACACAGTATCATAGAGTTCTTCCAACCTATCCCATAATTCTGATGTAGTTTTAGTCTTGCCTACTTGTCTAATAACATTATCAGATAAGTGTAAAAATAAAGTGCTCCATGCAGTTTCATCCATTTCAAGTTGTTTGTTCTGAGGGGTATCAAGGGGCCAAGATTTATCAATTGCCTTAGCACATTTCATTTGAAATAGTAAAGCTCGCAATTTTTGACTCCAGAGGTTGAAATCCCCTTTGCCATTCTATATTTCAACATCTACCTTAACAGTAGCCATTGAAATAATGACCAAGATTTAGAAAATATTTCAAGTTATTGAGCTTTAGTAGTTCAAAGAACAAATAGTCAGGCAGTAAACAATAATGCAGGTCACAATCACAAAGTAAGACAATGTCACACAGTCAAGAATTTATATTCTAGAAAGTTTGCTTATATACAGAACACAGTTTTCAGCAAACAAAGTAATCAAGGTGATCACAATTCAACAGTCTAATTACTCAATCAAGAAAATGTTCACAGCAGTATACTGATAATAAAAAAACCGTCCTTCCAGTATATCCCTCAACCTATACTGGATATTCCCACACTCCCTCAGATTCCCGGATTCTCAATGAAATCCTGGACAAAGGTAAGCTAGGGGTCCTAGTTATAGGCTTCAACGGAGAGATTTGGGAGAGAACATGAAATTTGAAAGACATATTTACAGTATAAGATTGCAGTAATTGAATAATATCACCTGATTGCAGAATTGTATTAAGCTATAGCAGCTTCCACAAAGAGCAAAAAATCAGCAAGTTCAAGGGCCTCCAAGAATCGGCACAACAGATTATAATCACCACAAAGAACAACCACTAAGTAACAATGTAGGATTCTTTCCTTTAGTATATTTTTAAAGAAAAATATATCGAGTTTCAGAATCCTAAAAACGTGGACTCAGATACAGGGATCCAGAAACCCAAAAATTACAGAAACCCTAATTTTGAAAATAGGTTTCAACAAAAAATATCCACGAAGTCAGAGTATCAAAAATTTATACAAAAACTTCAAGAATTTTAAATCTGAAAATTTTTCTCAAAAATATTTTCAGAAAACCACAAAAGACGATTTACAGAAAAATTTAAACAAACTCACGAAAAGTATTTTCTTCAAAGTTTAACACAAGAACCAGAAACCCTAAATTGTTTTTACAAAAACTCAACAACTTCCAGAAAACCCTAGATCCAACAAAAATAGATCTGGATCCAAAAGATTTGAGTCTAAACCACAGCGTATTCAAAGAACCCTAAGGCTCTGATACCACTGAAAGGATTTAAGGCTTAGAATCAAAACCACAAAGAACAAGATCAAGCAGTAACCACAAAGAAACAAACTCTTTATTCAAAAACCGCAAAGTTACAAATCCAGAAATCAAAACCCAGAAATATACATGAAAACTTCCAGAAACAAAGAACTCGAACATAAAACCACAAAGAATCAAACTGAGTTTCAGAATACTCTGACGAAACTCACAAATTGTATACTGATTGTTACAAAATCAGTATCTGACAGTACCACTAAGAATATACAATCAAGATCTATAAGTTTCATGGAAGAAATCAGAAGAAATCACAGAGTGAAGATGGATGCGATTGAAATCGCCTAATGTGAGAGAGAGTTAGGGTTTGTATCAGAAAAGAGGCGTCTGGGTTGAAAATCTGAGTATACAGAGCGTCTCCTTTTCTTTTATTTACAAATGGACGGCCAGGATGAAGCCATAAGATCTAACGGCTTAGGTGAGGCGGTGATAATAAAATGGATCATAATCTGGGTCACAACATTGGGCTTAAGCATCCGGGTCACAGCATTGGGCTTAAGTTGGGTAATATAATGGGCTGCACTCCTGACTGATTCAATGGGCTCAAAAATTCCGGTCCAATCAATTGTAATAGATCAATTGCCCAACATTAATGAATAGTGTTGACGTTCGGTAAGCACTCCAGAGATAGGACACCTGAGGTGTTTATGGGGTGTAAACAAATAGTGTGGATTGAGGTAATCAATTATTGGTATGATTCATTTCTATATTGCGTATCCCAGTATGAGGTCTTGAGGTGATTAATTGTTGTTATATGAACTTTAATTGTTATATGAACTTCTTGAGCAGGTGTCCCAGTGTGGAAGAATAAGTAGTAGTTAGTTACCTATTGGACAAAAGACCAAGGAAAGATTTCTCCATGCGAATTGATGTCTACCAGATGATTTGAAATTCGAATTGTATTTCTTATATGTACACGCATCTCTTTTTGTTGTTGTACATTGACTAGCAAGCTTTGTCAGGAAAAATAGTAATCTAGCATTTTGATTTTGATTTTTTTTAATTTTTTTGTGAGTTATACAAAGAAGTGAAAATTTGTAGATATGGTAAAACTTGATATTTTTCCTACAATACTTGAAAATTTGGTGAATAAAATTATGTATAATTGTAACAATTTATTATATAGTGAAAAAGCTTTGAAGGTTCGTAAATTTTGTATTGTTTTTGTTTTTGTTTTATTTTTTCGTTTGCTCAATTATTTCTTATCTTAAACATAAAAAAATTCTATGGATTAAAGAAGAGGAAATCCATGTTTAATTCCCATCATGAAATTGCCAACCAAAATGGGTGCCTTCTTCAAACATGTTAAAGAAGTGCATGATTACATCAAAGAACACAGTGTTTTGTTTTTAAAATAATTAATTCCAATTTCTAAACTTTTGTATTATTTTCATATTTATTTATCACTATATTTATTAATGAACGGAGAATCAACGAATCACAACATTTTTTTAAAGTTTTCATATAAATTAAGTGAAATGTTTTTATTTTCTCACTCAACTTTGTCGTGCTTTTAATTCAAAATCATTGGCACCAGTTTGTTTACTAGAATCTACTGATTTTCTTGTTCCCACCGATTGAGATTACAAACTCAACTATTTATTTAATATTACTTATTAAAACCTTGGGTCTAATTTATTTGAATTATAAATAATGAAGATACTCTCTATTTCTAAAAAACATCTTATACATAACAAATAATACCATACACTTCAATAATGCTCTCTACTTTAAATCTCCATTTTACGTCTTATTAATTTCTCCTAATCCAAATAGAATATATATATATATATATATATATATATATATATATATATATATATATATATTTTTTAATTTAGAGAGTTTCTTAAAAATATTTTACAATAATTCTCGAGAGACATTAATTATGAATATTTTTAGGGAATATTAAGATGTGACATACATTAATTGATTGATGAAAATAATAACACATTATAATGTTCTCTAAAAATGTCCAAAAATAATGTTTCCTAGAATTACTGAATATTTTAACATATTTAAAATTCTAAATAAAAAGAATTGACTATATTAAGAAAGAAAAAAAAAACAATTACAACCTATCAATTATTACTTTGAATATCATACATATATTATTCTTTTTAATTTTGTTTATAGGACATTTTCATGAAACGTGCAAAAGTATAATCCTTTTTATTAAAACTTATCAACTATTGCTTTGAATTTTGCATATTTATTTCGTTGTCCTAAATTTGTTGGATGAAAAATCTAGTTTTCAAAGACAACCATTGACCAAATATCAAATACTGCTCGTAACCACAACAAATTGTTGAAATTTTGTATATTAACATTCTCAAAAGTCAACATTCTCAAAAGTCTACAGTACTCCACATTTTTTCCCCTCCAAGATATGATGATGCATGTTAACATCACTTTTTGTCACCAAGTTAGTCAACAAATAAAGATGTATTGTCTTTGACTTCTTATTTGAAAACAATTTGGCATTGTGATTATTTGGTTAAGTATTCAGGTCTTCCCTCAATAATAAAAACTTAAAGGAAACAAATTGTAGAAATATGAAATAAACCACTAATCAGATCAATAGCGAAATAAACTCACGTCTAGTTCGGTGCTGATCTGATGAACATGTCGAAATACAATATTCAAATGACGAAAGCTGAGAGAGTTTTCTTGTATTAATTGCCCATAAATGAACATTTATTCCTCTTATTTATAGTAGTTAAGGAGGTTGGACATAATTATTACAATACATCACGTCTGCAGGGTGTGTTTGATAATGGTGAATAACATTTCTGACACACTAATATCAAATGATAACACTGATACATTTACAGATAATGATGAATACTGACATATAATGCGATTGATTTGACCATTCTACAGAGCCTCTGTCTTCACCTCATTTTAAGAAATCTAGGTTGGCTCGTTCATCATCACCTCGGTTATGCGAAATCACCTCTTGCGAAGATCACCTCGCGCTATAACTCATCTCGGTAGTGATGATCACCTCGATGATGAAGGTCACCTCGATTTGTTTATGAAGCTATAGTTGTTGTCCATTTTATTGAGTTCGTCTTGAAACACTAGAGGCCATCTCCTTGGATTAGAGTCGTGTCTTGACCATTGACTCTCTGACCATTGAATTTACTTTACACCTCATCTCGGTATACAACAATGCAAATGAACCAATTAGACTATGTAACATAATATACTGTAAATTTCTTATGAACTTTAAGTGAAATTTCAATTCGATTATTAAATTTTTATTTGTTTAAGTTGAACTATTGAACTTTAATTTAGATTTACATTTTTGTAATCAGCGTTCTTAATATTGACAAAAATTACTTAGTTGATAGTTATATCATAACTAATCCTTCATGCAATCACTATATAGCGCCTTAGATGAAACTTGCCCTTAAAATATATCATAGTCAAACCTAAAAGAAATAAATAAAAGAGGACTGGAATGGGGGGTTGGAGGTAGGGTGGAAGGGGGTGGGGGTTGAGGTTGGTGGTGTTGGGGTTAGTTAACTAAAAAAGGAGTCACATTGGAAGCTGACAAATATGATTTTGGGCTAACAGTTAAAATTGAATTATAAATCAATTTATAATTTACACAATTTCTCAAATTATTTTTTAATCAAATACATTTTCATTCTACACTTTTTAACCATATATTTTTACTTAGATAACACAAATAAATCAATTTATAATCAAAGGGTAGCCGTTGAATTGAGCTATAGCCTCTGATTGGTAGCTCCAATTAAAACCAAAATTAAAATTTCACATTTTAAATCTCTTTTCTACTCCAAATTTTTAACCACATATTTTATTTAGAAAACCCAAACAAATCAATTTACATTGCACAAAGTAGTAGCCGAACAATCCTTTAGGTAATTTTTTTTTTTTTTTTAAAACTAAATATCTATTTGGTAAGAATTTTTTTGACTATAAAAAAAAAAAAAAAAAAGTGATATGTTTGAGGTAAAATGAAACGATCCAAAAACTTTGACGTCATTTATTATCCATTATGACGTAATATAGTATTTTAGAATTTATGTAATGATTTTGGAATGAAAATAAAGAGAAACGTGTTTTAACGAAAGAGAAACGAAAATATTAAATAAAGAAAAGTTACGTCAAAAACGTATTTAAGTGTCCATTTTCTCAAACCTTTTTCTAGCACTCTCAACCTTATTTGATTAATTGTCATATATGTACGAATAAGTCCTTGTAGTGAACTTCGAGAATATGAAAACGGTTTGTTATTCCGACCAACGGATAGCCCTCGGTGAATTTTTAAAGTTATGATAGTAAAAACAGTTAACCCGAAAACTATTTTAAGTGACTTACTTTGGAAGGCCATAACTTTCTCTTCGATTGTCCGTTTCTTGTGTAGTAAATTGTAGATTGAAGTACTTCGTGAGTACTTTGAAACGATACTAAGAATATAAGATTTCATCTCCGTTTGGTACCTCAAACCCGAGCTCAAACATGGCTGCACGAAATTGAGTTTTTGCAAGTCTAAAGCATGACGTGTTCATCTATAATATCACCACCTCCTTCGTAGATTTGATTAGTCACCCAGTATAGGTAGAACAATTCTACTTGTATAGGAGCCTTGACATCCAGGCCCCTGTACAAATACATTTTCCATATAGGTAATCCAACTCCTACTTGCATGATTTGGACGTTCCACCTCCTGCTTCAAAGATGATGCCAATTTGATATTTAAATGTAAAATAAAGAAAACTTCTTCTATATCCATAGTTTTTTCCATTCCGTGCAACCACTTAATTCTATAGATAACTAACGGTTTCCATTAGTTTCTCACACCAAAATTAGCCCACCAAAATCATGAGAAATTAGAGTTCCTTATTCCTCCAATGTTATGGATTTTTTTAACTTAAGATCATGTTTGATCTTTTGTTAGGATC
The DNA here is from genome assembly GCA_963555705.1 of Ligustrum vulgare. NCBI lineage: Eukaryota > Viridiplantae > Streptophyta > Magnoliopsida > Lamiales > Oleaceae > Ligustrum > Ligustrum vulgare. The sequence continues at coordinate 36,155,505 of OY743190.1, read as the reverse complement.
AAGACATGTTAATACAATAACATGATCTTGGTACCTTAACTAGAGTTCTGCAGATTCAAAACTAGTGAAAAAGCCTTGAAGAAAACCCAGAAAATAAGTCCGGAAATGCTAAAATTTCTACAAGTTTTGATACATGGCATGTATCGATACCTCTAAAGTATGCATCGATACATATATAGTAAAAATCAGGACAAACAACATGTGTCAATACATCTGCAAAGTAAAGAACTTCTTTCCGACCATTCTGGATCGAGGTAAGTGGAATATTTTTAATTGTTTACTTGATTGCGTGATCTTAATTGTTTACTTGATTACGTGATCTCGTTATAATTTCATATTTAATATGATATTGTTAATATTATCATGATCTTATTATAAGTTCAATAATTAATACAATTGTTATAATGTTGTTAATATTATCGTGACATTATTGTAATTTCGTTATAAGACCAATATTAATATCATCATAACATTATCATCATTTTGTTATAAGTATTTATGTAATCTTGTTATAAGCATTCCCCATTTAATAATGAGTACCATTATTAACATTATCTTAACATCCAATTGTTTAACATAAAGAAGATGATTAACTAGGTTATTATCACTATCTTGATATCAATGTCATACTTGTAAAAGTTTGACATCATGTATCGATATATTGAATACTTCAAACAATTTATGTTCTCATTTTATGTATCGATACATTAGGGTATGTATCGATACATAATACACTGATCAGTACTATTTTGTATTTAAATGAATCTATATTCTTTTTATGTGATCTTAGACTTAATAAAGATGATAATCTGGTCTTGACAGATAATAATATGTTATCTACTTGTTTAAAGACATAGTACATGATTATATGAATTTGAAACCACTTGAATATTATCTTGATCTTTAATATGTAAGATTAATTCGTCTATATGAACTTGTTTGACTTGACTTGTCTTGTCTTGACTTGAGTTATACGTGATCTTAAATGCTACATCATATATGTATTCATTATGCATTGCACTAAAAATATTTTTATACTTTTCCTTATGCATTACATAGAAAGGAATTTCTTGCATTACAGTCATACTCTATCTTGCGTGTTAATACGCCTATGACTCTTGTCTTGATATACGTGCTACGGAGTTCAGTAATTAAATCACGACGTGGTTACTCTTGTTAATGAATTTCAAGGATCTCGACTCCAAGTTTGAAACCCACATGGTATAGAAACCACGCTTGTAAAAGAACTCGTGGAATAAACTCCACGCTTGAACTCAGGGTCACATTCCCTACTTGTGCGCACTTGGGATAATAGTTGATTGTAATATGGGCCCCATTAAAAGACATATTTTCTTGAAAATACATTTATTGACATTAGTCTTGAATATCATGACTTGGATACTTGAATATTTTACATTGAACTTGAATATATTGTACTGGTATTGTCTTGTCTTGCCTCGACTTGTCTTGATTTTATGACTTGAGTATAGAAATTAACTGATCTAAAAATGTAAGACATGTATTTACGTTAATCTTAATTATATGAAATTTGACTTGATTAGAATATGTGAATTTGAATTGATTTGAATACATAGAATTGACTTGACTGGATTGGATTGGATCGAAATACATATAGTCTAGATTGACTTGACTTGAACTAGGTCTGATCTTGAATATTAGCATTATCTTGAATATATAACGTGACTAGGAGACAAGAATATAAACCTGATTGATTTAATAAGTAAAACTTACATGAATCTTGAATATATGAGGTTAACCTGTCTATGTGCAATAACACACGTGCACCATACTCCACTCACTGGGCAATTATATGCTCATTCCACGACATATCTAATATTTCAGGTAATACTAGAAATGAAAAGGAATTGACGCGAATCTTTAGACGGCGAGACAGATAGTAATGCGCTAGGTGACGACATGTGAGTTGTGAATTTACTAATAAGATCTTGTGTTTTAATTGTCAAACTCGTTATTGTTATTTTACTAATAAGATCTTGTGTTTTAATTGTCAAACTCGTTATTGTGAATTTACTAATAAGATATTGTGTTTTAATTGTCAAACTCGTTATTTATTATTATTATTATTATTATTATTATTATTATTGTTGTTGTTGTTGTTGTTGTTGTTGTTGTTGTTGTTGTTTAACTAAAAAATTTTAAGGTCAAGATCTTATACTAAATGTTTTATCGTTGCTTTATTTTAAAGTAAAGCGATTTTGAAATTCTAGTTAAGTGACGTCGTTTACGTTATTGACTTACGAAAAGAAAAATAAGAATATTTAATCAAGGGGCATTTGTAAAAATACTCAACTTTTGGTATCATAATTGAAAATTACATTATTTTCAGTAATCATTGAAAAATACTTCAGTTTTTTTTTTTTTTGGTTGAGAAATACTGTTTTTCTAAAGTATCATTTTTTGATACTTTAAAAGTATAGTTTCACAATATGATACTTGTGATACTTTCAAATTTTTGGTATCAAAACCTGAAACTTTTTCAAATCCTTAAGATATTGGCGAAATTTTGGTATCACACATTGATACTTTAGAAAATTGTTGCGATACTTTGTCTAGGCATAAAATCAAACACATCATGTACACTATTCTGAATGTCCTTAGCATCAGTGGAGGCTAGAACCGGTAGCTTCCAAGCTGAGTCAACAAAGTTCAAGCAGGCCGACCTCCTTCGAAGCACTATTGCCACCACGTCGTGTGCCATTTCAGCGGTGACCAACGCCATCAGGAAGAAGACCAGTGCCAGCTGGAAGAAGATCAGTGCCATCTAGAAGAAGAGTCAGAAGACTAGTGCCAACAGGAAAAAGATAGCGCCGTAGGAAGAAGAAGAAGAAGAAGAAGAAGAAGACAGGGCCATCGTGAAGAAGAAGAAGGTAGTACCAGCGGGAAGAAGAAGAAGACAACACCATCAGAAAGAGGAGGAAGGCAGTACCAGCGGGAAGAAGACAGCACTAGCAGGAAGAAGAAGAAGACAACTCCAGCGGGAAGAAGAGGAAGGTAGTACAAGCGGGAATTGTGCACACAGAAAATTGGGGGAGAAGGCAGAGAAGTTACCGTATTTTTCATTTTTTTTTTGGCTCAAACAGTATATTTCAATTATGGTTTCAAATTTGGGTTCACAGTGCAATTTTCTCTTTAATCAATATGTTTTTTGAGCCACGTGTTGACATTGAAATTTGAAAATAAAATGAAAAATTTGATCGTGAGTCACATAAAATATGTGATTGAAAAATAACTTTGAGAAATTTGTTGTTTGTAAGTGTTCGGCAGCCCGTTAAACCAATTATAATTGATTAATTATGTTTTCTAGGTAAAATGTGTGGTTAAAAATTGGAGAGAAAAAATATGTGTGGTTAAAAAGTAGTTTAAAAAAGTGAAAATTACAGTCTACCCTGTTATATAAGATTCAAATTCAAAAGTAAGTATAATCCAAAAAAAAAAAAAAAAATCAAATATTAGGTTTTAAATAGGATTTTAATAAATTAAAATATATGAAAAAACTCGTGAAATTAACGTCATCTACGGAAGGAAATATATCTTAAATAAGTAACTCAATCTCTTTCTTCCTAATTATCTAGCAACGAATGAATTATAATTGAAATCAATATTCAATATATCCTTCAACCTCTTACACGCCGCTGCCTTCTAATCTTCGAAGCAACGCTGAAGTCACATACACAGTGCAACCTATAGCATGCCGTCCACACTTGGATATCAAGATACATCGTCTAAAAGTGGAGGAGAAGGGTTTCAGTAGTCATAAGAGGAAGAGAGCTATAGACCAAGAAAGAACCCAGCCGGATATTCCATCAATTTCTACACCTCGACAATCGACCGATTCGAATCCGGTATGTGATCAATTACTGTGATTGAATGGTTTGAAACTCATGTTTACATATTGGGCATTCACAAAATTACACAATTGTGACCCACTAAACATATATGTGACCTCAATTTGAGCGATTTACAGTGAGTTTACGGTATACAATTGTGACTCAATTTAAGCCTGTCACTACATTTTGGGGATAATGCATTGAGTTTCAAAAAAAAAAAAAAATTACTTCACATGAGAATGTGACCTCGTCCATGTGGCCGTGACCTCGTCTAGGTTGGTGTGACCTATTTTAGATGATGGCAGGGACGTGATAACACGTACATGAAACCTTATGAAATTGGGTCTGTTGATGGTAAGTTAGATAAACTGATGAATTCTTGTGAATGTAACCTAACGGTGTTGTTGGGTAGTAAGTTGAAATAGTTGTGTTGTACATGAAATTTATGCCCTTAGTAATCCGAAGAATGTTGATTGCTTGGTAATTATATTAAGAATGTTCCATGACATATATCACATGCACATGATATGTATTTGTGTTTTATCAATGTTTTGTCAATTTGCCATACTTCAATGGCACAAACTATGCTGTGAGTATGACATTGCTTTTAAAGAATGTGACATGATATAGATTCATAAAGAATGCTCACTGACATATATTATATGCACATGTGTATCACACCCGTGTTCTACAATGATGGTCTAACTCACGCTACTTTTCATCAGGTGTGACCATATTCTATCCCCGAGAGAGAATGGTTTTGGGGGAAAATTACATCAAATGCTAGGAAGAATGCCCTGACAAATCTTAAATCCAAGTTTAAGAATAGGACACCACTCATTCAACGTAACAACAACTCTCCAAAAGCATCGCCAGTTTGAAGAAGAGGACACCATGTGGTATATAGAATGTAGAAAGCATTTTGATTGATGACTAGTGATTGTACATGTAATTAGACATTGGATATTTGTATAATTCCAATGCTTTTAGTTAAATTCCAAACATATTTGTGTACTTGTGCTGACATAGTGCACTGAATATTCATTTTAAATATAAAGTGTCTTATGAGTTTATGATATATTTTGTTTATCATTGCATTATCTGGAGGTTTGTTGATTTTGAATACTCATTTTTGGTCTATTTTTCCTGGATTAAAAATTCAATGTGAACATTCATTTTAGGTCACATTACATATAAATCAGGTCACATTTTATCATTTCCCAAGTCACTTATTATCAACATTAAGTCACATTCAAACATATTTATTGCACATTGTAGGTGTCCACTACACATGTTTCAGAATGTGGTCACACATTTGAAATGAGTTCAAGAATTTTTTTATTATCATATGACATTCATGTCATTTCATGTCACATTACATATACATATCAGGTTACATGTTATGATTTCCTGGTTCACTTATTAGCAACATGAAGTCACATTCATACAAATTCACTGCACATTGTAGATATCCATTACACATGTTTCAAAATGTGGTCACATATTTGCAATAAGGTCAAGTATTTTCATTACCTCATGACATTTGTATCAGGCCACATTCATGGACGATCTTGACTTGTAACTCACTGATATAGTTTCCCATTAAGTAAGTGATATGTGTTAATTAATTATCAGGTCACATGTGTATTCATTTCCAGGTCACATCATATATCTTAATTAATTAGTAGGACACATATGTATATTTTAATAGATTACATACGTATTTATTTACAGCATATTATTGAACCACGACACATTATGACCTTTTGCTCACTGTTGATAACTTGATAGTTTAAATTAAGTAAAGAATTCTATACATTCAAGTCACATGCATAGCATACAGTGTTCTTGCTTGTGTCTCAAATTTAATTCCACCTGGACGTTCTTTAGATTCTCTATAAGAAGGTAGAACTTGTAAAATTAATCAATTGTGACCTCGTCACTCAGCAGCAATGAAATTCCATTAATCTTGCTTCTATCTTTCTTTTTTGATTGGGTTTTGATAAGTGCAATTTATGCACTTATTTACATGCTTAAATTATGATTTTATATAGTCGTTTGAGAATAATTGCTACTAATTTATCTATCATTTGTATATATTTCAGTTTTATCTCGAAATTAAGAGAATGGAACAATTAAAGAAAATAATGAGCAAAGGGAAGGAAATTGAACCAAAATTGAGCAAAGCGAGAGTGCTAGATGTGGAACATCTATAAAGAAGGAAAATCATGGAATAAAAGATGAAACCGAAGATTTTCGGAAGTATAAGGATCAAATTGTTTCAATTAGAAGATGGGGACTTGAAGAGAAATAAAGTATGAGGACCAAGTTGCAGAAATTAAAAGAAAAAAATTGCAGTCTCATTTACTACCGTGCGGTCGCACGGTTGACTACGGCGTGCGGTCGCACGAGCAGGAAAAAAGGTGACTAAAGGGCAGGTTTTAGAGGCTGCGACCGCAAGAAATTCTACCATGCGACCGCACGGTAGACCCGACTAGGACACTGGTGGGCTTTTCACGCAAATTCTGATTTAATTCATCACTTTTCATCTAGGTCAGAAGGGGGCATATATATATATATATATATATATATATATATATATATATATATATATATATATATATATATATATATATATATATATATATAGAACAGGACACATGAATTTGGAATTCTCTCTTGACCTAAGATACAAAGCAGCATATCAAAGTTTTGGAGAGCGACTTTATGGAAGATTCATCACCAAATTCTTGGATTTTTCATATTATAGGTGATGGAGTTCCTTTATATTTGTGATTTTCTATTAACAATGTATCTAGGCTAATTTTCTATTGTGCTGGGATTATGATGAAGTCTTAGATACTTATTTCATGCTTTGGTTTATTTAATTTTATGGCAATTGGTATTTTGAGTAATTGATTCGTATTTAGTTTCATCTATAATTTTGATGCATGAATTATATGATGCTTGTGGTGAATTTCTATGATCGAAAGAGTGGAATTTTTCTAGACTTGAATCAATGGCCATAGGGTTCGATAGGGATAGAAATATACCACTATGCCCTATGTGATCTTTTCATGTTCATGTTTGTTTAATGCTTTCCTAAATATTAGCATTCATCATAGAAATATAGGTGAATCGTAATTAGGAAAATGCTTAATTCTTGTTCGAAAGAGAGTTTTAGGCATTATAGGAACATTGATCGTCAATAATATACCTTGTCATGGATTATTTGAATCATAGTGTGAAATATCAATACTAAGATGGATTCTAAATCCTAGCACTTCATTCACATACATTTGTTAAACAAATCTTGCAATTTCCATTTACTTGTTTCTTTGATCAATAATTTTAGATTTATTTGTTACTTTAGTATAATCATTTAGGATCCTCTTTAAACAACTTTACATTCATTTGTTTCGGTTAAGGTTAATAATCTAAGAAAATAGATCTACTCAATCCTTCTGGGAACGATATTCGGACTCAATTCCATTTTATTACTTGTTCGATACCGTACACTTGCGGTAAGAGTAAAAATTAATCGATCAAGTTTTTATCGCCGTTGCCGAGGATTGTAGTCTAGATTTATTTCTAGGTTATTTTCACTAATTCGAACTTTAAGATTTATTTAAAATTTTCTTCTTTATTTCAGTTCATACATTTTCTTTCATTTGTTTCTCGCAGATTTGTGCATGCGAAATTCGAGACACAGAGATCTTCTAGAAGTTGACCCGAAAATCGAACGCACTTTTCATCGCAAGCTAAGAGAGGTAAAATTACCAGAAAAACAACAAAAACAGCATGATATGGCAAACAACTTGGAAAATCAAGAATTGCAAGTGTAAGATGAAGGGACCATGCTAGTTGGGGACTTTATGACTCCGTAAATAATTCAAAATCAGTCAAGTATTGTCTACCCTCCATTTGGTCAGCCAAACTTCCAGTTAAAAACAAATGTTATTCATTTATTTCAAAATGGACATCAATTTTATGGAAGAGCTGACGAGAATCCGCACACCCATGTATCAAGGTTCTTAGAGCTTTGCCAACACTTCAAGTTTCAAGGGATATCAGATGATGCCATCAAACTTCGTCTTTTCCCACATACTCTAAGAGATAGAGCTTTGGAATGGTTAGATTCTCGACCTACAACTAGCATAACAACATGGAATGATCTGGCTCAGAAGTTCTGTACAAAGTTCTTCCCATCAGTTAAAATTGCAAAGCTCAAGCACGACATATCAGTATTTTAACAACAAGATGCAGAGTCATTTGATGAGGCATGGAACAAATTTAAAAAAATGCTCAAGAAATGTCCTCATCATGGGATTTCGAGGGGACTGCAAGTACAGTATTTCTACGCAGGTTTGCTTCCTCAATTCAAAAGTCTAGTAGACTCATCATCTAATGGGTCACTTTCTACTAAGACTATTGATGAGGCATTGGAGTTGTTTGAAAGAATTGCTAACACAAATGCAATGTGGGCCTCAGATCGAGTACTCTAAAAGAGACCTGCGGGAGTTTATGAGGTGGATAATTATACAGCCTTATCTGCAAAAATAGACTCTTTGGTCAGTAAGGTGGAAAGCATAGCTATGGCTGGAAATCCAATGAAGAATGCCAGAACACTTTGTGAAGAATGTGGTGCAGACCATAACACTTCAGATTGTCCTATCTTAGCTCAGCTACTAAAGCAAGTTGATTTTGTTCAAGGGGGTGGTCGTCCACAGAATAATCCCTATTCAAATACATACAATCCAAGGTGGCAAAATCATCCTAACTTCGGATGGAGGGACAATCAAAATACAGTCAGACCACAACAACCTATGTACCAGCAAGAGGAGAAGAAGTCTTCAATTGAAGATCTACTTGGAAAATTTATCGAGAAAACCGAGCAATATATGGGTAAAAATGATCAGTTTATGAGAAGGACAGAGACTACACTTCAAAATCAACGTGCAGCTATAAAGAACCTGGAAACACAGGTGGGGCAGATGGCGATAGCTATTTCAGGGAGACAGTAGGGTACTCTACTTAGTAACAAAGAAATAAATCCTAGAGAGCATGTGAAATCCATTACTACTAGAAGTGGGACTCAACTACCAGAGATCGGTGTTAAACAGTCAGCTGCTAACCATGATAAGGGGGTAGAACAGGAAGCAGAGCAGAATCGAGCGTCGGAAAATACGTCTGAAACAAAGGATGGGTCAAGTAAGGTGAAATCACCAATTAAGCCTTACGAGACTCCAATTCCTTTTCCACAGAGGTTAAAAAATCAGAAGGTGGACAAACAATTTGAGAAATTTCAAAACATCTTCAAAAAGATCCATATCAACATCCCCTTCGCAGATGCACTTGCACAAATGCCTAGTTATGCAAAATTCATGAAGGACATCCTAACACACAAAAGAAAGCTGGAGGAAAATGAGACAGTGATTCTTTCAGAGGGCTGCAATGCTAGACTGCAAAATAAACTTCCTTCGAAATTAAACGATTCAGGGAGTTTTACTATACCTTGTAAAATTGGAAATTGTCATTTTGATAATCCTTTATGTGATTTAGGAGCAAGTATTAACTTGATGCCATTCTCTGTTTGCAGGAAACTAGGTTTGGGGGAACCAAAACCAACAATTGTGACTTTACAGCTGGCAGACTGATCAATCACTTATCTAAGGGGAATAATTGAAGACATTCTGGTAAAGGTGGATAAATTTATTTTTCCAGCCGATTTTGTTGTGTTGGATATGGAAGAAGACAAGAATGTGCCATTGATACTGGGGAGACCATTCTTGCGGACTGGGGGTGCGATCATTGATGTGGGAAAAGGACAGTTCACATTGCAGTTCGACAATGTGGAAATCACATTCGATGTCTATAAAGCAATGAAGTATCCTACCCCCGTCAAGTTCATACTATCGAGTCAATGCTGTAGATGGGGCAGTACAGGAAGCAGTACGAGAAGTATTTAGCTTGAATAATCCATCTGACCCCTTGGAAGCAATCATCATGAATTCAAGCTCCATAAATTCGCTGTCAAAAGAAGAGCTTGAAGCATGCAAGGAATTTTTGGCTAACCCTCCATACAGACACATAACACGTTTTGAGGAATTAGGGATGAGTTCTACAAAGCCACTTCCATCCATTCAGCAGCCTCCAAAGTTAGAAATCAAGCAGTTACCACTTCACCTTCACTATGCATACTTGGGGGAGTCGTCTACTTCACCTGTCATAGTGGCGAGCTCTATTACAGAGGTTGAAGAAGAGAAACTACTTGGAGTTCTGCGGGATCACAAAAGGGCTATTGAGTGGACCATTGCTGACATAAGAGGCATCAGTCCGGCACTTTGCATGCACAAAATACTAATGGAAGACAAATTTAAACCAACAGTGGATGGACAAAGGAGGTTGAACCCAAATATGAAAGAGGTGGTTAGAGCAGAAGTGATGAAACTGTTGGATGTAGGAATCATTTATCCCATATCAGATAGTGGTTGGGTAAGCCCAGTTCAGGTTGTACCAAAGAAAGGGGGAATTACAGTAGTCCAAAATGAAAAGAACGAGCTAATCCCCACAAGAAGAGTTACTGGGTGGAGAGTTTGCATAGACTATCACAAACTCAACAATGCAACAAAGAAGGATCACTTTCCCCTTCCGTTTATTGATCAGATGTTGGAAAGATTAGCAGGCCATTCACATTACTGTTTTCTAGATGGATATTCAGGGTATAATCAGATTGCAATCGCGCCAGAAGATCAGGAGAAGACAAATTTACCTGCCCCTATGGTACTTTTGCCTATCGTCGGATGCCATTTGGTTTATGTAATGCTCCAGCCACGTTTCAGCGATGCATGATGGCTATCTTCTCTGATATGGTAGAAAAATTCATTGAAGTGTTCATGGACGACTTTTCAGTTTTTGGATCTTCATTTGACGAGTGCTTGGAACACTTGAAACTGGTTCTACAAAGATGTGAAGAAACGAATATGGTGCTCAACTGGGAGAAGTGCCACTTTATGGTGAAAGAAGGAATTGTTCTAGGGTACAGGATTTCAGAAAAGGGCATTGAGGTAGACAAAGCAAAAATTCAAGTAATTGAGAAGCTACCACCTCCAACGTCAGTAAAAGGTGTTCGAAGTTTTCTTGGCCATGCAGGATTCTACAGGCGCTTCATTAAAAACTTCTCGAAAATCACAAAACCATTGTGCAACTTATTGGTGAAAGAGGTGCCATTTATTTTCTCTGAAGAATGTTTGGTAGCTTTCAATACTTTGAAGGAGAGGCTGATATCTGCACCAGTGATCATCGTACCTGATTGGGAATTACCATTTGAATTGATGTGCGATGCAAGTGATTATGCAGTAGGAGCAGTCTGGGGCAACGAAGAGGAAAAATATTTCACGTGATCTACTATGCTAGCCGGACTCTCAATGATGCACATCTTAATTACACCACTACTGAGAAGGAGCTACTTGCTGTTGTCTTTGCATTTGATAAATTTCGTTCTTATCTGGTGGGGTCGAAGGTAACAGTTTACACAGATCACTCTGCATTGAAATATCTGTTGAGTAAAAAGGATGCAAAACCCAGGTTGATCAGATGGATACTGCTGTTGCAAGAATTTGACTTGGAAATCAAGGATAAAAAGGGTTGCGAGAATGTAGTAGCTTATCATCTATCTCGCCTTGAACAAGAAAAGGAGCTAATGTTGGCAGATATTAGTGAAGTATTCCCAGATGAGCAGTTGTTTGGTGTAGAGAAAGCTCCGTGGTATGCAGACATCGTGAACTATCTGGAAAAAACCATCATTCCACCTGGATACTCGAGTCATCAGAAGAAGAAATTCTTTTCTGGCATGAAATATTATTTGTGGGAAGATCCTATTCTTTATAAAAGGTGCCCGGATCAAATTATTAGGAGGTGTTCCAGAAGATGAAGCAGTCAAAATATTGGAGCAATGCCATTCTTTTGCGTATGGTGGTCACTTTGGAGCTTCTAAAACGGCTGCAAAAGTTCTACAGTCAGGATTCTATTGGCCTAGCATATTCAAGGACTCCTACGTACTGGTGAAAAATTGTGATAGGTGTCAAAGGACCGGGAACATATCCAGGAGAAATGAAATGCCTCTAAACAGTGTTCTAGAAGTGGAAATTTTTGATGTTTGGGGAATAGATTTCATGGGTCCATTCATCCCTTCCTACTCAAATCAGTATATTCTTGTAGCAGTGGATTATATATCTAAATAGGTTGAAGCTGTTGCGTTACCTACAAATGATGTCCGCGTGGTGATGGATTTTCTAAAGAAAGTCATTTTTGTAAGGTATGACACTCCACGAGCTATAATCAGTGATGGAGGTAAACATTTTTGTAACAAGCAATTCGAACAACTACTGGTCAAATATGGAGTAAAACACAGGGTTGCCACTCCATACCACCCCCAAATGAGAGGACAGGTGGAAGTCTCCAACAGGGAGCTTAAGAGGATCCTTGAGGTCACAGTGAATTCAACAAGGAAGGACTGGTCTAAGAAGCTCGAAAATGCATTGTGGGCTTACAGGACAGCTTTAAAAACACCCATTGGAATGTCCCCATATCGCCTCGTATTTGGGAAGGCATGCCACTTACCTGTTGAGCTAGAGCACAAGGCTTTTTGGGCTGTGAAGAAGTTGAATTTTGATTTACAAGCAGCAAGAGAGAAACGGTTGTTGCAACTAAATGAAATCGATGAATTCAGGTTGGAAGCATATGAGAGCTCAAAATTGTATAAGGAACGCACCAAAAAGTGGCACGACAAGCATATTCAAAGAAAGGCCTTTGAGGTTGGTCAACATGTTCTACTATATAATTCTCGCCTCAAATTGTTTCCGGGGAAACTGAGATCAAGGTGGTCGGGTCCCTACTCGGTAACCAAGGTCTATCCATTCGGGGCAGTTGAAATCACTCATGAGGAGAATGGCACATTTAAAGTGAATGGACAACGCTTGAAGCCTTATTGGGGTGGTGAATTCTCTAAAGAGAAGACCACCACTACTCTTACCTCATTGGAGTAAATCCCGAGAAAGTCGAGCTTAAGACTATAAATGAAGCGTTCTATGGGAGGCAACCCATATTTCTTCCTTTTTATTTACATTTGTTTTCCCTTGTTATTTTATTTTATTTTATGCTATTTTAGGGTGAATGACTTCATTTTTGCATTTTGATACTTTTGCATTTCTATTTGACACTTCATATTCCCACATTTCACATGTATAGGAAGTTAGGTAGTTTATTAGCCACATAATGTTCTTACCAATCATTCACACAGTCATCCACCTAAAACATGTTATCTATTCTCATAATTCATGTTCATGCATTATAAAATATGTTGGAGTCAAGCACGAGTCAAAAACAAAACTGGATTTTTTTTTTCATCAGGTCATGCGTGTGACCGCATGGAATTACAGCCGTGCGGCCACACGGTAGAAATTTGGGTGCTGAAATTTTTTAAAAACCGAACAGCAGGTTCATTTCCAACAAACAAACCCGACACTGCCTCTCTCAAAAAAATCGCCCAGCGCCCAACCTTCGAATTTTTTTGACAAAATCTTCTTGCTTGCATTCCATTGGGTGAAATCAAACATCTCCAACACCTTCAATTCAAGAATTCAAGGTTAGTTCCACTAAAATTTTGCAATTTTTGCCCTAAGTTCGAAAATTATACCTATGTCCAAAAATCGATTTTGTTGCTTGATGGAGGATGGGACTAGGGAGAAAATAGTGTAATTGTTGATGGGCATTGATGTTAGGAAATTTTGGGAGTGATATATGCATATATTGTTATGATTTTCACCACATTTCACCAATGCACTCAAAGTGCTCGACAAAATGCCAATGTGATGATTCGTGCCCCATTTGCAAATTTCTCCTGAACCATCATCTTCACTGCATGCTTAGGGTTAATTTCATGCAAAAAATTCATGTTTTGATCCATTGGAATGCATAAAAATCTTAGATTTCATATTTGCCTTCATTGCACCTCCATTGCACCATTGTAGCACCATTGCAGCCTCACTGCACCCTCGCTGCAGCCTCACTGCACACTTTCGTCCCCCTGGTTCTTGACTCAAATGACCTCCGTTTGACTTGAAATTTTATTATGTTGTAGATGAGATCATGTACTTTCATATGCCCGAAGATGTCCTGGAAAAATTTTAATTTTTCGAGGTGATATCCGAGGTCAAAAAGCACTACTCACCCATATTTTCTTCTTTCCCTTTGATGCATTTTCATAAGTTTGGGTGTGTTTCTCATTGTTTTTACATTTCATACCTACTCTATTGAGTCTAATATTTTCTAATTATCATTTGTAGGAACAATGTCACCCCGAAAAGCCCAAGTTCCACCTCGCAAGGGCAAGGGAAAAGCGAGGTCATCAAAACGGCCAAGGAGACACCCATCTAACTCGGACTCCGATTCTGAGGAGTTTGATACATGATCAATCCATAGATTCATGGGGCCCGAAGAGCAGAAATTGTTCGAGGAGAATCTAAAGAAAAAACGGTTTTTGGGGGAAAGGGAGGTGATACTAACCGACTTCCCACATTCTGAGTTGGTACATCTCATAGAGCATGCGGGATGGCACAAGCTCGCATCCACACCACATAGAATCTACCCACTACTGGTAAAGGAACTTTTTGCTAACTTTAATCCATCTATTGATACCGAGGGAGTAGAATACAGGGGCCGGACTTGGGTGCGTGGTAAGTGGATCCACTTTTCTCCTGCGGTGATAGAGAGGGTCCTAGAGTTGACTAGGGATGGGATAGAACCAATACCAGGGAATATTGAAATTGACATGATCACTCGATTCCTATACGGCCGAGAGGATGCGGTGCTAGAGAGGATTGGGCGATTTGTGTACAGAGAGCTTACTGACTCCTTAAAAATCTTACATATCTTTGTGTGTCATAACATCGACCCCGCGTCGCACCGCACTACATTCAATGTGGAGAGGGCCCGACTGCTACACCACTTAGAAAGGGGGCGTAAGATAGACTTGGGGCGGCACATATTTGACTTCATCATTACTCTTACGTCCCAGTTGGACACCACTCGAGGTATTTTATTCCCCAGTCTCATCAGTCCCATTTGTCTGGCCGAGGGAGTGGAGTTACTCCCTCATGAGGAGCCTGATCCCTTGGAAGCCACTATCAGCCGAAAGAATATGGAAAATGTACGGGGACCCCGGGCATCTCCAGCTCCTGCAGATATGCCAGGACCAGTTATGGGAGATCCAGCACAGCCAGCCTCACTTGCACCTCCGGCAGATGACAGGCTCTTGCGACAGATCATGACTGAGCTTACACTGATGGAGCAGAGGCAGGCTGCTAGGCACACAGCTGTCATGGGGATACTAACTCGCCAGGATGGGAGGCTGGACACGCTGGAAACTTAGATGCAGGGTTTGATTCGAGCCAATATTCCTACTGAGCAGAGGCTAGCTCGATGCACCTGAGAGGAGGTCTGCCGACAGCAGACACATATCATGACTCGCCTGACCTCCATGGAGCACAGACTCGAGACCCTGGAGCCCAGACATGCACACAATCCACGTGACCCACCAGATCCATCTGCAGGGCCCTCACATCAATAGCAGCCTATATACACCAGGGATGTGTTTGATCTTTTTGATTGTACTTTGCCTCATTTCTCTTAGTTTTTGTTTACATTGAGGGCAATGTACTATTTTTGTTTGGGGGTGGTGTATTCAGCTTACCTCATAATGTTAGTATTGATCTGTATAACTGCTCTAATATCTATTGGAACTCTATTTTGCTGAATCTATTAGAATTTGCTCCTATTTTCTCTCGATTTAGGATTTTATTGTAGTTTCGTAAAAAATAATAAAAAAATAAAAAATAAAAAAATAAAAAAAATTTGGTTTTTGCTGATTTGTTTGCTGTCTGTGATGTAGTTCGATTTATTTGCATATTTTAGTTGAGACTTGGGACATCATGAAAACCTACATTTTTTATTTTACTTATTTCATACTAAACTTTATTAAACCTGGGTGTAGCGACCGAGAATTTTCCGTGACTTATTTAAATATTGTTCAAAATGTGTCGCTACGACTTTGTTCATTTATTTTAAAAAAAAACGTGATCTTCTAGCCAATGAAATAAAATTTGATTTATTTTAAATTCATTATATTCCAAACTCCAAATTTCCAAATTTCATTAAATGATGTCCAAGACCATTATTTATTTTAAAATCAAAATTTTCAATTATTTAGATTCAAATTACTTTAAGTCAGATTTTATTTATTTTGAATCCAATTCATTTTTTTTTAAATTCTCAACTTTATTACCTTGTCCCATTTTAAATTTCCATTCAATTCAATTAGCATCATTTCTCCAATTCTTTTCCCACACGTCTCCTCAGTTTCTTTTGCAGATTCCCATTTGCCACCTTCCTCATTCATCTCCTCTTAATCAATCAAGAATTTCACTCCCCAACTCACGCTATTTCCATCCTACATCCGGCACCACAATTAGCCTAAATTTCTCCCCAACTTCCATTTTCTTATTCAGCACATTTTTTTTCTCCCATCATCACTCCCGTCCCCTCAATTTACGATCCATTCTTTCCTTTCCAAATTTGAATCCAAATCAATCGTAATGTATATTCCCTCACCCTTCAATACACATTTATACCTTGAGAAATTTTAGCTTCGTCCCCAATATTCTCAAGAGAAATTACAGCTTCTTTTTTTTTCTCCCCCCATGATCACTCTTCAATTCCTTAATGCCTTCCCCAGCTCCCTCAATTCTTCCCCCACTCTAGCTTACCATTTTGAAGACAATCAATACATATATCTTCCATTTCCCCCCCCCCCATCGTCATTCTCAAGCACAGAGACACCACAAAGAAAACCAGCATCACCAGCCATTCACCTCCACCTTCATCCCCAATCACCACTGTTTCATCACTACCCAAACCACCTGCAATCCACACAATCACAGTCCAAGAACCACCACTCTGCCTCCTCCAAAATTCACACACCGAACCACTCACCACCGCAAGCTCCAACCCACCATTTACGAATCAATGCATCAATTTCTGCAACCACAGTCCCCTACACTGCCTCACCCCAACACCATCACCCACCAACGCTACCATTATCAAAGCCACCGCCCCCACTGCCAATTCACTCTACCAGCCGGCCACCATTACAACCAAACCTTCACCAAATCGAATCATAAATATCATCATCAACCATCATCACCACCATCATCATCATCATCATCACCCCAATCGGACATCACCGCACAACCCACGGCCACGCCACCAGCCACCACTGCTCGAGAACCACCAAGCCGCTGCCTCTCTCTCAAACCTCCAATCAAGACCCTGCAACCATCACAGTCGAACCGAACAACACCACTCACACTTCACTGTCCACCGGAATCACCACCACCTCAATCGACCGCCCTGCTCCAACCCCCAACCAAATCAAATCCCAAATATAAAACCCAAAACCAAAGCCATAACTTACCTCGACAAACTTCTGGCCGGATTCCCATCGGCGAGACTCCCAAAATCGCAACCTTCATGCCCGCGCTCCATACGTCGAAACCACTCGCACACCGCACTTGCCATCATCTACAGCCCACCTCCATCACCGGAATCCATCTACTGCAAACCTCATCTACATCAATCCAAACCATTTTCATCTTCACATCAACACCACCACAATACCACCAAAATGCAAAAACCGAACCCGAACTTCACCCAAACCAAATCCGAAACATCGGCTGCCCAACCCACGAAAATCAACCAAAAGCAAACCCAAAAACCCAGGATCAAAGAAAGCCCAAACACTTACCTCCACCACCGGCATGTTCGACCGGAAATCGCAGCTCCAATCCCAAATCTCCAAGCCTCGGTTTCGCACCCAATCTCCCCAAAATCCTATCAAAACCTAAATTCCAACCTCACCCACACTCACACTCGCACTTCATTCACTCGACGGTGGTACTACCGCCGGATCATCGCCGGCGACATGGATTTTTCGCCCTCCCCGTCGCAGCACTCCTCTCCTCGCTGCGTCGCCGGTTGAGAGAGAGAGAGGGATAGATATATGATATATATTATGTATATGTATAAATATAAATATTATGATTTTGTAGAAATTGCTTTTTAGTCCCTCAAATTTTTAAAATAGTTTAAAACAGTCCCTTTAGTTTTAAAATTTCTTATTTCAGCCACTATATTTTTAAATTAAGTTATTCGAGTATTCTTTAATTTAAAATGTTTTAATTCAGCCCTTTGGTTTTAAAACTTATAATTTCAGTCCTTAAGTCTTAAATGATTTCAATCAGCCACTCCATTTTTAAAATCTATTATTTCAGCCCTATAGTTTAATATTCGTTTTGAGTTTCAACTCAACTTTCAAAGTATTCATTTTAGTCCCCCAAGTCTTAAAATAATCATTTCAGTCCCTAAAGTTCAAAGTCATTTAAATCAGTTTTAAAGTATTAAATTGGACTTATCATTTTAAGTTATGCTAGACGAGGAGCTTGGACATTTAGAAGAACAACGTGATTTTTCTTGCTCAACTGTCAGACTCATGATTTGAGGTAGACTCTAATCTACAAATTTACATTTTTCAAAAGTGCGCATCAATAATTATTTGGATTATAAGTTTAGCATGTATGATTGTGTTCATGAGAATTACTTGCTTAAATGCATGAGAACTTGAACTTTTATGTTCATGAGAATTACTTGCTTAAATGCATGAGAACTTGAACTTATATGTTCATGAGAATTACTTGCTTAAATGCATGAGAACTTGAACTTTTATGTTCATGAGAATACTGGTGATCGTTAGGCACCTGAGAACTTGAATATCATGATTATGTGTTTTAATTTATAATGTTAAATGATTATTATGCGCGAGTCTACTGAGTATTTCTATGAAATACTCACGTTTTCCAAAAACAAATTTTGCAGATGACGGAGTCGGCGGCGAGGCGTGCGATGGTGGCAATTATTGAGATTTTAGAAATATTTTATTTGAAAGTGAAACTTATTTATTCATGTTTTGTTCCAAGAATAATTTTTCAAATCATTTCAATATTTGAATTGTTTCATAAATGTCGTCAATTTAATTATTTATCGTTACTTTACTTTAAAACTTAAGATTTAATTTTTATGAATTGTTTTAATTAAATTGATTAAAATTTAGTTTCCGCTTTAACTTTTAAACAATGGATGTGATGTTTTATAAATTCATTTATTCCGCAAAAATGTTGTTTCAAAGGTTTCAAATAATAAATATGATGTTTGAGATTTTTAATTATTTCCGCAATAAAATCAGATTTAAAGGACGAAGTGGCGTCCCGGGCTCCGCGGAATTCGGGGCGTTACACTGGGCACATAGCCGAAGTCAAATAATTGCTTGTGTAGGGGGATGCTTGACACATGTGGGGTGAACTTGTGCACTCGGGACATAGAATTGACTGAAAAATCTCAAACCTTAAGAAATTTAGATCCCGACTTGAAATGTAGAACCAAAATTTTCAATCAACAGTTTAGGGGTGGAAATGCTAGTATGGGTAGCGGGATGGATTGAGAATCTGAAACATAAATTTTTGCATCTTTAGTGTAAGTGATTTTGATCAACAAGTATAAACCATAATAACCAGCATAAAACAGAAAAATACTGAAGGTCTTATTCCGCTCTTCAAATGTCTTTTTGACTCGAGCAAGTAAGTCTGAGGGGTTCTCTAAACCTGGTACCCTAAGCTCAACTGAGTTGGGAGCTACCGACCTAAAGCTCGCTACAGGGGTCAACTAGAAAGCAAGTACGGAGAGTGGACTTACATGTAAGACATTAAAAACATCTTTAACTTTTCTGTTTAAGCCTTTATGACTCGAGTAATTAAGTCTAAGGGGTTCTCTGAACTTGGTACCCTAAGCTCAACTGAGTGGGGAGCTTCCGATCTAAAGCTCGCTACAGAGGTCATATAGAAACCCAGTATGAAAAGTATTGCACAAAGATGGTAAAAGACAAGGACATTAAAAGAAAAAAGTCGTCCAAATAAAAAAAAAGGGAAAAAATGTGAATTAAAATGGTATAAGCTTTGTTGATTGAAATCCCTATCACCTTATAAATTATTCTCGGTTTGTCGTGCCAAATTTTCTAATCCTAACTGCCTTGTGTGGAAAATGCAATATATATATATATATATTTAGGAACCACCTCAATAGGAAAGACCTCGGGATATGAGAGAAAAGCAGTGATGTTGTGATCATCCATGAGCGTGTAAGGAAAATCAAAAGAAATTATTGTTGACCACATGAGATTTGGGTCTATTTATGCCCAACTACTCACACAATGTTAGGTATAACCTTACATGAGTTTGCAGTTGTCCTCTGGCTATTCACACACACACATGAAAAATCAATGTTATTTTCTTGGAGTCATGTTTCAGTTTTATTTGTTCGAGGACGAACTATGATTCTAGTTTGGGGGTGTTTGATAAGTGCATTTTATGCACTTATTTACGTGCTTAAATTATGATTTTATATAGTCGTTTGAGAATAATTGCAACTAATTTATCTATCATTTGTATATATTTCAGTTTTATCTTGAAATCAAGAGAATGGAGCAATTAGAGAAAATAATGAGCAAAATGGAAGGAAATTGAACCAAAATTGAGCAAAGCGAGAGTGCTGTATGCGGAACATCTGTAAAGAAGGAAAATCATGGAAGAAAAGATGAAACCGAAGATTTTCGGAAGTATAAGGATCAAATTGTTTCAATCAGAAGATGGGGACTTGAGGAGAAATAAAGTATGAGGACCAAGTTGCAGAAATTAAAAAAAAAATTGCAGTCACATTTACTATCGTGCGGCCGCATGGTTGACTACGGCGTGCGGTCGCACAAGCAGGAAAAAAGGTGACTAAAGGGCAGGTCTTAGAGGCTGCAACCGCAAGAAATTCTACCATGTGACTGCACGGTAGTCCCGACTGGGACACTGGTGGGCTTTTCACGGGAATTCTGATTTAATTCATCCCTTTTCGCCTAGGTCAGAGGGGGGCATATATATATATATATATAGAACATGACACATGAATTTGGAATTCTCTCTTGACCTAAAATACAAAACAGCATATCAAAGTTTTGGAGAGCGGCTTTGTGGAAGATTCATCACCAAATTCTTGGATTTTTCATATTATAGGTGATGGAGTTCCTTTATATTTGTGATTTTCTATTAACAATGTATCTAGGCTAATTTTCTATTGTGCTGGGATTATGATGAAGTCTTAGATACTTATTTCATGCTTTAGTTTATTTAATTTTATGACAATTGGTATTTTGAGTAATTGATTCGTATTTAGTTTCATCTATAATTTTGATGCATGAATTATATGATGCTTGTGGTGAATTTCTATGATCGAAAGAGTGGAATTTTGTTAGACTTGAATAAATGGTCACAGGGTTCGATAGGGATAGAAATATACCACTATGCCCTATGTGATCTTTTTATGTTCATGTTTGTTTAATGCTTTCCTAAATATTAGCATTCATCATAGAAATATAGGTTAATCGTAATTAGGAAAATGCTTAATTCTTGTTCGAAAGAGAGTTTTAGGCATTATAGGAATATTGATCGTCAATAATATACCTTGTCATGGATTATTTGAATCATAGTGTGAAATATCAATACTAAGATGGATTCTAAATCCTAGCACTTCATTCATATACATTTGTTAAACAAATCTTGCAATTTCCATTTACTTGTCTCTTTGATCAATAATTTTAGATTTATTTGTTACTTTAGTATAATCATTTAGGATCCTCTATAAACAATTTTACATTCATTTGTTTCGGTTAAGGTTAATAATCTAAGAAAATAGATCTACTCAATCCTTGTGGGAACGACATTCGGACTCAATTCCATTTTATTAATACCGTACACTTGCGGTAAGAGTAAAAATTAATCGATCAGGTTCATTTGAGTTTCCACCATTGCGTGTGGCAGATTCTATTTCAGAATGGTATATTCAGAAACCTGTTTTATATGAAAAATGTTGTTGTAACCGAAGTCGTGATTCTTGGTCCTGGTTTTACGTTCTCTTACACACACACACACACACCCACCCACCCACCTGATTATTGAAGGAATAAAACTTGTCTAGGAATTATGAAATGTGTATCTATAACTACATGATATACGTATTGTTCCCTATAGAAAATTGTGTAAGTTATAAGTTGCAATGAATAATGGCCCACAAAAGGGAGGCTAAATTTTCAAGTTTACCAAACAAAGGCTAAAGAATTTGATTTTCTAGAGTTAAAATATGTGATTGAAAGTGGTTCAAAAAAATTTGTGTTATTAAAAAAGAATTTTGAAAAATATATTGTTTATAAACTTTTATAAATAAATTTACCAAACTGAGAGCATTTCCAATGGACTATTAATATTTAAAGAGTATATTCTACATAATAAAGAGCATCTTTAAGTTTAAAAAGCAAAATTTTTGACATGCTCCAATAAACTCTTCATTTTTAGCTATTTATTTATTTTTCATAAAAATAATTATTGGCTTTTTTTATTTTTAGTTAATACTTTTTTTTTTTAAAAGTAAATGATCAATGATATCAAATATGTAAAAAAAAGTTAATCTAACAACATTGAAAATTGAAACTTTTTGAATGCATTTAATAATAGAGAGTGAGTTTGACTCTATTAGAGAGTCTATTGAAATAACATTTTAAGTATTGACTTTCTAAAATAAAGAACATTTTAAGTTTAAAGAGCTTATTGAAGATGTTCTTAATGAATGATTCAATTAGTGCGGGCTTTGTCAAAGGCTATTTTTGAGTCAAACAAATGGTATTTAGGAGTTTCATTGGAATCCTCCTAATATGTGGAGACCAAAATAACTTCAAACAAGGATTAGGTTGTCGATCAATAAATAAAGGGAAAAATACATAATTATTACACTGTAAGTTTTACTTTTTATAACTAACAAACTTAAAAATTTATTTTTAAAATTTAGGTGCTAATTCATAATATAAATTAATATATTAAAAAATTGAACCCACCCATCCACCCACCCACCCACATTGTCACGTCCCTAGAATTTTCCATAATTTTTTTCTTTCCTGCTACTGGTAGCATAACTGAATTTTTCTTTAAAAAAGTTACTAGTATCACACAGCGGACATAAAATTCAATTTCTTGTATTCCTTTATTTCATGAAAATCTTTATAAATACCCACTAGTTTAGAAAATCATAAGCAACTTAAGGAAACTCATAAGAACATGACATTACTTGAGATTTCTATATATTTACCATATCATTATAAAGTTTCCATACATTAACCAACATACTCACCCTATTTATACTAGACCTTCCTTCCTTGGATGTCACAAAACATACTTCCACATATCACTACCCTATTTATACCACTCCATGAACAAAAGAATGGAATGATACATTTGTTACACAAAATACTAGGGATTCTTCCTTACTCACTTACCATTAACTCCAAGGAACACTTTCTAAGCAAAAGTAGTACATCTTACATACTCCTTTAAGAAATGAAAACTAAAACCCCCTTGGGTTCGTAGGTAGCAACGTCATATACATGCACTGTCTTATACACTCTTTCCCTAAAATACATTCCAGACCAAAATGGAAAATGTACCCATACTTCATGACGGGTGATGATATGATACTCAGCTCCGTTATGTGACGTCCTCGCCCAGGTCTTGACAATCTCAAATAGTTCGCGATCCATGTCCTATAAAAGTCATAATAAGACTTATAAGCTATGAAGCTTAGTGAGAAAAGTGATAACAATTAAGTATAATTCACATGCTTAATTAACTTTACCTTCGAACTTTGTCACTTACTTTTCATAATTATAATATTTACAACTTCATTAACACAAGCATAACATGTAATATTATCATCATCAACATCAAATAAACATTCTTGCCATAGATTTTAAGTATATCAAGAACGATTATTATCAATCACTCACAACTTTTATCCTTCATTTTCTAACAACAATTAGAACTGATATACTTTGCACAAATCATCACATTCACTTCAACAATAACCATTATTAACATGTAAGTGTAATGTATGAGATGAGTGCATAATGATCATGCTATTTGTTTACTTTATACTATCCTTTCTTTCTTAAATGGTATGCATGATCAATCCTATATTTAATAATCTCATGCTTCTCTTATCTTTTTCTTTGGGCCCTTCCCTATTTGGGTCGTGCATCGCGCGCATCAAATGTGTACTTAAGACACAAGGTCACAAAGTGTAAATAATTGGCGTTCTTTTACGCCTCCAAGTATACAAGACTTAGTCTTTATACTTTTTGGGCTTGCTAGCATGAACGAGGCACTTACCCCCAACAAGGATGTCTCGAGAGATACTTACCCCCTCTAAAAGGGTATCTCACAGCCCGTGACCAATTAGGGAGCTTATCTCCCCTAGATGTAACAACCTAAATAGGGACATTCTTACCTATTCATGATCAACATCCTTAAGTCTAATATATTCTTTAATGTTTAATGATCATGAATATAAATGATGTTATGCTATGAATACTCTTTCTCAATCATCATTCATAAACCTATCGGGGATTAAAGTTATTCCATAATCACAAGACACAAGCATATATGAAACATGAACTTAAACTCTTATTCATTTCAACTAACATTTTTCCTAAGTCATATAAGTCAACTCATCTTCTAGTATATTCAATATTCATGAGTTTTCGTCAAATGGTAATTAGCAAAAACTACACTTTTCCAATTTATGACCAAAAATCTCATCTAGAAAGGTAACAGGGAATGTCCATTTTAATTAGTTAGTTTTATCCTTATTTACTTATCATTTCCACACTTCATCTTAACAAAAATTCACTTAATCATGTAAGAAAATCTAAACTATAATGGTTCACTTACTTTGTATTGAAATATTAAATAGCAAACACAAACCAGATTATAAAAGATTTTACACAGATTCTGGAGCTTGTTTGGACAGTTAATTATGATCAACATTCATGTATTTTGTAATGATATCATAGTCCAAACACCCATGTATGGAATTAACCCATTTTCGGATTTAACATATTGATTTAGACCATTCCTAATTTAAAATTTTAGATCCCCCAAACCTATCTAAAACCATGTAACTCTACTGTAACTTACAACCATTACCAGTAATATTTGTATTCTTAATTCAATTGTATTATCAATAGAGAGAGCTTTAAAACAACAAAATCAAACTACCATCCCTTTGAATCATACTACAACGTCTTCCTTTATGTAATTTGCATTTTCTTAAGACATCAAAACACAAAAGTTTGCTGGGAATTGCTACAAAACTAAGACAGATTGAAGAGCCCCTAAAATTCCTCTCTATTTTCCTCATCTTCAAGACTTCAACCTCTTAAGTATACTCCCATAACTCTTAAAATTTCACATACTAATCCATATATACATTAAATAAATATAACAACAATTTATAACATAATCAGAAGCACATATTATACACAGAACATTCACTTTACTCACTCTATGCAGAATTTCTCTCCTTAGTAGTAAATCCTGAAATCACAAATTTACAGTTACAAACAAGTTAGACTTTGGGAGAATAAGTTCTATAATCTGGCTTTTAATTACACAAGAGAGGTTACCCCAAAATATTCTCCTTTCTAACTAGAATTCAAAAATTTGTGTTGACAGAACCGGATGCTACTAGTAGCATCCGAGTCTGCTGATCAAATTTTGGGTTTAAAGGTTTATTTCTTTGATTTTTGGTTTAATAAGAACATACAAATGATGAATCTCTTACTATATGAGAGTTCATCACCTTTATATTCATAGATTAAAAGGAAAATGTAAGAAAAATTGACTAAATCTCTGAAAATTCTAAGATTTAGGGTAGAATATCTCACCTAATTCCTGTATGAACGAGTGCAGAGTTTCATCTGCTCAAAATAGAAGTATTTATATAGGGTTAAGTGTTAGGATGTTTTTGGCTTTGGTTTGCTTATTATATCCCAGCTTATTTAATAATTTAGGCTGTTTTCGTATTGTTCAACGATTATTTATACGCATATATATCGGTTTTGCATCCTAGAATTAATAAGCTCATCCAAATAGGTCTTAAAGTATCTAGAGGGTCTGGGACAAGTGTCTCATTACATGCATTAAAATAATAAAAATTTCCCAGATTCTTCATTTCGGGTGACCATCTTTGGACAGACCTTTGAAGGTCGAGACAACGTCAGTTTTGGTCACTCTTTATACCGTTGGAAAGTTCACGCTACATACATTATAATGGTTCAAACATGCAAATAAAATGGTCACTATACAGTTCGCACTACCTATACAAAGTTGGCTACTCGACAGGTTCCCATACTTAGGCAAAATTCCAGATTTTTCAGAGTTTCCTACATTTTCAGGTAGGCGGGTTTGGCTCCACTTTTAAGGTAACTCCAGACCTAAAATGAATTCAACTTTGATACCAATATGTTCACCTCACAGTGGTCTACGATATGGTTTAACATGCATTGGATGTGGATGAATACAGGTCATTTATCAAGGTCTCAAAGTCGGGCTCTTAACAATGGCAATCTTGTAAATTAAGCTAAGTTTTTTCCAACTTTTCAGCTTAGTCCCTTCCTATTTAATTTAGTCGGATTGAGACCCGGAAATATACATGACTTTTTTTTTTATGTCAATTTGATCCCCAAAAATCATGGTTAAAGTAATTGATTGCTATTTTCTCAAAATTTCATCGCTCTCCCGTTATCGAAATATAAAATTGACTATTATTAAAATAGAATACTTAAATCAAATCTTCTAATTTATATAAATTTAAAGCACGAAAATTCCGAGGTGTTACACACATCACCTCACCTCTTACACGCATTTCTTCATGAGTTATCCCTACAGCCTCTCTGTCCGTCCTGTCACCATCCCATCCTCCCTCCCTCACTCACTCACTCAGACACCCAGCCCCATCAACTTCCAATGATTACACAAAGTTACAGTTTGATCACAATTATAAATTAGTTGCAAATCAATTTTTGTGACCGATAATTTAATTAAAGATGTCACATACCATATTCATCACAAGTAGTACAAAGTCATAATCGACAAATATCTTGGCCACAATTACAAATATAGTGACAATCATATATTTTTAGTCACATATTACTTAATATTTATTGGTCACAATTTACATTTTTAATCACATATTATTTAATATTTATTGGTTACAATTTACTCATTTTTTTTATCATAATTACTCAATATTTTAGTCACAAACAAATAATAATTGGTCACATTTATGACCAATAAAAATTTGTAACATATTAATTAATTAAACGGGTCACGTCTTGTACAAGTCAACAGTCACACAAAGTCACAATTGACACAAATTGTAGGTTTCAATTACAAATTTAGTCGCAATTCAAATTTTTGTGACCAATAATTTAATTAAATGGGTCACATCCTGTACTCATCAGAATTCGTACAAAGTTACAATCGACACAACTTTTGGTTACAATAAAAAATATAGTCTCAATATTTTGATTACAACTTACTCGTTTTCTTGAATACAATTAGACAATATTTTGATTACAAATATCTAAAAATTTGTCACATTTGTCACCGATAAAATTTGGTAATATAAAATTTAATTTAATGGATCACGTTGCGTACTAGTCAATGGTCATACAAAGTCACAGCTGACACAAAGTATATGTCACAATTACGAATTCAATCGCAATCAAACATCTTTAGTAACATATTATTTATTGGTCACAATTAATCAGTATTATAATTACCTAATAATTGGTCAAAAAAGGTGATCAAATTTTTTTTGTAACATATAAGTTAGTTAAACGGGTGGCATCTAGTACTAGTCAAACGTCACACAAAGTCAAAGCTAACCTAAAATGTTGGTCACAATTACAAATTTAATCGCAAATCAAATTTTGTGTCCTATTAATTAAAATGATCGCATCACGTACTCATCACAAGTCACACAAAGTCACAATTAATCAATATTTTAATAATAATTACCTAATAATTGATCATAAATACTATTCAAGCCACTAACCCTCCCCCATCACAACCTACCAACTTACAATTTTATGCATTCTTAATTATTTTGAACATAAATTAAACAATAAAAACAATTACTTAACTTTCATTAAAAAAAAAAAAAATTGAAATTTTAAATGAAATACCATTTCATTACTCACACACACAAATAAATAAATAAAACAATAATTTTTTTTTGTAATAATTAACTTAATAAATATGTGAGAGGCCAACACTTTTCTTAAAAATAACTAAAGAAAACGGGTTAAGAGATGGAGATTATAATGAAGTACAAAATGTCATACGCATCTGTAGGTTGAAATTTGTACTGATATAATTTCCAGAAATAAGACATGCTAAAACAGATTGACAAAATCGAAAAATGCAAAATAGGGCGAACAAAATGCAAGATTAGGACATATTTTTGAAACAAGGATGATTGAGGCAAGAACTAGACTCTCTGTCCTTAAGACGTTTTTACCCCGTCACACAGTGTTTACGGTATGTGGTAAAATATCTCCCAAGATACAACGATCAGACACTTGCAGAAGTACTACTACTACTACTACTACTACTACTACTACTACAATGAACAGGAAGAAGCACTCTCTGAAAGACTAATGATATGAGTAGAAGGGAAAAAGAAGTTCTATGCAGAATGATTTCGTGGATATTTGGTGCTTCAAAATGAAAGCTTGAGGACCCTTTAAATAGAGGAGGGAGGTGGCAATTGAGCAGTTTCTGAGACAACTCTCCATTCACCACTCACCATTCACGCCCAATTAACGGACAGTTGTTGCAAACTGATCCACCACTCACCGAAATGGGACGGTTAAGAAACTGAATCTTTAATGGGGGGGGGGGATAATTAAAATAATATAAAATAAAATAAAATTTATCCAAAAAATTAATATTGGCTCAGACCAAGCCCACGACCCATGACTTACGCCCCGAGCCCAAGCTAGTGCTCGTGTCGAGCCAGTCGGTAGGATGGACGGTGGCGTCACGCGTGTGGGGGTTTGGACTAGTTAAGACATTGTCTAAGACTCCCCCCTTTCAAAGACTGTTGGTACCCCTTGGGGTCCAAATTCATTTGCCCAGTTGATGCTTATAAAATGGTTCAATTTTGTTTTTGCGACCTATGTGGAATTGGAATATTTTTCCAATTCTTTCCCATTTATTCCTCCTATTTATTGTCCAACTTTCAACTATAATTTCTAATTCATTATGAAATGGTTTTACACAATTAAATATTCTACATTCATCTACTTGAAACATAGAATTTTATTGAACATTGATTTGGAAAAATTGTTCATCGGGTCCCTCTTAAATTTGTGGTCAAAGTTGACCCATTTGGAGACCTATTTCCAAAACCCCCCCACATGAATGGAAATTATCATGATTATGCTAAATGCAATGCAGACACGAATATAGAGTACATGGGAAAGGCTTATTGCATCGAGAGGGGTATCTTTTGGCTTTGAACCTGCCTTGTTGAAATACTATCATGATTATTCTAAATGCAATGCAGACACGAATAGAGAGTGCATGGAAAAGGCTTATTGCATCGGGAGGGGTATCTTTTGGCTTTGAACCTGCTTTAGTGAAATACTATCGAGTTTACGTGCCTAATCAGTGAATGTGATGTCTTTAACTGTTCAGTCGTTGGTGTAAAACAAGGCAAGAGTATCCACACAATAACCTTTCTATTAATTCTTTTATTCTCATAGTTGTGTTCATTTTGGCCCTGAACAATGTTTGGGATTCATAAGTGCTCTAGAGAATTTAAGCCAAAATTTCTTATAGAAGCGGCCCTACTTCACACTTATATAGGTGATCTCTTATTAAGAGTATTCTTCTATACCCCACTTAGTTTTCCAAGCTATAGAAATCATTAAAAGTTACAACTTAACCTTATACCTTCTACAGACAACACTTTTATAAAGGAATGGTTAAGTGTTTAACTGTGCCTTAATAACTTAGTTGTCCCATTAAACAAAGATATTGGGATCTCCAGTCAACAAAGTTTGGTTACCATTATTAAGTTTCATGCATATTTGACATTAATCCCATTCCCTTTGAAAGATAATATATGTAATGTCCTGAATTCTAAATACCTGGAACATCACTTCATCGTCTCGAACAAACTTTCAAAATGATAATTGAGCGGAAAATAGTTGAAATCTCAATTCACACAATTTTATAAAATTGACTCAAATGGTCAAAAATTCAAATATGGAAATAACTTGACAAAAATAAATAAGTTTGAAGTTTCAGATAATTTTTTTTTAAAGACTCTTAATAGCTACTATCGTACGCCTCGTCGCCAACTCCATCATCTGCAAAATTATTTTTGGAAAACGTGAGTATTTCATAGAAATACTCAGTAGACTCGTGCACAATAATCATTTGATACTATAAATTAAAACACATAATGATGATATTTAAGTCTCAGGTGTTTAAACAATCACCAGTAGTCTCATGAACAAGTAATAAATACAAGTTCAAGTCTCATGCATTTAAGCAAGTAAATTCTCGTAACAAAGTCTCATGCTTGAAAAACAAGTAATTCTCGTAACATTGTCTTATGCTTGAAAAGTAAGTAATTCTCATGAACACAATCATATATGCTAAACTTATAATCCAAATAATCATTTATGCGCATTTTTGAAAAGATAATTCATAAATAAGAGTCTACCTTATTTCTCAAGTTTTGTTTGTGCTGAAAATAGATCAACTTTCTAATCGTCCCAGTGCCTCATCTAGCCAAAGAAAATAATTATAAAATTAATATTTTGGAAATTAAAGTTTTATAATGGAAAATAAAGCTTGGGGACCTAATTGAAAAATCCAACAATAATTGAATTTGAAATAAAATTTCCAGGAATCAAAGGGGCTAACCTTAATGTTTTAAAACTGCAGGGGCTAAAATAATAACTTTTGAAACTTAGGACCGAAGACAAATATTTTAAATATTAAAGGGGTTGAATAAAAGTCCTCCAATAGTTCATCATGACCAACATATGATAATATGCTTCAGCTTCAGCAACAATGAAAACCCATCATAGGTGATAACATATTCGAAATCACAATCTAGTTGTCAACATAATCATTAGTGTTCTTTCCCAGGTTTACCCACACTTCAAACCGTTGTTGCTTGTATTGGCCTCATAGTTATTTTCATATTTGTGATACCTCTATGTTTTCAACGTTAAAATGGTGGCCAAAAAGTTTAGGTTATGGTTCAAATATCCTTCTTGTTTTGACAAGCAAGTGGCTTTTTCATAGCTTCGCGCTAATTGACATTTGAATTTATTCGTATAAGCATCTTTATGAATCATGTAGCATTCTATTTTAGCTCAAATCTTTAGAATTGGACCAAGAACACGTTAAATTTGTAAAAACCTTCACCCGTAAAATGTACCCATGTCGTATTAGAATATTCTTCCATTTTGATTTCACAATCTCTTTTATATGACTTGACGAAAGTACCTCGTTAACCCTAGAAGATTCATGTTTCAATGGTGTCCGTCAATACATGAAAATTAGTTTGTTCTCTCGTTCCAACTATACAACTTATTAATTTCAAATGTTTCAATTGTATGGCTTTGCTATCTATCTCTCTTGCTTCAATCAATATAGTGTTGGTAGTCCACAATACACTAGGTCAACTTAAAGAGTTCATCGTTTATATAAAATACTGGGTCATAGTATCACAATCTTATAAATTTAGACCTCGAATCTTCCCATACAATTAACTTGGATGATTTCAATAATCGAGGTTTTCTCAAATGGAGAATGATACTTACATTGTTTTAGGGCGATTTGAGATCTCTAAACAAAGCTATCAAAAACTCGAAATTTCGATATCTATTATACCATAACCAAGAGGTTCAGAACAAATTCATTGGATGTATATTTTCCTTTGATCCGAGTTTAGAATAACATATAGTAGTATGAGTATTGTGTTGATCCATGTTGATGGAATTACATGCAATTGAGACAACAATGGTCATGAATCAAGTTGATAGAAAAGAAACATTGAGGTCTGAAAGGATATATAGCACTTGAGTAAAATACAAACAAAATGTCACAATAGAGTGCTATACGAGTCATAGTTTCCCTTTTTGAGGATTTCCAATAAGAAGAGATGGATCAAAGAGTTATCGATTATAACATAACTCAACAAATTGGAATTTTTGTTGAGATTCGAACTAGAGATATCATAAACACTGAATCATAGTTGTTTATATGAATATGGATGCAAAAGAAAATTCAATAGAAAAATTGAACTAAAAGATTTTAGATCTATTAGGTGAATAAAGTATCACTTTCGTAGATATAGATGGAAATTTCAAGATCTTTGTATTTCAAAGGAGAAATAAATACGATTCAAGTTTCAATACAATCAGGATTGGTCAAGTCTTTTAATAATAAGGTAACGACTAATCCATCGAAGTTGCATTCAAGTAGATCAAAATATGAGTTTGTTGTAATTGATGATCACAACACAATTTAGGCTCAATATGAATAAACGTCGGTTCTTTCAAATGAAAATATATTTATGTAGAAAATAATTGATAGAGATAACAGAGGCTCGCAAAAAGTAAATAATAAGGGCAAACTTTCAATTTTCCCTTGTCACAAAGAAAGAAAGAACTTTGGATGTAGGAGCCAAAAATAATTTCTTTCAAGAAATGTAAGGGCAAAAGAAGAAAACATGTTAATTACGTCAATTTAGTACACTTAACTTTTAACGACATACTTTGAAACACAGGAAGTACAATGACATCAATGAAGTATGAAGAAAATTCAAGAGAAAAGGAAATCCTTTAGCTCCATGGGAAAATGGTATCAAGTCATACAAATTCAAATCAGAGAACGTGAATAGACTCAAATACTTTTCACTCGAGTCGAAACAAATCATAATTAGATCAAGATATTAAAAAATTAGGGAGTTGTGCTCTTCTGAAAATTAGGAATTACGAATAGGAAAATATTGATCCACAAGCTACCAAGTTTATCATGCCATGGGTAGATGAAAATTAATGAGTAGTACTAGAGTTAAAAACAAATTAAGATGTCACGGTTCGAGGTTAGGATTGTCACATTCTTTTATGAAGCGAAAATGACAAAAAAGAAGATGTGACTTATCAATGGGGAAATATTACATCAGGAATTACCAGAATCAATTGATTGTTGAATACACAAAATCGAATGACTAGAACAA
The DNA here is from genome assembly GCA_963555705.1 of Ligustrum vulgare. NCBI lineage: Eukaryota > Viridiplantae > Streptophyta > Magnoliopsida > Lamiales > Oleaceae > Ligustrum > Ligustrum vulgare. The sequence continues at coordinate 36,122,272 of OY743190.1, read as the reverse complement.
TAAAATATCAAAATCGAGTTTAATAATTATCACATCATTTCCTGAATTAAAATGACAAATAGGAATATGTGATTCATAAACAAATGAGTTTGGTAGATGACGCAGATTCTTTAGCTGTTGAGCTTGTTCTCTCAACGAACTTCACTACAAGATACCACACTTATCTCATCATCTTTATAAATATCCATATCATATTTTATCTTGTACGCTCTAAATTCTCTTAGTTGAATGTCATTTCAAGTTTGACGCAGGATATTTGATAAACACCAATGCACACAAATTATTCCAAGGTAAATATCCACTTGGAATTTCACATTTCTGATCATTAATTCACAAACTAGTAATAGCTTACTTGGTTGGTGCAATTCCAAATGATTGCGGGACATGTGTACCCTTGGTAGTCTTCAGAACCATTAAAACCATTCCCAAATCCCACACATGACACGCCCCAAATTCATTTCCAATTTCTATGCATTTATTCATATTCCCACCAGATTTTTTTTTAAAATAATAGAATAATTTTATATCCACCAGTTCTAAATATATTTTCACCTTTTTTTTTAAATAATAATTTGGCTTTAATAAAAATAAGTATTTATTCTTAAAATCTCATTTGTACTTTAGTTTAAAATAGATAATAGATAGTAGAGAGCAGATGATAATTGTGAATTAGCTACTTAAAAATATTTAACTATAAAATAAAACTATGACCTTTTTTGGCTTTCCCTGGTGACAGACCCTTGAACCACGGTCAGGTACCCAGTATACAATTATCCTATCATCTAAGAGTTGACACCAACCTTCATGTATTGTCATATATACAATGCAAAACTAAATGAACTAACGCTCAGCAAGTAACAATACGCTTTATCATGTGCATGAGTTTCAATTCATTTCCTTACAACGATTTTATTCACAGGCCTCACACCTTCTCATTATCTCATTTTATCTACATTTTCTATTTTTGGCCTAAATCCCACTATGTTGTATTGTATGAACTCAAATGTCAACATGGCCGATAACGTGTGCCTTCTAGTGCCTTTGTTTCCGTCATCGCCCACTGAGACTCAAGATTCCAAAGTTGGAATCCATCTTTGGTCACCAAGACTCCAGTTACTACACCGAGAATTATATATCATTCAGGCCTGTCCTATGTATACAAGGCTCAATGTGTCGATCTGCAGTCCCAAGACTACCAAGAGACCTCCCGACACCGCCCCGTATATCAACGTCGGATCGACAGCAACCCATTATTGACTACCCTTAATGATCTTCAAAAGCCTCAAGCAAGTGTATATTTTCAGACACGAAGTAAAGTATGGTACACTCAAAGGGCGGTTCTACTATCACACAAAATATCTAGTTTCATATATCCTCGTCAAAACTTAATATGATTAATTGTAGCAAAAGTTGTGGCTTGTCAAAATAGGCTTTTAAAAGTAACATTTTGAGTTTCTAATCTTTTTTATTAAAGTATTCGAGGTACATACGTCAATCGAATACGCGTCTACAATATGCAATTTCAAAGTTCATCCAGAGCTCTACAAGATGATATTCTCAAATAGTCAAGACAGATTATGAAACTACAGAGTTACGCATCCTAAAACTATACACATAATTCATCGTTAACAAATAATTAATATATATATATATATATATAGACGAGTTATTAATTTTATTTTGAAGTACACTCCATATATTTCAACCCATATCTGCCCAATGATGGAACCGATAATCTATTTATTCAATCGATAAAATTACTTATTGTAATATTTATTATTTTTACTTTTTTTACGTTGATATTACACTAACTAAAATAAAGTCTTATTTAATGTCAAATAGATCACCTTAAACGTTGAAAATTTATATTTGACTCTCAAGTGGGTCCATTAAAATTGAATATTTGAATATAATAGTAGGAAGAATTTTTGGGAAGTTACATGCATCATTGAAGAAAGGCATCCCTTGAAAGTTGGTATTAGAGCATAGCTCACGTCCCTCAATGAGAAAGTGATGGATCTAAAGGCTTTAAATCAGAATGCGTCACAAACCATTTATATGAGTGATGCTCAAAATAGGACTAATAAATAGCTCATGGATGAGCAAACTTCCAAGTCAAGTTATGCCATTAACGTCCTTGAGGAAAAGGCCGAAATTGAGAAAATGGATTTTTAGGAATTATACATCCAACTAGATGAAATTCGAGCGGATTGCAAAGTGTCTAACTTGCCAATAAGTAAAAGATGAACACCAACGATCTATTGGGTGCCCTACAACTACTACCAATCCGAAAATGGAAATAAGAGGAGTTTACAATGTATTTTGTTATTAGATTACCAAAAGTTACAAAAGGTTATTATACGATTTGGTAATCGTAGATCGATTAACCAAATCTGCACACTTTTTGCCAATCAGAATGGCCATTAAGATCGAACAGTTATCCGACTCATACATTTGTGAGATAGTAAGATTACATGGAACACCTATTATTATCACCTCTGATTGAGACCCGCGATTTTTATCTCAATTTTGGAAAGAAGTACATAACTTCTTAGGGACGAGTCTAAACTTTAGTACAACCTTCCATCCAAAAAAAAAGCTAGAAAATCTGAACGTACTATTCAAACCCTAGAAGACATGCTTCGTGTGTGCGTATTGGGACTCCCTTAGAATTAGGATCATTACCTATCTTTGATCTTCTCATATAACAAGAGTTACCATGCTTCAATCCAGATGCCTATATTTGAAGCATTGTATATCTGAAAATGCTGATCCCCGATATATTGGAATGAGGTAGGAGAAAAAAGATTACAAGCTCCAAAATGGTACAAGATACAATCGGAGCAATGGAGAAAATAAAAAAGAAGATTGCAGGTGGCAAAAGATTGACAACGAAGTTATGCTGATAAACATCGTGAACCATTGGAGTTTATGGTTGGATATCAAATCTTTATTTGGATATCTCCAGTCAGAAGATTACTATGATTTGAAAAGCGAGAAAAGTTAACCCCGATTTATTGGACCCTTTTGAAAACTTGAAGAGAATTGGAGAAGTTGCATATAGAGCAGATTTACCAAAACATATGAAAGAAATATATGATGTATTTCATGTATCTACTCTTCGAAAGTATAACCCAGATCCTTCCCATGTCTTACCTGAAGCTCCAATAGATATACAACCAGATTTAACTTCGGAAGAAAACCTAATCAGAATTTTGATGGGATATCAATCAACTTCAAATAAGGAAATTCCAATAGTTTGTGTACTATGGAGGAGTGATGCAATAGAAGAAAAAACTTCAGAGCGAGAAGATGAGATGAAAACCCTATATCCGGAACTCTTCTCGTAAAGGTAATTTTGATGACAAAATTCTTTTAAGGTGGGTTGATTATAACGCCCAAAAAAATTATGATATCCCTGTTCGCTCATTATGATGTAATAAAGTATTTCTAGAATTTTTAATTTTTATGGAATTTAAAGAACGAAAAAATGAAAATAATAATAAAATGAAAATTTATGAAAAACGTGTTTAAACTCCTCTCTTAAGGAGACTCATTTGATTACTTTCGACCTTCGTTGAATGCATGTGATATATGAATGGACAAATCCTCAAGACGAACCTCGAGAATGTGAGATCCATTTTAAAGTTCTATCGATGGATAGTCTCTAATGAATTTTTAAAATCAGTTTTTACTGAATGGTAAAGAAAAACAATTTCGAGTGGCCTACTTCAGCAAGCCATAACTTGATTAACCATTCCTTGCGTGATAAGTTGCTCATGAAATTACATTTTGAGTACTTCAAAATGGTACTAAGAACTCAAGATTTTGACCTCATTTGGTACTTCGAATCTAAGTTCTACCTCAAAACTAAAACTTGAAGTTTCAAAGCATGAGGTAGCACTACCTTGCCTCGGCTACCTTTGTAGCTTTCAATACTCATCACCTATCTACAATTGGCATCTCCACCTTGCATGTAAACCATGTAATAGCTCCAACTTAGGAAGATAACGCCCGAGTCACAACATAGTCAACTATGAAGATATAATCCTATGCGGCCATGATTTTTCCATTTTCCTTGTAATTATATTTTCTTATAAATACTCAATGTTTCAAAATAAAAACCTTCACACTGAAGCTTTCCAAGAAACGTTGAAAGAATACCTCTCCATTTCAAAAACCCTAGATAAGAAATCATTATCGAAACTTTGTTTAAATCCATTTCAATTTGTCATTTTCATTGGCAGATATGTTTTATCAATGCTCCTTATGAAAATAAATAATTTTGAATCAAAGCAATCAAGAAAATTGAATTTCAGTTTCTGAAAATAATTTTGGTTTTGACACCTGGACATTTTGTTTCGACACCTAACGAAGAAGATGAACATAGTGTCGTCACCATGTAGACACCAAGCTTATTTTAAATTCTGATTTTTGTAATGTTTTGTTCTATGATTCTCAGGTTGATTTATATCCTTTTTTTTTTTATCATCAAGTATTATGAGTATTCCACATACCCTTTATATGTTGCATAATGTGACAATACATTTTTGATAAAATGTCATTTGGTTGATTATGAATCATGATGAAAAGTTTAAACACGAAGATTATAGATTTGAACTCTAGCTTCCTTAGTAATCATTATGTTATGTGGATATAGATTATGATGTCGGGAGCACCTCACAACTCCGAGACTTTGTAAGGAACGACATGTTTATTAAATAATCCTATTAGAGTCTATAGGGTAAAAAATGAAAGGATGTAGAAGTCCTATGTTATGATTTTTGGCAACTTATCAATATTCAGTTTATGTAGGGGTGGACATGGTTCGATTTGATTCTGGTTCCATTGGAACCAAATCGAACCATGAACCGATAATTTTTTTACTAATGGAACCAATCGATTTTTATAAAGATAGGGAACCAAACTGCTCGGTTCTGGTTTGGTTCGGTTCCCAGTACATTACTTGAATTTTAAAATATAAAAGCAAATTATCATCACATACCATATTCACGATCATAAGTTAGTACTTAGTAATGATTAACGAAATTCATTTACCAAAGTCTAAACTAATACACAAATATCAAGTTACATCTCCATACAAAATATTGTCTAATAACAATGATTTAAAAATGTAGACGAATGAGTCATTGATAGAGATTATTTATATCAAGCTACATGACTACGTCTTCATGCTTACCCAGAAACTATTAGCAAAAAACAAACAAAATTAATGCTCGACACACAAGATGATGCCTATAATCTCATAATACATCTTTGAACTACAAGCATCATAGTTTAGGACGAGTTAACAAATGTCCAGATTTCATCAAAAAGATGAGGGATATGTAATGCATGAAATCTTCCACCGAGTAAAAGGAGATGTAAGAGCTACATTGAAATATTTTTAGTTACATAGTAAGCAAAATCTCTTGCAAGCTACATACCAAAAATGGAAAAGGAAAAATAAGAGAGGATTAAAGAAAAATAAATTTAGATTTATGATAGCATAAACAAGCTAAGACCTAGATTACCAAAAGATTAGATAAAGTTAATTTTTAATTTTTAAGAATAATTAAAAAAAAAATTGATCTAAAAGTGGGCTTGGGCTTCGGTTCTTGGTTTGATTCTTGGTTCTAGAACAAGAACCGGAACCGGAACCAAAACCGTTTGGTTCTCCATACTAAGAACCAAACCATTAATTTTTTTTGTAAAATCGAACCAAACCGCTCGGTTTGGTTTGGTTCCGATTTGATTTGGTTCGGTCCGGTCATTTTGTCCACCCCTATGTTTATGTTGTTAAAGCATTTTGAGAAGTGATAATTTATAATCGGGTTCTAGAAGCATGATTTTGAAAAGAGGATGCATGAGTATCGTTTACTCATTGAATTATCAATTCACATTTTCCATATTTTTCCTAAATTGTAGATACTGCATTTTGACAACTTCGAAGTAATTTCTCGGGATTGGATTAAATCAGCTGACGGAAGGCATTATATATATATGTGTGTGTGTGTGTGTGTGTGTGTGTGTGTGTGAACACTTGGTAGTCATATCGTGACTTCCTGGCCTTGACACGTTTTCTACGGTCCCACTTTCGTGTAATTTTTTAGTAGCAAAACTCTGGAGTACGAGGATTCGAATAACTTTCAAACCGAGGAACAGTAATGTAAATTCTATTGTTTTGGATTTTGTTGAAAAAGAGGATATTTTGAGTATTTTGTAAATCCTCTAATCTAAAAGATATTGTAAAAACGATCGAAAACTTATATAAATTATGATTCATGTTTTGAAAGAAATGAATTTAAAGTATATGTACAATGATTGGACTTAAATCTCTCATAAGTCAGATGTTTGAGTTCGAATCCTGTGAACGCGTCTAGAAAGCCATGAGGGATAAAATGGACTTAAGCTCTCCTAAAATGGACAGTACATAAGCTAAGGGTGCACAGAATAATTCCTAAGACACAAAGGGCGACATGAGAGAAACTCTGTTGTGGTTACCCAAAAATAAAAATAAAAAAAAATAATCCACATTATAACGATCACAAACTCTCCCACCTCGCCCTTGGTGGCTCAAGGGCGGATTCCGAGCGCTGTTAACTTACGTATTGTCCACTTTTAAATAGCCACAGCCAGTGATGGATCTAGTCGGCGTCGAGGTAGCGCGGCCGTGCTAGCTGAATCTCCAGCCAATCTGTTTGAGTTGTTGTGTATTTTTTTTTTAAAAGTTTTTTTTTTCTGAATTCAAGGATTCATTGGCGGATCTACTTCCTTCTAAGATGAAGCTACGGCACTGATGTGAGGAAGGTGATGGACATGGAGCTCAGAAGTCGGCACTCTAGTCTAGGATGGATTTTCGTTTCAGTTTCAGCAAATTTGGAGAAGAGGGTTACTTGTGCAATTATGAAAATTGCACAGCAAGGCCTTCCTATTTTGATATCCTTAAAATTGGTTTTGAGGTATATGTGCAATTTAGGAATTGGATTGAAGGTCCCTTAGAATTGACACCTCAAATTTAATGGACCCAAACTTTTTAAAAGAGTTACTGTGGATCTTAGTTGCAATTTTAATTCTTAAAAAAATTGGTAAATCTTTGGAAATTTAAATTTGGTCCAGTTTTCAACTTTGTTTAAAATGTTTTGAACGAAATTTTGGATTCTAAATAAGTTGAATTTTTTTTTATTGAATTAAATTTTCCCTTTCAATTTTACTTTATGTAGATGTAGACTTAAATTTTGTTCCTATAATATTTAATACTCAAAAAGAGAGTTCAACTATAATTTGGAGAATTAAAATAAATTTGTTATTTTGAATACCCCTTTATAAAAAAGATAATAGTTAATTAGACTAATTTTATGTAATAATAATAATATCGCTATTGTGATAGCTGATTGTCAATGTCAAGGATCAAAAATCGTTGACCGCTATAGCTGGATCGGAGTCTTGGATCCGTCACTGACCTCAGCCCACCTTACCTCTCATGGCTTTCTAGACGCGTCTCCAAGATTCGAACAAAAAAAAAAAAAAAAATCTAATATACAAAATATTTGTTATCGTTGGTCATTATTTTCCACTAGAATTCTTTTCTTACAAAAAATAAACTTTGTAATAGTGACTTTTCCCGGGAACGAAATAAAAAAAGTATGATCTTTTTTTTAAAAAAAAAATTTAAGTTTCAAATTATTTTATTGAGAGAATGAATGGCTGAAATGAATTAATTATTGAATTTCAGAGAATGAACCTCAAACAAAAGCTTAGTTTGAAAGTTGATAACATGTTTTTAAAAGACAGAAATAGCAGATATTTTGTGATAATTCCATAAGATCTAAGAGTAAAAATCATTGTGACAGTCCCAAAAGATCTAAGAGCAAAAATCAGCATTCACAGTGGCAAAAGCAAAACTGGGCAAGGAATGAACTCTGCCAGTAAGTTTGCATCCACATGCTTGGAATGGATGGCTTCCATACTCATAACAACCAAATCTAAATTCATATCATCAGCAACCTCTCCAATAATAGCCGTTGGTTTCTTTCCTCCTTCCCCAAGTCTCTCTAAAATTTTGAAATCTTGGTAACCACCTACCACAAAATTGATTCATTTGGGTGAGTCGAGATGAAATAATTAATTTAATCAGTTTATTCATGATGACAAAGCAATTTCATGACACTTTTCTAAGCTTTACTGGATTAATGCTATGTCCTATTAAAATATGTGAAAATTCATTATACTTTTCACTTATCCCCTTCACCGCAATATCTACCTAGTAATGGTATATTGTTACCATAGATAAAAATATGATTGTGGAAAATCTTTAATGGCAAGGGGAGATAACTTTCATATTGAGGGTGAAGCAATATATACGTCTTTTGCGTGAGCGTTTCTGTTTTTTCATTTTTTCGTCTTGTTGAGATTGAGACTATGGCTTAATCCTGACACATCACTTGTACCTTGTTATATGTTTAAGTAAGCAAACGTTTCACAAACTAACCTTCAGATAAATGCCACCGGATGCTAGCTAGTTGAGTATCATGCTCTGGTAATGATTCCTTTTCCTTTTCATTGATAACTGTAAAGAACACAAGACTATATTAATGGATGTTCTGTTAAAAAAGTCTGTAATATGGTCATCATCAGCGCTTCTCTTGTGACAGTATATATTGTATATAACAACTACGACAGAGATTAAAAAGAATACCTAAAACTGTTATGTCAGCCTCATATTTCTTTGCCAAAGCAGCAGTAGTTGCCATGGCCTATCAAACAATTATTAATAAGATTAAATAAGTACAGCATAAAGGAAGGATTCATAAATTAAGAGTCTGTTTGGCAATGGAATAAAAAAAGGTTTTGGTGGAATATGTGGTTGAAAAGTGATGGGTCCCATAAAAATGTGTGGTTAAAAATGAGTATGAGAAACAAATTGAAAAAAACTTCCAGTACCTAAGTTTGCATATAGCTGACAGGAAGGCAATGGTTTCTGGTCTGTAGCTTGCTCAATCTATATTTAGATCTAATGAAATATATTTATACTATAGAGTCCCACGGAAACAAAGTAGTTGATTTTAGAAGTGAGGTTAATTCAACATCAATGTCAGTCTAGGAAAGAATAGAATCATTTTCCCACACTAAATGCCATACTTCAGAGAAAACATCACCAAAATTTACTCTCTTGGGAAGACTTGAAGTGGCCAGTAATGCTGTTACTGTTTCAATTTCTAGTTATCAAAATTCATAGGTTTACTTAAAAGTCCATTACCTATTGACAATGCAATAACATGAAACCATGAACCAATCACGCTTAAAGACCAGCAAAAGCTACTGTACATCAAGAAGAAAACCAGAAACATACCCAAGAAAGCATTGTAACTGACAATATGAACAGGATTTGTTGTTAACAGAAGAAAGAATTTATATTACTTAGTATCTTATTAAGGGAGACATTGTGCTCTTGAGACTTAAGTGCCCACAAGGTAGGTGCACGTGAGCAAGGAAACAAAAACGTAGAAGGAAAAGAGGAGAAAACCTGCTTTGTACCCTCTGAGAGGTAAGGGTTGCCATCTGTAACAGGCAGAAGCAGATGCTTGAACTGAGTAAAGGCATCTGCAGCCGGGCTGAGTTCAGCTTCTCCGGGCTTAGACTTCACTAAAAGAATTAACTATCATTTAGCAATCATTCACATATTTGAATAGAATCTAGCTGTTATGGAGTAAAATATAGATGTAACATAAGATCATAATGATTTAGTTGCTGATGAAAACTCTCATTTGTTTCCTTCAGCCTTGGAACCCTTTCACAAGAAACCTTGAGTTTTATATTCATGGTAGAATTAGGGAAAGCAGTGGGGATGACTTAGCTGAGGCCCTGCCTGCTTCAACCTGACCTAAACAAATGGATCTCATGCCAAGGAATGGGGTATAGAGAAGATATGCAGAAAAGTCCTCTACCTGAGTTCAGGATGGTGCACAAAGCAAAGGTATCCACTACCTTTTAATATGTAAAATTCCTTAACTACAACTGTATATTCTTAGACTTTGTGAGTTTTTTTTTTTTTTTGGAATTTCTTGTATAGCTTTCTATTAATTGACCAAATTATATTCCATTCACTATCTTAAACATATCGAAACCTGAAAAGGAGAAACATAAATGGACAATTTACACGTGGGGGGCTAACAAACAGGGCCAGAATGGGGAGCGGGCTGGGGCAGAGACAAGGTCTGATACAGGGTAAAGTACTGCCTTGCCCCCATTTTTCCCTGACCCATCTGAGCCCTGCTGCAATCCCTAGACAGAACTCATTCAAAATTCAACATGATATTGGATTAGAAAGGAAGTTTTGGATGAGAGGGGTTGGGAGTAAATAGGAGGCCAATATTCCATTGTGAAAAACGTTGCCGTCAGACAGCAATGAGCATTCCTCCCCTCCCCTCACCATTAGTATTATATTCTACTATTAATTAGTTATGCAAAATTCTAAACTATGCTACCAAAAATCTAAAGCCACCTTTAAAAAAGCATATTTTATTCCACTATCACCACTGCCGTGGGCCGTGGCATTCACCCTGACTAGCATCTTTCTTCAGAACTGGCATGTTACTACCACCTTTTGTATTCGATCACTACCATAATCTCACTACCACTGACCAACATGTTAACCACAGAAGACATGTCACTACACCTTCCACTGCTAACCTGTATCAAATTTTGAATGTTCAAAAGGAATAAAGTATTTGGGTTACTTCAGATTATAACACCACCGATTTAATTTTTTTATTTTTTTCCATGCTGCGAGCCATGGTGGTAATTTAATGTGATTAGAATGCCAGATGAAAATCTTGGAGGAAGTAATAATAAGAGATTATATTACAGAATGCATCTTCAGGAGGAATCCTCTTTCAAGTTCGTACGATCCGAACCACTTCATGGAGATATAAATCCATCACGTCCTGCTCTTAAATGATGGGAGGAAGTATTTTCCAGATTCAGCAGGATCTGTATAAACCTGATTCTGACCATTTTCCAGTTGAACCTGATGCAGTGAATTGAGGATCCACACCATCTAGATTAGGGACGCAATGATCTCTCATCATGAATCAATTAGTTAGGCCCTGTTCTCTTTGCTGTTTTAAGGTCGTTTTCTGTTTTTATTTTCGAAAACGCTAAAAACGCGTTCTCTTTACCATTTTCGAAAACGCATTTTGAAAAACCCAAAAAAAAAATTGTACACAAAATGCAAAACGCCCAAAATCTCGTTTTGGGCATTTTGTGTGTATTTCGACAAAAAATGTCCAAAACGCGAAAAACATGTTTTGGGAATTTTTTATTTTTTTTATTTTATTTTTTATTTTTTATTTTTTAAGAATCGTATTAACTTGGAACTAAGCTTAATATAAAGCTTTTATTTTTATTTTTTTATTTTTAGAATTATCCTAGTTTGGAACTAAACCTAAATAAAGAATTTTTTTTTTTTTTTTTTTTTTTTTTTTTTTTTTTTTTTTTTTTAGAATTATCCTAACTTGGAACTAAGCTTGAATAAAGTTTTATTGAATTCAATATCAATATTACAAAAAAAATTAAGTGAGAATTCTTGTTGTTATATTTAAAAAAAATGCATTGATAAATGGACTCTGGTGGTTTTGAAAGAACTTGCATTTTCTGGATTTTAATAGAACTAGAGTTTTCTCAAATCCCGAACCTGACCAAGCTGTGTTAATATAGACTCTTAATGCTCACATTAGTGTGTTGCATGTAAACATGTTTTCAGTGTATTGTGAAAGGAAAATTGAGTTTGAGCCAGTAGTATTCTGCAAAATTTCAAACAGAACGTATTTTCCAGCTTTTCATTTTCAAAAACAGTTTTAAGAAATGACAAACCAAACGCATTTTCATTGAAAACAAAAATGAAAACAGGAAACACAAAACATTTTCAAAAATGAAAATACAAAATAAAATACAAACATAACGCCACCTTAATATCTATATTGGGGAATGAGAGGCCACTTTCAAAATGGGTGGGTTTTGTTATCATGAACAACTGAAAACATCAAAGAGACGGAAGTTTTGACACATAAAAATTCCAAATTTGAAGGCCCAACATGGAAGTCCAAAACATGAAAGCCCATTAAAAAAAACAGGGCAATGTAGAGAAGACTTGGCGATTGGGTGATCATAGAAGCGTCTGGGCGATTAGACAATCAAACAAATTACAAGTAGAGAAACAAATCCCACAACTCATCGTACGATCCATTTGGCCATTTGCAAGAGGTTACCACGACATGAACAATTGAAGAAAATCATGAGAAATTACTTGTAACAAATATATGGACATCAGAGATTTAATCTTTACATCTTAAATCTTAGAATTTATCCTAGTTTAAACTGTGTACTTGCGTCTCTTGGAGGCGTCTTGTGAACCAAATTTTTCTTAGTGCAAACACATATTTTTAGAACTTTATCTCAAGAGGTTTGTCTCTTACACTTTTGTTTGATCCCTTTTAATTGTTAGCTCGAGCGAAACCATACCCACGCGAAACAAGAATATAAGATCCCTTTTAATTGTTAGCTCGATCACAATTTTTAAGATTGGTGATTTGTTTGTTTCATGATTTTAATTTCTATGGACTATCTTTTTTTAAGTAGACTTCTATTGAATTAAGTATGCTATATTGCTTTTTTTTGGCAATATTTTGATTTTGATTTTTTTTGGAGGCTTATGCCTCAAAGCGCCTTGAGGTCTCGCCTCATAACCGTAAACCGCCTCTATGCCCATTTTTGCCTTTTCGAACATTGGTTTGTTTTGGCCATTAATTTATGCTTTAAGTCCATTTAATTATGTTTTATGTTTTATTAGACTTGTATATGAGTTTGGCCCAAGCCCTTTAACGGTTATGGTTTATTTATTTATATGGTTGTAATTGGAATTCAAAGGCAGTTAATGAATGAAAATTGTGGTCCCCCACTTTCTTCCCTTGTTTCCCATTCAAAGGCAGTTAATGAATGAAAATTGTGGTCCCCCACTTTCTTCCCTTGTTTCCCTCTTTATCTCCCTCTTTCTTCTCTCACATCTTCCCTCCCTTCCGCCTTCTTTTCCTTCTTGTAAACTTCTTCTTCTCCATTGATCCTACATCAAGAAGGAAAAAATGCGGAATTGTTAACATGGTTTAGTTTTTTATTAGGGTATCTCATATAAGGTTATCCTCGTTCACCAATATGTTAGAATCTAATCGTCAGATATCCTCCTTACCATTCGGCCATGACTTTTGGATAAAGTGGTTGAGTACTCGTCAATTGTTATCAGTGTGTGCCCCAAGTCTCAAGTTCAATTCCTGGGAGGGACGACCTAGGGAAAGGGCTATCTATTAGTAGCCTAAGGGACGGTGCCTTTGAGATCATGGTGTATTGTTATGATTTAATAGTTGGGTGTCCGCCATAACTTTCCGCCACTACTTTTGGGTAAAATAGTTGGGTACCCGAACTCATCACAATATTGTTCACTTCGTTTATTAATGATTCAGTAAGATGCTTCGTAGAGAGGAGGAATGTGCTATTAAGAGGTTTAGTACATGAGATCTCATAAGTATAATTACCAAATCTTCAGTTTTTCGAGGATACTATTCTTTTCCTTCATAATGAAGATAGTTGTGTTAACAATATATGGTACTTCAACAAGATTTAGAAGTTGCTTAAAGTTTTAAAATAGCTCTAGAGAAGAGGATCTATACTCTATATCACCAGTGCATCTTAATTCTGTGTCAGTTGCAGGTTGCAAAATCTATAACTTATGTAGGTGTTCTATTAAGATCCAACCCTAGGGGGACCTCCTTTTGGGATCCAGTAACTGAGAGGATTGTTAAAAGATAAAATGGTTGGATAGGAATAGATTTGAGTTTACAAAGCGCAACTTTGATAAAGTGATTGCTTTGTGTAAATTCATACTATTATGTTGTTCAACATTCTGAGAAGCATGGCAAACTGAACAAGTAGAATGAGATTTCTTATGCAAAGGCAAAAAGTAGTATCAGAAAGTGCGTGATGTGTACACTTCTAGCACTAGATAGTAAGACATTCTGGTATGGCAGGAATACGACTTTTTATGTCAACCATTACATAGAAGCGATAGCGAAGCCAACAAGCATGCCTTCAAAGTGTCTATCAACATGTTCTTGCAATAGAGATTCTATTTTTCAAGGCTTGGAGCATCACCATGTATCTTAAAGAGCATCTTTGCAATATAAATAAAGTGCATCTAGGAGAATATAAAAAATAAGAGAGGCTCAAAGAAAGATACAAAAAATGACATTAAAAAAAAATGGAGGCAAGTATCACTACAGAAACAGAATATTCAAAGTTAAAGAAGTCTTTGATTGAATACAGAACCAAATTCGCTATAGCAACAGAACAAAACCATACACTAATTCTATAGAAATTCACAAATGTATTGTAAATTGAGGAACCAAATTAACAAATCCACTCAAGCATTACTTCAACAATTTAACATTACATTCAGAAACTCAAGGAAAGATAAAAAAATCACATGAAATCAAAGAATGGTAGGCAAGTAACTGTACAGAATATTCAGTGTTATAGAAGCCTCCGATTGAACAAAGAATCAAATTCTCTATAGCTACAGAGCATAAGAATGCTAAAGCAATCGTATAATGCGCATGTATGATTAAATTGAAGAACACCATTTAACAAAAACAGGTCTACTCCATATTTACTTCAAAAAATTCTAGGAATGAATTTACCTTGTTGGGTAGTTCTTAAAAGCTGGGGAAAAATGGAAAGGCTGCGTGGTTTAAGCTTACGCGAAAAAGAAGATATGGGTAGAGAATATAAACAAGAAGAAGAAAAAAGTGGTGGGCATAGAAGGGGAGTAGAGTTTGAATGGAGCTTTGATGTTTCAGCAGGGAATGCTGGCAAGTACTGAGTAAACGCCATCGAAGAGAAAGTTTCAGCTTGTTTTGGGAGTGGAGGGGGTTCCAGAAGAAGTGAGAAATGTGTATATATTTTAGTTAGGGGTAGAAAAATAGCGGAGGTCCCCAAACTTTGCTGTATTGTTGGGCACATTGGGCCGTAAGATCTGGCCTTAAAAAAGAGTTTTTGATATGAATAGCAATTTGGGACGTTTGTATAAATACCCAACTTTTGGTATCATAATTGAAATTTACTTTATTTTAAAAAATTACTGAAAAATACTTCAATTTTTTATTTTTTTTGAAAAATACTGTTTTCGTCAATTATCATGTTGTGATACTTTGAATGTATTTTATGATACTTCTAAAGTATCACAATATGATACTTATGATACTTTCAAATTTTTGGTATCATAACATGAAACTTTTTCAAAATTCTATGATACTTAAGGTGAATTTTAGTATCATACCATGATACTTTACATAATATTTATGATACTTTTTCTCGGGCTGTTACAACACACAGACACCACCATCAATTTCATTTTGGAGGCTGCCAATATTCTTGGGAGTGCAGTAATAGAATAGTCAGACAAGCAGCACAATGAATTGGTAATATTTATTTTATTTGAAAGTTGTGGGACGCTTTCGACTCAGTAAACTACAGAGCTAGCATTCGGCTTAGAATAGAGCAGACATAGATTTATTTGGGTACTGCATCCACCAACCGAAGGTGCCTTTGACGATGTGTTTTTTACCTCAAAAACTGTTGATTCGGGTGGAGATCCTCAATCGCCCTTCGATTGGGGATTCATTTCACGATTGGCACCACCGCACTGGAATGGGTTTTACTGAATCTGTTAATGGCCTAAAATTTCATTTTGGAGGTGCCAAAAATTTTTGCTGCTTCGGAGTCTGCCAGTTTGGGAAGACGAGCGAAGGGGAAGAAGACAATGAAGTCGGGGAAGAAGGTGGGGAGTTGGCTGTGGTTCATTTGTAGGCAGTCGGGGAAGAAGAAGACGATACCATTGAAGCGGTGCATTTGTGAGAGGAAGCGGGGGAAATATATGGATGACAGTATTTTTCAGTTTAATTCAACTGCAATGTATTTTTCAATTTGCTGTTATTTTTACAATATTGGGTGCAATTAACCCTAGCAATTTTGGATAGAATGTGCGATTAATAAATATAAATTTTTTTATGAATTTATGTGTAATATTATTTTATTAATAAATATATGATTTAGAGAATAGAGAAAAATGTTTTAAAATTTTAAATTGGGCTAAATAGAGGCCTAATAATTCTAGAGAAATTTACATAACTACAACTAAAGTTATTACTTTTTAAACTTACAAACTTAAACTTCTTTTTAAAAAATAAAAAATAAAAAATAAAAAAATCAGGCGTTAAATATCAATAAATAATTATCTATTTTATTTTAAATTAAAACTAATACAAATTTAGTTGTAACATTCGTCCCACCTCGCTCCCCCCACCCCACCTCACCTCACCTCATCACACTCGCAAAGTCACAGATCGGTCAGAATTACAAATTTAGCATCCGTCTGGAAAATAAAATAAACTAGTTTTTGAACTAGTTTATAAATTACACAATTTTTTAAATCATTTTATAACCACATGCATTTTCTCTTTCTAATTTTTAACCATTGTTTTTTACCTAAAAATCATAAATAAACCAATTTATAGACCAAATAATGTTACCAAATAAATGCAGTTGCAAAATTCACCCCACACCACCCGCAAAGTCACAGTTAGGTCACAAAATTACAATTCGGTCTCAATTACAAATTTATATGCAAATTAAATTTTGTGGCAAAAAATTTGAGTCCGGGTCATATCCCATATTCATCACAAGTCGCATAAAGACAATCGACACAAATTTTGGTTACAATTATAAATATAGTTGCATATTATTTATTGGTCACACTTACTCATTTTCTTGGTCACAATTAGTCAATGTCACACAAGGTTACAATTCGGTTACAAGTCACAATTCAATCATAGAAAGTTGCAGTTGGGTCACATAATGTCACAGTTCGTCGCATAAAGTCACAGTTCAATTACACATATCACAGTTCGATTACACAAGGTCATAGTTCAATCACAATTTTGTCACACAAAGTCACAGTTAGGTCACACAGTCATAGTTGACACAATTGTAGGTTACATCACGTCATTGTCACAAGTCACGCCAGGTCACCCAAAATAAAAATTAGTGAATAATTTGATCACAATTACCTAATAATTAGTCAAATCGTCATACAAAGCCACGTCTCTTCGTACAAAGTCACAATTATCCAATAATAGGTCACAATTACATCATAATTTGTCATAATTACCTAAATATTGTTCTCAATCACCCTTTAGATGTTCATATGCACAATTCGAGTCATCCACTCCAATCCCGCCCCCTTCCCAACTTAAAAAAATATCCTCCATCACCGCCCCGCCGCTCCCATGCACTCCCACCACCACTCCAAATCTACCATCAAAAAAAAAAAAAATCTATATCATATACCTGTCCATCAGGGTCTTCCACAACCACCTATCCCCACTCTACCACTACCATAAAAACCATGGCACCACCACCACCACCGGCTAAGAGCTACTTCAGAATCATTACGTTCCCTAACCAAGCCAACATTTTCTAAGTTTAATCAAAAGAATAATGAAGATGAAAATTCGTTTGAAAGATAAAACTGATATTGCTCACTCTTGGAAAAAATTGATCCCAATTTCAATTCCCCCAAAATCAATGTCATATTAGTTGAACTCCCCACCCACCAGTACCACCTCAAAAAAATCATTTCCACAGTTAAAAATAAAAAAACACCACCATCTAACCACCACCCCCATCCTTTATAAACCAGATCTGAACACATACACCACAAATAGCAGATCTATTGCCGCCGCCACCATGCACACACCAGCACTGCTTGTACCAATTTGTAGACATTAAACAGATTTGACTATCTTTAAATCTGGGGAAGAATTTGTGTGTAACTATCTTATATATTGATTGATTGTTATTTTAAGGGAAAATGACTTGAAAAGGGAATTGAAAGAAAGAATTTATATCTGAAGTTGCAACTCCCTAGCAATCATGACGAAAAGAAAAATGGGGAAGCAAAAAAAGAAGATGCCTGCTAGGGTTAGGAAGCAACAAAAGAAGAAGGTGTCGGAAACTATAGCTACCGATAAATTTTCAAATTTAAAAGTTAGTTTTAACGAACTTGTCGCTACAACTCTCCAATCTTAACAGTCATTATTTTCAAAGTTAGCACTCTCGTCTAGCCATATTAGTTATTTTAAGATTTTTAAGAAAGAAATCTAAATTCATTAAATCTTTAAGTTCGATTTGCGATTTTAAATTTGTCAAAAATAATTATTTCATTTTAAACCCAAATCTTTATTTTAATTCAATAATTAAAATTTCTAATTTTAATATTTTTATTATTATTATCAAAATTTTCAATCAATAAAAATTAATTCTCAGCCAAATACAAAGTGTAACTCCAGCCTATTCAATTTCAAAACTCCAAAACGTCCCTACATCAATGATAAGTGACATATTTCTTCAGCCTAAGCAATGTATAAATTGTATTCATCCTCTTCACTCCTTTTCCCTAACACATACACTAAAAGAATCTGGGTAAGTTTTTCTTCCATGTCTGCAATACACACCAACACCACCATTTGCTGACTGCACTACAATATCCTAACTAATCAATCCGTACAACCAAAATACACAATATGCAATCAACCATTTCCACTGCACACTCGAGCTACACCACAACCAAGAGCCAACAAACCACTATCGACTAAATCCAACTCCATTGCCTTCGACATTCATCAAAAACATTACAACCAAAACCAAGCTTTAAATCGCCTTCAACCTCCACACTACACATATGTTTTCAGACTTCCACCAACGTACAAACGGAACCGCCAGAGACACACCACAATCGAACATCACGCCTCCACAGTCGAACCCCCAATGACACACTCATATCTCCCTCATCCACCATCTACAATGAACCTATGATAGCCCTTCGTGAAATTTTCAGAAACATCAAAAAACCAAAACACCATCGCACCTCCAATCACAAACCGGCTGCCACGAAGTCCAAGGAACCCAAACTTCAATTCCCATCCAAAAATCAAACCCAACCCAAGAATAAACCAAGAAACCTAATACTTACCATCACCACCGGAGATTTGGCCGGAAATCGCTATTTCAACATCGAATCCAAGCCTCGATTTATCTCAGATTTCGCACCACAAAACCACCGAAGTCTGCTCCTTCTGCACCAAGCACTCTCTCCGTCATCACCATGTGCTGGCGGCGCTAACGCCAACCGCTTAACCGGTGGACTAGGATCGGACGGGGGCTTAACCACTGTCTCGCCTCCTCCTCTCTCTCGGTTGAAAATTGAGAGAGAGAGAGAGAGGATTTGTTAATTTTAAAAGTTGATTTTTGTAAATTGCTCCTTAATCCCAAGCTTTATGAATCATTTATCTTAGTCCCCATCTTTCAAAAGTCTTTTAATTCAATCCCTGAAATGTTTAATATGTTTTAAGTCCAGACTAATTTTAATTGTTTATTTCAATCCCTCCAGTTTAAAAAAGTTTTATCTCAGCCTTGTAGTTTCTAAAAATCTCTGAATCAGTCCCAAAATTTATTTAATTACTCAAATCAGTCTCAATGTTTATTATTTACGTTTAGCATCCCATGATTTCTTACAATTGCACTATTTAGTCCTTAAAACTTTCAAAAACCCTATTATTACACAAATTCATCATTTTAAGACTTGATTGTTCAAGAGCATAATTTTAATTATTTAAATTTATTTTATAGGATTAGACGAGGCGCGAAAGAATTAGAAGTTTTATTCCGTTTGCTCAAAACTCGAGAAATAAGGTAGACACTTATTTATAAACTTATATTTTCAAAAGTGTGCATCAATGATTATTTGAATTATAAGTTTAGCATGTATGATTGTGTTCATGATAATTACTTTCTTTTCAAATATGAGACTATGCTACAAGAATTTACTTGCTTAAATGCATCATGATTATGTGTTTTAATTTATAATATCAAATTATTATTGTGCACTAGGTTACTGAGTATTTCTATGAAATACTCACGTTTTCCTAAAATAATTTTGCAGAGGATGGAGTTGGCGACGAGGTGTATGATGATGGCTATTAAGAGTCTTTAAAAATGTTTTATTTGAAATTCCAAACTTGTTCATCTTTTTAAGTTTATTCCATGTTCGAACTTTTTGACTATTTGAATGAATTTTATAAAACTATGCGAATTGAAATTTCAGTTATTTTTCCGCTCAATTATCATTTTGAAAGTTAGTTCGAGACGATGAAGTAACGTTCCGGATATTTAAAACCTGGGGCTTCTTTTGGTTGATTTCTTTTGAATGGGCAGGGGATTATCGACTTTTTTTTATTAGCACAGAGTCCAATGAAAAATAGAAGACTGAGAACGCTAACTAAACATTAGAGAATGCACAAAAAGATTCTTTAAAATGACAGTGAATATTTATTACATCTTCATCGACTCTAGTAAAATGGACAAGACAAGATTGGTTCAAAGAAGTTGCATAGATAATAGAAGAATTTTGTTTTTCCCCCTAACAGTTATTACATTCTCATGTAGCAATTGAAATCAACTCATGAACAGAAAGAAGATAATATCATCGAGCCAGATAACATGAAATTACATTGTTGGGCAATTTTTTGTCATACCAGGTCTTTCCATAAGCAGTCTGAGACGGACTTTTTAAAACTAATAATCCATTTTCCACCATTGCAGTTAGCAGAATCCTAATAAAAGGAAAAATAACTCGAGAAAAGGTATTTAATCATTAAAGATTTGCTCAAGAAAATATAACAAAGACAAAAGAAAACAATTCACTGACTCAAGCTGCAAAGTGCAAACCCACGCCAACACATTTGAACTACATGCATTTTTGTTAAAAGGCACTATATGCTATAATTATTCAACTTCTTCAATGTTTCCAATGTCAGAATAAATCCCACTTGAAACCATGGATCTACATTAAGCAAAATAGGTACAAATAAGTGCAATTACTATAATTCTACACCAAGTCCCAGTGAGGACTTTTATCAAACACCTTTCTAATATCTCGAATCCTCCAACAAATCCCATATAACGACACCAATGTTTTTAAGCACATACATGTAGTTATCACCAAACAAGCCTTTCTCAGCCAACTGGCAATGCAAAACCAATGCAATCAAAGAATTCTTCATACTCCCTGAAAAGTACCATTCGAGTCGATGGGAAGACACCAAAAATGGATAAGCAGCCTCTTGAAGCAACAAGAAAAATGCCTCAACCAGGAGCATGGTGAACAAAGATAGGGAGAGCCCAGTCAGTGGTGGGTTTGAAGCCCGCTTTTCCCAAGCCCCAACCAAATTGTTCTTAATTGTCAAATTTTAAAGATAAATAAAAATAATTTCAAAATTTTAAATATTTATATAATTAAATTTGGGCATTCGACCTGTCCCCGTTTAAATGGGGATGAGGATGGGATAGGGATGGCAAATCTCTGATAAGACGGGGACGAGGAATGACATATTGATCTCGAACCTGTCCATTGCCATTCCTAGTTATGTACTAGTCATAATGGTAGAACGTCACAATCACAAATCAAAAAACTTAGAGATCTCAACTGATTTATCAGTTTATTATCAAATTAATTGTTCACGACTTATTTTTGGATTACAAATTAACTAATGACAATTGTCCAAATAAATGGTTACAAATTACCCCCTTCACCTCTCCTGCCTCACCGCTTGCACTCCCCCACCACCAACACAACCAAAATCATTGTCACATTAGATCCATGACCACCATAGCCTCCAACGAAGCACCACCACCACCTCTTACACCAATAACCATTGTCACCTCACCACCACTATAATTGCACCATCACCACCATCACCAACGACCATCAACACCAAAACAATCAGGATGAAAAGAAAAAAAAGGTATTGACGCCGTTGCGACAGGCACTACTGCACGCCTATTGCAGCGCGTTGTCCATTCTGTAAAGTAGTACTGTAGTGAACCGTGGAATGTGGTGTGAAAATAAATTATAGTTTGTGGAATGAATTAGGGTCGGTGGGGGTGGTTTATCATTAATTAGTAGATTAATTAAACTTAATAGTAATATTATTAATATTAAAAAATTGAGTTATAATGTGGTTTTTTAAGTTGAAGTTAAAAATTATGGGTGTGTAATTAAGTTATGACGTGACTATTGTGTTCAAGATAACTTATAATCTTGTATAGATAAGCAATTTATGGAAATAGACATAAGTAGCATATTTTGGTCATAACTCATGAATCAATAACAATTTTAAGCATCCAGTTATACTTAGGCCGGCAAGGCTATCTAACTTTTCAATACACAATTAATAATCACCCCAAATTTGAAATACACATAGTCCTCGATGTGTAAAGTAAAATTAAAGTAAGAGAAAAGAAGTTACTAGACATTCCAAGGAGTGGTGAGGCACTCATTAGTAGTCTTGGGCAGTGAACTTCTCATAGCAAGCACTGACAATCCCCCCCAAACCTTGTGTCAAAACCTCTACTCGATTGAAAAGTAATTTCTCCAATGAGGAATTTCACTATACATCTTGTGAACATCCTATAAAAATACAAGAAAAGTATAGATTTAAGGTGGTGAATGACCCAAAATCATATGACTTGATAGCATTGGGCTTGAACACAATAATAAAAATTTCGATCTCCTCATCGACCCTCATCACGAAATCAATGGTTGTCACATTTTCATATTGTTTCATTATGATTAATTCTTTCTTCTCAATGTGCTATTGTACCTCATGTTGGATGATCGGTCTATTGTCCAAAATCTTGAGAAATTGACTCATTCTTGAGCCGCTTGATTTACTCTTGTTTCGAGATTCTTCAAACGTTTCAACTCATTTTGAAAGAGGTTGATGGAGTTCTCTAATTGTGATTTCTATTGATCTATAATGTTGAGCCAAAAGTAGATCAAATGTGTCCAAAGTAAGCCTAAAGGCAATGATAATGTCATGAGAAATTATCTTCATCGATGCCGACAAGTGCATAATATTCTACCAGTTTAACTCATTGCATGTTGATGAATCGAGCCAATGGTATATCTTCTTCATCAATGCCGGAAAGTGAATCATGTCCTCCCATTTCTTGAACTAAAAGAAAAAATATATACAAAAATGAAAAATAAAGAACAATTCAATTTAAATCAGAACGAACAATTCAACAAAAATAAAATAATTCCCCGACAACAATATAAAAAATTTGTTCACTGAAAGGTGTGTACTGCAAAAATACACAGGTCGTGTTCAAGTAATAAAATGGATTAAAGAGTATGGGTTGTCAATACTACAAGGAATGATATATTTGTAATTAATTGATCCCCTCTACTATGGTTGAATTATCAAAATAAAACGTGATATGATTTGATTTTAATTAATAATTTACTCCCAGAATTGACAAAAATAAACAAAAACAAATAAACATAAAATTGGAAGAAACTTGAATGATAAAAGTTTGACGCACACAAATTTTTCACGATCTTTGATACCAACTTGTAACGTACAAAACAAACCATGAAAATATTTTTATTTTTCTTTTCATAAACTATTGATGTAAACGATGTCACATGACTAGGATTTAAAAATCACTTCAATTAAAGCAAAGCTCATTTATTTAAAAAGTAATGATATTAATATTTAAGGCATTTTTAGTTAATGTAAAAGATCTTGACTTTAAAATATTTTAAATAAATAATATCAATAATAAAATATCGAGTTTGGCAGTTCAAACACAATAAACCTTATTTGGTGTGTCCACAACTCACATGTCGTTACCTAGCAAAGCAGCATCTGTCTCGTCATATGATGATTTGTGCCAATCCTCTTTATTTCTATGTCTACCTGAAATGATAGATATCGTGGAGTGAGCATGTGTGTGCCCAGTGAGAAAAATATGGTGCATATGTGTTATTGACATGTAGAGAATTGTTAAAGTCAGATACACAAGGATAATCTTTTACAAGTAAATGACATGTAGAGAATTGTTAAAGTTAGATTATCATTTTTAATACAATTTTAATGCGTTTAAGATCACATAAATAAGGACATAGATTATTCAATGTATCCAAATAGCACTGGTTTAGCGATGATAAACTTCGTTAGTCATTTAGATTAAACAAGCGAATAAATAATGCTAATGCCAAGATAATATTAGCGATAATAACTTTGATAATTTCTTTTATGTTAAACAAATGAATAGATGTTAGTGTCTAGATAATGTTAGTGATGATATAATAACAATTTTGCAGTAATATATGCAATACTCAACAAAATCACATAACTAAAGTAAATATTCCCAACGCTTATCACATAACCAAATAAACATATCCTACTCACCTCGATCCAGAAGTGTCCGAAAAGAAATTCTGAACATTCTGTTTACACAAGTATCAATATTTCATGAACATGTATCGATACATGTTCATCTTCATGTTTCAAGTATCTATACAAGGTATCGATACGTGCAGTTGGTTCAGTGTTGTCAATCCTAGTTCCTAGGATTTTCTTCAAGGTTTTACAATAGTTTGATTGTGCAAAACATACTTAGGACATCAAAAACATGTTATTAATTTGGCAAATCTTTCAGCCTAACCAAAGATTCAAACATGATACTAACTTATATCCAAGAATGTTAGAGGAAGAAAATTATTATTTAACAATGCTTTCTTCCTTCATATTTTGATGTGTGTTTTTTGTTAAAAGCAATGTTGTCAAACCCGGTCAGGTCAGGTCAACCTGGAAACCCATGACCCTAGCCAAAAATCGGGTCGGGTTACATTTAAAACCCTGTCGGTCAAACCTGGTCAACGACCCGAGTTGACCCTGGTTTTTTATTTATTTATTTTTTGAATTTTTTAATATTTTTAAATATTCATTAATGCCCGGGACGACCCCGAGTCGACTCCAGGTTGATCCTCCGACTCTTGACCCAGTCTCTCGATCGGGTTGATGATCGGGCCGATTCTGAAACATTAGTTAAAAGAATTGCTATTTATAGTAGAAAACGATTGTATAACAACAAAAATAGGTGTAACCGCATCGGATCTTCATGTTTTAAAGTTAAGAATCAATTAATTAAACATACTAATCACATATTTTTAAGAAGGAGCTAGAAATATTTAAGGAAGAGGTGTCGTACATAGGTTGGGTGAGTCATTCATGCTACAAAAATCCGTTGATATTAATCATTCCCTTGAGTTTTGCTAAAAAAAAATCCTTGCACCTTGCTTTGTGTTTTTCACCTCACTTCTTGCTTCTTTGCTTCAATGGAGACTAGAACTTTGAAACAAAAATTAAAACTATCAACTAAACTAAAAATTAACTAAAACAAAGAGAGACTAGAGTTTGAGAGAGAGGAATGGGATTTATATACTCTCAAAAAATTAGACCTAAAAATGCCCCCAAAAATGCCAACAAGTCGAGCCAAATACGATCTTATGTAAAATTGATACAAAAAGAAAAAGAATTCTGGTCTGGGCCGAAATTGGCCCAGGCGGTCGCATTGGCCAAAGGCTTATGATCGTGTGGGCATACAAAAATAGGTATTGCTTGGTTGAGGCAGTTGGGTGTGATCGCATGGCTTCTAAACCATATTTTTTGAAGTCAATTCCACACATCCTCAAATTTTTGATCTTTTTCAATTTAGTCCCCATATTTTGACTTTTTTACAAATATACTCTTGAAATACTTGCAATACTGGACCTCCTTTTCAGTCCTTAAACTTTTTATTTCTTTCAATTAGGTCTCTGAGCATCAAGATTGCTCTTCTCTTAGCTCAATTTCTCTTCAATCTTGTCCATTTCCTTTCCGTTCCGATTGAGATTGTACCGAACTGTACAAGTTAAACACAAATAATTAGTAGAAATTCCCTCAACTTATCAATTAAAATGTCAATTTAAAACCAAAATATGTGTGTATAGCATACTTATCACACCCTCAAATTTGAGCTTTTGCTCATCTCGAGCAAAATTATCTACTATGGAATATGGATGAATAATGTTAGACAACTTGCAAATTAATCATGAGGGTTAAATTGTATAATTAATTCAAAAATATGCTTCCAAATAACACTACAAGAATAGTTTAGCTTATCCTATTTTCAATCGATGTGTGTGTGTGTGCGCGCGCGCGTGCGCATAGCCACTTTCAATCATCATTTAGGTTTGAAAGTATTGCAAAGTGGAGAAATTTCAAATTGGTACTAACCCACTATTTGTGGTCAATTATTTCCATTCCCGCTCGCGACATTCATCCTTCAAAAATTATTTATTTTCTTTCCTGAGATGCAATTCAAGAGGTTACTCTCAGATCGTTTGTTTCTTTTTCCACTCTAGTATGGTTGGGTTTTACCGAAAATCTCAACAAACTAGATATGCAATGATTCTCTCAAAATTTGAGTTCTCCAATAATCGAGCAATCTCTATGCAATTCAAATCCACTATCAATCTAAGCCCTTATACAAGTACAAATGCATGTTTTCTATCTACAAATGTGATAATTGCTCAAAACTTCTCCACCCCCTTACAATTTTTAATTGACCCATGTAGCGAGCGTTAGGTCAATAACTCCCCGATGTTTTTAGGATCAAAGGGTATCAGGCTTTGAAATACCCCAATGGGCTTAATAACTTGAGTCAAAAGGCCACGATTTGAGGTAGATTTATTAAACAAATGCAATGTTTTAAAGCTTTTTAGTTGACTCGTGCAACGAGCTTTAGGCCAGTGACTCTCAAGTTTAAAACTTAAGGCACCAAGTTTTTATATACTCCAATAGCATTAGTTACTAGAGTAAAAAAGGTTATGAGATAAGGAAATGCGAAAATTGAAATGGGCTTAAATCTCTAGCCTATGGTCATTACGTAGCTTATATTTGTTAATCGAAGACACTCCACACAAATTATATCAACAGTGCATGGAATCAATATACATCAGACTATCTCCTTTAACGACTCAACCACCCCCAAACTGATCTCACAATAGAATCAAGAGAGTTAGAGCATTATAAAAAATTGGATAGGTTGATAAAAAATTAAAATACAAGATCATAACTTAGTTCTTCAATTCTTCTACTTCATAAATCTCTCCACCCTTTAACAATTTCCAAATTTCACCAACAATTAATTATGACTATTGTGCTCAAGATAACAAGGATTTTACATGGATAAGCAATTTGTAAAAATAGACACAAGTAGAAAATTGGTCATAAATCATGAATCAATAACAATTTTATACATCAAGTCATCCTAAGCAGGCAAGTCTATCTAACACGTCGATAAAAAAAATAAGAAATCAACCCCAAACTTGAAGTGCACATTGTCCTCAATGTGTAAATTAAAATCAAAGTAAGAGGGAAGAAGTTACTGGGAAGAAGTTACTAGACATCCCAAGAAGTGGTGGGGGCACTCATAAGTTGTCTTGGGCATGTGAACATCTTATAGAAAACACCAATAACCTACCCAAAAACTTGTGTTGAAGCTTCCACTCGATTGAACACATATTTTTCCAATGATGCATTTCACCGAACACCTTGTGAACATCCTTTAAAAACATGAGAAAAGTATTGTAAGTTATAAATGATGCAAAAATTTAAGTCACATTCAACATATCAATTCTAACTCATAAATCCAACATAATTTGCTCATCCACCTCAATATTAAATCAAACTTGAAGATAAAATACGATATGCATCATGTGATCTTAATGTTGAACATGTATGATTTTTATTTTTTTGAGGTCACATTACTTATACATATTTTTTTCGATCACTGTCCATGTCTACCAGGTCACAACACTTTGTTTTCCAAACATGCATTACACTATTTTTGAGGTTATATTTTTGGCAGGAACAAAAATCAGACGAACAATCAGATGCAAAAAGGAAGGGAAAGATTTACCTTGAAGAAGATATTCCGGAGCATTGTCAAACTCTATCCTTTAATTTAGGCATGGGATTCACCCAAACTTCTAGTAGCGTTGGCTATGCGGGTCCAAATGATGAAATACAGGGAAACCTGGATAAAATAGTAGCTACTGTAGTTCAGGAATTCAAAAAAGCCAATGAATAGGTTTAGTTATGAATCTGAAGTCACCATGTTATATATCTCATATCCAATTACATTCCATTCGCCAACGAGTCAATTATATTTTTGTTGTGTCTGTGTGTATGAGAATCTGTGCGTCTGTATTGCACTATTACATACAATTTCAGATAACACCCACAAGTGCACCAACGTCAGGTGATAAGTGTATTTTATACACTTATTTCTATCCTAAAAGTTGGATTTTATTTGTTTGTTTAAGAATATTTGCTATTTATTTTGTTAGTATTTTTAATCAAGCAATTGGATGATAAAAGTGTCAAAGTGTGCAAATAAAGAATGGATGAAGTAGATCAATGGCTAAATTGGAAGAATACTAAAAGCAGAAATCAAATTTGGAAGAAATCAGAAGTTTAGGAGCCAAATTACAACAATCGAAAGTTGAAGGACCTGATGTGCAATAAAACTATGAGGACTAACTTAAAGCACTTCAAAATAAGAAATTGCACTTCATCCAGAAGCCTGCGTGATCGTATGGATTATATCGACGCGATCGCATGACCTGTTCAAAAATGGTTCAACGGAAGCCTGAGTGATTGCATGGATTTGTACCATGCGATCGCATGGTTATTTTCTGGGCCGACTGTAAGCCTGTGCTATCACATGGAATTATAATGGTGTGATCGCATGACCTGTTCAAAAATGGTTCTACGGAAGCCTGAGCAATCACATGGATTTGTACCATACGATCTCATGGTTATTTTCTGGGCCGATTGTTGGGCTTTTTCGCAAAATTAAGCATTATTTCTCCCCAAGTAACCTAGGCTTTGAGGCAACTTATAAATACATGACTTGAGGCACGAAATTAGATAGAGGCCAAAACGCTGTCAAATTGTCGTAGGATCCATGCATAGTCGAAGGCACAATTGAAGACGAAGATCAAGGGCATGAATAAGGTGACATCTATCCATTCTTCTTGTGATTTATATTCAATTATGTTTTTAGGATAGGTTTCTAATGTTAGAATTGGGATGAAGCATTAATTTCCGGATTTTATGTATTAATTCATTGTTTGATTTATTAAATTCTTGGGTTTGGGCAATTGATTCTTGCTTATATTATCATATGGTTTTCTGTCCAATTATTATATGATTGATGTGATGATTTCTTAAGTTCGAAAGATTAGGATTTCATTAGACAAGTTTCAATTGTCACAAAGTCCGATAGGGGATAGAAATATACCCCTATACTTTGTGTTATATGCAATAGTATTCACAAATCCATTAATGCTTTTTATACATTTGGATTCGTCATAGAAATATAGTCATCTCGTGTATAAGAAAATGTGTTAATTCTTGTCCAAAAGGGAGTTATAACAAAATTTGGAATATGGATTTTCAAAATTCCAAGAATCATTGTTTGGCAATTAGATTAATGCATAATTGATGGAATTAATGTGGATTCTAAATTCTAGCATGCTTTCTCATATTTTCTTTAATTCAAATAGTTTGTTTTAACTAGTTTAGTTTAATTCAAAATTCTCAAATTCAAAGATTTTCTCGTTCCGGTTAAGGTTAATAGTCTAAAATGCAATTTACAACAATCCTCGTGGGATCGATATTGGGGCTCACATCCACTTTATTTCTTGCGTGACCCATACACTTGCGGTTAACGAACATCAAGGCTTCCAGTTAAGAGGGCAACCAGACTTACTAGAGCATTGCAATCTCCATTTGTTGCTGAGTAAGGAAAAACACCAATCCATCTGGAAGTTTTATATTTTGAGAAATGTGGCCAGAACGTGGACGATGCAGACATCATGGCTTTCAAGATTTGGTTCAATAAAGGGTACCAACCAAACAAAAAGTAAGTCTTAATTTGTACACTGCTGGATCCAGATGTTTAACCATATAGAAATTGTCTTGTGATCACACTTCTAATGCATTGGTTTTGTAGGAAGAAATTCAATGATGCCAATAATGTGATCTGTTCACCATTTATGTTTGGACCAATACCCATGGGGTAAAAAACATGGTGACATGATTTAATGCCCCGAATTCTAAATAATCGGAACGTAACTTCATCGTCTCAAACTAACTTCCAAATTGACAATTGAGCGGAAAATAACTGAAATCTCAATTCGCATAATTTTATAAAATAGACCCAAACGGTTAAAAGTTCGAACATGGAATAAACTTGAAATAAATAAGTTCGTAACTTCAAATAAAACATTTCAAAAGTCTCAATAATAGCCACCATCGTTCGCCTCGCGGCCAACTCCATCATCTGCAAATTTTTTTTTTAGAAAACGTGAGAAATACTCAGTAGACCCGCACATAATAATTACTTGATACTATAAAAATAGCTACAATCAATAGAAAGGGATCCACCCTAAAAAGAAAGATGTGCTTTTTAAGAAGATTGGCAAGATCTCCTCTTCGTTGTTCTTGCTCCTTTAGTCTCCCTTGAACTCGATTAAGGGAAAATTTAGTAATACATCTATTATTATAATCGAGATTAGGATCTCATTTCTCTCTCTCTGAACAAACTGATCGAGAGAGAGAGAGAGAGAGAGAGAGAGCTAGATATGGCGGGGCATCGCCTCCTTCAATCCCAAGGCCGTCGGCCATCCTCCGGTCGGAGATGATGCCGACGAGGCATGGGGAAGGGCTTTGGTAGCTAATGGTTGATGGGTAATGACGATTTTTGGTTTATTTCTTGGTTCGAAACCGAGGCTTGGGAGTCATGATTTTTCGGTATTATTTCGGTCAACTGGCAGCGATAGACGGTAAGTTTTGAGTTTCTTGGTTTGGGCTTGATTTTTGGAGTGGAGGCAGTAGTGGTACTGAATGGTGTTTGCGGTGAAGTTGGGCTCATGTGTAGTGGTTCGATTGCGTGGAATTATTGCAGATTATTTGTGGCTTCTGAAATGTTTGAATTCAATGATTGAGTTTTCTCCCATGGCTATGCTGATTGTGTGGATTTGGAATTTGTAATTTTGGGTTGAAGTGATTTCAGTAGTGGTATAGCTCGAGTGTGAGTGGTGACCGAATCCGAAGAGCTTGGAACAACTGATATGATGTTCAATTTTTTTTGGATGGATTTTTCTTTAGGTGAATGAGGGCTGTTAAATCTTCCAATGCAGATTATGGTTTTGTGGAAGTGAGGTTGGTCGTTGAAGAAGTCTGGTGGTGAGACAAGAGAAATGCTTACCCAATTTGGCAGTGTACGTGAAGAGAAAGAAATGGGAGGATACAGATAATTTATACATGGCAGCTGAAGTTGAAAGAAGATCTGTAACTCCTGCTTTGATGATGAAATTAATCTGTCATTGAATGGAAATAAAATTTTGGACGTTTGAGAATCTGAATAAATTGCATTTGGCAGGGGGTTACTATGAGAATTTAACAGCCATAATAAATTTAAAATCAGGTATTTGATTATTGGATTAAAAATAAAGATTAGGATTCAAAATGAAATAATAATTTTTGATAAATTTAAAATCGCAAATCGGATTTAAAGATTTAAACGAATTTAAATTTCTTTCTTAAAATCTTAAAATAACTAATATGGCTAGATGAGAGCGCTAATCTTGAAAATAATGACCGTTAAGATTGGAGAGTCAAATCGACAAGTTCGTTAAAACAAATTTTTAAATTTGACAATTTCTTGGTCGCTACAACCTTCTCCACTTAAAATAATTTCATTCTCGAAATTTAACTCATTTGTTCAGTGAGGTCTGGGTATTTTGCAAGAATATCTTCTTCCTTTTATTAGGTGACCTCAACTTTACTATATCTATCCCATTGGACTTTGACTAAAGGAACTTCTCGATTTCTAAGGACATGGACTTTTTCTCTCTAGCTATCCTATCAATATCAATCATTTCTCCGGATGGCATACTAATCTCAAAAATATTACTAGTTCCTAACTAGTTAGGCATGCATCAGATAATACGTTGCATCAAAGTTTGTTAAGACATTTACAGGGATGCTGATAGCATACATGTGCTCATATCAGAATCTCAATTGGCATCCTCCCGGGTCATGGAGAATACCCTTGCCTTTCCTTTCTTTGCCTGATCGATTAACCTAGCCTGCACATTGCTACTAGCTGACCAGGAGCGGAAATCCTTTGCCTTGTGACCTGGATTCCTACATTTATAGCAAACACCCTTACCCCAGAGGCACTCCCCTCGATGGGGCTTCTGACACATAGGGCATAAGGGAGTAAAAACCTGACGTTTTGTAACGCCCTAAATTTTGTTAACTTGGGACGCCACGAAAGTCCAAAAATCTTGTAAATAAACATTTTCAATAATGCCAAAATGCGTAAATATTTTTTTTTAACATCTATAATAAATTAGAAACAAAAACGCGAAAACATTCTTTAAATAATTTATTTACAACCAAGTATAATAAGCAAAGTTCCAAAATTTGTTAAAATACCAAAATTCAAGATTTAATTGACAAAATGGAAAACAACTATTAAAATACTCATCTTAAAAATTAATAAATTAAATGCTCTATCATTTGATCAATATGGCCTCGCTCTTTGCTTTGCCTTGCTGAGCTCCTTAACCTGAGAGGGTGGAAATAGTGGAGTGAGCATAACGAATTATACTCAGTGAAAATAGTGGAAATAGTGGGGTGAGCATAACACTAATTTTGAAAATAATGACCATTAAGATTGGAGAGTCGTAGCGACAAGCTCGTTAAAACTAACCTTTAAATTTGAAAATTTCTCGGTTGCTACACATGAACTTATAGATCCTGAATCCTTGCTGTCTTGCACCATTAGATGATTTTACATAAGAACACATTTGCATTTGTTCACGTCACAACTCAACATTGTAAGTTAATATCACTTTGTTTGACTTTTTATTTCACATTATAACTTGTGTTTTTATTCCTGCCACGACACATGGACGTGTGCTTCCACCACATTCACCAGATAGCACGACACGGGCCTCGTTTAAAGCGTATATTCACAACAACTGACTCAACGTTCTAGTTATTAATAAAAAATTTGTTCCCACGCTTTATGAAAGACTCATGTGCCTTGTTGATTGTGCCTTACCTGACTGACGTTATGAGAGCTTATGAATGCCCTATGAGCTGACGTTGATTATGTGCTACTGCCAATCCTGCACACTAACCCTACACACTGGATGCTCGTACATCTTGATATAAGGCAACGTGGATTTACATTCTCAATTCATGTTGTAAGACATACATGTAAAACATGGTATATGCAGGGATTAAACATTTCCTGATGCTCATCTCTGAATTGATGAACCAACTTGGGATTTGGAGAAGTGCATCTGACTTGCTCTACAACGACCAGTTGTGCTTGAAGGCGCATATAACACAAGACATCCCTCAGTAGTAGAATGGGTATGGATGTGATGTTACCTTACATTTGTTGAAATTTTATATATTAATCTCTATCAATAACACAAATCCCTTTGTCTTTCCTTAGGCACGATTGGCATATTCGTGATTAAATATGCCCAGTATGTGTTACATCACTACATGAAGTCAATGCCAATGGATCTCGATGCTACACATGCAAGGATGGACATAGCTACAACTATTTACAAGCACAGAAAAGTAAAAATATCTCATCACATACAAAACGGAGGGTAGACAACATTGTGATCGCGAACGATTGAACTTACGTGGAATCAATTATTACCATATTGTATATTGCTCACGCTTTTGTTCGATTTTCGCATTAAAAAATATTATGTAATTACAATTTATGGATTTTGTTGCAATATAATTTTTTTTTGTTCATGTGTAGTTTACGTATTTTCATACATGACTGATTTTGATCAATGTGAAATTTTAAATAATTCAATGTAAACAGTTTTGGTTGATTCTGTTTGTACAATAGGTTACATGTAATAGATTACATTGGTTGATTTTGTTTGTATAATAGGTTACATGTAATAGATTACATGTCTTATGATATGTATACAGTTCATAGGTTATGGGTTTCAGATCATAGCTTAAGTCACTCATGTCACATTTTATGCATGTCAGGTCACGTACTGTCACCACCAAGTTACATGATGTGCATTTCAAGTCACATGTTATGCACCCTATTTCGCATCTTCTAAATCTCAGCAGGATCAGCATACTAAGTCACATAAATGCATCTCAGGTCACATGGTTAGACTTCAAGTAACCATTACTTGCATTCTAGTTCACTTTGTATGCAATCCGGGTGATATGTAATGAATAATATGTCATATGATATTTATACCAGTATATAGGGTATGGGTTTCAGGTCACAAGTTATGAATGTCAGGTGACATGCTGATGCTACCAGGTCACATGTGCATTCTCAGGGCACATGTTATGCATCCTACTTCCCATCTTCTAAATTTTAGCAAGATTAAAATCCCAAGCCAAATTAAAGCATTTCAAGTCACATGGTTAGGCTTCAAGTAACCATTACATGCATTGCAGTTCACTTTGTATGCAATCCAGGTCACATGTAATAAATTATGCAATCCATTTCTGTTCACTTTGTATGCAATCAAGGTGACATTATAAATAATCCGGTATAAATATTTTTGGTTGATTGTGTTTGTATTGTGGGTTACATGTAATAAATTATATATCATATGATATGTATACCAGTTTAGAGGGTATGAATTTTAGGTCTAAGAGTTATCATCCCAAGTCACATGTTTTGAATGCCATGTCACATGTTGTCATTTCCGGGTCACATGTCCATTTCATGTTCCATGTCATGCATGCCCTTTCACATCTTTTAAATTTCACAAGGCTTAGAATACCAGGCTAAATTAATGCATTTCAGGTAACATCAGCAATGTCAAGTTCCAATGTATCACTCTCAGGTCACTTGTTGTGAATTCCAGGGCACATTGTTTAGGATCACACCTCATATCTTTTCCAATTCACATTTTCTTACTACCATGTCAAATGTATGTATCTAAGTTCACATGTTAAGAATTCCAGTAACCATTTCATGCATTTCTAGAACATTTTGAAAGGTGTAACATAGTTCAATGATTAATCATCTCAAATTGATATTATTAGATTAATGTATGATTGGTGTCATTCATTATCAGATACGAGTTAACACATCCATAAATTCAGGTCACAAATGCCAACGTTTCACCTTAACACTCATATATTACACTGTATAATTTATATACGCTGATTAAAATGTGAAATGATGATGAAGAAATTTTAGTCATTACGCTTATATAGTTCATTGTAAACAAAAATCGAAGTAAAATGAGCCCACATTGATAGCCATCAATGGAAATTGGGCATCTAAATCTTTTAGGTCACAATTTCAGAACAATACACTTCACTCAAGCCATATCATTTGGGAATTAAGGTAGCAAATTAGTGACTTATGGGAGCCAAGCTTGTGCAAGTGCGATGATTGTGACCTTTATCCGCAATGTTCGCTCAAAATAGTGTACCGCAAGCGCACGGGTCGCGTACAAGTAATAAAGTGGACTTTTTGGGTCCGGATTGTCGATCCCACGAGGAATGTATACTCTAGATTATATAACTTTAATTAATTTAATTCTAACAACAAAGAGAAACACACAATTAAAAGGATGGATTTTTGGAAATTCTAAATTAAAGAAACTAATTTTAAACCAAATTAAAATAAGAAAAATGAAAGATAAAATAGTTGGGATTCATGATTTCACTTAACTCTCGCTTAAGTAATTTCTCAACACATGCAAATTAATAAATTACTCATTTACAATGTTAGACCCGATTTTCCAAGCTTAGTTAATTACCTCTCTCGAGTGAAATTAACCTTAATCAATTGGTCTAACCTACTATATCTCTATGTCGATTAAGGCCCAATCAATTGCATTAACTCTTTGTGAAAATAGCTCAATGGATCATCTAGGGTTTAAGGTATATCTCTATCCTTAACAAGAACCTAAAACATTTGTTATTTGGTCTAAAATGCATAATATCTCTCGATTATCATACACTTCACAAAACACATATTTGGTGATCAATCAAACACATGGAATAATCTCAACAACAAACACACATGAAATAAGCTCAACATTAATAAACAAACATTAAAATTACTTAAACTAAGTGAAGCTACATCAATCATCCCAACATAAAATAACTAGCCCATTATATAAATATTGTACAAAAGTTGAGGTTTACAAAAATACATCACAAAATATAGAAATCAAAGATTAAAAATACAAGATAATGAAATAAATCACTTCCCTTGATTTTTTTTGCCCCAAAATTCCTTGAACTTTGTTTTGAATCTTCACCTCACTTCTTGCTTCCTTGCTCCAAATGGTTTCTAGTAACTTAGAAACAAAAATAATCTACAAACTAAATTACAAACAAAACAAAAACAAAGAAAAGAAAAGAAAAGAAGAAGAAGAAGAAGAAGAAGAAGAGAAGAGAGAAAATGGGGCTAGGGTTTGTGTTAAGAAAATTGGGGATTCTTGTGAAGTGAGAAGTGGGGGTATATATACCCCCAAAAATCTGACCTAAAAAAGGTCCAAAAATGCGCCCCTTACGAGCCAAACACGCCCTTACTACAAAATAAAAAAAACAGAAAATAAAATCCGGAATTGGCCAGAAAGTCGCCTACGCGATCGCGTGGTTGAGTGACTCGCGATCGCGTGGCTCAGCTGAAATCTCTCGGGTTGGATTATAGGTTGACTTCGCGAACGCGACCTGGTCTAACCACGCGATCGCGTGGTTCACCCGAGTGAGTGTTTGTGGTTTGGTCCTTCAATTAATTGCCATCCAGGTCCTCCAACTTTTGGTCTTCTTCAATTTAGTCCTCACATTTTGACTTTTATTACGAATATGCCCCTGAAATATTTGCAAAGTAGATCCTCCATCTTTCCGAGATGTTGCAATTGAGTCCCCGAACTTTTGATTTCTTTCAATTAGGTCCTTGGAAATCAAATTTGCTCCTCTTTTAGCTTGATTGCACTCCAATCTTGTTCATTTTCTTTCCAATTGAGGTTGTACCTAATTGTACAAGATAAACACAAAATATAAGTAGATATTTGCTCAATTTGTCAATTAAATTGTCTATTTAAAAGCACAATAAGTGTGTAAAATGCACACTTATCACGCAACATCCACATTTCATTGGTTGTTTCCCTTCACATACTAATCTTTTCCTCTTCTCAACCGGTCTTCCAGAATTTGTTTTTCGGTTGGGAGGTAATACAACAATTTCTTGTACTTCACTTGGAACCATCCATTCATTTTGATTACCAACTGGGAAAACAGAATCTTGATATGCTGTCTTATACACGACAGTTATGTAATAGTATGATCAATATTCATACGGATCCTTTTTTGTAAATGCAATAACAACAAGCGCATGTGGGCCCGACAATAGGTCAGCCTGAAGCATCCTACATGTACATGTTCTGTGCTCTATATCAATGACAAAGGATGAGCTTTCATCTCGAATAGAAAATATTGTATGATTTGTTGCGGACACATGCATCAATGTATTAATAATCATATTTAACATAATATTTTAAATTCACAACACGATGTAATTAGTAACATTTTCACTGAATACCCTTAAACTCCACACTCTTATGCTGTATTCCCTCAATAACTTCTGTATTCCCTCAATAACTTCTCATAATTGCTAGTTAGCTTAGTGAAAGTCCCATGTGTGGTGTCCCTATTCTTGCAGAACCAATCTTGTATAGTTTGCCTCAAATATTCATTGTTGAATACTTGTTCGCCGACATGCGGTATCGTGACAACATTTCATAACCTACATCTTTCTAAAAATCATAAGAAGAACAAAAATCACCAGCGCAATCATCATGTGACCTTAATATAACAACGCATTTTTAATATGCACATGGACTTATCAAATAACCCCTAATGCCATTGCTAATTGAGTCCAAATGGAGCATGTGGTACTCAAACTCTGCTAAGGTGTACATACGAACAGCTGAATTGAAGGTTTTGGTGATATTGTGACCTAATTTTCCATAATGTTTCCTCAGGTTCTGCAGGAGGTGATATGAACATATACCATCACATATTCCAGGGTTGACCTTTTCAATAGCATTCCTGATACTTTTGTGC
The DNA here is from genome assembly GCA_963555705.1 of Ligustrum vulgare. NCBI lineage: Eukaryota > Viridiplantae > Streptophyta > Magnoliopsida > Lamiales > Oleaceae > Ligustrum > Ligustrum vulgare. Next base: position 36,084,035 of record OY743190.1, on the reverse strand, counting down.
CGATCCGATACAAAATACAACCCCTCTTTACTTCCATACACCCTCCTCAACTGCTCGAAAAACTAACCATAAGAATTGTCCTTCTCATTAACCTCTATACCAAATGCTAGGACAAAAATTCTACCATTGGCATCCTGAGTACAAGCCGTGAATAGTGTACACCTGTAGTGTCTGTTAAGATAGGTGCCATCAACTGCAACCATTGACCTACAATTCATCCATCTACGAATTGATGCTCCAAGTGCATGAAGCAGTATTTGAATTGATTGTGAATATCAATCTTCATCCCTGTGACAGTGCCTGGATTCGTACGTTCTAAGACATGCAAATAACTCAGCACTTGCTGAAATGATTCCTTGGGATCCCCCTTAATATTCCCAATGTTTTCTCTCTAGATCTCCAAGCTTTCACACAATTCAACGAAACACCATAGGTATGAAACATATCATTGCATATGTTATTTGGGGGGTATATAGTTCGTGTAGAGTTATACTTTTGCTTTATTGATGTAGAGGAGGCTATGAAAACAAGAACAAATATCACAAATTGTTGAATCGCACACAATTGCCAATAAGTGATCTTCCTACCAGGAACTAGGCATCCAAATTCGAATTTCAATGGAAAATATACGAAAATTGGGAAGAAACCAAGAATGTCAAAGTCTATATTATAAAAATGCCCAACAATGACAGACAAAAGAGTTTAAATACTAAACCCTAAACCTAGATGCGTAATTAATGTTTAAAAGACGAAAATAGACATAAAAACATAAAGAAACATGTTTTTAACTGTTTAGATGATTTTTAAAGCCCAAAAACCATCATTAGCAGTGGCAAAGATAGTGGTCTAGTCTGGCTCGTCGAGATCTTCCCGAAAACATATTATGGGCCAAAATATTAGTCCGTACGCGAATTTTATGCCCGTTTCTTTAAAACCTTCAAACCCGAATGATCTCGCTCGTCCAAGTAATCCAATGCTCGATCTTCAACGCCATCATTTATGCAAGTGGTCACAACGGCGATCGACACTTCCCTGTGTGACCCCAGCACTATATTTGATGGACATGTATGGTCATCATGCATATATCTTATTTCAAATAATTCCGTCTTGCCCAGCCTCAAAGACCTGCACAGCTAGTTACATACATTGTGCGACCACTTGAAAACATACTCCTTTTTGTTCGACCAAACAACAATGAATTCGAACATATGTTGAATTGCGTAAAATGCAAGGCTCAGTTTGAGTCTCTTTATTCCTGAAAATCCTTCGCTCTTTCACCTCTCTAGCATCGACATTCTCTACAATTGTGACCATATTATCATCCACATCACAAGATGACTCCACTGTTGTAGCACATATTTCAGTAGCCATTTTATGTAATGAAAATTGTTCTTTAATGCACCTCTGTCTTATTACAATTTGCTCCATAAAGGGGAAACATTCTTCATTCTGCCCATTTTCCACATTCGTGACTTCAATCACTTTAGCATCGTATTACTAAGATTTCAAGTTAATATTCATACATTCATACAAGTTACTATATATTAACAACATGATTCAATTACCTCTACAATTGGTTTTCAGCTTTCCGACATTATTTCAACCCAGATAAACGACCTCTGACGTCGGGAATGAAATGACAATGTGATATGTATGTGACCACGCAAATCTTCGATCATAATTACATGATTTCAGCCACCACGACTAGAATGTGTTCTTCGAAATTATTTAATTGACTAGTTTTTTTCAAAACTCATATGTTGATGCCAGAATATTGATTTCTAGCCATCAACATATATGAGAGATCCCATATTCACACAAATAGAACTTCAAAATTGAGCACCACCACCATCCATAATGGCATCCACCGCCATAGCCTAAACCTCCACTTACCAACAGTGAATCTCTACAATGCACCAAAACCGAATATCACACCACACAACCACCAAGCCACTTTGAAACCGCCCCTGCCCATTTTGAAAACTCTCCTTTGCAACACCAAACAAATGGACAAACTTGAATAAACAAATCCCATTACCTTATCTAGATTGTCGGTTGTTCTGGAAGAGCTAAATCATAACTCCAAGTTCAAAATACAAGCATCGATTTCTTATAAAAATTGGCTAACACCTCCCATGGCTATCAATCATTAACTCTCTCCCATGCATTGATGGCTTCAACATCGGCTAGAGGATGGCCGGCGATTGTAACGATCAAAATTTTTTGAAGTTCTTTATTGTCCATCATGATGTAATAAAAGTGTTTTTATAATTTATTTAATTATTTTGGAAAGAAAGAAAAACGGATCTAACAAAAGAAAAATGAAAATGTTAAATAATGAAAGTTAAGACAAAAATGTGTTTAAGTGCCTCTCTTCCGAAGACTTTTTCGATCTCTTATGACCTTATATTATTACATGTGATATATGTACGGACAAGTTCTCAAAAATATCTTCCATAATATAAAAATAGTTTTTAAATTCGATCAACGGATAGTCCACGGTGAATTTTTAAATTCGGTTATCCCTTTCTTGCATCGTAAAATGTACGAGAAAGTATTCCATAAGTACTTCGAAATGGCACCAAGAACTCAAGATTTCAACTCAGTTTGATACCTCAAATCTGAGTTCAATCATCCCTTCCCAAAATTGAAATTATGGCATGAGGTGGCACTTGAAAGACACGGCTACAATTGTAGTCCTTATTAGTCACCTATCTATATTCTATAGCTCATGCTTGAATACTTTACAATTCCTACTTAAGGCTTTCCATCTCCTAATTTGGTCGATTAAGCCAAATATTTTAATATTGCAAAATAAGTTAAAAATCATCTATGGAAAGACCTCACTCCATGCCATATAGCCAATCATCCCTATAAATACCCAAGTGTCGATACATGTTCATGAAGTGTAGATACTATCGTAAACAAAATGTACATAACTTCTTTTAGGCACTCCAGGATCGAGGTGAGTACAATAGGTTTATTTATTTGATATACATCGGGAATATTTACGGGAGTAATGTGATTTCGTTGAGAATTACATTTATTACTTAAATTTTTTTTATTATATCATCACTAACATCTATTCATTTATTTAACATAAAACAGTGTATTATATCATCACTTACATTATCCCGACACTAACATCTATTCATTTATTTAACATAAAAGAGAATATCAAAGTTATCATTGCTAACATTATCTTGGCATTGACATTTATCCTCTTCTTTAACCTAAAGGATGACTAACAAAGTTTATCCTTGCTAAACTAGTATTATTTGGATACCTTGAATAATCATTGTCCTTGTTTATGTGAGCTTAAATTCATTAACTTGTATTAAATATGATAATCTAATGTTAACAGTTCTTGACATGTCATCTACTTGTAAAAGATTAACCTTATCGATACATTGAGGTCCCGAAAAGTTTCTAGTTTCTTTTATGCATCGATTCATTAAGCATGTATCGATACATGATACATGCTAAAACCCTAACCAACATTATTTACTATTATATAGCCCTTGTTCCTCGTATTCATCATTTGAACATATGGATATTTGTGAGTAACACTTGTACTTGTTTATATTATGTAAAATTGGTACTTGATTATGTGATCTCAAATGCTACTTCATGACACGTTTAAAAGTTATTTCATTACATTAAAAAGATTTTCAAGCATTTTCTTATGCATGGCATGAAAATGATTTTCTTACATTATATTACAGTCATATTCTATTCCTCTTGTTAATATTCTTATGACGCTTGTCTTGATATTTGTGCCACTGATTCCAGCTGGATCACGATATGGTTACACTTGTTATCGGGGATTAGTTTCCCTACTTGTTATCTGGGATTGATTCCTCCGCTTGTTAAATGAGGTTAAATTCCCTTGTTATATTACACACTCTGGATAGTAGTTGATTGTAATATACGCCTCATTAAAAGACTTGTTTTCTTGCAAATACATGCATATTGCACTGGACTTGAACGTAAGAGTTTGGCTTGGTTTGAATATATGCAAAACATGCATTTACATTAATCTTGAATATATGAGTTTGACTTGACTTGAATCTATGAGGTTAGCTTGTCTAATATGCAATAACACATGTATCTACTTTAACATTGAATACATAAGATTGACTTGTGTTTGTGCAATAACACATGTACACCACATTCCGATCACTTGGCACATGTATGCTCACCCACGACCTCTAACTTTTCAGGTAGTCATAAAAATAAAGAGGGTTGGCGTGGATCTTCAGACGGTGAAACAAATAGTGCTGCACTAAGTGACGACCTATGAGTATTGAACACATCGGATAAAGTTTATTGTGTTTGAACTACCAAACCAAATATTTTATTAATGATACTATTTGTCTACAATATTTTAAATTCAATATCTTTTATATTAACTAGAAATATTTTAAATATTAATATCGTTACTTTTTAAATAAATGGACCGCTTTTGTAAGTAAAGTGATTTTGAAATCCGGTTAGGTGACATCGTCTATGTCACAAGCTTATGAAAAGAAAAATAAAAATATTTTCGAGATTTATTTTGTATGTCACAAGTTGGTATAAAAAATTTAAAAATATCATGAAAAATTCGTGTGAATTACAGCAACCCTCGAGATGAAGGGCCGAAGCCCTTCGTCCCTGCCCTCTCTCTCTCTCTCTCTCTCTCTCTCTCTCTCTCTCTCTCTCTCTCTCTACATATATCCATTTTGTCCTCTAGTTTTCAAAGTCTAATATTTCCCTTGAAATTCCAAAATGAATTCTTCATCCCTAAAGTGTTAGTCCAACTGTTTTCAAAATCATTTATTTTAGTACCAATCTTTTCAAATGCAATTATGTGGAACTTTCAATTTAATCCCAAACTTTTAATTTCCAAAATATTAATTTAAGATTAATTTTATTATTAGCTAGACGAGGCACTTAAACGGTTAGAAGGTTGATCTTATTCTCGCTCTAAACTCAAACTCATAAAAAATGAGGTAGATTCACCCCCTTTTAATTGATTTATACTATGGTTGCATGTGATTATTTGATTATTCTATGTTGAGACAAGGCGAGATGAGACTACTTTTATGTAATGAATCAAGAAGTTATCATGTTTTGCGCTATAATTCACATGCATTATTTGACGAGACGAGTCCACTTTTATTCAATGAATAAATAAGTCATGATGTTATGCGATATAACTTACATGCATTATTGCATGAGATGAGACAAGATTAGGTTATTTTTCGGCATTTATTATATGATGCTTATGTTCAATGAATTTGTCTGAAGAATGTTTATGGCATGACTTGCATGTTTATGTGTACACTAATAGTACACACTGATTAATATTTTGATGAGACTACTGAGTATTTCGATGAAATACCCACCCCTTTTAACAACATTTGCAGATTTTTGAGATAGTGACGAATGACAAGCGATGATGGAAAATAAATAAATAAATGCTAGAAATCTTCTATTTGGAGATTTCATTATTTCAAGGAATTATTAATTTTTGGATTTTGAATGTTTGAGAAATTTTAGTTTGTTGATGTTTGAAAGTTTAAAAAGCATTCCTTTTGAAAATTTTTACTTATTTTGTTGTCTACCTTATTTTGAAATTTTGAATCTACTGACCTTTTGAAATTTTAAATAAAATCGCATGAATTTAAATTCTAATTATTTTCTGCTAAACCTTTATTTTGAAAAATAGTTGAAGGATGATGCGGCATTCAGGGTATTTAGAACTTAGGGTATTACATACCTCTTGTCTGATTTCCTTACGGATATTCACGCAAGGATGATTTGCTAAAAATTGGCCAATGCTTAATTATTTACAATCTTTTGAGGTACATATTGGATGTCAAAATCAGATAAAGATAGAGACCAAAAATCGATCCTTTGTTGTAATATTGGATGAGAAAATATTTAATTTATTAGATTTATCTTGGAGACTAGGTTCGCATTTACAGGCCTCAAATAGGCCTTTAGTTTTGTAAAAGTGAAATACAAAGCTAGACACAACTTTTTCATAGGAGAATAACTACATTCACATTTTAACAATTGCCTACTAAGATAATAAGTGACTCTTTCCTCTCCCATATGACCTTCTTAGGAGATCATACCCGCAATGAATTGCTCTTCAGCCAATACGACTTCATTGGTCACCCTGATAGAGGAGAAACCATAAATGGCGGGCCTGACAAATAGGCCTTCAGGCTATCAAAAGCCTCTTCATGTTCTATGTGCTAGAAGAATTCATCCTTATTTTTCAACCATCGGAGTGGTGAAAGGCTTTTGTTCAACTTGCACAATTGGAAATAAATATCCTCAAAAAACTAAGGCCTTAGAAATTTTGCAATTTCTTTTTATTACTGGGTGGTTTAGCCTCTAAAAATAGCTAGAACTTATTTTTGTCAATTTCAATTGCTCTTTGATGCACCAAAAATCCTATGAAACTTCCAAAGCTCACTCCGAAAGCACATTTTGAAGGATTCAATTTTAGTTTGTACTGTCGCATTCATTCAACTGAATGTTTTAATTGGTCAAAATGACCACTAGTCCTTAGTGACTTGACAACTATATCATCCACATACACCTTGATGTAATTGTTAATCATATCTTGGTCTTGGAATATTAGGTTCATGGCCCTTTGGTACTATTTTTATGTTGAAAGACACTATTACCATTCATAACACTTTAAAGCCCCTGAATATCTAGACGCTGTTTTATGAATATCATCTTAAGAAATGTAAATTTGGTTGTACCCAAAGTATCCATCCATAAAGGAATAGATCACATGACCTATAGAAGAATCGACTAAGGAATCTATTGTAGGCATATGATACCCATCTTTGGGCATTGCCAAGTTTAGGTTCCTAAAATCTATTTATACCCTTATTTTGTAATTTTTCTTCATAATTGGGACTATATTAGACATCCACTCTATATATCTAACCATTCTAATGAACTTGACTTTAAAATATGCTTAATTTCCTTCACCTCCGGTAAGATGTTAGGTGCAAATCTTCTTGAGGGTTGTTTATGAGGTTTGTAACTGGGTTTAGTGGGAAATCTATGTTCAACTAATCCCTTACATATTCCAAGCTTTTCTTCATATTCCCATGCAAAGAAGTCTTTGTACTCCTTTAAAATAGAAACAAGTTTTAAGCTTACCACCACACTCAGGAGCTGGTGATGAATGTTGGATGATTTTCCCTTCATTTCGAAGGTTGATTTTCTTCAATGGATCATGTACCTTGGAGAATCCCTATTTCTCGTCCATAGGTTATTAAGTAATAGTATGTCGAAAATGGGGAAAATTTAAACTTTTTGACGTAGGGAAACCATAGGTTTCGACACAAAAAGAATAGAGATGTTGTAGGCAATTTGGTGTCAACACCAATACAGGGAGTGTCAACACCTACACTATTTTTGAGATAAATTATTTTGGTGTTGACATAGAGTTTTGGTTTTGACACATATACTCTAGAGTTTCGTCACTAAAGAAATCCACATAGAAGTGGGACATCAAAAAATGTGTAAAGGCTAGTAAGTTACGATATGACTGCCCAAGCGTGCTCTACCGCCACATACACAAAATACCTTCCATCAGCTGATTTATTTGAGTCTCGAGAAATTACTTCTGTAACAACCTAAAATTTTAAAATGCAACTTTATAAATTAAGTTGGTCCTTACGACGTTCCTAACAAATTCTAGAACTTATTCTACACTCGTCGAGTCGTCTAGCAGAATATTCAATTTTGAAATTAATATCGATTTTAATCTTGAAATTTGAATATCTTATCGAGTTGAGGTTTCCACTTTTCATTAATTAAAAATTATTCCTAGCCCGAATTAATGGACTTAATCTCTTATTTTAAAGTTCATTTTGAGAAATTTAATATAAGTATAGAATGATTTCTAAACTTGAAAATTCAATGTTTTTTTTATCGGGTCGAATTTTACACCCAACATCTATTTAAATTACTCTTGATCCAATATTCCTCTTTGGCCCAAGTTTAAGTCTAGAGTCAGCTCAAATCAGTTGTCCAATAAAAATTGGGGTAATTAGACCCACTCATATGTCCAAATTTAAAATTTTTAAAATCAGATAATTTAATAATATTTTATCAATTCAGTTAAACGATCTACAATGCTCTCTCTCTCTCTCTCTCTCTCTCTCTCTCTCTCTCTCCCTTCCGAATAACCACCACCACCGTTTCAAATCAATCACCACCACCGGCGAAACCAACATCCAACATCACCAATTGTGTTCAAGGCGGACCCTATTCTACTCAAACTAAAGCCTGAAATCGATAAAATAAAGAGGGAAATCCCGTTAAACGGGTTATGGGATGGAAAATATCGCAAACGGATGCTGAAATAATCGAAGCAGGGCAAAAAAAGTTCAAAAAGTTGAAAAGAAAGTTGAAAAATACTAACACGTTTAGTAAAGACAAATTCTTGGGTATGTTTACTTCTTACTTGGAGAAAATTGGGGAGAAAGTTGGGATTTCCGTAGGTGTTGATAAGTTGGACGAAGGGTATACTCTTGAGTTGGTTGAGAAGGTGGGATTTTCTATGGGTAGGGATGTGAAGAGCTTGATTTTTGATGATTGTGTTTCTTTGGAGGTTTGGGATACTCTGGAGAGTTTGATAATTAATGGGCTTGTTGAATATTCGTGTATATCCAATCTGGTTCACAATTTGATAGAGAAACAGAGGTCAGATTTAGTTGTTTTGTGTGTGAAGCATTTATCTGATCTCCAAACATATGATTTGATGTGCATTTTGAAGTATTTTTTATTGCTACCTCGGGATGGATATCAGAGCCTAGTTAGCGTGAGGAAGGAGTGGGAGAACCAAGTATTGTTAGCCATGGAGAAGGTGAGTGATAGGGGACTTGGTGGGAAACAGAATACCTTGGCAAGGGAGGCCTCGTTTTTGCTCATGGTTGTGCACGATGAGTTCACCGTGTCAGAATTGTGCTTGCATTATTTGCTCGCATCTCGGGATCTTGACGAGGTGATCTTTTCAGCTTTTGTTAGTAAGTTGAACGGTGAGGAGATGATGGCTTTGATTAAGTACTTAGGGAAGTGGCTGAGGAAATATGAGAGATTCCTTCAAGTGATTCCTTGTCCTAAAGCATCATCTTTGTTGGGATTAAGTACTTAAGAATTTCAAGCATTTGAGGGTTTAGAGGACAATCAAAGACGGAAATAGGAATAAGATCGATCAGAATTGTGCCTTTTGCACCTCCAAAGAAACCTGGGACCTGCATTCTTCCTTTTGTTTGAGACAGTATTTCGGTTGCCATGAGGATGAAGAACTAGTGACTCAGAGCTTGAGATTTATATCTTTGTTTTTCCATTTGATTGCTTGTTCGGGTAAAGTGAATTGTATAGTACAGGACAAAAGAAAAAAGAATTTTAATTACAATTGTAATTAATTACAAAATTGAAATAAAGTTATAATTATATCTCCGACGGTGGTTGTGACGGTGGCAAATTACAATTTAGGTGGTGATCAGTGGTGGTGGTGGTGGTGCAATTGTAGTTAAAATTATAATTGTAACTAATCACAAATTGTAATTAATTACAAATTGAAATAAAGTTACAATTGTAATTAATTACAAAATTAAAATGGTGGTGGTGGTGGTGATTGGTTACAAATTAGCTGGATTAATTACAAAATTGAAATAATGCGGTGGCGGTGACTAGTTACAAATTAGGTGGTGATCGATGGTGGTGATTAATTACAATTTTAATTAAAATTACAATTGTAACTAATTACAAATTGAAATAAAGTTACAATTATAATTAATTACAAAACTGAAATAAGGGGGTGGTGGTTGCGGCGGAAGCAGTGACTGGTTACAAATTAGGTGGCGGCGGAAGCGGCAGCAGTGACTAGTTACAAATTAGGTGGTGGTGATGATTGTGGTAATTAATTACAATTTGAAATAAAGTTACAATTGTAATTAATTACAAAATTGAAATAAAACTACAATTGTAATTAATTACAAACTCTGATTTCTGATTATAAAAAAAATAACTAATTTTGAAATTTATTTTGATATTTCTGTAATAAGTTACAAACCACCTGAATTCAAAAAATTTCATACTTAAATGTGTGTAATTGTGTACTTAACCCATACAAATTCTATGCATAGGATTGTAGGGCTCTTCTACTACGGTAACAAAACCAAAATCAAAAATCAGATTTTCCACCTCTCACATATCCTAACTCACGGCAGTTCTTCCCTCCAGACTGCAATAGGTAAATCTCTCAACTCTTTGATCATTCATTTTCATTGATAATCATATATCTGATATCTCACACAAGGCATTGCAAACTACTACTTCCAGCTTGAAAAGTTTGCCCATTCAAGTTTGAGTCCAATATTTCTCTCGGCAGTCTCAGCAGGTATATTCAACAAACGATTTTCAGTCTTTCATCTTGCACTTTACTACATTGTGTCCTCTTATTAATTGAATCAGAAATGGAAAAAATGGTAGAACCAAGAAAAACGTTCACTTTCGAAACCCACCTACTACCACTTCACAAATCCCTCAATTTAACACCCAACAAACCCAAGAAAGCAAGAAAATAGAAGTCACCCAATGTACTACCTCGACCATCGGTCCATTTTGGCTAGAGTATTGGCCAAAAAAGTCTCGTCATCGACGGATTGTACTCCCAAAAAGTTGCTGCCCGAACCTAATTCTCTTTGACTCTCGCCTAAACCATAGCTGAACAGTGGCCTTAGGTCGTCCTCCTACCGTCGACCTCTATTTCAATCGGAAATCGATTAAACATAAAGCCCATGAATTGATTTCGAACCCAGCACATTCCTCTCTATAATTCTCGAATAGAATGATAAAATGGGAGTGAGGGTTGTGTTATAAAAGTCAAAATTCATTTTAAATCCTAGAGTTTTGCTAAAGATTTAAGTTAGTTACCTATTTTATTTTTAACTCCCTCAACTTCCTCAAAGTTTTAGCTTTCTTCAAATTAAATTTTAACGTATCTTATGATTTCATCAACTTGTCCTAAACTCTCTAGTTTTGACAATTAGACCTTAAAAAAGAGTTCTATTAAGTCCCAAAAAGTTTTAAAGTATTAATTTGGACGTAATATTCTAAATATTAATTTGTTCTTGCTAGACGAGGTCGTAAGAAAAGTTTAAAGCATGGTAGCTTCACATCTGTTCAATTTCAAGAAAATTTTCAAGACTTTGAGGTAGGGTTTACATTAAAACAATTGTGGTTATTTTGTCCATTTTATTTCTTGATGTGTGATTTTAATTGTGATATAATTTTTCTACGTATGAAAAGGTTGCAATGGACCGTAAATAGGCCCGGAATCGAAAGTTGGTCATTGTTGTTGTCCCACATTGCACAGTTTTATTTGCGCTAATAACATGTTGTTAGGACCCTAAATAGGCCAGGTAATTAGGTCCTTGGGGATGTCCTACAATACATTTTCGAAAGGAAATTTTTATTGGTATTATATTCATAATTTGATTTCATGTTTGGATTTGACTTAGGCTGATTGTTGTTTATCCACTGAGTATAATTCATTATACTCACCCCACTTTTTCCACCATTTCAGGCTAAGGAGCTTGACGAGGCATGCCAATGAGCGGATAATCTTTGAATAAAATGATAGACTATTTCAATTAATATATTTTAGAAAACTTGCATTTTGATAGTTGATTTCCATTCGTTAATTTAATTTCAAAATTTAGTATTGCAAAAGTTTGGCATTTTGCTTATTAATATGTTTGGTAGTGACAATTTGATTTGAAACTTAAATATTTCAATCAACTTATAATTTTCTTTTAAACAAGTATTGTTAGTATTATCTTCCATTTGTCAAATTAATTTTGAATCTTACTATTTTGTAAGTTTGATGATTCGTTTATTATGTTTGGTATTAAAACTTAAATTATTTCAATCAATTATGCTTTCTCATTTTGTCTCAAGTTTAACGTTGGGGAAAAAATATTTATGCATTTTGATATTTATTTAAAATACTTATTTTAAGCAGATTTAGACTTCAGTAGCATTTCAAATTAATAGAATTTGGGGCGTTACAACTTCAAAGGTATCAAAGTACAACATCTAAAATTTAGGAAAAACATGGAAAATGTGAATTGACAATTCAATGAGTAAATGATACACATGCATACTCTTTTCAAAATCATGCTTTCAGGGTCTAATTATAGAATATATCCTCTACCCAAAGCGCTTTAACAACACAATAAGATATCGATAAGTGGCCAAAAATCACAATATAGAACTTCTACATCCTTTAAGAATTCTTAATCCTTTTATTTTTCATCTTATTCAATTCCAATAGGATTGCTCAATCAACATGTCGTACATTACCAAACTTCGTACTTGTCATCATTGATATCCACATAATATAATGATCACTGAAGGAGCTAAGGTCCAAATCTATAATCCTCACGTATAAACTTTTCATCATGATTCATTATCAACCAAATGACATTTTATTGAAAACATGTTAATGTTATCACTTTATGCAACATATAAAAAGGTGTGTTGAATACTCATTGTACTTAATGATAACAAGATATAAATCAACCTAAAAATCAAAGAACAACACAATACCAAAATAAAAACTTAAAATAAGCTTGGTGTCTACATGGGTGTCAACACAACACCAAGTTCATCATCTTCATTTCGTGTCGATAAAAAATGTCCAGGTGTCGACACTAAACTGAAATCCAATTTTCTTTATTGCTTTGATCAAAATCATTTATTTTGATAAGTAGCTTTGATAAAATATATTTTCCAATAAAGATGACGAATTGAAATGGAATGAAACACAATTTTGACAAAGAATTTATTACCTAGGGTTTTGGAAATAGAGTGCTATTCTTTCAAAGTTTCTTGGCAAGCTTCAGTTTGAAGGTTTTTATTTTGAGACATTGAGTGTTAATAAGTGATCGGTATGATTCCATGGCATAAAATCCAAGGATGAGCTATGAGCATTAGAAGTGTACATGTCGAGCCATCTTGACCAATAGACGGCCTAGGTGCCTGATCTCTTCAAAAGGGTTAACCGAATAACTAACGGGTCGGGCACAATCATATAGACCGGGCATATTTCCCGACTAGGTCATCCCTTTCATTTGTCCATAGACCGGCCCACCAGCCCGACCATATCCTATCATTAAGTTCTGGACATCTTTGTTTGGCCATATCATGGATTTAATAGTCATATCATGGATTTAATGGTCAGTCCATCCCGACTTTATTACACCAAAAGCCCAATACATACAGGACTCGAAGCATTCTTCATATATGGGCTTCACCAATGGGCCACATTCTTGGGCCTCAAGAAAAAAATGCACTCCATAAGGAAACATCCTAAATAAAAAGAGGGGGAGTTCAATCCTTATAAGGATTCTTCTCTTAAAAGGTAAGTTTGCACAAAGAGGACTCCTTCTCACAGTAAAAGAAGGTTGCGGGTTTTTGAGCCCTATAAATACAGCTCCTCTGATCGATTATTCTCAACACAACATATTTTCTAGTTATATATTTCTCTCTCAATTTTCTTTCACCAGAAAACTAATTCTCACACCGGAGGGGCGACGGGGAGAATCCTCCTCACCTTTTTTGCAGGTCATCCAAGGCGAATCTATTCATCTTTTCCAGTGATCAAGCAACTCTAGATCTTGCCACATCAAGGTTAGGAATTTTTATAACATCAATTGACGCCATCTGTGGGAATCGATTCAATAAGCCATGGTCAATAGACAAAAAAATCGTCGCCCCTTTACATCCACGGGACAACCTTTTCCAGCCCCTACAACGGCTGAAGGAGATAATCCCCCACCTCTTGAAGATGTTAATGAAGAGCAACATCCAGAAGTAACGCCAGACAATGAACCAGTTAGTAGAGAAGCTTTCAATGAACTCCAGTAACAGCTCCGTGAACTCCGTCAAATTTTTCACCAGCAAACTAGTCGTCAACCAGTACCTGACCTGAACACTCCTGGAGCGATTCCCAGGGAAGACCATAGGCCAGTCAATCCTATGAATATCAGTTCCCGGGAATCGGAGGCCCATCCCATGACTGAAGGTTCCACCAACCTGACATGGCAAGAAATTTCTAGAATTATTCAAGAAGGAATAGCGGACAGGATAAGATAGAACATGTAGGGTCAGATCTCTTTCATGAGAAGAACTCCTTTCACCCCTGAAATAACGTCATTTCCCTTACCAGAAAGATTCAAATATCCTCGGATAAAAGAATACGATGGGACTACAAATCCCAACAACTACCTAAATACCTATACCGATGTCATGGATATTCAGAATGCTCTCGATCAAATAATATGCAAGGCCTTTCCACAAACCTTAACCAATGCTATACGAGATTGGTTTTCCAAAATACCATCAGGGTCAAGCTCTTCCTTCGCTGATCTTACTGAGAAATTTATAGCCTTCTTTGCAAATAGTAAAAAGATTAAAAAGACAGTCGCTTCCCTCATGTAGTTGAGGCAAGGGCTCAATGAAATGCTACGTGAGTTCATGACTCGCTCTTCACATCTCATCAGCAACTTCGACTCTAACCCTAGCAATACAGAGCCAAGAATTCAGAATGTCATTGTCCGAAAATCCACCTGCCAACGTAACCGAACCTCTCAGAAGAGCAGAAAAATACATAAATATGAAAAAGACTCTGTTGTCAATAAGAGCACAGGATCAGGGTCATGGATCAACAATAGTACAATCTTCAGAACCCGTCAATCAAGGGAACAAAAGGTCAAGACAAGAGGATGGATGTAACTCTTCCTGGTCTACCACAAAAGGGAATTGTTATGGGCATCAGAATTCCACCCCGTTGAATGCACCTCGGTCTCACATTCTCATAGAAATCAAGGACCAGGAAGACTTGTGCTGACCGAGACCCATCAAGGGGCATATTGATGAACGAAATCGCCATAAATATTGTGACTTTCACAAAAGTCCAGGTCATACCACGAATGAATGCAGGATACTTCAACAAGAAATAGAAGCCCTTATCAAAAGAGGTTTCTTGGGGCACTATGTGAAGAAAGAAGGTAAGGGCCCTCAAGATCAAGAGAAGAGGGAAGATAAGAACAGAGCTGCTGGTAAAATAAACTTTATTGTCGAAGGAATAGCATCAGGAGGTGATTCCAATAATGCCAAGAAGAGTTATGCTCGGGCTCTAGGAAGTCAAGACCTCGGGTCGGCGAATCATGATCCCAAACTTTCAGAAAGCATCAATTTTAGCAACTCTGACATGGAAGAAATTTCATACCCCCACAATGACGCGTGATAAGTGTATACTATACACTTATTTCTATCCTAAAAGTAGGATTTTATCTGTTTGTTTAAGAATAACTGTCATTTATTTTGTTAGTATTTGTTTATATTTCAGAATTAATCCTAAAGTCGAGAAAACAAAGGAAATGAAGCAAAAACAAGTCATTTGGATGATAAAAAAAAAGCTAAAGTATGAAAATCATGAGTTGATGAAGTAAATCAAATGGTCAATTGGAAGAAAATTGAAGAAGAAATCAAATTTGGAAGAAGTCAAAAGTTCAGGGACTCAATTGTATCAATCGGAAGTTGGAGGACTTGCTGTGTAATTAAAAGATAGGGACCAACTTGTAGAACTTAAAAGAAGGAAATTGTAGTTCAGAGTAAAACTGCGTGATAACACCTAATTATACCGCGCGGTGCATGACCTTAAAAATTGGCGACTGAGGCTAACCTGTACAGGCGTGCGATCCCAACATTTATAACCTTGCGGTCGGACGGTAGACATTCTGGGCCGCAACTTGGCTTTTTGCCATGAAATTCAGCATTAGTTCTCCCCACGTAACCTAATTTTCATGAATATCTATATATACCAGACTTGAGGCATGAAATTAGGGGTTCCCAACTTGCTCAATTCATGCCAAAACGCTGTCAAAGTGCCGAGGGATCCATGCTACACCAAGAACATAACTGAAGACCAAAGATCAAGGGGTGAATAGGGTGACATCTATCCATTTTTCTTGTGATTTTTATTCAATTATGTATTTAGGCTAGGTTTTAAATGTTAAAATTGTGATGAAGCATTAAATTCCAGATTTTATGTGTTACTTTGATGTTTAATTTAATTAATTCATGGGTTTAAGCAATTGATGCGTGCTTTCTTATTATGCAATTACTTGATCACTAATTGTATGATTTTAGGTTATGTTTTCTTAAGTTCGAAAGATTAGGAATTCATTAGACTAGTTTCAATTGCCACAAAGTTCGATAGGGGATAGAAATATGCCCATATGCTTTGTGTTATCTACAATAGTATTCATAGTTCTTTAATGCTTTCTTGCACATTCGTATTCAACATAGAAATATAGTTGTGTCGTGTGTAGGAATAGGCGTTAATACTTGTCCGAAAGGGAGTTTTAACAACATTAGGAATATAGATTTTCAAAACATCGTGAATTATCATTAGACAATTGGAGTAATGCATAATTGATGGAACTAGTGTGGATTCTCAATTCTAGCATATTCATTTTATAGTTGTTACAAAACAAATTTTCTTATTTTTTTTAATTAAGTTTAAAATCAAAATTTTCAACTCAATCAAAATTTTTCTAGTTCCGGTTAAGGTTAGTAGTCTAAAACAAAATTTGCCCAATCTCCGTGGGATCGATACTTGGACTCACGTCCACTTTATTACTTGCGCGAGCCGTGCACTTGTGGAGCGAACAATGCGATCGTGATCAGTGCCATGATAGCGAATTTTGACGTTGGAAGAGTACTTGTAGACAATGGAAATGCAGCCAATGTTCTCTCTTTGAAAGCTTTTGACAAGATGATGCTTCCAAAAGATTGGCTTTAGCAAATCATTACCCCATTAACAGGTTTCGATGGAGGTACAGTAAAACTAGAAGGTCTAATAGATCTACCCACATCTTTGGGGTAGGGAGAAAGGAAAATTACAAAGATGATAAAACTCCAATGTCTTACAACGCTATCCTGGGAAGACAATTCTTGAATAGTGTCAGAGCAATTGTGTTAACATACAACTTGGCAATAAAATTCCCCACTCCTGCAGGCATCGCAACAGTACGAGGCAATCAAGCAATGGCCGGAAGCTGTTATATCAGTTCTATTGGGAAGGAGAAAGCAAAACTTACGTCAATCAAACTTTCGATGGAAGAACATATGTTGCCTGTGGATCAGTTGGAAGAAGTTCTAATTTATGAGGGAAAAAGTTTCACAATTGGAAAAGAACTTCCCAAGATTATGAAGGAAGAATTGACATAATGCGTGAGAAGGAATCTTGATATTTTTGCGTGGAGTTCAAAGGGGATTGACCCTGCACTTGTTGCCTCCCCTCCTTCTTCATCAGAGGTTGCCTCTACCTCAACTTCCTCCATGTACAGGGTCAGATCAAGATCTTTCGCTCCTATGGGAAATTGGGAAAGCGGGCTAGTGTTAAGGTCGGGTGCGTGAAGACAAATCTGAGCAGGGGCTTGTTTCATTCCTTGGGAATACGAATCCAAGGCGTAATTTCCCAAAGCAAGGTCGTACTATTTTGTCCTCTTGAAAGCCTCAACGACCTCGAACTTGGCATTAGCCGTCTCTTTTCGAGCACGGTGAAGGTTGTCAACAAGCTTGAAGTTCTCCTCTCGAGCAAGGTCTTGGTCTTAAGTCATCAGAAACAGGTTGGATTCGACCCTACCAAGCTTCTCCTCAGCAGTTCGTGCCTTTGTGGTCTCATATTGTACAAAGTGAATGAGTTGGCTCGATGTCTCGCCACGCTTGATGCCTTGGTTGATTAGTCCTCGGCCTATACTAATGAACTGTAGGTTGGGACAAAAACTTGGTTATCTTTTTAATGCCTTAAAATATTATCAAATTACAAACATGTCAAGGGTAAAGGCAGAAATACACCTTCACGGCCGCATTAATGAAGTGGTCAACCCCTTGTTCAAGCGCCACTTCCTCAGAGTATTTCTCTAGTAGGCTGGGATGGAGGCCTTTTTCCAACTTCTCCTTAAGGTCGGCCAAGGTAAGGCCCTCAGGAACTGCCTCAGGTGCAGGAGAGACATGCACGGGCTCCTCTCGAGGTGGAGGACATTGAATATCTCAACCACTTTCCCTCTGAAGGGGAGCCTCCGTATTCCTCCTAGAGGTCTCCCCTACGCCAAATTGATCTTTGCGAGGCCTCTTTTGCTATCGACCTCGCACGACCCCATCATCTTTCCTTTTCTGAGTTGCATTCCTTGCCCTCTCCTCTGTCGCCTTCCTTAGCCTGTCCCCATCAAACGCCATTCCTGTAGAATATAAAAAGGGAAGATGTAGAAGATGAGAAAATGAAGCGAAAGCCAAAAAATATAAAAATTACAAAAGTTAAGTACATATTACTTAATTTACTAGGCCAAGGCCTATCGGGCTGCAAGTCAACAAAATCTCATTGGTCGTCAAATTAGATGCCTCCTCGGTCAAGAGGCCAAAGTCACATATTCTAACGGCATTGGCAAGAAGGTCGGCCATTTCCTCCTCACTCTTACTTCCCATCCTATTAAAGCTATCTAAGTTTGGCCTCCTAAAGGTCGATAAAAATATGTTCTCTCGTTCCCGGGGGTTCACGAAGAAGAACCTCTCCCTCCAATACTTTAAGGAGGAAGGAACCCACGGGACCTCGAAGCGCCCCTTCCTACTTAAATACACAAAACAATTACACTAGGGTAGGTATTTCAGGTCTAAAAGACAATTACAGAAATCTACGGTAGGCTCAATCCCTAAACTCCTACATAAAACAAAAAAATATGTTAAGATCTTCCATCCATTAGGGGCGAGCTGACCCTGCTCTATGCTCATAGTGAGGAGAAAGTGAATAAAAAAATGATGGAGGGGAAGCCTAAACCCAACCACCTCATGAAACACTACCATCTCCCTTTCCTGGCAATGATATGACACATCGTCCTCTTCTGGAACCCGTGTTGTGTACCCATCAGAAAGCCTAAATTTCCTCGTATCAACCTCGACCATATGCTCCTTCATCCTACTAATAAAATTTGGGAGCTCAAGGTCGGCCTCACTCGGCCCTCTACCCAAATCTGGGTTATCTTCACTGCCCGATTCATCATCCTGGGAGATGGAGGCTGGTAAGTACCTAGTGGCTCGACCTCTAAAGGCTTGTCCAAATCATCTACTTCCCTAAGGTCTCCTGCGGTCACTTGCCTTACCATATTTTTTGAAAAATTAGTTATATAAATAAGGAGGTTGGGAAAGGTCGAGCTTACCTAAAGTGCTACTTTTGCTGAAGAGATAGATCGTGCTACTTGCTCGAGGAGTTCTCTGGTCTCTCAGAAAATTTCATAAAGTAAAATGAAAGGGAGCATAGGGACCACATATATATAGGCAAAAATGGTGGGAAATTTTTTGAATCTCAACCTTTCGCTTTGGACACGTGTTTACAATCTGACTCAACACATATATATAGGCAAAAATGGTTGGAAAAACGCGTCATTAGCCGTCAGGAATAAATATGATAGCTGTAAAAAAATGAACGCATTCAGAGATCTATATCTGATCCCTAATGCACGAGGGCCAATGATCGATACGATTCCAAGACAAAAAAATCCAAGGATGAGCTATGAGCTTTAGAAGTGTATAGGTCGGGCCATCTTGACCAATAGACCGGCCCAGGTGCCCGATCTCTTCAAAAGGGTTAACCGAATAACTAACGGGTTGGGCATGAATGCTTGACCAACATATAGATCGGGAATATTTCCCATCCTAACTAGGTCATCCCCTTCATTTGTCCATAGGCCGGCCCACCAGCCCGGCCATATCTTATCATTAAGGTTCGGGTCCTCCCGACCACATCTTTATCTGGCCATATCATGGATTTAATGGTCGGTCTATCCCGACCTTATTACACCAAAAGCCCAATACATACATGACTCAAAGCATTCTTCGTATATGGGCTTCACCAATTGGCCACATTCTTGGGCCTCAAGACAAAATGCACTCCATAAGGAAACATCCTAAATACAGCTCCTCTGATCGAATATTGACAACACAACATATTTTCCAGTTATATATTTCTCTCTCTATTTTCTTTCACCAGAAAACTAATTGTCACACCGGAAGGGCGACGGCGAGAATCCTCCTCGCCTTTTTTGAAGGTCATCTAAGGAGAATCTATTCATCTTTTCCAGTGATCAAGTAAGTCCAGATCTTGCCATATTAAGGTTAGAGATTTTTACAACATAGAAAATATAATTACAGGGAAATAGAAGATTCATGGTCGCATACTATTATATCTTCCCAATTGACTAGGTTGTGACTCAGACATTATCTTCCTAAGTTGGAGCATTTTTACAATATTTTTTTTGGAAAAGAGGATTTACAAATTCCAAATATCCTTTTTTTTAAAAAAAAAAAAAAAACTAAATAACAGAAATTACATTATTGTTCCTTGCGTGGAAAGTTCTCAGAGTACTTGTAATCCAGAGCTTCACTACTAAAGAAATCCACATAGAAGTGGGACCTCGGAAAATGTGTCAAGGATGGAAAGTCACAATATGAATGCTAAGTGTGCACTTCTACCACATACATATAGGCCTCCTGTCAGCTGATTTAACCCAGTCCCAAGAAATTACTTCGAAGGTATCTAAGTGCAACATACAATTTAGAAAAAATATGAAAAATGCGAATACACATGCACACTCTTTTCAAAATCATGCTTTTAGGGCCCCATTATAGATTATCTCCCCTATATAAGCTCTTTAACAACGTAACTGCATATCGGTAAGTGGCTAAAAGTCACAATATAGGACTTCTACATCCTCTAGGACTTCCATTTCCTTTCATTTTTACCATTTTCGACTCCGATAGGATTACTCAATAAACATGTTGTTCCTTACCAAACCTTGGAGTCACAAGTTGCTCCCAACATCATCATCCATATCCACATAACATATTGATTATTGAGGGGCCTACAGTTAAAATATCTAATCTTCATGTATAAACTTTGAATGATGATTTATTATCAACCAAATGACATTTTATCGAAAACATGCTATCACAATATGCAACATATAAATGGTGTATCGAATACTCGGTGTACTTGATGATAATGAGATATAGATCAAACTAAATATTCATAGAACAATACCAAAATAAGAACTTAAAATATGCTTGATACATGGGTGTTGACACCATGTTCATCATCTTCATTTGGTGTCAGCACGAAATGTTCAGATTTCGACACAAAAATTATTTTCAGAAACTGAAATCCAATTTTCTTGATTTTTTTGATCCAAAATCATTTATTTTTATAAGGAGCTTTAATAAAACATGTTTTTCAATGAAAATGATGAACTGAAAAGCATTGAAACATAGTTTTGTCAAGGATTTCTTACATAGGGTTTTTGAAATGGAGAGCTATTAATTCAACATTTCTTGGCGAGCTTCAATGTGCGGGTTTTTATTTTGAAACATTGAGTATTTATAAGAAATATGATTATAGGGAAAATGGAAAAATCATGGTTGCACAGGATTATATCTTCCCAATTGACCAGTTTGCGACTCAGATGTTATCTTCCTAAGATGGAGCCGTTACATGGTTTACATGCAAGATGGAGGTGCCAATTATAGATATGTGATGAGTATTGAAAGATACAAAGGCTAGTGCCATCTCATGCTTCTAAAACTTCAAATTTTTAGTTTTGAAGAGTCATGTTTAAGCTTAAATTCGAGGCACCAACTGAGTTAAAACTCTTTATTTCTTAGTATCATTTCAAAATAATCACGACTCATTTTAACGTGCAACTTAGCATGTAAGAAATGGTTAACAGAGGAAGAAGTTATGGCTTGTCGAAATCAGCCACCTAAAACTATTTTTCTTAATTGTTCTGTAAGTACCAACTTTAAAAATTTATTGACGACTATCCATTGATTGAACTTAAAAATAGATTTCATATCCTTGAAGTGATCGAGTGGTCCCCCCTTCTTGTTCAAGATTTTGATAGTTTCTGTTATTCCATGGATTATACCTATTTACACAAATACTAGAGAAGGATACATCAGACAAGTCAGTATCCTCAGGTGCATAAGGGAGAGTGTTTTGCTCACAACCTATAGCCATTAACTCATGGAAAAGTACTGAGATGCATTAATTTTTCAATCTCCCTAGTAGGGTGGATGTCGGCCGGTCTTTTGACCAACTCAGACTTTACCAGGTATTTGACTTTTTTGCATTTTCTGGAGGCCGATCTATTTCATTGAAGGAAGAAGGGAATTCGCAAGCAGGAAAAGATCAATAAATAGAAGGCTTTTTTTTTTTAATAACCCAAAACCTGGACGAAAAGCCTTCCATTTTTTCAAAAGACCCCCTAGGTGTAAAACCTTGTCGGGAGAGTCATCTGAATTACTTCTAACAAATAGGAGTTGGAATGGAGAACCAAAAAGTCCATACTTTTTTGTAGGCCAACCTAAGACTGACCAGTCATTTCCCTCTCCCTCTTTCTTGCAAGAATGGAAATCTCCAGCCACAACCCATGGTTGAAACAAAGCAATTTCTTTCGTCTTGAGAACTTATCTATGCATACATTACATGGATTTAAAGGAGGTCGGAGGTGATCAAACAAGTGACTTAAAGGGAGGCGTTTAAATTCTTTTTCCTAACTTTTCATTTTATTAATATTTTTCGTTTTTCTTTCTTCAAATTTCCATAAAAATTAAATAAATCCTAAAAATCCACCCCAAGTGATGCTAATCATAGTGGGCTTGACGGGAAAACTCAAAGATTCAAATCAAACAAGACTTCAAGTGCATGTACAGAGGCTTCAAATATCAGTATGAAACGTTGGAGAAGATTTAAGGCTAAAACAAGTAATAAAGTCAAGAAACGAACCAAGAATTAAGTTGAAAAAAAAATCACTAAAGCTGAAAGTTCAACGATGCAGCAACGCAGAAGAAATAAGTGGCGGTTGCGCGCGCAATTCCTTTTCAAGCTGTCAGAATGTTACCTTCGGCTACAAATTCCACCACGCGACCGCTCCAAATTGAACCGCGCGGCCACTCAGTTTTTTGAATTGGGGGTTTTCACTAATTTTACTATTTTTCCATTTTTTGATTATTTTGTTAGGGTTTTGTGCCTCTATAGCAATTACCCTAGTTTTAGGACATTTTTCATACTTTATATTCAAGTTTTATTCATTGTAATAGTTTAGACTGAATTTTAATAAACATATTGAGTGATTTCAATACTAAAGATGAGGATTCCCTTTAAACATCGAACTTATCAAGATTCAACCATCTTGTGGTGTTTACCTCATGTTTGTTCTTGTTTCCAAATCTTGACGTGTCTAAGGTCTAATACACCTTAGGTTCTTAGGTCATGTGGCTTAGGACTTCATGTTATCGTCCACCCCAACCTGAATTTAGAACTTTCCAAGGATTTCAATAGTCAATTTCGTGAGTTTCCCGAACGGGATCACATCACCAAGTTTTTGTTGTCTTCATTCAGACTTCGGTGTTTGCGACCTCTTCTCCTTCCTTCCTCAGATCGACAATCGATTACTTCAAAAACCTCGTTTGTAGTCGCCGGTCACCACTGCTTCGTCGTCGGCCAATGGACATTGATCGAGGACATGGTAAAAATCATTTTATTTTTCATTTTTAAGCCAATTTTTTTGGTTGCTCTATTTTTCTCTTTTCCTTTTTTTGTTTCCATTGTTTTTTACCTTTCAGAATCTCCACCAGAAATTCTCTTTCGAAATCTTAGGATTTGAAGACTTGTAGGAAGAAGCTAAATGGCTGATAGTTGGGTCGCCCACGTTACTTGGAGAGGACCGAGTGTGGTGAAGGAGATAGTTATTTGGTGGGGGTGGTTTTACAGTGGTGCCACTGGCTCATTGTCGTCACTTTGTGAGGAAGAAATCGAAGAAAATGAATAATAATTTTTTATTTTATTTTATTTTCTAACTGCAGGAAATCTTATGTTAGAATAATCAGAAAAGTTATAATTCCTATTTTAAATACTATATGCTTTTTGGATGACTGTAAACTTTAAATACTCCATTCAGATGGGTTGTCAGATGTTTTTGCATTCAAAATTAAAAATGAAGTATTAACTGTTAACAGAATTAAAAAAAAGGCCAGAAATGAGCAGCCTGAACTGCCAACCGAAACCAACCCTACAGAACTAAATCGGTTGAGTATTGGACCCAAACCTAAACCGAACCTCCTAATGCAAACTCCAACATATTGTAATACCCCGGTCAAGAAAGCTTAAAAGATTTGATATGTACTACTCATACCAACAAGGTACACCTTCTTTTCCGGAAGTCCATCGTTAGAAGCTCCATAGTTAAGCGTGCTTGGCTTGGAGCAATTCTAGGATGGATGACCTCCTGCGAAGTTTTCTCGGGGAACTTGCGAGTGAGGACAAAGCATGCTGAAAAGACTCATGTTGGTACAGTGGGGACAGTACGCCATCATCTAATGGCCATGACAACCCGTTAAGTGGGACCCGGATTGTTACAAATGGTATCAGAGCCGGCCGCCAGTCGAAAATCGGGAACTAAGTGCTATGCCATAAGGCGAGAGCCACCTCTAGAATCCGAATGCTTGACAACAAATCCTCAGATGGGTTAAGCGAGACGAAGACATCGTGAGTCTAACATGGGGTGATTGTAATACCCTTACCAATAAAGTTTAAAAGAAATGATAGGTACTACTCATACCAACAATGTGCACCTTCTTTTCCGGAAGTACATCGTTAAAAACTCCACAATAAAGCATGCTTGGCTTGGAGCAATTCTAGGATGAGTGACCTCCTGGGAAGTTTTCTCGAGGAGCGTGCGAGTGAGGACAAAGCATGTTGAAGAGACTCGTGTTGGTACAGTGGGATAGTACGTCTTCATCTAACGGCCGGGACAACTCGTTAATTGGGACTCGAGTCGTTACAATATGCCTATGATGATTACTGTATGACATGTTAAGATGAGGGATCCTGATTCTTTGTTCAATCCATTAAAATGCATCATTGTCACGTAGACTGCTAATGATCTACTAAAGATGGATATCATTATTCATTTCACACACGTGTTTTATTATTCTTCTTTCTCTTGTCTTTCTTCTCCATCTTTATATACCCACAAAAACTTAAAAATTAGACAAGAAGATTCTCTCCTCTTATTTCTTTTTATCTCCCATCCCTAAAAATAACAACTAATTTTTAGTGATGGCAACGGAACAGGTATACCCCTGTCCCACACCCCATCCAGCCATTTTTTTTGGTTCCCATTATCCCATATCCGGCTTGTGCCCTGCGAATTTCTAGGCGGGGTCAGCCCTACCGCCCAATTTATTTTTTTCTTCACTTCTTTATTTTATATATATATATATATATATACATATATATATATATATATATATATATATATATTCGAATAACAAGTTTAATATATATATATTAAACTTGTTATTCGGGACGGGGAGGCCAACCCCCGCCCCCCACCACGACCCACTTCGGGTTGCCAAACCCGCCCCATCGACTCGTGGGATGAGTTTTTTCGTCCAATTAGGATCGGGTACCCGTCGAGTTCGAGTCCGGTTGTGTTTTTTGTTTTTCTTGTTATAAATATTGATTAAGGAACGTATTTTTCATCTAAGAAAAATAAAAAAATAGTACTTTTATTCATTCCCAAAAGTAACATAAATTTTCTCTGGAGCTATCCATAGATTCTAACATTCAACCTTCTAAGCCAAAGAGAGTGAATCAACATATGAAACACGTCGTATCTCTTTGGAGGATCATTTACCACAAAATGCCTTTTCACTTGTTTCACATTCTCATGAATTCTCGTGTATTTCTCCTCATTTATTCCCATCAGAATCGTTTTCAAGTTTGGCAATTCATCAACTGAAAGTTGAATGGAAAATTTGGTCCAATCAAGAACATCACTAAATGGCAGTATGTAATCTTGAGAAATCAAAACTGGGACACATTCTGCATAAATTGCCTCAACAATTCTTGGACTGGCAACTTCAAAACCACTTGGACATAGGCAGTACTTGCTCTTCTTCATGAATTCTTGATAAGATAAATTTTCTGGGACATTTTCATATACTCTGATATCCTCATCTTTGTCCTTCCAGTGCTCAAAAAGAGTGGGACGGATTCGTCCATGAAGTCGACCAGCGAAAAACGCTAGAATCGTGCGATTGAATGAGGAGGCTGGGTGTTCTGCTGTAATATTTCCTGTCTTGAAATTTATTTCTGGAAATGAAACATCTTTTCTTGGATTGAAGAATTCTGAGGTATTGGCGTTGCATAAGGCTCTAATTGAAGTGAAGTATAATTGATGGACATACCATGTAGCTCTTGGCCCCTGCATTAATTAATAATTAATTAATTGTATATATATTTCATATTTGAAGAAACACATGATGATGATGATGATGAAATACGTACATACGTACGTATATGTACGTACCCAATCGTGGCATGAGAGCATGAAATGATCGGCTCCGAGGGATGCATTCCAGTAGGGATACTTAGCAGATACAATACGAACATAATCTCCTACAACACGTTGAAGAACAGCCTTGTCGCGTACAATAGGATCAAAAAGGTGTTGAAGAATCATTACCACACTAAAGGGAAGAAAAAACAAGTGAGCTCGATCAGGATCACGGGTTCGAAACTTAGTGCTCGATTCAATCATATTCAGAAAAATTCCTTCCGTAGAGTAAATGTCTTTGCAAGGACCATAGTGAAACAAAGGTGGTTTCCCTTCTTCATAAACAAATATCTTCAACATAGTTTCCATTAGCATGTAACTCCTACATACATAATAAAAACAAATTAGATGAGTTTAGTTATGAACTTTGATCCAAGAGGTGCGTACGGTTTGGGCCGACCAGAATGATTAATAAAATAATTACATAAATAAAAAAATAATTGGAAATATCCTTTTTATATGAACAAATTAATGCGTTCTTGAAGAAATCAAACGTGCAATATATAATTAACTATGTTTATTGAAGCTGATATATAATTAATTAGTAGATATGCACTTCATTTGCACATCACAAGGCTTTGATAATTTGCCTAATGCACGTGGTTTATGAAAATGTCATTTAATGACTTTCAATAAACAAATGATAAAAATAAAAACACACATAATAAATTCTCTGTTTGGTAAAACATTTTTTTATAAAAGTGTGTTTGGTATTATTTAAAAAGAGTTTTTTTTTTTTTTTTTGAAATTAATAGTACTTTTTAGGAGAATTGATGGTTGAATTTGATTGAAAAGTCAAATATTTTTGACTTCACTTTTAATGAATAGTTGAAATTGAGTACGGTAGAAAAAAAAAGAGAAAAATTTAAATAGAATCAAACAAGGGCTAAATTTTGTTTATAAACAACTATATGACAATATTTGGTTGGTTAATTTTTTTTGAAAAGTCAACAATTTCAGTTGGTGAATAATTTCCGCTCACCATTTTTGTCTTTTCAATAATACGTCATTATTTATAAACAATATTTATAAACAACAGATTTATAAACGGTTTACGAAATAGGGGAGCCAAATGCTACGTGGGTTTTTGTTTGAATAATAAATCTCTATTTCATTGTACATAAATTTACCACTCAACAAATAACAACTTCGATGACACCTAAACTATAAATAGAGCATATCTGTGAAGTGTTTATAAAACGTTTTACAATTATAACTAGATGAAAAATGGATTTTTAAATTTTTATTTTTATTTTATTTTAAATTTTTTCAAGAAGGACGGCCAATTCACAACTTATTTTTTGATTATCAACATAGGAAACATATTTTGGTGCTGATCTTAGGGAAAAACATACGGAAACTTTACTAGGGAAATAACTGGATTTACATAAAAAACGAGACGACAAACACAAAATAATTATCTATTTGTGATATCATAAGATAAAAAAAAAAAAAAAAGGAATTACCTTTGAAAAACATATGGATTCCTATAGATTTGGCCTCTTGGAACATAATCTTCATCTTCAACAAATAGGGTAGAATTTCTACTCTTCACGATGGCTTCTCTAATCAATCCTCTCACTCTAACAAGATCACTTTCAATTTTCTCCATTTTCTCATCCCTTTTTTTCCCACTTCTCAACATGCTTTCAGCATTCAATTCCTTTATAAGGTTCTCTACTGCCTTCCGCATCTTTGGATTCTGCAAAACGAAAATAAGAACTAAAAATAACTTTATAATAAAAACAAACTATCCGGAGAAGGGAGAGGGAGCGTTACAGAGAATGTGGGATACAATGCCGTTTTCGAAGAATGGGTCGGGAAAGACGAAGAGGATATGACAGTAGACGTTGATGTCCATGTCCATGTCCATGGCGAAGATGGAAGAGAAAGTAAAGAAAGAGTATTGGAACCATAATTTGTTATTAGAGACACAAAAACTATGGCTATGGAAGTTGAAACAAAAAGTGCAATGCATGGACGACTTCTTCTATATAACTCCCTCATTTCTCTCTAGATTTGTGACTGAAATCCCAGCATGCAAATTGGAGAATTGGTTAGGATATATGCGTTACAATTTGACAGCAAGAACAATTATATAATAAATAAATTCGGTTAATTTCATTTTTGGTCACTCAACTTTTAGTGAAAATTCATTGGGTTACCCAAATTTAAGTTTACCTTCATTATTAACCACTCTACTATTTCCGCCATTGAACTCAACATCACAATTTAATGTGAACGTTAAAAATTGTTGCATCTTATGTTTCTACAACTAGGTAGATATGCCACCTTATAATCATATCATGATCATTGAAGTAAGAGCTTGTTTGGTAAAGATAAAAATTTTACCAAAACTTTTTAAATTCAATCTCAACCATTCATTCTTAATCAAACTCACAAAATTTGACTTTTCAAACATTTTTAAACCACACATCAATAAAAAAAATCACAAAAATCATAATTTTTCACATTACCAAACAGACTCTGAGTAAAAAATCAATTTTGTTTTTGAAATCGAACATACTCAGAGCTCTACTCATCCATTTTTCAAGATTTTACAACTACGACATGATTATGTGACAATTTTGCCTATAACGAGTGCTAATAGTGGATTGAGAGGTTAAGTTTTATAATGTGATCTAATGGAGTGACTAAAATTGAAGTCAACTATTATTATTATTGCATTGTACGGGAGAACAATATGAAATAATTTTATTGTAAATATAATTTCAAAAAAAAAAAAAAAAAAATATTTCGAACATATAAGTTGCTTTGATTATTGATAAAAATTGTCAACAAATGCTCAAAGTAAAAACGAATTAGAATTCTCATAAAATTTTGAAAACCTCTTTAAATACTAAATTGTTTGTACAGTTCGTAGTTGTCCACAACTGTGTAATGCAGAGAAGTTTTAATAGATAAAATATATTTAAACCGTTGTTCAAACTTAATTAAACAATGCAATTTTTCAAACCTATGTTTCTAGAATAAATAAAAATTTTGTCAAAATATTTTTTTACTAAAGTTTGTGGTTGTCCACACCTGTTTGATGCTGAAAAGTTGTTATAAACAAAATATATTATAAACAATTGCTCAAACTTAAATTTAATAATGCAATTTTAAAACCTATATTGCATAGAATAAATAAAAAGAAGCTTGTCCAAATATTTTCTACTACCATGAATATAAATAATAACCCTCAAAATATTATGATTTACATAAAATAAAGTAATTGTAATAAATTAAATATATGCGATCCTATATTTAAATGAATGTAACAAATTAAGAAATATTGACGATGTACGAAAGAGAAAATCAACTCAAAATTTGGGATGCATGAAAGTAAAATTCAACCCAAGAGACCCTTCGCATAATTAATTTTTGTTTTTAATTTTTAAATGTAATGCATTTAATTGAATGTAATTAAATATATATTTAATTATATGTCAATAAATTTTTTTTACCGAATATCTAAATAAAATATATATATTGATATTAATTTTTAAAAAATTATTTGAATGAATAGTGATTTTTAGGAGAATATGTGGTTAAAAAGTAGTGAATCTTTAATTTTTTGAGTTTATGTGTAATATTGTTTTATCTATAAATGTCACTACAAGAAAATCACTCAACAGCGACGACGTTTGTCGTCGCTAAAAGGCAAAAAATCGTCTCTATTGCTCAATAGCGACGACAAAGTCGTCGCTTTAGGTCCGTGGCTGATTCTAAATAGCGACGACACAATCGTCTCTATTGCTTCAGAGTCTATTGCGACGACTTTTAGCGACGACTTTGTCGTCTCTAATAATTAAAATATTTGATTAAATTTTTTTTTTTGTGACTTGCTCCACGGGCCCAATTTTGACCCGATCCAAATTTCGACCCGACCCGCCAATCCAAGCATTTTATTTAATTCCTATGATATATATGTGCATTATAGGATTCGAACCCTTGATCAAAGGGTTATGTGGCATTGTCTAAACCATTAGGGCAACTCAATTCTTGTGTTTGTTTTTGTTTTAACTAATATATATTAGTTAGAAAATTGTATAAATATATAGTAAGAGAATTAAAAAAAAAATTTGAACAAAACTAAATATAATATTTTACACGTTTATATAAAAAAAAAAAAATTGAAAATTAGGGACGACTTAGTCGTCGCTAATATATAGTATTAGAGACGACTAAAAAAGTCGTCGCTAAAAAAAAAGTTAGCGACGACTAAGTCGTCGCTAATACTATATATTAGAGACGACTAAAAAAGTCGTCTCTAATTATGTTGGGACGACAGAGAAAGTCGTCGCTAATACCTACCATATTGCGACGACATTTTTCGTCGTCACAATTTTTTCTGGTATTAGGGACGACTTTTATGAGTCGTCGCTAATAGTTGGCGTATTTGTGACGACAAAATTGTCGTCCCAATAGGGTGGGTATTTGCGACGACTTTTTCTGTCGTCGCTAAAATTCGTCGCTATTGCGCCAGTTTCTTGTAGTGTGTGTGGTTGAAAAGAAGAAAGAAAAACGTGTTAAAAATTTATGAGGGGGGGGGGGGGGGGAGCAAAAGGAGCTATAGTGATTGTATCACAAACATATCAACTCGATTTCTAAATTTAACGTTCAATAAAAAAAAAAATTTAAAAAAACTTTTGAACTACAAAATTAGGCTATGTGGAAGACTTAACTTACATATTCTTCTTATAATCGACAATTTTCCTTTTATATATTGTTGTTCATCATATTCTTCTCAAAAATAGATGTAGGATAGATCTTTTTTGTATATTTTGATTTTTTAAACATTAATTATTAATTTCAAGTATTTTCCTAGAACATAATCATTAGTTTTAATAAATATTGTCACATTAATTTGTTTTTGTTTATTCATATTGTCAATTTATTTATTCATATTATTTCATTATATTTTAATATTTTAATAAAATTGTTGACTGACCAATTGTTTAATAAAAATTATAAAACCAATTGTTAAAATATGTAATATACATTTTGGATATTATAGTTATTTAAGTTTATACTAAAAAATAGACAATGAACATCATCAGTAAATAAATAAAAATAATGTCAAAATGCTGAATTAATTAATCAAAATCTTAAGTTGTATATTTATTATTTGTTTTAATTTGATAAGAAAAAGAATTCGAACTGAAATTAATCATAAATGACTAATTTGAATTTAGTTAACAAATTATTTACAGTATTATAGGACTTAAATGATATAATTTATAATGAATAAGATATTGAGGAAAAGTAAAAAAAATATATATATAAAATAAAACTTTTACCTTTGATCTTTGAGATAATTTTACAGACAATGTGTTTACAGTTTACTCTCACTTATTAGCTTATATTAAACTTCGTATTGAAATCTTCGATTTGACATCCATATTACATATTTTTCAACTTCAATATAATATAATAATTATAAAAAAATAATAATTATTATAAAAAAAAAATAGTTTATAGATTAAAAAAAGTATATTGATGTCATTAATAGCACAACACGGATGCCTATGCTGATGTCATTAATGACACATGTATCACAATATTTGTTAAACTATTTAATACACCATTTTTTTATGGCAAAAATTTTCAAATTCAGAAAGTTATTTTGGCGGAAAACTATGTGTGAATTTTGTTGACGGCTATTCTACTTTATTATTATTATTGTTGTTGTTATCGTGTTGTTGTTATTGTTGTTGACGTCACTTTTTGTTTTAAAGTTGATTAACAAATATACAGGAAATGATTTTGACTTCTTATGTGGAAATAACTTGGTTTTGGGATTATTTGGTTTAGTATACAGGTCCTTCTCCGATGATTAATATTAGGGAATAACAAAAAGAAAGTTTATATAGATGGTTAATTAGATCAAGAGCGAACTTAAATGAAGACAAGATAAATTTATGTTCTGTTCGGTGCTGATTTGATGGGCAGATCGGAATACAATATTCAAATGACGAAAGTTGAGAGAGTTTTTTTGTATTCATTGTCCATAAATGAGCATTTATGTCTCCTATTTATAGTAACATAAGAGTTCAGACATAATTTTTACAATACATCACGTCTTAAAGATGTGATTGACATTGGTGACCGACATTTCTTATAGACTTATATCAAATGATTACACTAACACTTACAGTTAATAATGATTTCTGAAACATAATTCGGCTGATTTGACCATTCTGCAGAGCCTTCATTTTTAACTCGGTTTGTGACATTCAGATCGGGTCCGTTTAGTTCACCTCCATTTTTAAAGAGTAAATATTTTCGCCATGGAAATTTCTTGGAGGCTCAATTGTTTAGTGGTTCTTCTGCTATCTGGCAAAGCATTTTATGGGGACGAAAGCTACTTGGATCTGGCTTATGATGGAGGGTGGGGAGAGGGAGAGGGAGTGCTATTCGTATATTCCAAGATCCCTGGTTTCCCGACCACCTTCGTTCTTTCCATTTACTCAACCCATACCAGGTATTCACACTGTTGATAAAATCTTAACTATGTCTGGTGCTTGGAATGTTGATATGATTCGCAACATTTTTTTGGCATATCAATTGTGAGCAAATCCTCTCCATTCCGTTGGGAAATTTGGGACATGACAATAAATTGATTTGACATTATGAATCAAACGGGAAATACTCAGCACTAGTGGATATGGGTTGTTGCAACATTGCAAGATTCCAACCGAAGGGCAGTCTGGATAGGAGGCATGGTGGATTGGCATGTGGAAAATCAATGCTCCTCCTAAGATAAAAGTTTTTGTGGCGTTTATGTCATGATATTTTACCGATTGGCTCCAATCTGGTCCTTCGAAATATTCTCCAAGAACATCAGACGAGGAGTGGATTTTGTGGTGGGGTGGAGTCAAGTATGCATGCTATTTTCTCATGCGAATGGGCAAAGAGGGTGTGGAAGGAAGCGGGTTGGTGGAAGGTGACTAAGAGTCTGCTAGGACCTAGGGAGGGCAAGGCATTACTCCATGAACTATGTAGGGCAGAGCTTGGATGGTTAGGAGGATTAATGCGGGTGATTTGGGGGGGGGGGAATCGAGCACGCCATGGGGGCTTTCGTCGAGATTTTTCGGTGGTGGTGGAGGTGGCTCGGGTTTTGTGGAAATTGAGCTCTCAAGGGGTAGGGGTTGGTCAGCTCTCAGGGGGAGCGAGGTCATTCATTAATATGGTTCGATTGGGGAGGAGGTTGTCGTCATCTGGGAAGCTCAAGTAGAACACTGATGCAGCAGTTCGTTTGGAGCAAGGCTTTTACTCGGTGGGAGCGGTAATCCGAGATGATAAAGGGTTGGTCTTAGGGGCGCAAACAAGATGTTTTGAGGGAGTTGTAAGGTTTCGGGTCATAAATTCACAGCAGAAATTAAACAGACTCGAAACCATAGCCCGGATTAACCTTGCACTTAAATATAATTTGTCATAAGATGATACCTTTGATGAACGCTGTGGATCTGAAGCAGGAGGTACAATCTTGTCACCACCAGCTGTCCAATTGTCCAGCCTTTAACAAAAATTCACATAGCGAATTGAATCTGGATCTCCATCACTCTCCAACTATTGGAATGGATTTGAGAGAATATTGTTTTTCTCTTTGTGCTAGGAAGAGAAAACCTAATGCTAGAAAAGCGACTCTCTATTTTCTCTACAATAATGCACATAGTAATATGTGCACCTAAAACCCTAACCCTATTCACAATAGGGCCATTAACAGGCCTTGATTAATTAATCATATTAATTATTCTAATTGTAAAATCTTGTGACTTCTTCCCCAACGTAGTGGAAACGGACTCTCTTCGAGTGGTTCAAGAGCTTGCTAGTTGCCTCTGATTTTTCTTGTGCTCCCAATGCACACATCTTTCAGGAAATTCATTCATTTATGCTTTCGGCTCATGGAAAGATGTTGCCATATTTGTAAGGATAATAATAAAGTTGCCCATTTAGTGGGTGCGTTTGGGGTAGCTATAGGTGTTGATTTTGTTTGGTTCAATTGTATTCCTCATTTTTCCGATTGAGTTTTTGAATTAGTGAAGTTGGTTTTACTTAGAAGAAAGAAAGAAAGAAAAAAAAAAAAAAAAAAACTCCCATAAAATAAACATGTTGCCTTTCATAAGCTTTACCTTAAACTAATCAAACATTGAAAAGATCTTATTTTAACTTCGCATCGTACCTATGTAACAACAGAAAAGAGTTCTGATGCATTCTCGCGATCTTCTCTCTCCATAGGACCATGGTATCTCGCAATTTCAATTTAAAGGTAATCCAATCCGATCTATTTAACAATAATCACGTATTTTCATGTTCTTATTCATCATCCTTCGATTAATGAGCAGATGAGAAATGGGTCATTGAGGAATGTGATACTAGTGATGATGGTTTTGTCAATTTGCCTGAACGGGGCTTTTGGGATCAGATTTGTGATTGATAGAGAAGAATGTTTGTCTCATGATGTTCAATATGAAGGTGATACTGTTCAACTTTCATTTGTGGTCATTAAAGCTGATGGACCATGGCATTATGGTGATGAAGGTGTTGATCTTCTGGTAATTTGCGATTTATTTATTTATTTTATTTAGTATGTTCTAAAAAACGCGCTTAGACATATGTCTAGTGTGCTTAAGCGTGATTATCGACCTTGCCGCTTTGTCACAAAGTTTGTGCTTCACCCGCTCACTGTCAGACTTTTTTGCGCCTATGCACTCCTAAGCGTGATTCTCAGCCTCGCCACTTCGTTACGCTTTACGTTTTTTAGAACACGTGTTTTTATAACACGTGATGTAAATTGTGTTGAGTTAAGTTGTTTGGGAACTTTGTTATATGGAAGGATTTTGAAATTGCAGATACTTATACCTTTATTCATTACTAAGTGTGTGTCCCTCGAATCGCCTCATAGAAAAGCGCACAAGCATGGGAATTCTGTTGTTAACGGATAAATCTTAAATCGAATAAAGATGCAAACGTAGAAAAACTTAAATGGATTTGGGGTTACTCCTCTTAACAAAGTTAGCCGTTTAGGTTGGAACCCCAAGTCATATTATTCTATATTAATAACTTCTATTTCTTGGGAAAATGGACAGAGATAGAATCTGAAGGCCATGCAACTAGTTGTAATTAGCCTTATGAGTTACTGAGCTATTTAAGGGAAATTATATATAAATTGTATTGATGATCACATAAATTAATTTCATCAAAGGCTATTTATAAATGACTGTCAATGTTTCATCAATTTCATCGTCAAAACTGATAGGCCGAAGCATTATAGTGATAAGCTGCCAGTCTTGTGCTAATTTTTGAATTCTTGGATTGAAATTTCTTCAGTTTGGTGTTTTTTTCCGTGTTCTTATTTCAGGGGTGGAATTAATATATGTTTTCTTATCTTTGTCCCTGTCTTCATTTTGTTGAGAAATGTAATTTGTATTTGGAATTAAGTTATTCAGAATTTGAGATTTTAAAAGCCATATAGGTATTTAATTAAATAAATGCAGTGTGAACTCATTGTTTCTGTATTAATTGTATCTGCCTTTCTTTATCATGTATTGTTTCTCCTAAAATTGTTGTGATTATTATCAGATAAAGGGAGCTATTGGTGAGCAGATTGACAGTATCCAAGACAAGATCAGTGAGAAATACGAGTTTATTGCTCATAAGAAAGGCGTCTACCGCTTTTGCTTCACAAACAAGTCTCCTTATCACGAAACCATAGACTTTGATGTGCATGTTGGTCATGTTATGTATCACGAGCAGCACGCCAAGGATGGTAAAGTTAACCGGCCGCCCTTCTAAGCTTGCTTATTTATTCCAACATGATCCAATTGTGTACGTCATTTTTGTTAGTAATCTCAACAAGTAATAAAAACGACGTCTTGTTTTCTTGTCTTGTCTTGTGTTGTCTCCAGAACATTTCAACCCGCTGCTGGAACAGATCTCAAAGTTAGAAGAAGCTCTGTACAACATCCAGTTTGAACAACATTGGTTAGAGGCACAAACTGACCGCCAGGCGCTAGGTAACTTCTGTTAGATAATCCTTTATTGTGACATTCAGTGGCTTGGCTTCTGAGATACAAGTATTCTTGTTGGAATTTTCATCCATGTTCCGAATAATCAATGAGATCGATGCATTCAATTTATTTATTTATTTTTTTAATGGATGGATCGATGGTGCAGTTAACGAAAGTATGAGGCGGAGAGCAATGCAGAAGGCACTTTTTGAATCAGTGGCACTTATTGGAGCTTGTAGCATTCAGGTTTACCTCCTCCAACAACTTTTCGAGAGGAAGCTTGGAACATCTAGAGTCTAAAATATTTTGTTCATCAACAACTTTCAATGCTGTAAAGTTTTTGATTGTTGGATTACCTGTTTTAATTAGATGTATCAGTTAATTTATTCATTATAATTTTTGGGATGATTTACTATTATTTCTCTCTAAGTTTGTGAAGGAATTTCATAACTAGTTTAGCAGCAAATATAAAGTTAATTTTACAGATTGTCACAAAAGTTTGTGCAAATTTTCAAATTGCTTCTTAAAATATTTATTTTACTTAGTCATTGAAATCAATTAATGTTACTCATTTTGTCCTTAAATTCATGTAGAACATGTTTGGGTTGGCTTATAAGTCAAATCATTAGAAATCTTTATGACAATGCCATGAACTTGCCTTCAATGAGTAAGCCCCTGTTTGGTAATTTTTATTTATTTATTTTTTTTTTAAATGTTTTTGAGATTAAATATTGGGTTCAAAAGTAATTTACTAATATTTGTGAGCTTTTGACTAACTCCCTTATGTTAATCAGTAGTAGTTGATTGCTTGTGCACAAATATGGGTCTACAAGTATTGCTGTCAATATGTAGCATCATTAGGACTAATTTTCATGTGCCAATATTTGCATCTTAACAATTAGGTAAAAGAGCACAACTTAGAATCGATGAGGAAACTTTTAGTGAATCGGTTTCAGCAACCATGACAAGCCAAACCAATTCCTCCATCGCAGCCGCATTCACAGGCACAGTTTCCACCACCTTCATTGGCATTGGCTCCCATATTTTCCTACCCTTAGCCTTCATCTATATTCTTCCCATGAATTTTCTATCTTCTTGACTTTCCCTCAAACTCGCAAAAACAAATTAGACAAAATATATTACCACCACAAATTCTACTCAATACACTACCTTATATTATTACCATTAATAAAGTGTACTTTTTATAAGTCTATACATTAATACATATATATAATAATATGATAACCGTCACCATTTTACGCTCATAGTTTCCCGCCCATTTTAACCTGCTATTTTAAGAAATTTCTTATTTTTATCAATTTATTTTAATACACGAATTAGAAAAATTCAATTAATGCATGTAATAAATGATTTATGAATTTTTGAAAAAAAAAATATCTCTGAAAAGTCAAATTATAAATTTTTTTTTCTTTTGATAATTATTGCATTATTTTGAAATTGAAAAATATGCAATATGAGTGTCAAATCCAAAATCTCAACGAGAAGTTTAATACAAACAAAGAAATGAGAGCAACTTCTAAACATATCATTCGTAAAATCATTTTAAATACTAAATGTAAAAGTTTTACTTATACTTTTTACTTCCAACATTCAATCTTTTTAATTTATTTCATTTAAGTCCAAAAATGATATACCTATCATTTCTCACATAAATTAAATTTGACCCAAATGATTAATTTTGAATCTTTTTCTTATTAAATTGAAATAAATAATATATATTCGATCTTTCTAAATAAATTCAATTAAATTATTTAATTCCTACAACTTAGGTTCCGATAAACTCGATTCAATTTGTAAAATAGAAGGTGTTAGCAAAATCATTCTATTTAAAAATAGAATATGGTCAACACATTTATTTAGCATGCACAAAACTAGTATGTGCGCAATTGTAGAAAATGAGTTTTAAAGAATGTGGTTGAGAATGAACATTGAAAAAAATTATTTTCGAAGAATCAATTCTATACAAATAAGTGATAGAATCTTATGTCTTATTGGTTAAACCCCCATTTATAAATTGAGATGTCTAGATGATTTTTTTGTATATAAAGTTAATTATATTTGTAATATTCATTCAATAAAATTTGTATTTCATATTATTTATTTGTTATATTCATTTAGATATAGGACTGCGTATAAGTTTGTCACGTGTAAGTTTAACAAATTGTAACATTTAATTTAAGTTTGAGCAATTTTTATTTTTTAAAATGTGTGGTAAATTTTGTTCGTAATGTATTTTTTTATATGTAATTAAATGAAATATTTGTTTAAGATATTTAAATATCAAGGGCTTTTAGTTAAATAGGCTTGGCAATCAATAACTTTAGTAATATAGACATTTCTATTGAAAAGTCAAAAATACCCTTAATGAATAAATTGCAAGGTATATTCTTTCTTTATTCTGGTTGATTTAATTCAGAACTAATTATTTTGGACTTTTCGTAACTCTTTCAATTGTTCTAAATACTCTTTATATTTTGATAATTTTTCAAAGGTTTTGGGATGATCCTTCTTACTTATATATTCTAATACTATTCCTTCTGATATTTCTTCTTCTATATCCTTATGTTCGAGTGATATATTATAACTATATTTATATTTTTGACTGTTTCAATAGAGTTAAATCTTATATTATTTATGAAAGAATAATTAATATCTTTATATATTTCTTCTAATTTGGACTGGGCAACAGAATATATGCCTTGATATTTTTCAGTAATGGTTAATAAAAACGAAATATCTTTATCATCCAAATACAATTTATCACAATCATTAGAAGTAGATGTTTGTGAAGTGTTCATAAATTCAAATGATCAGGTTGATCAGGATTATGTCTAACTATTCTATTTTCTTGATCCAAAGTTCTTAAAACTAAACTTGGGAATCTAATTTCAGTATTTTCTTGTAACCAAATTAGATGTTGTTGTTGTTCGTACTAATGATATCTGATGATATTTAGTATTTTTTCCTACTTTTCTTGATTATTTTCTTATTTTAATTCTCTGAGAAGTTTTTCTATCTTTATGGATCTTAAATCAAATGTATTATCTTTAACTATTCTAAGTCTCTCAATATCTTTTCTATCATCATTGTTCATAATAAAAATTAACAAGCATGTAGAAGCATATGATTAAAAGTATGTAATCAAAGTATGTAAATGGCAGTAAGTAAGCTTACAGTAATCAAATAGAAATAACCAGGTTTTCCCTCTAGTGTCGTCCTATAGCTGCTTTGCATGTACTCAATCAATCCTTCGAATCAAATGAATATTAGATGTTTTTTAATAAATTGGGTCCACAACTGCTTCTACAAAAAAGTTTTTCAATCAATGTAGCATTTCTCACTCTAGAGAACTAACCGTGTTTCCATAGACGCTATCTCACAGTATTCAGAGTCTATGTTTTCTCCCCTATCTCTACTCCTTTCAGGAAGATCTTACTTAGAACTTTTCCAAAATTACATGTTTTAAAAATAGGTTTTAAAACTGAAACAAAGCTCAAATATTATCCCAAAATGTCACAACACATCAAAAGGCTGACGAGATTCATGATGAGCAATAAAACTCATTTTGGAAAATATCAATACTGCCGGGGGTCATGAGAAACTTAACGAAAACCTCTTTTTTTTTAAGAAAGTTTTGATAAAAACTCAAACATAATTTCATTCATAGATTGACATTGTACATACTGCAAACTATATACAGACATCTTTGGTACTCACCTTATGAAGTTTAGAACTCCATAAGTGATTACCTTATTACAAGCTTTGATATCTTCAGACTATCTACTAATATTTTTCTTGAATACAAGTGGTGTAGAAAAGTATTGAATAAAAGAGTACAAGTACTTGGCCCAGATATTTCGGGATGCCTCTTCACTGAATCTCTATTTTTCTCCTCTCCTTTTTGGGACAAGAAAGGACCATTATCTCTTCTACAATAAATTTCTTGTTGAGTAGTCATCAACCACTTTTTTCGGTGCATTTATCTTTCTTGCAAACTGACTTCAATAATACTTGACAAGTTATCTTCCGGATTGTGATAAAACACCACAGCTTTTCTTTAATAAAGAGACTTTATTAAGTAGTGAGTGAAGGTTCTTTGTCATGGAAACTACCTTTCATTATCTTCTTGTTGTTTAGTGACCACAGTTTTTCTTTAATAAATGACTTTATTAAAGTAGTGATAAAGGGTCACTATTTGGCAGCATTATTTTTCCATCCTTGAGTCAAAGAACTCTAATGGGAATTTTGTACTATCGAGTGATGCATGACTCATATCTTCAACAAAACAGTGTTTACTCCTATGCTCTGGATGGTCCCACATTATCTTGCATAGCTCTTTGTGCATAATTTCACTTTCACTTACTTCATTGATAATAATTTTCTCAAGTATGTGGTCTAATTCACAAATATCTACTTCTTTAGATGACAATCTTGCATTGAAGTAGATTATATGATTATCTGAAGGATATAACCAAATTTTTTCTTTTTCAGAAATAACTTGGCTTAAATTATCAAATATTTCTTTATATCCTTTAGCTCTTCTGTAAGAAATCATGTTAACAATATCTTCATATCCATTCTTAACAACTTTTTGGCTAGTTGGTAAGAAGTGTTGGTTTGTGATCCCTATCTTGATACAATGAAATGATGGGATCATTGTTCCTTCATATTTATCTCATTCCATTGTGGCTAAAAAGAACCGGATATATATGTTCGTACATTTGATAACTTTCAGTAAATCTTCGGACTGCCTTTTTAACATCTATTGGAAGTTGTGAAATCTCCCTTAGATCTTTGCTTGGATATATGCAGAGTATATTCCCTAGTTCAAAGCAATTTTGAATCCAATTGGCTGGCGCTCTTGGATAGAAATTTAATTTGTTGTATTTTCCATAGTATAGGGTCTTCATCCATTTTCCTACTTCGAGATACCAAATTGACAGTATATTGAAAATAACAATAAAGAAGAGAACTTCTTCATAGTTATCTTTGTTTGGTAATTTTTGTTCGTGGCAAACTTTTACCACATTTTTTGGATTTATTTGCTCAATACGGGTTTTGTAATCAATTTCATTCCTCTGTGAAGAGGTTTCCATAACTTTCTTGGTATCTTGATTATCCTTTTTGAATGAAGGCTTTGCATCCTTTTCCATATTTTCAGTACAAACATTAGGATTAATTTTTCCCTTTGAAGGGGTTCCTAATATTATCTTGTCTTTCCCTTTATCCTCGGGAAGAGCGCTAGTATTCATAAGACCCAGTGAAGGATTACTAGACTTTGTACAAGTATTTTCCACCGAATGGGCTATCTTGGTACTGCTTAGAAGGCTTTCTTGTATATTTTGAATTTGCATCTCCAAATAAGAGACTTTAAGTTCAAGTATCTGGACTTTTGTCTTTAATTCCTTCAGCTCCATCTCTGCTAAAGATAATCAGGAAGAAAATTAGATTGTCCTTTAATATATTCAATATCAAACTTGAAATATGAAAACCATAAATGGATTCTGATAATGTATCTATTGGCAATAGATGGATCAACATTATTTTTAAAAATTCTTTAACTTCTGTATTATCAGTTCTAATCAAGAACTTTTTTTGTAGTAAGTAATCTTCATGTTTTTGTACTCCTCGCTTCACAGCAATGAGCTATTTTCCATTTGTTTCATACCTCGTTTCAACTTCTTTGAATGTTACTGATGTATATCCTGCAAATATTTTAGGACAA
Source organism: Ligustrum vulgare (assembly GCA_963555705.1). Classification (NCBI taxonomy): domain Eukaryota; kingdom Viridiplantae; phylum Streptophyta; class Magnoliopsida; order Lamiales; family Oleaceae; genus Ligustrum; species Ligustrum vulgare. The sequence continues at coordinate 36,041,721 of OY743190.1, read as the reverse complement.
GAACAGTTCTTTTCACATTTATATTCTTTATGGTTCTTCTTTACCTTAAGTACTGCTCTCTAGTAGTTATCTGAAGCGTTAGTTTAAAGGATAAAGAAATCTTTGTCTTGTAAAATAATAAGTTTTGGTAGATTTTTTAATTCATCTTTTACCTTCCTGATGTTTTTGCGATCTTGTTCATCCCAAAACCACATTACATTTTTCCTTAATTTTGGAAGAAAGTAATTTTTTAATTTGGCACAATTTTCAATAAATCCTTTAGCATAATTTAATATACCGAGGAAACTTTGTAAATGTTTTTATCTTTGATTTATTCAGGAAAATCTTGAAGTTTTTCACCAATATGAGATTGCAGTTGCAATTCTCCTTCTTTTATAAATAATCCAAGAAATTATATCTCTGCTTTTGCTAACTCAGCTTTCTTTTTGAGAAAGTGTAATACCATGTTTTTTCATGATATAACAAAACTTTTCAAGATGTTCAATATATTCGTCCATATCTTTTGAATGAATAAGTAAATCATCTATGTAGACAATACAAAAATGAGTAATAGGTTTTATTACCTCATCCATTCTTCTTTGGAATATATGTGGTGCATTTTTCAATTCAAATGGCATTACATTCCATTCAAATTGGCCTAAAGGATTAGGAGTGCTAAATGTAGTTAATGATTTGCTATCTTCTGCGAGCATAATTTTCCAAAATCCTGATTTACAATCGAACTTTGAAAATATCTTCTTGTTTTGTACTTGTTTAATAAGAATGTCCTTATTTGGCAAGTAATATCCATCAAATTTTGTAACATCGTTTAGCCTTTTATAGTTAATCACCATCTTGGCTTTTCCTCTTTTTATTTCACTATGTTTCCTAACCATAAACGCTGGACTACTATGTGGACTTTTACTAGGCCTAATTAGTTTGACTTCTAGTAATTCTTTTATTTGGATTTTAAATTCCTCTTGGTCTTCAACACTGTATTTCATCGGTTTAACTCTTACTACAGTATCTGATTTTATAAGCTCTATCTTGGCTTTAACCTTATCTGTATCCCATTTTTCTAATGAGTTTTCAGAATAAGTTTCAGAAATTTCTTTTCTAAATTTTTCTAACTTATCTTCTATTGTCATTTTTAGCGCATTAATTGGTTTAAATTTTTTTGTACTCCAACATCCACCACGCTGGGTTGAGGAGATCTGATAATTAATTTCTTTGTAAGCTATGCTTATAGCTCTTGTAATTTTAGGTGTAAATATTTTATGTGCACAAGGTGTTGTGAACATATATTTATCAATAAATTGAGTAAAAGGTGCATATTTTAATGGGAAATTTTGTCCTAATAATATATCACATCCAATTATAGTTGACATATATATATATATATATATATTATCAACAAATACTTCTCTAAGAGATATTAGAAAAGGTATTTGTGTAGTATATTTGCTATATATTATCTTGTATCCTTCTACTATTGTAGCAGTTACAACTTTCTTTGAGTCATATTTCCAATATTCAGATGGTAGTACATTTGGTAAGCAAAGACTTATAGTACTTCCTGTATCTAAATAAGCATGAAATTTTATTTTACAATAATTTTTTAAATTGAGTATAACTTCAATATATGGACTCATGGGATTGGTATTTATTATCCTCTCCATGGTAACAACGATCTCATATTTTCATCTATCCTTAGTATAATAACTAGATTTCCTTCAAGTGTTATTTTTATATATCCCTGACATATCTTGTAAGGGCTTACTTTTCCAAGAAAGCTCATTCCTAGTAATATAGGTGTTTGGCTAAGTCCATAATAATTATCCTTATATAAGATTATTTCTATTTTATGTTCACCCTTATTCTCTCCTATAATTATAAGAGGAAAATTCAGATATCTTTTTATTTCAAGGTTATGTCCTAAGTAATCTTTAGAGACATATTTTTGTGGTAACTCATAATCTTGTAGGTGGCTAGCAAATTTAGCATCTACATGGTTTTTATCTGCTCCTGTATCTATAAGGACAAGAAGATCATTCTTGATCCCTTCTTGATTGATATATCTAGTCCTGATATAATATTGTGAGCTTGTTGGTTCATCAATACTTTTGTTTTTAAGTCTTTCTATATTAACATTTCCTCTAGGTGGGAATCTTGCAATAATATTTTCTTCTTGTAGCCTCACACTACCTTTTCTTATTATTCTTCCTTCAGAATTAATTTCTTTAGCTTGTCTGTGAAAATCAAGCATTATTTGTTCTGGTATTGTAACTTCATGTTCCTTATATTTTCTAGGCGGAATATACTGTGCCAATTCATCAAAATCTTTGTCTATTATTATGTTATCCGTTATTTTCCTTAAATTGCTATGATGGCTAGTACTAAAAGCAAATATTGATTTTATGCTTATACTAAGGGTCCGTTTGATTAGGTAAAATTTTCCATGGAAAAAGAAAACTTTTTCCCACTTTCTCACTTTTTGATGTTTGATTGTAAAAATTTGGCATGGAAAAAATTTTCCTTGGTCCTACATCACATGCATATTTTCAAGGATTTTATGGAAAATATTTTTTCTTGGTTTGGTTAAGAAAAGATTTTCCATGTTACATTGAAAATTATTTTCGACACGTTTAATCAATTTTGTTGTTGTTAATTGACTTATTTTATTTTCAAAAAATAACATTATCATCATCAAGTACAAATATATTTAAAAAGTAAAAAAAAAAAAATTTTTTTGATTAAAATAGCAAAAAATTACTTTATTTTCCATGAGAAATAATGTCAATCAAACAACAAAAGTTGAAAAATTTCCTACTTTTTCCACCTAGAAAATTAAATCAATCAAACACATTAAACTTCTAATTCCCAGGAATTCAATTCCCTAGAATTCGTTTTCTTTCCACCCAAATTCCACCCTCGCTATCAAACGGACCCTAATAGTTTTAATTTTATGTAACATTTTCAAGTTTCCAATTCTATAATAGAGATTGAAACTTTGGTCTATATTTTCATCTGTTATTGAGATTGTATAATTTGGTTTTACTGTAAATGTAACACCCCAAGTTTGAAAGTCTGAAACCTAGGCGTGTTAACTTCCATTCACATTATATGCGGAATTTAAAACGTTTGTACAATTAAAAAATTCATTTATCTATTATAAAATTTTACAGAAATTTCGGCAGAGTCTCCTCTATAAATTGGACATAGCCAACCTGTAGAGGGACATCAAGACCATTTCAAAATTCAAAACATCAATCACATCAAAATCACATTCATCATCGCCAAAACCAATTCATTCATTCCCCAAACTCCTCAAGCATAAGATTTCTCAAAAATCAACAGACATTGACAATTTCAATAAGAGGTAATTTAACCTCTAATACGTTACCCATACGTAATCAAAACTAACTTCAACCAAAACATTATCCGTAATAATAAATAAAGGAATAAATTTAATGATAACTTGAATAAATTTAACTTTATTAATTAAAGCAACAGAAGGTACTGTCTGAGTCAGCCGCCAAGTGCTCCCCTCTGATCATCTAACTTTCATCACCCGAAATGTTGGGGAGGGATTGGGGTGAGCTAAAGCTCAGTAAGTAAACTGTATGCATGAATGCATGCTTATGACATGAATGCTTTTCGAAAATTCCATGTATGTATCCCCATTTACTTTACTTTCCAGAACTTTCAAACTTTTCAAACTTTCACTTAACATTTCAAAACTTTCACTTCATTCCATCGTGAGCTCACTTGGTGTAACTTCTAGTCAATCAGAATACAGTGGGCAATTACTTATTTGGAACCAGATTACATTCACATTTCCACCGCAAAGCGGTTTAACATTCACTTTCCCACCGTAAAGCGGTTTAACATTCACTTTCCCACCGCAAAGCGGTTTAACAGTCCACCGTAAACGGTTGAACATTCCGTCGCAAAGCGACTTAATTCGGGTACGCCGGTCCCCCGCGCCCCATTTCCCACTCGCAACTTTCATGAACTAGAAGTACACCCATTCATTCTTTCAAAAAACTTGGGATACATAACTTTTGAACAAACTTGCACCTTGACACATTTCTTTCATTTAAAAACATTTGACTTCCCAATTTCGATGCCAATGCATGCTTCATGATGCAATGACATGATAATGTGCATTCTTGAACATTCTTCTCAATAACACATACTTTCATAACGTAAATGAAATTCATCAAGGCAAGTAGATTACAAGGCAGTCATTTACACATTTCACATTTACATTTAACTTCTATAAAAATAGGGGGAAGTTTACTTACTTGACGTCTTTTAGTATTTACCGTTATCTTGACTTGCAAGTGGAAGAGCCTCAGATGCCCACGATGTCAATGTGCCCAATAATCCTAATTTATATCCATTCATTAAATAAAATTTACTTTTAGTTCCAATTCACATTTAAACTCTTAACCAATTTTAAAACTTCAATGTGACTTTACGTTTAGATTAAAGCACATAAAACAAGAAAGAGTTTCATGCTTCCAATTCCTAAAACATTACATTAACATCCTATTCGAATCAAATAAATAAATTTCGATGCACATTAGAAAGTCATCTACCTTTTAATTCAAACAAAAATTCAAATTTACATGGCTTAACCTAACGTTATAAAATCACTCCCTTAAAGTCCCAACAAATTCACAAATCTTAAATTCAACGTATATCCAAACTTTATCAACTAAACTTCAATTTTTCATAAATCTCAAAAATTATAAATTTATATATACATACTTGAAAAATTTTCAGAAATTTATTCACGTTTATACCACTTTCCAAATTTCTAAAATTCTCAAATAAATAACTTAAACTAACAAAATCTCAATTAAACTATTTTCATATATACGATTCAAACTCAAACTTTAACCAGACAGTCTACTAAGCTACCAATTTCATAAATTAGGTTTACAACACAATCTATACATACATTTATATACATTACTCAATCTGAAATTTACAACTAAATTTCGAATCTGAACAGAAATCTGAAATGTACAAATACAGATAATACCCACATACATATCAATACCCATTTTCGTGGGTTGTGCTCGACGTGCGTGCGTTGTGTGTGTCTGGTTGTGCATCTGCGTGTGTACGAATGAGGGAGAAGGAGGGGCTTACTGTTGGGGGTGATCGTCGGAGAGCAGGCGCCGACGAGAGACCGAGAGAGGCGCGATGGGCTTCGGTTGAGGGTAAATATCGTGAGGGAGGTGAGATGAGGGAGAGAGCGACGAGAGGCAGTCGAGACAGAGAGGCATCGGTTGAGAGTGAGAGTGAGGGTTAGGTTAGATTTTAAGTGTAATCTTTAGGAAATTTGCAATTTAGTCCCTCATGTCTCCTCCTGTGTTTAATTAAGCCCATAAATTTTATTTACTCTCCAATTGCCACTAAATTTTTCCCCAAATTTCCATTTAACACAATAAAATAGAAAATAGCATGTTTAGGAAATAAAACAGTTAATCACATAAATTACACGTAAACTATTAAAATAAACAATTTAGAAACTTTTAATTGGTACATTGATCGAGACGGCATCCAAGTCCTTCCACTGCAAAATAATTCAAATTATCGACATTAAAATATCATTAAATTTAAAATTTATAACATTAACATAATTATTGCGTGAAATTTAAGGATACACGTAAAAATGAAAAGCGGTCTTACAGTAAATATTATCTTCTGATAAACTAGATTTCCTACAACAGTTCCTAATAGAGCATCTATAGGATCTTGTAGAATTCTGTTATCCATGCAATAAATTTCAATAGGTATATTAATACCTTCTCTAAAGAATCCTTTAATCATAATTTGGATTCCTCCGATTTCAATACATTTTAACTTCTTTCTAATATTTTTTGGGATATTGGATAATTTTTGTTTTACCCATTCTTTAGTAATTATTGGGATTCTGGTTTTTCCCACTACATCTTCTATGTTAATTGGGATTTCTTTATAATTCATAATTACAATTGTTTTCTTCATCCTAGGGAGTATTCCTAAGAATCTTTGATGAAATACATCTTTTTCTTTTAAGTCTAAGATTCTTTTAGTTATCTCCTTATATCTTTTGCTATCAAATGTAATTTCTTGACAAATTCCTTCTACCGCGTCTTCTACTTCCTCATTTTTTTCAATATTTGATCCTTGTACTTCTTGAATTTCATTCATATATATATTTTCTTCAGATTCTTCATCTGATGATGATGTTTTCAATTCATAAATACTACTACATTCATTGTCTAAATCCTCAAAATACTCAATTAGTTCTATATCACTATCATCTATAAATTCTTCATAAATTTTGAGAGTTTTTATATTCTGTTTATCTTTTCTCTTAGGACATTGGGGGTCTATGTGTCCTTCTTCATTACAAATGAAGCATTTACATTTTTTGATATATTTCTTTTTGGGCTTTTCAGACCAATTTATTTTTTTGAAATATTTTTTATACGGTTTTAAGTTTCTTTTCTTAAACTTTTTGAATCTTCTTTTATATTTTTTATATGACTTATATTTCTTCTTATGACATCCAAATTGTTCTGTTTGACCTATATCTTTGTAACAATATAAAGAGTTCTTTCTTATCTTAAATGTTTTTTTATTTTCTAGCGCTTCTCTGCACCAAATACTTATAATTCTTTTTGTAAATTCAATTCTACTTCCAAGACTATCTATATATATTCCCTCTTCATCTTCTTCAGGTAATATTTTATTATATTCTTTTAATAACTTAGTTCCCCATGAGAATGGTAATTTTGTGAAGTAAGATCTTAAGATTGGCTTATTATCTGTATAATCTCCTTGGCTGATTGTATAGTATAATTCTTGAAATTTACATGTATATCTTTCTAATTCGCACATATCGCATATTGTTAAATTTTCCATTGCAATCATTTTTTTATTATATTCATCTTGTTTTCTAGCTTCTTCATCAATTATGTATCTATCTCCTAAAAATTCTGTTCTGAGAGCTCTTTCAAACCTATTTAATATATCTCTTATACTTTGATTATTTAGATTATTTCTATTATCTAATGCATCAGTTATATTTTCTCCATATTTTATTCTTCTTTTTGTATTTACAGGTAGTTTTTTTCCACCATTCTGATACCATACCTCTAAATGTATGCTCTATAAATCCAAAGGCAGTATACGTGTCCCATTTATTAAATTGTATTGCTAAATCAGTACTTTTTGTCCATATTTCAATAGCTTTATTTGTATCTACACAGTCTAAATCTAACCATATTCCTGTTGTGTGGATTGGTTCATTATATGATTTTGTTGGATTAACTTCTTTTATGGATTGTTTTCTAATATTTTCACTATATATATTCTGAGTTTTCTTATATCTTTGGAATCATTCTCTTCTAGGTATGTAAGTTCCATATGGATTATTTGTATCTTCATCACTACTAAATTCTTCTTTTACGTTACTTGTAGACGTGTTTGTATTCATTTTAGTATTTTCTACTTGTTATATTAATTCTTCTAATTGATTTTTATATTCATCATATTCTTCTTCTGTAAATTCTAAGAATTTTTTTTCTAGTTCTTCTACATCTGTTATCACAAATTGTTTTATTTCAGGTATTTTTTCATTTCCTTTAATTTTATCTTTAATTTTTCTTCTGTAATCTTGAGGAGGATTAATTATGATTTTATCTTTTCCTTTTAGATTTTTATCTAATATAGCGTTTCCTATTTTTAAATTATATTCTAAAATTTTCAAATTTCTTATTCATTTCTTCAAATCCTTCGTTCAAATTATTTTTTGGTAAATAAGGATGACTTGATTTTTTTTATGTTTTTCTACATTTTTTAGAAATTCTTCTTCTGATAAATTCATTATATTTTTTAGTTCGTAACAGGGCTCTGATACCAATTCAACCACGGTGCGCATAACACACTCTCTATTTTCTTAGGGAATTATATGTAGAATTATAATCGTCTTATGATTCTTGTTATAAATATTTCTTCTTGTCTTATTTCTTTTATTTCTATTAATGTCAAATATTCAATATGTTGTTTAACCAATCTTTTAAGTTCTTCGTATAATTCTATAACTCTGACACTTGATTCTTCTTCAATATTAATTAATTCTGTATATTCTCTATATAAACTCCTAATTAAATCTTTCCTTTTTTCCTCAAGTATGTGGGGGTTGTAAACAGGTATAAATTTAATTAGGTAAAAACTAAGCCCCTATTCTCTTTGCTGTTTTGAGGTCGTTTTCTGTTTTTATTTTCGAAAACGCTAAAAATGCGTTCTCTTTACCATTTTCGAAAACGCATTTTGGAAAAAAAAATAAAAAAAATAAAATTTGTACACAAAACGCAAAACCCCAAAAACAAGGCGTTTTGTGTGTATTTCGACAAAAAATGTTTTCCTTGTTTTGGGATTTTTTTTTTTTAAAGAATTATCTTAAATATAAAGTTTTTATTTTTTTATTACTTTTTTTAGAATTATCCTAACTTGGAACTAAGCCTAATTTTTTTTTTTTTTTGAAAATTATCCTAAGTTTAAATAAACTTTTATTGAATTCAATATCAACATTACAAAAAAAAAAATTAAGTGAGAATTCTTGTTATTATATTTCAAAAAATGCACTGATAAATGAATTCTGGTGGTTTTGAAAGAACTTGCATTTTTTGAATTTTAATAGAAGTAGAGTTTTTTCAAATCCCGAACCTGACCAAGCTGTGTTAATATAGACTTTTAATGCTCACATTAGTATGTTGCATGTAACCACGTTTTCAGTGTATTGTGAAAGGAAATTTGAGTTTGAATTAGTAGTATTCTGCAAGCAAATTAATTAAAAATAGTTTAAGTAGTATTCTGCAAAATTTCAAACAGAACGTGTTTTCCAGCTTTTCATTTTCAAAAACAGTTTTCAGAAACGACAAACCAAATGCGTTTTCAGCAAATTTGAAAACAGGAAATACAAAACATTTTCGAAAATGAAAATACAAAATAAAATACAAACAGAACGCCACCTAATTTTTTTATTCTATTTTCAACAATTATTTGGGGACTAAATTGAATTTTTTTTATAGTTAGATGACTTTGATTGAAAATCCTATATAATGAGGGTATTCAAGGAAGTATAAATGGTTGAAGTTTATTTTTAAAAGGTTATAGTTTCAAAATCTATTTACTAAAAGATTATGGTTGTGGGATCTATTTATGGATATTCTCCAAATATCAATTATTGCAATAAGATAGTTAGTACAAATTCTTATAGTGCTGTATGGAGAGTCGATAAATTAATTATGTAAATTTCTGTTAGCCTATTTATCTCATTTTACGATTTAAAAATTGTAAACATTTCAAATTTTAGAAATAAAAAAATTGAAAGCTCAACTTCAATCATCAAATCAAAATTGTAAAGTACAGAATAAGTCACATGTCTATATCTTTCTTCGCATAAATAGACTAAGAAAATTAGAGAATGAACAATTAGCTGTTAAAAGAAATATGCAAGTCGCAATTATACGTTTTACTTTTTTTTTTTTAGTATTTTTCATTATATATGAATGCACAATTTATGTCATGCATTGTACTTCTACAACTTATTCAATAAATAATTGCTACTTATATTTTTCGTGCATCGCACGTGTGCGGTTACTAATACACCACAATACATATACAAATATACCATTATCTAATTATTAAAAAATGAAAACAAAATGATAATGATCTATGCACCCTTCAATTGCTTTTCCCCACCAATTCTATGTTTCCAGTTATGTACATCTCCCCAGCCATTTCAATTGCTTTTTCCCCACCAATTCTTTGTTTCCAGTTATGTATATCTCCCCATCCATTTCAATTGCTTTTTAAATAGAAACTCTAATTTTGAGCTTTTTAAGTTTTAAATATAGCTCAAAATCATTTTTTTAATCGAGTATTCAGTTCCGTTCGGGGGAACCGACAAAATTACCATACCCGCTCCACCAAAAATCGGGTCATTAAATTAGCATATCATACCCGCCCCACCACCCCATCGGTTCGATTTTTTTCACCATTCAGTTCAGTTCACTGCGATTTTCAGTTCAGGCGGTTCAAATTACCATCCTACTAACTAAGTATTCTTAGTTCAATGCGGGACATGTAAACAAATTCTTAAAAAATCATAGAAGCAGATAAGCAACTCATGAAGAAGAACCGGGGGAGGGGGGATTGAAATTTGAAACAGTAACAACAGTATGTGGCTTTCAAATAGAACTTAGAAAATTCACAATCAGATGGCCATCGCAGAATCTCCTCGATGGTTTTGGAAGTAAATCTGTCCATTTGGTGGATCCATTTGTCAAGGGCCAAGGCTAAAAAAATAAATGTAAAGAAGAGAAGAACAGAAGAGGAGTAAAATAGATTATTCGAGGGATTTTGGTGTATTAGTGAGAGAAAATTAAAAGGTTAATTCTTTAATTTTATATATGTTTATTTGTTACATAAATAAAATATTTAAAAATGAGGTGTAGAAAATAAATTGTGTGGTATAAATTGTCCTTGACTTCTTCAATCCCATACCATTTTGGATATGATTTTTTACAGTTTGTGCTCCACTCAATCAATTTCGACGTGGAAAAAATTTCAATTCCATACCATTTTGGATATGATTTTTTACCATTGAAAGTGAATATGGAACTAATTAGGAAATTTGTAGAAACTTATAAAATTCTAGTTTTCATATCGAGATCTTTTTCCAATTTACATTGAATTTTGCCTCTTGCCACCTAATGACCAATACGTTTGAAATGTCCTAAAGTTTGAATAAATATGAATAAGTTATAAAGATAATAATAAAACTTAAAATTCCTACAAAAATTTTACCCTAATCTCCCCTATAAATTGAATTTATCCAACCTAGAGAGACCCTATTATTGTAAACTATCCTAACAATTATTATAATCACAGCACAAACACATCAATTTCACCTCAAACTCTCTACGATTATTCCATGAAACTAGCCCAACTTATCCACCATGCGCTAAACAAAAAAGCTTGAACATTGCAATAATTACTTACACATTCAATGACGGTTTGATTTCTATATTACTCTCACATGACTGCGCTGAATCTATGAAGTACACCGTATCGGCTTCACAACATATCGTAAGAAACATCCAGTGATTCCTACGTATTATGAACGTGTAAATACACCTTTAAATAAAGAAATAAATAAAGAATAATAATATGGTCTTATTCCTAAAAGTACGGCGCTAAAATGAATTGCTTGGATCCCAGTATCTCCATTGTTTTAGCCATGTAACTCACCACAATTTCTACATATGTTTTTACTCTGATTGACACAATCTGTGACAGACACATAAATCCAATTGACTGAATACCGAATTGCTCACACAACCCATGGAGGAACCTAAAAATAATAACCAATGAATAAAAGTAAAATGAAAATTTAAATGATATAAATGTCAGTTAAGTAGTCTTACATTGTGAATACTTGCAAGATAGATATATTCAGCCATCTCATTGAAAGCAAGTCGGTGATGTCGTCGATCGTAACATAAACACTTTCAATGTCCGTGTGATGAAGCACAGTTACTTCTAGAGGCACTTGGATGAAGTTTTTACCAGCAGGCAATGTAAGGACCCGAGAGTGTAACATCTTGCAATCATTACCCAGACGTTGTAACGTTGCATCATCAACAAGGGAGGGTCGTCGGGAAAATGACGTATCAAAACTCTGGGATTTTTTACTTTTTTCAATTTTTTTGGCCTATTTTGTCAACTCTTCCTACAATTACAGATTTTTTTTTATCATCATAACACGTCTAATATAATTTTAAAAGTAATTAAAACTCGAAAGAAGCTTTTTATAAATATAAAAATTATTACCTCACCTAAAATTATCAAATCTTTAGGCCATTGACAGAAGCTTCCAATAGCTTCACCCACCATGGTGTAGTATGGAGATGACATTGGAAGAAGGGACGCTTTGACACTTTGTATAACATCATCAACCGATACTTTAACATGATCGGTCAAGATTTGTTGATGGTGTACAACAGTCTCAGGGCCGAATGGAAAAACCATTCCTCTAGCCACTATCTGATGCTCACTATTACAGCTTACGGCTAGACTAAAATGGATCGGCTTCTGTTGTTCAACATAAATGAAAATCAATGTTAGCCCTTACAATTGAAGTATAATCAATAATATTCAAAAACATAATAATTTAAGATTAAATACCTGCAAACCATCAAATGGATCTAGATTAATTGAGTAGCAATTACTGCGAGTTGGTGGTCGGGGATGTGGAGTTATGTCCACTTTGGCGTCAACATTTAAGCTAATGTGCTGGAGGATAGCTTCTTACTTCTACTGCATACTGTCAATCTTACTATGTACCTCTGCTGCATATTCTTTCCTGACCCGCTCGGTGATATCAACCTCCACCTCCTTCATGATAATATCCTTAATATCATTTACCGACACAACCTCACTCGATCGTTTGCTGACTGCATCAGGTCTGCCATATACATCCCTCATCGTGACGTAGACATTGTATCCCTTAGCCCGACCAGGATGATCATCTTTACCAAGGGCTTTCGATAAGACGTCGTGGTGTCTCCTTGGGACAAATGTTCCTTGAGTTGCTTCCTCAGATTTTTCAATTTGTTCTAAAAAGAAAAACCGAAAACTAAATATTATTAGTACTTAAGTGAAATTTAATTCAAATACTTACAATTTTTTTGAACACCCCCCTCGTTTTCTCTTTGTGGATGTAATAAGATCTGTCTTCTTTCTTTTTTGATCTAGCTCGAACCCAATCTAAGATGTGATCATCGCTAAACATGGATGAGTAAAGTGACGCACACGAAGAGGGAGAAGACAGTAGTGGGTCTGATAAAAGCCACTGTGGCCTCATCCCAGCATAACCAGTGGAGCCCAAAAACTGTGGATGCTCGTTGTGCAACTGGCTTTTCCTGGCCTTCTTGCACTTTTCCTTGAAAAAGAAAAAGCATCACATTCATTAGTTTTCAACTCAATAATAAGAAATTATTAAGAATCATCATATAGAAGAGTAGGAATTATAATTAAATATACCTTGAAAATCTCAGTCTCAAGCTCTTTCTTGAACTGCTCCCATTTCTCTTCAGTCAAATAATTATATAGCATAGTAGGTGATGTGTATCTTGGGGTGCTCATTGTTAATGAACTTATGCACCAACTTACTCTTGAAATCTTTCCATCGCATCCTCGCAACTCTTAAAATAATTTGTTTCCTTTCATCATCGAGTATGCTGAACTCCTTCTGAAAGAACAAAGCCATTGTGAAGAAAATAATTAAAATTCTATGTATATTATTCCATCAAATTCAGGATTATGAAATAAAGAGATTTTTACTGTACCTATCAAGAAAAACCAAACAACTGTGTGGAGCGAGGGCGGGTGACTGCGAGGTGTATGGCAGGGGAAATGAGGCAAAGAAAGAGCGGGGTTGGTGTTGCGCGCGACGGCGTAAGAGAGGGGAACGGGGTGGAGCGCGCAGCATTGTAAGAGTGGGGAAAGGGGTGGAACGTTGCGGGGTAAGAGAGGGGAACGGGGTGGAGCGCGACAGGGTAAGAAAGGGAATCGGGGTGGATCGTGGTGGATAGAGATCGAGAAATGCGGCCTGATGGTGGCGGTCAACAGTGGTGACGAAGTGAAATTAACGGGCTAGTGGCGCTGTGAGTAGTGAGGCGCGCAGGTTTGAAAAGAGAGAGAGTGGAATTGTGTCTGAAAATCGGGGAAGAAGAGCCCTAAATGGCTCAAGTTAAGGTGTCAGTCCTACGCCATGTAAGTGGATCATAGGCATCAGTTCTTATATAAGAATCGACGCCCAAAGTTTGGTAATATTTTTCGCGTTGGTTGTTTTCTAACAATTGACGCGTTTTGTAAAAAAAATATTTACAAGTTTGCCACCACGTTTTTACAGGCGTTTTCCTCGAAAAACGACGCGAATTTGTTATTTTTTTCGATAATTTTGTACTAGTGTAGTTTAAGATTTATTTTGTATATTGGCTAGACGATGTGTTTGGACATTTAGAAGATTGACATTTTTTCCACTCAACAAACTCGAGAAATAAGGTAGACTACTACTACTCACAAACTTATTTTCTAAAATGAGAATAAATAATTATTTGTATTATAGATCTTGCATGTATGATTGTATTTATGAGAATTATTTGTCTTCGGACATGAGACTACTTGCCTCCGAGCATGACAATTACTTGTCTTCGGACATGAGACTACTTGCCTCGGGGCATGACAATTTCTTGCTTGTTTAAGCATGACGTTATAAGAATTGCTTGCTTGCATGATGTTACGAGAATTTACTTACTTAAGTGCATGAGATTTGAACTTGTATTTGTTACTTGTTCATGAGACTACTTGAATATCACGATTATGTGCTTTATTTGTAATATCAATTATTATTATTCATCGAGTCTACTGAGTATTTCTATGAAATGCTCACCCTTTCTTTAAAACTTACAAATTTTCAGATTGCGGAGTGGCGACGGAGCATGCGATGGTGGTTATTGCAGAATTAGAAAATATGTTTCGAGATAATTAATTAAACACATTTAATTTTGATTTTTCGAATTTCCTTATTATTATTTAAGTTATTTTGAACACTTGAATTAATGTTCATTGAGTTTTAAATGAAGTTAAATTTTTAATTGCTTCCCCTCAATCATTATTTTCAAAAGTTAGTTTTAAAGTATGACGTGGCGTTTCGGGTGTTTAGAACTTATTGCGTTACAACTCAAAAGCCCTTGTTGTCTTGCAACTATTTCTGTATTTATAAGTTTACGTTAAACCTAATTAGGATAGAGATGATGGAATTGGGCCAACCCAAGTACGACCCAACTAATTGGGCTTGGACACTATTCTAACATCTTCATGCAATTTGCAAAAGGATAATGCTCATCCATTCAAGAATCAAATTCGAATTGAACTCCTCATCTTCAATGATAACTCGTGCTTAGTTGTCGCTAGCTAGGAGTTCGAATCCAAATTGAATTCTTCCTTTCCATGTAACATGTTCACATCTTGTGGATTGCATCACCACAAACTTTATTTTTATTTAGTCAATTTTTAACAATCTCCACCTTGACTAAATAAAATAATTATCAAAGCTTTCGCTACACAACACCATCTTTACAGACAGTCGTAATTCTCAACATAGAGAATTATCATACTCCACCATAAAGAGTATACCACTTAGAATTAACCACCAATTCTAATAATCTCACCTCGACCCAAGTCGAACATTCCTTGCTAAAATTTATGGTGCAATCTCCTCGCTTGACTTTCCTGGAGATTCCTTAGCCATCGACATTCTTTCCACCACACACCTATGATATCATGTTTTTGTGTTAGTCAAAAGTCGGGAAATTATTTAGTCCAAGTTAAATATTCAATTGGGGTCAAATTGAATAAGGAATTAAGTTAAACAAATGATTTTATTGGGTCATAAGTTGAACTTATAAAAGCTTGAGGGTTGAGAATCAAAAATAGAAACTTAAAGATTGATTTTTCAATTGTTGGAAGTTAAGGACTTACTTTTATGTTGTATGGAAGATTCGGGTTTAAGTTCTAAATTATTCTATAGTTATCCATTAAATTGAAAAGATAATGGATAGCTTTCTCCTTTTTGAGGGTAAAGAACCAACAAAAAGCTGGGATTTATAGAATAAAAACCGAGAGCTAAAGGAAGAAAAATCAAGGAAAAATGGAAAGAAAAACAGAAAAAGAAAGAGAAAGGGAAGGGGAAGGGGAAGGGGAAGGAAGGAATATTGTTTGAGGCACCTATATGATTGAATAAGATCTCTTGGACAAATATGAGATTCCAAACTTGGTGAGTTGAATTGAGGTAATTACGAGAAGATTGAGAATTCCTACCAATCTAGCTAGTTCATTGCCGAGAACTCGGTGAGTGGAAAAATTTAAATTATTTTCCAATATTGATAATTGCTTATATAATTACGTAAAACGTGATTATGTGATTTGTTTGTCCAATTACATGATTATTCTGAAATATTATAAGAATATGATATTTGTGGAATTAGAAAGATTTTGAAATGATTATATGTTGAAAGAAGCATGAGATATATATGTGATATTGAAATCCACCAAAAGTACCTATGATTATATATTTCTTCTAGTTCACTGAGGTGCTTTGACAGTGTTCTATACTACACTGAGGAGTCTTTGATCGGGGCGATCTTGACCGTGTATGATATAGTTCACTGAGGGGGTCATAGCCGTGTTCTAGAATTGATTATAGATGTCTTTGAGACTAGCCTGAGAGGCAGTCTGCTAGCATATGACTAGATTACAGATTATATTCAGTAGGTACATTTTGGTAAGATTTGTTAGGGTATGACCATACTTAGAGATTGTAGACTATGATGACAGCATTCTATTGATATGATGAGACTATATCATTGATTTGACTAGAGATGATATTTTTCAGCATTATGAGATGTCTCACATTTTGACTATGATTATATGGTATTACATTGCGAAGTATTACATGACATAAACTGGATTTTCGATAAATTTGAATGAATGAGAAAGTATAGTTATTTTTAAAATTCTCCACTTATTGAGCCATCAACTCATTATTTTCCCACAATTTTCTTAATAGGTGATAATTGAGTTTTGGAAGCCTGAAGAGCCTGTTGATTTTGGAGCCAAGTCAGGAAGACATGTATAGGTTATTGTTTCATTCAAAATTGAGCATTTAATTACCAACTTGGGCCCACATTTGTTTTGAAATAAAATGATTTTTCATTATTTAGTGATATGATCTGGACCAGGCATCGAAGGGAAAATTCGAGCCATCGGCAATACGACAGTGATCTACGTGCAAAACGGAGTAAGTTTCATGTTGGAATCGAGTCGAGAAGGCGAAAGGATCAAGCCGAGCCGAGTAAACGAAGTTATTTGGGCAGTAAATCCATTACGTCCGTAATGGAGGACCTTCACGGCCGTAACCCATATATTCATGGCCGTAAATCTTACTATCACGACCGTAATCAATTATTGAAGAAAAAAGGAGAATTTCAGCAGAACGAGGCTTACGGCCGTAAGCATGGAAGTTACGGCCGTAACATTTAAGCAGGGGCTTTTCACGGCCGTAAGAGATTCGTAACGGCCGTAACTGATGGTACAATTTTGGATCAGAGAGGCCATTACGGCCGTAAAAGAATTCTTCACGGCCGTAACTGAGTAGCGGCCAGATTTTTCAATTATTTTATTTCCTTTTTGGTTTTTAGGTTATTTTCCTAATTTAGTGTTTTAGTTTAATTAGAATTCTATTTTGAGTAAATTAGCGGCTATGTTATTTTGCTTATTTATATTCTTTACCATGATTGTAAAAAAAAAAAAGCTTGAGTTTATGAATTAAATTGAGAGAGGATTCTCTTGTTAAAGGTTGAGTTTTCCCTTTTGTTTCGAACTTATCAAAGATTCGTTCTTTGTGGCGTTCACCCAATGAACTTATCAAGGAATTGACAACCCTTGTGGTGTTCACCAATCTTGGTTCTTCAATCCGCATCGTCATTAATTGCGTCGTGATTGTCGGGTCAAGGTTTTACCGTCAAATCTATCTTTTAATTTCCGTTTATTTATTCGTGTTCCTGTTATTTTCGTGTCAGATCTGATTTAAATCTTTCCTAGGTTTTAATTGTCGTTATTCCGCATTGTCCGACGAGATTCCCAGATTGGGATCTTATCATTTAGAATATTCTTGGTAGTAGATAGCAATTAGACTTAGTGGTAGGTTTAGTGTCTAGCTGGCATCCATCATTGTCGCACTTCTTGTCTCGAGTCCATTAGAGTGATTTCAGGATGGGTTTTGTCACACCTGCATTATCGTCAAGCCAATGCCTGTGTGCAAATTGTGGACCCTAGTAATACATTCTTTATCATGGCAACTAGCGGCATGCCATAAGGATGAATTTGTTCTTTGTTTCAACGAACATCACTGTCTCCCACCATGATAGACATACTGTTAGTGTCACCATCAACATTTCTACAAGTCGAACCTGCTCTGCTTTTCGGACAACTTCTTTTGAGGTGTTTGATTGACCACAAGCCCAACAAACTGACTGGTTCTTCTTGGAGTTATTTCTCTCCCAACTTGCAACTACAAGCAATGAATTTTTAGATGGAATAGAATTTTTACCATTCAGCCTCCTTTCCTAAAAAATCAGCATGCTTGTGACTTTTGAAAAATTTACCGTCTCCTTCCCATAAGGTTAAAATCGAATTGATTTGTTCGTAGGAAGATTGAAGAGACCATATGGGCCTTAGTGCTTTATCCTCATCGTCAACTTTAACTCCAATAGCCTTCAACTCAGACACGATTCAGTTGAGAATACTAAGATGATCTGAAATTTTAGTACCCGCATCCATTCGTAAATAATGAAACTGCTCCTTTAAGTACAACCGATTTGAGAGGCTCTTTCTTTGATATAGTTCGTCAAGTTTCTCCCAAAAGCTCCTCTACCGATGTTATTCCATATACGTTGGCGAGGACATTTTTGGAAAGACAAAGACGAATCATTCTTGCTGTTCTTAAATCTAAATCTTCCCAATCCTCGTCCTTTCTAGATTTGTCAGTATCATAAGTTGTTTTTCTATCATCACCAATGACAACTCCAGTAGCATTTGGTTTTCCTATCAAAACCTTGTGCAATCTAGCCTTATTCAAAATATCTTTGACTTATACTTGCTACAAGCCAAAATTGATTCTGCCATCAAATTTCTCCACCTCTAATAACTTGGAACCATTTCTACTCTGCGATCTTAGTTTGGTAAACCTAAACACCAAACTCCATAACACTGAAGAAACATGCTTTGATATCACTTGTTGAAAATCAACCTTAATTATATTTCGAATTTATCCCAAGACCTTGCCTTTGTGTTGAAAAATATCAATTAACGGGAGAAATAGAATAAAAAGAACACAAGATTTACTTGGAAAAAGTCCAAAATCGGAGGAAAAACCACGGGTAGTCAAAGAAATAGATATTCTACTATATGAAAAATTATTACAATCATATAGAATCTCTGACTCACACCTAACCCCCAATTACAATCCCAACAATACCCACTAGGCTTTATCACACTCAAGCTAACCTCAAACCTCAAATAGAATACTTGAATTCTAGCTTAGATTTCTCTCTAATTTGGTGTTCTCTCTCAAAGCATTCAATTGTAATTGCACAACTCCTCTATTTATATACATGGGAAGATTTCACCGTCGTTGACAACTCTTCCTTAGTTGTCGGAGTTTAAATTCAAATCGAACTTCTTTTCATCCAACTTGCAAAAGGATAATGCTTATCCATTTAAGAGACATATCCAAATTGAACTCTTCATCTTCAATGATAACTTATGCTTAGTTGTCGCTAGCTAGGAGTTCGAATTCAAATTGAATTCTTCCTTGTAACATGTTCACATCTCGTGAATTGCATCACCACAAACATTATTTTGTTTAGTCAATTTTTAACAGTGTTGAGGTGATGTCTTAATGGTCTGGGGTTGAAAATTACGCAGGAAAACATTAACTTAGCCGTTTATTTTTTGGTGGACACGGCTCTCTTAAATACACGTTCAACTTGAAATGTTTTGGATTGATTTTACAAGCTAATTTTCAACTAGTCAGGAAGCTGATACTGAATTCATATTCAACTTTGATCAGGCGTCACTAATTCTATTTTTTGCGTTTCAATAAATAATTGTTGCCTTCATTTCTATGCGTGTAATTTTTTGTATAAGAGAACTTTAAAAATGGCACACAACGTTCAGTAAAGGAAAAGAAAGGTTGCAAATAGAGGGACAAAAGCAAAGACAATACACAAAAATTGTTGCAAAAAAGTATAGGCAACAAGCAAAAACGTTGCAAAAAATGTAAAGAAAACATTAGAAAACGTCACAAAAAAAGTGTAAAAACAATAATTATTGAACGTTTGAAAAAACTAAAGATTGTTGAACGTTGCAAAAAATATAACCACAACAGATGTTGACCGTTGACAAAGTGTACAAGACAACAGGCGAAGACCGTTACAAAACGTATAAATACAACATTCAAAGAATGTCGCGTAAAGTAAACGGAAGCTTGCATTGTTCACCTTTTGCAGTAGGCAATGAATGTTGCCGCATAGTATTAATCAACGACGACATTGAAGCTCGCAAAATGCGCTCAAAAGTTGCAAAAAATCTTTAATTGGCAACATTTTTTGCCCATTGAGAGAGGCAATTTTCGTTGCAGTGAAGTCGCAATTTCGTATACTACTTTTTCTTAAAGGTCTTTCTTCTCCTTGTCACATTTCGTGGAAGAATGGTGGAAACCCATTTCATTTCAAAGCTGCCACAAGGTTTTAAAGAAAGAAAGAAAGAATGCATAGCAAGAACTTGTTACGGTACACAAAATGAAAAACCATTTCCAATAATTTGAAAAGTAGAAATCAAATTTGCTGGTGCAAGACAATGAAAAACATCTTTATTCTTTCATCACTAATTAAAAAAATAAAAATAAAATAACATTGATGACTCAAAATCACTTCTCATTGAAGCCTAAAGAAAGCCATGAGAGGATCGTAGACAGCCTGCTTTGCATTAACAGCCATCACATAGTCAGCATGTGCATAATCCTCTCGATATTGCAAAACAAGCTTATCGGGCTCATGATCATGAAGGTTTTCCAACAAATGCTTCACGTCATTGGGATCAGAAAGTGCATCTGCACCACCGTAGCTGAGAAACAAATGAACATCTTTAGGTATGCTGGTCATGTCATACGCTGGAGGAGTAGGTTGCCCATAGTGTTTCCTGTTCTCTTTCTCATCTTCGTAATCATACATTTTGATACTTCCTTCTCTTATCACTGCATCAAATTAAGGTTCCCAAAACGTACAACATTCTAAATCACTTTCCTTTAATGATAGATATTTTCCTATTAATAATTAATGTAACACGAGTTGCCTAATCACCATCATTTGTACGTTGTGTGGTGTTTAAGGTATATATTGTATTGAAGAAGGGAAATTAATTATTTATATAAAATTTTAGACTAATTAGTGGTGGTGAGATTTGAACTATGGACCATTGTCGATCGGTCTCATTTAATTAGGTCACCTTTGTTTTGCTATTTTTTATTTTGTTAAATGCTCAAAACTTATTTGGTTTGGCATTTTCGGAAAAGAAAAGAAAAAGAAAATGTAGGTGGCGTTCTGTTTGTATTTTATTTTGTATTTTCATTTTCAAAAATATTTTGTGTTTCCTGTTTTTATTTTTGTTTTCAAATTTGTTGAAAATGCGTTTGATTTGTCATTTCTGAAAACTGTTTTTGAAAATAAAAAACTGAAAAACACATTCTGTTTGAAATTTTGCAGAATACTACTTAAAATATTTTTAATTAATTTGCTTGCAGAATACTACTGATTCAAACTCAAATTTTCTTTTACAATACACTGAAAATATGGTTACATGCAATACACTAATGTGAGCATTAAGAGTCTATATTAACATAGCCTGATCAGGTTCGGGATTTGAGGAAGCTCTAGTTCTATTAAAATTCAGAAAATGCAAGTTCTTTCAAAATCACCAGAGTCCATTTATCAAGACATTTTTTGAAATGTAACAAGAATTCGCACTTATTATTATTTTTTTTTTTAATGTTGATGTTGAATTCAATAAAACTTTATTTAAGTTTAGTTCCAAGTTAGGATAATTCTCAGAAAAAAAAAAAAAAAAATTCCAAAACACGTTAACATTTTTTGTTAAAATACACACAAAACGTCCAAAACGAGATTTTGGACGTTTTGCCTTTTGTGAAAAAAAAAAAAAAAAATAAATAAAATTATTTTTTAAAAGATATCACATTCTTCCCTAAAGACCACCCTCCCCAGCTCCCATCCCACGCTGCCACTACCACTCCCTCTTCCACTTCGTCGTCATCACCACCACTACCACTATACCACCCCACCCCAATCCATATATTGTTGCTGCCACTAAGACCATCGCCAATGTAGAGCCTCAAAAATCAAAATCTCATCAACTCCAATAGAATTCAAAAATTTAAGAACCAAAATAGTAAAACCAAATTTCAGAGCACAAATTAGAGGTCGCAAAGATGGAGATAGCCACAATACTTCACTGGTGGTGGCGTAACAATTTTTAAAAATTCCAAAATAAACGAGTTTTTTTTTTTTTTTAGAAATTATAGCAAGTTTAATCAATTTTGATATCCTAAAATTACATCTTCTACTCGGAGGTGTAAAATGCAATATGGAAGCCAATATTATATTTCTTACTCTGAGCCAAATGAATCATGTTCTTTGTTGAAGTCGACTGAGGTTCATTTTCCAGAAAAACAGTTACCGTTGAAGAATTCAGGCAGCAGTTTTGACCTACGTATACATTTGTAGCATGCACATTATGAATCAGTTACGGGAACCAAATTTCATAAATAAATTTGTAAAATGATTGCATCTTTAAAAGTCTTTTAAATAAACAACGTACGTACCTGTGAACGATGTCAACAAGTTGGTGCAGTCTATGCCTTTCTTCTGGCAGATCTGCTTCAGAAGTTCGATAACAGCCTCCCTGCAAATCAATTTTTTTTATTGGGCTTCTATATTTTTCATTTTCTCCTCATAAAAATTAAGATTTCTCACCCTCTAGGATTGAATTCATGGATATTCAACCAGTGTAAGGCCTGTATGAATGGATAGTTTGTTAATTAGAGTTGAAAATCAATCAAATCAATCATACACACACACACACACACTAATATATATATATATATATATATATATATATATATATATATATTATAGTTTGTACCTCAGCAAGAAGATGATTAGCACCAAATCTTGCGAGGGGGGATGTTGTCTGTCCTACATAAGCAATAGGAGATAGCAAGGCAGCTGATCTTAACATGTTCAGTAGTTGGCCTTTCGAAAATGAAGCAAGTGCAATTAAAGTCCCCTACGTACGTAACGTAAATACATAATAATTAATATTAGAGATTAATTTGAAGAACATAAATTAATTAATTAATTAGGAGTTTTCATGAAATTAACCTACCAAGGAATGCCCAACATAGTGAAGTTTCTGACTTGTTTCATCGTAAACATATTGGAAAATGGCAGGAAGATCGTATTCAACTAGTTCATCCCACGACCAATCCCAGTAAGGCTATATATATTTTATTTTATAATATTAAATTAAATTAAATTAGCATCAGTTCAGTGATGAACAACAACAACAACAACAAACACGAAAAATGGGATTTAAAACCGAAGATTGTTACTGCATCATTAGAAACAAGATGTTTGTGTCCAAGGCTGTATTTGGTTCCCCTCGTACTTGCAAGCCACACGTCGAATCCATTATCCGCCAGGACAAATGCCAAAGACTGATCCGGAGGATTCAGGAGCCATGTAATCGCATCCTGCCCAATTAACACGGATCGATGCACGGTTAAGCATTTTAATTTTAATTTGACTTCATACATAAAATCTGATTAATGCAGAGAATTAGCTACACACCATAAGAAGTCCATGCTGTAGCAGGACGGGTGGCCTATTTTCTTCTGTCTTGCCTGACTGCCCAAATGGAATCCTCTGCAAGCTCAGGATATAACCATCTTGTGTCGTCACCTGTTGCATGCATGCCACTCATTTATCTATGCATTTGGAATGACAGTTTAAACTTCTCGATGATGACAGGACAAACAACTTAATACTTGATGTTCTTGGCAAGGGTACTTTTGTGTCTCCACCATTTTCTTGCAAATGCCATCACCGGACACCACTTTTTCTGACGACAACTTAGTTCTGCCTCCAATTGCTGCCCTACAAAACAAAATTACAATAACTAAACACAAAAAGTTGGCCATTTGCACTTGTTTTAGTCCTCTATCAAAAATCACAGCATTTTCTACCATTCTTATAGAAATTGTGACACTGAAAACCAAAATTTGACATCCACAGATTCTTCATTTCATTTTGATCATCAATTTCAACTTCACGTATTCGTGTTTATCCATACAACAATGGGACATGCCAAAAATCCTTTCAACTAGAAACCATTAAATATGTATTCATTTAAATCCATAATTGGGCATATTCTTCCTTTTCAACAAGAAAATTACCCTTGTTCACTTACAAGGTTGGGGTCCCTTGGTGTAAATAACTATGTTGAATTTTGACACATGTTCATTATGTAATGAGAACACGATTGTCTTTAATTTATAGTTCATGGGCCTTTGTGTCTCTAACCTCTTCTTAGACATTGTCGTGTCCAACATTTTAATTTATAACATTCTTGTTAATTAATGGACAGTTTTTGTTGTCCTCTTCCTTTAAAAAAATAATTTCTTTTCAAAAGACAATAATAACATTTTTTTCAAGAAAACTAATATAATTAGAAAAAAAAACATATTTATTCATGAATGTTTTGTTTTGAATAAGATTCAAGCAATTGGAACACCAAAAGAATCGAGAAAAACAAATGTCGCCTCTATAGACATGAAACATACAGCCCCTATAGGATCTCAGCCCTAAAGGGCAGACACATGTCATCCGTGTTGACTATATTGCCCCCAATGTATGGTTAATAGTAGGAAGGATATTGCCCCCAATGTATGGTTAATAGTAGGAAGGACAAAAGTGTCGCCCTTATAGATTATTCCATTTGATGCGAAAATTTAGCATGAAAATTTGGTGTCAATTTCATCTCTATAAAGATGACAATTATTGTCCCCGTAGGTCTAAGTCGTCCCTTTAGGAATATGACACTTTGCCGGAAAAACTTGGCTCTTTTTTCAGTAGCTATAGGCCAACGTTAAGTTTTGTAGAGGCGACATGTATCGATCCTAGACTCTGTCGTTTTTTTTTTTTTAATGAGCCGTTCACAATCTTCTTTTTCTTCTTACTACTACATTTTTAGACATTGTTTTCCTCAATTTTACATAATGTTGTTGGTGCCATTCCAACAAAACTACAAGGCAAAAAAATAGAATAAGATATTTTTTGGACTTTGGTAAGCCATTTAGAACATATTTACTATTTTTCGTTGGTTTTTATGAATTGCTCTGATAATGTGGATGTTTAAGGTATATTGGTTAATGTAGATATGTTGATGTGTACAATGTATTTCATTTGCATGAAACTTATTAAATCCTTTGAAGATCAGTTTGTAAATCGAAATTGCACATAGTAGGAACTATGATGTTTACAAACAGGTCTTCGAATTCTCTAATTTTTTGGGAGATTGTCATTTATCGTTGTGTAATGAATTGTGCTGATAGTAATTCTATTTATTGACTTCTACATATTGTTCGCTAGCAGATTTTAATGATATCTTCATGTTGTTCCCTGAGTGTGGACTATATTCATCGTAGATTGCATTCTTTGGAGAACTTATAAAGGGAGATGTTGCCAAAATTTACACGTGAAAATATATAGACATCAACAGAAAAATGAACATAATTCATTATTTCTCAAATCACTAATGAATAGTTAGAGCCCATACCTTTTAATTAGATTTAAAGTGATAACGTGGATTTAAAATATAGTTGGAGATGGAAACTGATAAGAGATGGATGCAAATTACACTACAACAAAAACAGCCTACGGTAACGCGCAAAAAATGTTGCAAAAGACATTTTGCAACGTTCATGTGCATGTTGCAAATCGCAGTGTTGCCGTAGAGGGAAAGGATATGGCAACGTTCATTGCGTGTTGCAAAATGATGGATTGCGTGTTGCGGTAGACCTTTGGCAACGTTCACTGCGCGTTGCGGTAGAGTTTTGGTAGCATTCATTGTGCGTTGCCGTTGATACTTTTGGCAACATTCATTGCGTGTTGCGGTAGACATTTAGCAACGTTCTTTGCATGTTGTTGTAGATACTTTTGGCAACACTCATTGCGCGTTGCCGTTGATACTTTTGGCAACACTCGTTGCGCGTTGTCGTTGATACTTTTGGCAACACTCATTGCGCGTTGCCGTTGATCTTTAACAATTTTTTTTTTAATTTTTTTAAATCAATATAGATAATTCCACTGATAACCAACAAATTTCTCAAACATATATGTAATATGTAAAATATGAAACACATGTGCTATAAAAACAAATTAACTATTCACAATAAAATGCAAGCATTTTAAAGAAAATTATACCACATATTTTAATACTTAACAAAAATTACGGTACTTTATTTTCCAACATTAAAACAAAATCTGTAATATAGATTTTTCATCTATTTGATTGCACATCTAAAGTTTGACATTTACTATCCCGCTAAATTGCAACAATATCTCTAACAGACCAGTAGCTATACAAAAAGGAGCTACTATCACCATTTTCAACACGAATCATCATTAAAGATGAGTACTTCCTTGGCTTTTGAAGTCTAGCTTGAACTATGCCCATGACAAACCATCTTATGAGAGAACTGCAAAATTGACTTTTACCTGCAAAGACATTATAAAAGTTTAATCATCAGGACTCCAACTACACTGAATGCAAAAATGTAGAAATAAATCATACTAAATATTAAAATTATCATTTTCGATTGTAAAACTTTACATAAATTTGGACAGAGCCTCCCCTATAAATTGGACTTAACCAACCTGTAGAGGGATATCACAACCACCATAATACTTTAAAACATCAAACTAAAAACTCATTCATCATTAAACTACAATCAAATCAATCCAAAATTCATCTCCAACTCCACGCCAACAATAATCTAGAATCAATACTCATCACAACCAAATCATTTCAAAACTTAATCCGCAACAACAGAAATTGAAATTCATCTGTAAATAAGTTTTACCTTCATCAAATAAGTCTAATACAGCTTTTAGGCCAAGCAACAGTACTTCCCATGGCTTCACTAAGCAATCGAAATTCATCTGTAGGTCTGTATAAGGCCAAATGACTCATGTACACTTCTTCGACCCAAACCTTCCAACAATCTCGTCCAAGTGGCATGTGATGCACCTTTGCACTTGGGTCTGTTGTTGCAATCTTCCCTTCAACAATTTCTTCCTCATCATACTTGTACCAATGCAAGAGTTGACACCTTGCATTCTCCATATATGTACCTCCTTGAACACCACTTCCTTGATGTGACCAAAAATTTACAGTTAAATGAAGAAATTCCTTTTGAAATTAAGAAACTGTAATAATAATTTAAATTAAACATAAACAATTAAAATTTCGAAATACAATAACCTGAGGCGTATACACATGTGAACCCCTATCTTCGACATTCTGTAAAATGATACAAACATTAAAAAAGTTGTTCACATTAAACATGTTATCATATTAATATAATGTAAATTGTTATACCTGTTGACATAGCCTGATTAATGCTTCAACCTTTTCTTCTAGTGATTCCATTTTTTCTGACTGAGTTTGTAATTTTTCTGACTGAGTCTGTAGTTTTTGTGACTGAGTTTGCAATTGATTCTCAAGTTCTTTTACTCTTCCAGTACTTTGAAATTGTATATCAAATTTTGATGGTGCAACTCCAAACCCAAGTCCCCTAACTCTTCCACAATTTTCAGGACCTAAAACTCGAGCAACAGCATCATCTCGGATGGAATCTTCTACCGGTGTATCAGAAATAGATTGTGCACAATCTTCTATCTTTTTCTGCACTTATGAACCTCATTTTTTATGCTAAAATAATGTAAATTTATTATTAAAAGAATGTACATAGATTTCTAACATACCAGAGTTTCGGAAACTGCTTCATTTATTGGAGTTCCGTCCTTTCTTAGATGTCCTTGAGTCCATACTTTGGTTCTTATCCCTTTTATATCTGGGTTATTTTTCCTCTGCAATAAAAATCCAATAATTATATGTATTAGCATGTGACAATGTGACAATTCAAGTAAAAATTAAAGATATGTTTGTAATTGTACAATTTCATGAGCCACACATGGATAACCCTTTCGTCCCATAGTGTGGAGAAGCTTTTGATTATTTCTCATTCCGCTGAACTTGGAACTTATTTCCTATTCACAAAATAAAAAGTTATAAACAACAATAAAAATTAAATAAAAATGAACATTAGTATGTAAATATTACTTACGTTAAAGTTATTGAAAATAGTATCTTCAACAAATTTTCCCCATTCTTCTTGAGAGAGCACATTCTTTGGTCTACGAAGATTAGTAGTACGTGTCCTATTCAAAGAAGATTTGACTTGACCTCGAATTTGCTTTCTAAGTCTGCATTTGTACGTCCTCCAATACTTTCCCATACATTGAAATGTCATTTTTTTATGACAATCACCCACATTGAACCTTTGCTGTATTTTTACACAAATAAAATTTTACAACTTATTTGTACCAAAAATAATCTTAAAATTCAATTAAGAATCATACCTGTACGATACTCCAAAGTTCCTTTTTTTTTCTTCTCATCCACCGAATGCCAATCTGTAAGTATAACAGGCACATGTTCTCGTACCATAGCTCCAACTATACTAGCAAATTTATCTGAGTTATTGCCAACCACTTGCCCGAATTCATTGAATTCAAGATCCATCTTCTGATAATTATTTCCCGTAATCATTTTCACTTGAGTTGGACCTCTCCTTTTTTTGGGAACATTTTCAGTAGTTGATGGCGTGCTTTGCTCATTTACTATTGGAGTCGATACAGCATTTTCTTGCTCACTAGAAATTCTTACTCTTTCACTAGTCTCTTGAATTGCTGCTACAGCAATAGCAGCTCTTCGTAGTTTAGAGATCTTGTCAGCTTGTTTAGTTGACTTTAAGAATGCAACATGAAAACAAAATACAAATATGTTTATTTTCGAAAATCAACAAATATAAAAGCAAAAGAAAACACAATTACCTCAGCTTTGTCCATCGTTTTAAATAATAAGCTTCTTACTCTCAACTAGTTCGAAAGTTTGGAATGAAAATCTGCAACATCAAAAGAAATTAAGGTTAGAGATCTTAACAAAATTTAAATATTCAACATTTCATCACGATGTAAAAACTTCCAAATATCGGGCTATAAAAAGTACATTATGTACAAATATAGGTTAAGAAGGTAACTTTTAAAACTATTACCAAATTAACTCTATGTGTCACATAATACGCCTTCGACATCTATCCTTGCATAGTTCTCATCATCATCATCATGGGTGTCTTCAAGTTGTGATATATCTACTGGAATAGTTGGCTCATCAGTATCTTCTTCCACATGTAATGTATACAAGTCTCTTGATGGTTCTTGCAAAACAACATGCCAACTAGAAGTTTCATTCTCCCTAGAATAAAACACTTGTTTCGCTTGTGTTGCTAAAATGAATGGATCATTTTCAAATTGTCCGTGTCCTTCGTTAAGGTTAACCAAAGTGAACCCATCTTCCTTTTTTATTCCATTCGTGATATTTGCCCAATTACACTTGAATATTGGAACGTGAAATGTATTGTAATCAAGCAATATAACATCGCGCAAAACTCCATAATAATGAACTTTCCCAACTTGAGGTGCATTATCTTTTGCACTTGATCTACAGATGGTTGTTGCTTCAACTAAAATGCCACTATTTTGATGAGATTTTTCAGCATCTTTAGTGTGAAAGCGCAAACCATTTATGACAAAACTAGAATATGACATGGATTGGCATCTAGGACCACGTGCAAGCCACTTTAAAGTGTTTGAAACATTGTCAATCAAACATTGAGCTCTAATCTGTTATTATTTTAAACATGTTAGGAGTAAAATAATAAATAGCACAACTAGACAAAAACTTTCTTCATATATGTTGAACCTTATCATCCAACCAGGCAGCAAAAGAGTCAATGTGCTTTTTATGTAATAAAACCTCATTTCTTTCCAGTCGTTTGTCAAAACTCTTGAGTTCATCAATATGCATCCTAAGGTAAAAACAATATATCAAATGAATATATGGTCGAATACGTTAAAATTTGTCGAAGTATATTTTTAATAAACATACATTATGTATGGTTGAACTTCTGCACTGTTTAGCAACACATAACGATGGGCAACTTTCAACATCTCATCAGATAGAACGAGTGACGTCCCTTTAGAAATTGTACGCCCTATGACTAAGGAATCACTCTCATATTCTTCATTGCGTGCATGCTTGGAACCTATTTTAGATGCTTGTTTTATGTATTTGCTACAGAACATTGCATTTTATTCAACAATATACCGTTCAGCTATACACCCTTCAGGTCGTGCACGATTCATAACATACCCTTTTAATGATATATTACAAGT
The DNA here is from genome assembly GCA_963555705.1 of Ligustrum vulgare. Taxonomy (NCBI): domain Eukaryota; kingdom Viridiplantae; phylum Streptophyta; class Magnoliopsida; order Lamiales; family Oleaceae; genus Ligustrum; species Ligustrum vulgare. The sequence goes on along the minus strand of OY743190.1, from coordinate 36,011,392 downwards.
AACTACAAGATTAAAATATGAATGATAGAAATATCAAAGCATTTACCTTCCAATATGGTAGGTTGAAAAATATTGACTTTTTCTTCCAAGTTACATTAGATTGAGCTGTATTCTTATTCCTCTTTCGTTTACCACTTTTTCCCCAATCATTTACAATTTTATCAACTTCAATAAAATCTTCTTCACCACTTTTTATCTTCGACCTAATACTTTTTTCAACATGTCCATTAAACCAACTCTTTTTCATGTGAAATGGATGATCCACTGCAAGAAATCTTCTATGTCCCATGTATGCAAATTTCCTACCATGTGACAACCATAGTGAACATGTATTTTGACGACAAATAGGGCATGCAATTTTTCCCTTCACAGGCCATCCAGATATATTTCCATATGCAGGAAAGTCATTTATTGTCCACATCAAAATAGCTTTTAAATTGAATGTAGACTTTGTAACTGCATCATACATCTCAACCCCATCACTCCATAACAACATTAAGTCATCTACAAGTGGTGCCAAATAAACATCTATATCATTACCTGGCTGTTTTGGCCCCGGGATCAATAAACTCAACATCAAACTTTCCTTTGACATGCATAATGAGGGAGGCAAGTTATATATAGTTGAGATCACTGGCCAACAACTGTATTTAGAGATTAGATCTTTGAAAGGATTAAATCCATCAGTGGCAAGACCTAATCTAATATTTCGAGGATCTGATGCAAAATCTGGCCACCTTCTGTTTATCATTTCCCAACCCAATGAATCAACTGGGTGCCTCATCTTACCATCTAAAATTTTATTACTTGAGTGTCATCTAAGTTGCGTTGACATCTCATCTATTCCAAACATCCTCTTAAGTCTTGGTATTATAGGAAAATAACGCAAGACTTTTGCTGGAATTTTTTTCTGAATTTTCTTAGTTCGTTGGTTAACTTTCCATCTTGAGAAACGACATTTTGGACATATTATAGCATGCTCAAGCTCTTTCCTATATAGGCAACAATCATTTATGCAAGCATGTATCTTCTCATAGCCAAGATCAAATATATTGACAAGTTTTTTCATCTCATAAAGTGATTTAGGAAGTGTATTATTCTCTGGAAGCATGTCTTGAATAAGATTAATAAGATCATCAAAACCACTATCCGATAAACCATGTGTAGCTTTATGCTTAAATATAGCAATCGAAGCTGACATCTTCGTGAACGCCCTACAACCAGGATATAATGGAGTTTCAGCATCATCAACTAAACTTTCAATCTCATCTTCTCTTCCATCAATAGGGTTTTCAGGATCCACATCAAGTTGTGCATAGAAGTCCTTAAACATCATATGCGATTCAGGTATTTCTACATTGACCAAATTTGGTTCACTTGGTTGTTCTCCATGAAATACCCAAACGACATATGTAGGATCCATACCCTTAATAACCAAATGTTCATACACCGTATCATAATGGTGATGCTTTAGATTCCTACACTTAATACAAGGGCATACTATCATTTCTGAATTTATATAGTCACGAGCTAGCTCCACAAATTTTTGTGCTCCATCTCTATATTGTTCTGACAATCTACAAGTAAAATTTACTATGAGTACATTTTTTTATTTTTTATTTGTAACTAGATTAATAGATAATCTAATTTCAGATGATAACCTTGATAATTGCAGCCATGCTTTGTCCATCATATACAAAGATATTATCCAATACTGAACAACTGAAAGATAGTATCCTTGTAGACTTGTAGTTGCACAGTCGTACTGGAGTCTAGGAGTCAAGTTCAACTCAATAATTTATCAAGCTTAAGCTACCCGTTTCGCAAGTTATCCTGACGCAAAATAGAATTTCTAGGTTTACAAACGTAAAGCTAATCGATAAAGAATTATAATTCACAAGAAAATAATAGCCTCCAAATTTGAATAATCTTATTTAGAAACAAAACAACATTTAAATAGTTTTTGAATCCCTAATGTAAGCAAAAAGACCAAATTAGACATCAAAGAAATTAAAGGAATTAAAACAGAAATAGTAAGGGAATTTTTCTATGGCCTCAACCAAGCTTATACACCCCTCTTAGTAACATGTGAAATGATTGGAACACAGGATAGTTCAAAGTTTACTTATCACACACATAATAGAGTTATAGCTATCTTTTCAGTTTATACATTAAAGGGATCACAATCTTAGCTTGTAATTTTTGGGAGGAAAAGGAAAACATTTTTACACCTCGAAAGGTGAAATTGCAAGTTTGGACCTCTCACAAGGCAAGGCAAGGCAAGGCAAGGCAAGGCAGTACACTATTTCCCAACTTAGAAATTGTCCTTGTGCTTTGAGTTCCTCTTCCAAAGTACACAAAAAGATCCTGTTACCTCCAACATTACAAGGTTCTTAGTTAAGGTTTAATTCAGAAGAATCCTAGTACCTACAGCCAAGGTTAACTGAAAAATAGTTGAACTAATGGACTAGCAGCCAATCATGTCCTAGTCCTATTGATTCAATTCAACAATATGAAATTGCAATTGTGCTACCTTCATCCATGAAACACATATATACAAGATAGACATGGAAACAACAGCTGAAGTAAAATGGAATCGTAGTTTACGAAAATGGACTTAACAAAGGATGTGCAGCAGCAGAAAGCAAAATATATGCAGCAATAGTTTGATAAACTACCATCAGGAATGGATTCATCAGAATATACCTGTGAGGATATACCAGTATCAAGAGCTTTAAGACCTGACTCTAGCGATCCAACTATACGGATGAAGGTGTTTGTCTCAAGATTGATCACAAACACATTATGGCTGTTGAATAGAACCTCCAAAAATGCAAAGTATGCTCTTGTTAACTGCACCAGAAGACAAGATCTGTTTCAATGACCTCACCAACTCTAACAATTTCGAAACATCATCTTCAAAAATTACAAGCATCATCAGTGATTACAACTTATATTTTGGAAATGTTAAAAACACTACACAAGTGGTCCAAATAGCATAGAGATTCTTACAGCGAGATCAATTGGCCAGATAATGCACCATTAAACCAAAAAGTTATTTATAAAAGCTCGTTCTAGAAAAATTAAAATGTTCTCCTGTAAAATAAGTATCAGCAAGCATATTAAGCATATTAAGGACTCAGAGGTACTGCAGCACTGCTGGAATTAGAAACAGCCGCGAAATACTGGTTAAAATCGAAGTCAGGTTAGGGGATTTGAGAGAGAGAGAGAGAGAGAGAGAGAGAGAGAGAGAGAGTAACCTGTGGGCGCTGTGGACTGGTGGGATACTGGTTGAAGCTCGGAAGTTGGAGTCGCCGGTGGCTAGCCTGGACTTGCACCGTCGCCCAGTAGCGCTTGCAACAAGGTCGCCAGTCGCCTGGCTTAGGGGATTTGGACTTGGATATCTCCTATCAGATGTGTTAGTCCGCTATCGTTCACAGGTCGACGAGGACGAGATTGAGAGAGATGATTTGGGCGAGGTGGGTAGGTTTGGGAAATGTAGAGAATCGGGTTGGAGGGAAATGAATTCAGATTTTTTCATTTTGGTGTAAAATAGGTTTATTTTTAGAGATTGAGATTTGTAATTAAGTCCCAACATTTGGTAAATGTAAAAATTTAGACCGAAAATCCTATTGCAACGCGCATTGCGCGTTGCGATAGGTATCTATTGCAACACGCATTGCGTTGCAACGCGCAGTACGCGTTGCAAAATCTTAGGCTTTCGCAACATGCACCGCGCGTTGCGATAGGCAAAAGCCCAAGCTTTTGCAACGCGCGTTGCCAATGCCTAAACTTATTGCAACATTTTTAGGAATGTTGCAAAAGGTTATTATTAGCAACACTTATTTGTTGAATGTTGCTAAAACTCGATTTAATGAATCAAATGCAACATGCAACAATTGAATGTTGATATAAACCCCTTTTAGCAACATGCAATTGATGAATGTTGCCGTTTGCATGTTGCAAAAGGGCCTTTTTGTTGTAGTGTTAGAAATCGAAAGTCTAAAGAGTTCTTATTTAGTTTGAAAGCTTTTAAAGATAGGGCAAGAACCTTTGTTAATGACATAAGGAGGGTCAGATGTCCAAGGAACAAATGTTTAAATGGGTACACCCACGAATTGGAAACTATTGAATATCATGTATGTTGTAGTTATTATATTACAAGTGGGGCACAAAATTTCACATCAAAAATTTTAATTTTTGCGTAGCGAAAATAAATTTGGAGTTGAGTACATGAAATCTTTGACTTAAAATTTCTGATGTTGCATGTATTGATACATGCAGATCATTTTTTACCTTTAAGAGTATTATTTGACTTTGTAGTCTTATACTCAACTCGCTTATTTTATAGCATAAAATTTTGGGAATTAATTTAAATAAACATTTCATGATTTCATTATTGATAAATAATTTTTATATGAATTTACTGAATGTATCGATTCCTATGTATCGATACTTGATGGACTAATTTGGTGAATTGGTTTGAAATTTTAAAATATATTATTGGTTTTTCTATTAAACCATGGGGCGTTTGCACAAATACCCATCTTTTTGTATCATAATTGAAATTTACTTCATTTTTAAAAAAAACTGAAAAATACTTCAATTTTTTTTTTTTTTTTTTGAAAAATACTGTATTCTAAAGTATCATTTTGTGATACTTTAAGTTAAAGTATCATAAGATACTTGTAAAGTATCACAACATGATAGTTGTGTTACTTTCAATTTTGGTATCATAACACGAAACTTCATCAAATTTTTATGATACTTTGAACGAAATTGTAGTATCACAGCTTGAAACTTTATACTTTTTTTTTATGATACCATACACAAAACAAATTTCAAATACACTGCTTTCCATCACACGATACACAACAACCTTCATTGCACCAAATTCACCAAACAAAATGAAATTAAAATAGTGGAAATTACAAAAATTTGAATTTGAAACGAGTGAGAGAGGGACACTCTTAACTAGTGGAGAAAATCCATCTCGCTAATGCTCGATTTCCTTCAAATTTCTTCTATGTTCTTCACTCCATTCTTGGAATTTTACCCTTATTTTTATGATCTTCTCAATTTGGCTTGCCGTATTCAAAGTGTGAGCTACTGTGCATTCGGGTTGGAGAAGTTTCGTCTGGGTCTTTTACATCGACGGTATAGGCTAGATTTGGGTTGTGATTTCTCAATCACACATCTATAATCTACCTTAATCTTCTTCTGGATCATTTTTGGACTATTTTGAGGCTGTACATTTCGGGTTACTATTCATCAGTTAGTGAAATAGCTGGGAGTTTCGAGATTGCGGGCTTCTTTGGGGCTGAATGCTTTGCCTCTTCTTTCTCCTCCATTAATTTTGTGCAATCGGTGATAATAACCGACGATGGCGCCAACAGTGATAGGATTGAAGGGTAGGGTGATGTCGGTGCCAACGATTTACCATTGTGGTGGTGATGTCGGTTGGAAATTTGTACTGAACATGGAAGTGCGCACAGGTGGGAGAGAAGTTGGGGAAGAAGATGGCACGACAGTGAAGAAGATGACAGTAAATTTCAGTTGATTTCAACAGGAACGTATTTTTCAATTTGGTGTTTTTTTTCTGGTGTTCAGCGCAATATTCCCTTAAACCATTCAATTTAAATTTGTGGAAGTCAACTAGTTACACAAAGATAAGTTATTCAACGTGTTCTACTGCATGTATCGGTACTCATGTAGAAAAAGAGGTAGATAATTGTATGGTCTTGAGACTTGTATTTTAATAGTTTTGGGTAGTATTTAACTCCAATGAGAAACTGGAAGTTAATAAATTTGCTATGCATGCGTCGATACATGGTATCGATACTTATTTCCTACTTTTTTAAAGTTGGCGCCAAAGTTCGTTAAATATAACTCTACCTTATGTATCGATACATACATTGAAACATTCATAAAACACGCATATTTTACATAGATTCATATTTTTACACGGTCTATACTAGATTTTTACATCATTCAAACCCACTCCCGTATTTTTTATGTATTAGTAAAAGTATAAGTATCAATATATAACAATTCAAAGGTACGGACGTCAAAATACTCCGTCTTTGACTTTGGTGTACTCATAACGATAGGGAGTCGGGTATTCAATGGATAGCTCTGAATTTCTGTTTCTGTGATATATCTATAAATGTCATTCCATCATCGGAATGTTTCCACTCGTTCGATGTTGCTTTGTAAATAATATGATCAAGCATCTGCAATTTTTGAAATATAAAAACATGAATACAAATTTAGCAAGTAACTAGTTTTCTATTTAAAAGATGATTTCATAAAGGCCCATATTACAAGTCAAGTGTTATCCCGAGCGCGTAAGATTTGAAACAGGGTTTGAAACCCCGATACAAGCGTGGTATTTCAAATGTATTTCAAGCAAGGAGAATTCCCCGTAGTTCAAGCGTAACCATAATATGGTAAGTATTATAGAGACAAGTGCCATGAGATGTAATTACGAGCGAGCTAGATAACATAATGATTGTAATAATGCAAGAGAGTCTTTTAGCAAGTGTAACGCCCCGAGTTCTAATTATCCAGAACACCACTTCATTCTTTCAAACTCACTTTTAAAATAACAATTGAGCGGTAAATAATCAAAATTTTAAATTCACATAATTTTTTTATTAAAATCCCCCAACGGTAATAAATTCAAATTTCCTAATGTTTGATAAAACATCAATTCAAACATAATGTAAACTACAAATTTAAACTTTAAAATAAATCATTTATTTATCCATTTTGCTATCATTGTCCATCATTCGCCACTATCTCCGAAATCTGCAAAAACTGTAAATAACGGGCTCAGTATTTCAAAAAAATACTCAGTAAACTCGTTACAAAGTAATTAACTTTATACTATGAAATTACACGTAAACATGCAAATCATGCAAAACGTTTCTTTGCATAACATTAATTTCTCACATATATGTGTAAAAGTAGCATCATCTCATCTCAACATGCAGTAATGCATGTATATTATAGCACATATAACATCATCACATATAAGTGCGAAAAAGTAGCCTCGTCTCGTCTCAACATGCAATAATACATGTATGTTATAGCGCATATAACATCATAGCTTCTTAGTTCAATTTCATGAACATAACTTCATCTCGTCTCAATTCATATTAACATATGAATAAATCAAATAATCCCATTTCACATGCCATTCATAACTAAGGCACCGTTCGGTAGACAAGTTTGGCCAAATTAAATTTTGTGTTGGATTTATTTGTGTTTTTTAGGTAAGATGTGGGGTTAAAAATTGGTTTGGGAAATTGTGCAATTGGAGAGAGAAAATATGGATGATTAAAAAGTGATTTGAGAAATTGTGTATGTTGAGACCGTGCCCAAAAAGGAGCCCAATGAATCACCAGCAAGGGCCCAATAGAGGCCCAATGGGCCTTGGCCCATGACTAAAGCTTAGGGTATCTCCTTGGGCCAACTGCCGCGGTGGAATAATACATGAACCTCTTTAGCCGAACTGGTTTATATCTAGCCGAGGTGCTCTATGGTAACGCATCGGACGTGTGATGGGACAACTGAAGGTGTCAGAGATGTGCGACTTTCCCCAGTTGACTGTGGCTTGACGAGATATTGTCTTTATCAATAATGTGACAGGGGCCCATCCCCTACCAAACGTAGCAATGATTACTGCAAGAAAGTAAGATCCTCCTCTCCAACAGCTAGGGTAAATACATATGTAAAGTCCACCACATGTCGCCATCCAAGACCATAACTTCTCCTATAAATAGAACACTCCCTCACCAAATAAGGGGTTAGCAATCTCATACTCTTAACAAAATATTTTACTCTCACTCCATTTTCTCTCTTTTACACACTTATATTTCCCGCACCCAATTTATATTTGCTTGAAATGAGCACTGACTTTGGCATCGGAGTGCAAACGGGAGCCACCTCGGCCCCCTTTGCAAACTGATTGTTTGTCACAGTACACAGGAGATCCACGTGTTCAAGAGGGAGTAGCTGAGACGTGTTGGTCCAAGGTCCAGTCGGATTTTTTGGTTAACATTTTGGCACTTTGGTGGGAAACAACACTTCTAACCACGAAAACGCGTGGTAAAAAGCTACAAAAAAAAACCTTGAAAAAGGGTGGATAACCTCTTGGAAAAGAGTGAAGAACTACAAGAACCCCTTGGAAAAGGCTTGAAGCTTTGAAAGATAAGTTTATTAACCTTGAAAAAGGCTTGAAACTTTTAAATCTAAGTTTACTAACCTTGAAAAAGGCTTGGAGCTTTGAGATAAAAGTTCACCTATCTTTGAAAGAAAAGATAAAAATAAGAAACTGCTTTGAACATGAATGAAAGTGACGATGATGTTAATCCTCGTAGGAGCAGAGATGACCAACGCAACGAGGAAGACGCTCCCCAGAGGCCTCTTGAGAACACAAATGAGGGGGTGGCCCAACCTAACCCTCTAAGCCAGCACCGGAATCACCGCATGCTGCAAGATATGACTCGCATGGCAGCCCAGAAGTTGGAAATGCAGAAACAGCAGATAGAACAAACTGCTGCGATGAATGCCTATATGGCTAGAGGGCATGTTATAAACGAGCCCATGATGCCCCCGCAGTACTCGCAACTGCATTACTCACCATCTGATGCGGCCACTGCCTCATATTATTATCAAAATCCACATGCATATGACCAGGTGGAATTTGTTCCTTTCAACAAATAAAACCCAGTGCATGAAGCACCAAGAGAACAATGTCAACCCCCTATTAACCATAGGGAGGCTTCGCCCCCAAATTCTAGCAGCGTATTTAGCTGAATAGGGGATTATTCAGGGGCAAGCAAGGAGGCCGAACTGATCAAGGTCGGAACAGTGCTACTGAGCCTAGAAATAGGCAGGAGCGACGGGCTGAAGAATCCCATTCCCGGAGCTAAATGCCTAGAGATAGGTATGACGCAGGAGCGGAGAAATTGAGCCCCACACATGAGCCTAGAAATAGGCGGGAGAGGAGAGCTGAAGCAGCTCGGACCCAATCTCAGGGTGGCCTTCTGATCTTTCAAAGGCCAAATTATGACCGAGTTTTGCCACCACAGGGCCAGGATTACGTTCAACCGCCCTATGACCAATACCATGACGTGATGAACTCCGACCATGGTGAGAACAGTGAATTACCGTCATACGAGCTGGATGATGAAGAAGAAATAAGCCCCTTCACAGAGGGCATCCGAAAGTGCCCGGTGCCCCATGACTTTGAAATACCAGAAATAACAAAGTATTCTGACCGAGGGGGCCCTGATGATCACCTGTTGAATTATCGCGCTAGCATGGAAATAGCCGGAGCCACTCCAACACTGAAGTGCAAAGCCTTCGCTTTAACCTTTGAGGGAAGCGCAATACGATGGTATAAAAAACCCCCTCCTGGTAGCATCCACAGTTAGAGAGATCTGAAGCCAGCCTTAAAAAATGGCTTTATTTCCTCTAGGCTCGGCCAGCTTCCGTTCCAACGCCTTCAGGACTTAAGGCAAGGAAGGGAGTAGTCTTTGAAGAGCTACCTAGCTCAGTTTACAGAAGAAATGCACATTTTTGAGAACATCATCGAGGCGGAGATAATTTCTGCATTAAAAGGAGGCCTAGACATGACAAGCCTGTTTTGGAGGGATGTCCGAAGCAGAAAGCCAAGGGATTACAATGCCCTGGTAGATCTGATGAAGCAGGAGATCGTCTCAGAAGAGATGGCTAGGGCCAGAGATAACCATCCTCAAGGAAGATACAATATTGGGTACCCCAATGAAGCGAACCAGAGGAAAGGAGGTAATAAGGATAGGTTCGACAGTAACCGGAGTGGCGCGCCACGTCCATTTCTGGGAACCGGATCCAGTTATGCAGCGAAGATCATGGAAGCTATTCCCAACTTGCACCCCAATGCTCCTGCCTCGAATCCTCCCACAGCTCATGGAAGAATGGAAGGTAACCGAAATTGAAAACAGCCTATGATTGGGGCTTATTTTGCGTTCCACAGGTATTATGGCCACGCAACGGAGGATTGTAGGGAAATCCACATGTTGGCGGACCAAAAGGCACACGGAAGGAGGGGGGTGATTTCTCCCCTGACAAAGGGAAAACGCAAAGGCCAGGTAACCAAAAGTTTAATCGAGCTGACAGCCGGGCTCCATGGAAAAACCCAACGAAAGAAATGATTGACGGTTTTCAAAGAGACAGGGGCAAGGATCGGGATAACTCCCCGGCACATGCAAAAAATACAAGAGAACCACGTATGCTTACAAATGACCCGCTGATTCACGAGATGACACGATATTGGGAGGCCCCATCCAAGTGGAAGCACCAATAACTCCCAAAAATGGTACATCAGAGAAGCCAAGCAGCCCGCCAATGCGAATTATCACATCCATTCGCATCCCGCAGGGATGTCCCGGACAGAATCTATCACGTTTACCCAGGATAACGATATTGGGGTACATTTCCCGCATAATGATGCCCTAGTTATCCGGGTAGTGGTGGCTCAAAATGGATTGTCACAGATGTTGGTGGATGATGGTGCCTCGGTAAACGTAATTTATGGAGTAACTTTTGATAAGATGGGGATTAGCACCCCACTTATTCCGGTCTTAGATCCAATTTATGGATTCACTGGAGATAGCATAACCCCAGAGGATCCATAATTTTTATGACGGAAGTTGGGAAAGTTCCCATTCTCTCTAGAATACCCATGGAGTTCTTAATTGTGGACAAAATTTCCTCCTATCACGGCTCAATTGGGAGGCCAGGCCTCATTGACTTGGGGGCTGCAACCCATACAAAGTATATTTGCATGAAATTCCCCACGGATCATGTTGTAGCAACTGTCTTGGGGAGCCAAACTGAATCACGGGCTTGTTATACAAACGCTATTCGAAAATTTCAAGACCAGACCTTAAACATGATCAGTGATGTGGCAATGGCTGAGGCTGCTCCAGACCCTGAAAGATTTGGTGAAGGGCCCTCAGAAAGTGAAGATGTCACAATGACACCGGAAGATGATCTAGCGGATCTAGACCCAAGAATGACCGGAGACAGTTGCTCCACCCCAGTGGAAATGCTGGAATGCTTTTGTGTTGATCCACTTGATCCAATCAAGGAGTTGCAGATTGGATTAGATTCGCCAGTTGAACACAAAGATCGACTGAAAAAACTTCTTGCTTGAGAATCTCGACGTATTCGCATGGAAACATGATGACATGATCGGAATTGATCCTAAAGTAGCCTGTCACAAACTCCAACTTGACCCAAGGAGCCCTGGGCACAGGAAAAAGAGGAGGCCGATGAGCTCTGATAAATATGAGGCATTAAAAGAAGAGGTGACGAAGATATTGAAAAATGGCTTCATCAGGGAGTCCCGGTGTCCGAAGTGGGTGTCAAACCCCGTTTTGGTTCCGAAGCAGAATGGGAAATTGAGAGTGTGTATTGATTTTTCGAATTCAAATTAGGCGTGTCCAAAAGATAGCTTCCCTCTGCCTCAGATTGATCAATTAGTCGACTCTATAGCAGAACATGAGATGCTGAGTTTTATGGATGCATACTTCGAATACTACCAAATCCCTATGCATGAGTCGGATGAGGAGCACACCTTGTTTATCACGGATAGGGGGCAATATTGTTTTAAAGCCATGCCATTTGACTTAAAAATTACCAGGGCCACCTACAAAATATTGGTAAATCATATATTTTCAGAACAGCTGGGAAGCACCATGGAAGTTTATGTGGATGACATACTGGTCAAAAGTATGGTCACCACAGAGCATGTCCTCCATTTTTCAGAGGCTTTTGACATTTTGAGGAAATATCGGATGAAGCTCAACCCTCGAAATGGGCCTTTGGGGTAGCGTCTGGGAAGTTTCTTGGATTCATGGTGAACAGGAGAGGAATTGAAGCCAATCCGGATAAAATGAAAGCTTTACTTGACATCATGCGCTCTCCCCGGAGCAAAAAAGAAGTGCAAATCTTAACGGGAAGGATTGCGGCCTTAAGTCGATTTGTTTCTAGATCCACTAACAAATGCTTGCCATTTTTTAAGGTCTCGAAGGGAGGGAAACGATTTCAATGGACACCAGAATGTGAGCAAGCTTTTGTCGACCTGAAAGCATTCTTGGGACAGGCCCCACTATTATCAAATCCAAAGGCTGGCGAACCACTCTCTCTGTATTTAGCCGTGTCAAAAGAGGCTGTTAGCTCAGTGTTGGTCAGAGAGGAGGATGGGAATCAGTTCCCAGTGTATTATGTGAGCAAAGCCATGCTGGATGCAGAAACATGTTACCCAGATATGGAAAAACTTGCTCTCGCGTTGATTATGGGAGCGCAAACTCCGTCCCTACTTTCAGTCGCACTCCATACATGTTCTCACAAACTTTTCTATGAGACAGGTATTGCAGAAACCAGATGTATCTGGGAGGTTAATGAAATGGGCGATAGAAATCAGCTAGTACGGCCTGCATTATGAGCCTCGGACGGCTATAAAAGGTCAAGCATTAGCAGATTTCATAGTTGAGTTCACGCATCCGCCCGAGGTGGAGATGATTGATAACACTGAGAATAGCCTTGAGTGGAAATTGTTTGTTGATGGATCCTCGGTTGAAGGAAGATCTGGGGCGAGAATACTACTAATAAGTCTAGAAGGATACAAATTGCACAGTGCGATCCGCTTTGGCTTTAAAGCCTCAAACAATGTTGCAGAATACGAGGCGCTCCTAGCTGGACTGAGGCTTGCGAAAGCTCTAAAGATTAAGTTAGTATTAGTCAACAGTGACTCACAGCTTGTTGTAAGCCAGTTTAACGGACAGTTCTCTGCCAAAGAGTCAGCCATGGTTGCCTACTTGAGGAAAATAAAAGGTTTGGCTGCACACTTCGAAAAAATGGAGTTGCATCGTATCCCCAGAACTGAGAATTCCAATGCAGATACTTAATCTAAACTAGCAAGCAGTAAAGATTCCGAGCTCCTCAATATGGTTCCAATTGAGCATCTACCGATCTCTTCCATCGAACAATGAACGGAGGTATCACACTCTACCAGACGAGTCGGAATCAGCTCGAAAACTGCAAAGGTATGCGGCAAATTTTGTCCTCTTGGATGATCTGCTTTATAAACGGAGCTACACCTCTCCTTTGCTGCGATGTGTTGGGCCGGGGGAAGGACAGTATATAATGAAAGAAATTCATGAGGGCATGTGTGGCAACCACGCTGGGGCATTGTCACTGGCTCGGAAAGCCCTCAAACAAGGATATTTTTGGCCAACTATGCAAAAGGATTCCCATAACTTTGTCCGCAAGTGGATAAATGTCAGAGACATGCAACCATACCGCATCAGCCTCATCACAAATTGACTGTGGTAACCAGCCCCTGGCCTTTCGCAAAGTGGGGAGTTGATATTATTGGCCCTATGCACTGAGGTACCGGTAACAATTGTTTCGCAATAGTGGAGATCGATTACTTCACCAAGTAGGTCGAGGCGGAGCCCCTGATGAGGATCACTGAGGCCAACACTATCAAGTTCATCTGGAAAAATATCATATGCAGGTTTGGAATACCACACTCATTGGTTAGTGATAATGTAAAACAGTTCAAAAACAAAAGTATTGATGAATTGTGCGACGATTTTGGAATTAACAAATTATTTTCGTCTCCGCATCATCCACAAGCAAATGGCAGGTGGAAGCCGTAAACAAAACCATAAAGAATACCCTAAAGAGGAAGTTGGAATCAAAGAAGGGTACATGGGTAGATGAACTCCCACATGTGTTATGGGCACTTCGAACTACCTTGCACACCGCCACAGGGGAAACGTCTTTCTCCATGGCATATGGATCCAAGGCGGTATGTCCAGTTGAAATCGGGGTGCCCTCTCTTCGTAAAATCCATTATGATGAGGCAGTAAATGAGAAAGCACAAAGGGAAAACTTGGATTTTCTCCTCGAAAGAAGGAATAACTCCCAGGTGGTATTAGCCAGATACTAGGAAAAAATGGCCCGCTACTACAACAAAAGGGTGAAGAATCGATTCTTCAACGTTGGGGATGTGGTCCTTAAAAAGATCCTTCCCTCCACTCAATAACCAGGAGTAGGGACTCTAGGTCCCAATTGGGAGGGCCCTTATAAAGTCACTGCCGAGGTGGTACCCAGTACATACATGATCGAGGACCTATCTGGGGTTCCTTTGCGTAACCCCTGGAACACGGATCACCTTCGTCGCTACTTTCAATAAAATTAAGTTCCCCTTGGATATGTAATATTTTAGCAAGATTCAGTAATTATTGAATGATTGCAACATCCCCTCATAGGTTGATGAAAATTTGCGGCAAGCTACGTCACATTACATCCCAAACCTCTTCGTCAAACATGACAAAAAATTAAGAATGATAAAACTATTTTTGTTCATGAGAAAATGACGCACTACCTATGGTAGTCAAGCGACAGTAAAATAGTGACAATATTATACTTGAACTTCATTGAACAAGGGACTCTTATAAGCCCGCACTGCACTCACTGCGTCTCGGCTGAACGTATTAAAACCATCATTAGCAACTTGTTCAAACTAATAATTGTAAGGAGGCAGAATCGCAAGTGCTACAAAGTATAACATGAATATGGTCAAGTATTTGTCAAATTAGATCTAACCAGTAAACATGAATGTCTTAAGCTACTTAGATATGAGGGACTATCAAGTATACAGCTCGTTCAAAGGCAGTTATACAATGCGTTTAGAGGCGTCTAGAGAACTCACACTCTAACACACGACGTCGTACAAACCAAAACTTGTGTACACAACTGTTGAACTTCACAAAAATGATCAAAACATGGAGCTAATTAAATCATTACATTTACAATTCAAAATATCATTACATTTACAATTGAAAATTGGAGAAATGTATAAATTAAAAAAAAACTACATTTATTGGAGGACATCTTTCGCAGAGTCTCCGCCTAGTACAATCTGGCAGGAGTTAGAAAGAACATCAATAGGAGGGTTTTCCCCTGAATCTTGTGGCTCTGGGTATAAGGCCTTGATCTGGGTAATGTCCAAGTTTGGGAAAGCCTCTTTTAAATCTCCCAAGGCCATCCTAGCCTCGATGTTCCCAAAAACCCTCTACATAGCTTCATACTCAAGGGTCTCTTCAAAAGTGTCCTTGAGATTCTGAACTGTCTTCGATACTTTGTCCCCCACAACCTCCTCCACCCTAGCTGCAATGGTACGCTCCAAGGCTTCAGTAATTCTAGAGTCAAGGTGTTTCTCCAGGGAGGTATAATCCTCCTCAACCTTCTTCCTAGCCTCCACATCCCCTTGTAGCTTAGAGGTAGTCTCTGCTACCTCAGCTGCCAGTTGATAAGTGTTATATTAACGTTTATTTTATACACTTATATCCTTGAATAAGTTATAATGGGATTCTATCTAAGTATTATTAATGCATGTTGTGTTTCATGTTGTATAGGATCCTAAAAGAAGAGAAAAGAAGGAAAAATGACCAAAATACGCTTAAAATTGAAGATTGACGACCTTGGGTGCAAATACGTTACGGCCGTAATATATATACTCACGGCCATAAACGTTTTCATGTCATTGTGCAAAAATATGCAGAGACACAATTACGGCCGTAAAAGAATAGTTACGGCCGTAAATCATCAAGTTTTTGGCGCCGTTGCCGGGGAACGGTTAACCAATTTTCTGTTTAATCAATTAGAATTTTATTTTCTGCATTTTTATTTATTTATTTTTATTTTCGGTTTAATTAAAAAAAAAAAATTGAAATTCCGAAAATTTTATTTATTTATTTATTTATATGCATAAAACTCGATCCACTAATCCTGAATATTTTTTATTTGATCCAGAAATCGAGCGAACTTTTCTACAGCGAAGAAGGGAAGCACTAGAACAAATGGTAGCTCATAACCTCGACAACAGGACACTTAAACAATTGGCCACTCCAGATGTCGCTCAACAGCCACTCTGTATCACTTTTCCGACGGTGGAGGAGGGAAAAACTTTTGAACTCAAATCTGGACTCATTCACTTGTTGCCAACTTTTCGAGGACATGCTGGTGAAGACCCTTACAGGCATCTCAAGGAATTCCACGTGGTTTGTGACAGTATGAGACCCACTGGTATTACCGAGGAACAAATTAAAATGAGGGCCTTTCCATTCTCGTTAAAGGATGCCGCTACTGATTGGCTATACTGTTTACCATCCGGATCAGTCACCACCTGGAATGACATGAAGAGGCTATTTTTGGAAAAATATTTTCCTGCATCTCGGGCTGGAACAATCCGGAAGGAAATTTGCGGGGTTCGTCAAAACAATGGTGAATCGCTGTATGAATATTGGGAGCGCTTCAAGAAGCTCATCTCGAGCTGCCCCCATCATCAAATCAGCGAACAACTACTGGTGCAATATTTCTACGAAGGACTGCTACCAATGGACAGAAGTATGATAGATGCCGCAAGTGGAGGTGCCTTAATGGACAAAACACCGGAACAGGCTCGGGCTTTGATTTCCAACATGGCTGAAAACACTCAGCAATTTAACCCAACCCGAGACATGCAAGTTCGCCGCGTGAACGAGGCAAGTAGTTCCAATATAGAAAGTCAACTGTTTGAACTAACAAATCTCGTTAAACAACTTACTGGAGGAAGTGCACAACAAGTCAAAGCATGCGGGATATGTGCTAACTTCGGACATGCAACGGATGCGTGCCCGGTGCTGCAAGAGGAGAATGGTGAACAGGTAAAGGCTGCAGAAGGGTTTCCATTTCAAAAACAGAAATACAACCCGTACTCCAACACCTATAACCCTGGTTGGAGGGATCACCCTAATCTAAGCTATGGAAATAACAAACCTCCGGGCTTCGTCTCCAACAAGCCTCAAGGGAATTTTCAACAACAAGGAAATTTCCATCCACAGGGACAATATCAGCAAAAGCCGCAATCATCAGGTATGTCTCTCGAAGAAATGATGAAAGCTTTGGCCACTAACACTCTACAATTTCAACAGGATACCAAATCCTGCATTCAAAACTTGGAAAATCAAATGAGTCAAATGGCCACAGCTATCAACAGACTGGAAGCACAAACAGGAGGAAAGTTACCATCTCAACCCGAGGTGAATCCGAAGAATGTAAGTGCAATTACTCTTCGAAGTGGAAAAGAATTTGAGGCGCCACAATCAAAGCCAACCGCGAGTGAAGAGGAGGAGGTTGAAGAAAAAGAAGTCGAAAAGAAAAACAGCATTCCACAAAACTCTCAGGTAAAAATCGAACCTATTGTGAATGCGAAACTAACTCCACCGCCTTTTCCGAGCAGGTTAGCGAAGGCGACTAAGGAAAGCAAGGAGAAGGAAATTCTGGAAATGTTCAGGAAAGTGGAAATCAACATTCCACTGTTGGATGCAATCAAGCAAGTGCCCCGATACGCGAAGTTCTTAAAGGAGCTGTGCACCAACAAACGGAAGTTGATGGGAAATGAAATTGTACGAATGAGGGAAAATGTGTCAGCACTCTTCCAAAGGAAACTGCCCCCAAAATGCAAGGATCCAGGTATGTTCACTATACCATGCCAAATAGGTAACACTAAACTGGATCGTGCATTAATAGATTTAGGTGCATCTATAAATGTAATGCCTAGGTCTACATACAATGCATTAAAACTTGCTAATATGACTGAAACAAATGTGATTGTTCAACTAGCCGACCGTTCAAATGCTTATCCGGATGGGGTAGTTGAAGATGTTTTAGTACAAGTGGGGGGTTTAGTGTTTCCAGCAGATTTTTATGTGTTAGACATGAATGATGATCACTCTCCAAACCCCACTCCTATTTTGTTAGGCAGACCATTCCTAAAAACATCGAAATGTAAGATAGATGTTAGTGATGGTATACTTACCATGGAGTTTGATAATGAAATTGTTAAGTTCAATATTTATGAATCCATGAAACACATTAATGATGCTAACAAAGTTCATTCTACTGTTGTGAGTTATTCTCCATTTCAGGAAACTGTTGCTGAGCTTAATGATTGTCCAAAGCCATCACAACCAGGTGAAAACTTTTGTACCACCCTACCAGTGGCTGATGAGAAGTTTCCCCCTATTTTGCAGGCCCTAATGAAAAATATGAAAAATAAGTTGAGCTTTGGAAATCCTCCTAATCCCGGTTGAAAAAGAGATCTTAGTCGAGCCAACGACTGTAAACAAAGGAGCTGCTCGGGAGGCAACCCGAGGAGGGAGTTTCTTTATCCCCTCAACCCTTTATTTTCGTATTTTCATTTTTGGTTTATTTCATTTAGTCATTTCATTCTCATATTTATTATAAAAAAACAAAAAACAAAAAAAATTTGGTCAGTAACTCAGTTACGGCCGTAACCCTAATTTTTTTTAAAACGGGCAGTAACTCATTTAAGGCCGTATTTAAAATGTTACGGTCGTAACTCCATTTATGTGTAATTCTCCAGAGCCTTCGTTACGGCCGTAAAGACATGAGTTACGGCCGTAAGTCTGGTAAATTCAAAATAACATATTACACATTCCACTTCACATTCACGGTTGCATCCTCACAATTCTCTCCCGAACCCTCTTCAAACTCGCATTACTTATATTTCAAAGCAGCAGGCTATCTTGGAAGAGCAGAGGTTCATTCGAGAGGAACTCCAGCGTTTGCAAAGGCTCCATGGCGGGGCCCCTCCTCAGTAAAACCCGAGGGAGTCTTCTAACCCCCTCTTTCATTTTGTACTTTCTAGTTCCACTTTGAGGACAATGTGGGTTTTAAGTGTGGGGGGTTGTCTTCTATCAATTGCTGTCGCATTATCTTCCTTTTATGTTTAATTTTGTATCTAACTTCTGTCAATCATTTAGTCTTGCTTGTCATTTTTCTAATTTGGTCCTCCTTTATTTACACTGGTTGGATAGGAAGCAACCCACTTATCATAATTTTTGAACTACCAACTCCTAAATTGCATAATTGGACATGAATTGAGCACGTAGAGATGAATTTTCCAATACTTTCCGAGTAGGTTTGAAAATGGGGACAAAATGCCATATCTCTGCAACCTAGTAGATTCAAACCCAAATTTGATATGACTGATAACTACCCCGAGTAAAGAGATTCACCCCTTTGGCCACTAGATTTTTTGCATTTTTCAATTCGACCCTAAGACCGAGCAATGACCAAAACTCATAATTGGATGGGAGACACACATATGAACCATAATTTGTGAGCTTTTGAGCCTATGAGCTACTTTTACTCTTTATATAAAGCTCTTCTTTTTTTAATGTGTATCCTGCATGGTTGATTTGTTCTTGGATATGCTTTTGTGTACATGCCGTAGTAGCTTCTTGGCTCGAGTGCAAAATATAGTAAAGGCACTAGGATGAACCAAATTTGGCCTTCTAAATAAGCCTACCATTGTACATTTACCAATAGAAGACCCTTTGAGCCTTAGCCTTTCTTTGGAATATTAATAGCACACTACAAGCCACGAACACCCATTCTTTCATGTTATCCTTTTTCTTGAACCTATAGAGAACGGATTCACAAGCTTGTGTTGGTTGAGAAGTTTGAGGTGGATTAAGTTTCAAAGTGGAAATTCAATCTTGTGTCATTGGGGATTGTGGGGTGATTTGACCAAAAGAGAAAAATTGCAGTATATGTTTGAAAAAAAAAAAGAAGAGAGAGAAACAAAAGAAAAAGAGAAGTTCAGGCCAGTTCTCAAATTACGAGGTCATGAACATTTGCTAGTATTGAAAATAAACACTCAAGCTGCACAAAATAGAAGTCTAGTGTTAAATCAGTTGGATAGCAGGGAGATTATTAAATTCATGTTGAAGAAGAAAGAAGGAATGTTATAATTGAACCGATTCGGCTTGTGAAACTCCTTCTCGATTCAGCCTAAATGTTTCCCTTTTATCCCACCTGACCCGAAGCCCCGCTACAACCCAACAAAGACCTTTGCTTCGCACTTGTGTTATTGTTGGCTCCGGTTTTGACATTTGAGCAATCTGTGGTAACAAGTTTTTCATGCAGTGAGTTGAGCGTAAAATTCTCACCTTTATATACACTTTGTGCGAAGAGAGATATCCGGTGAGAGTGTTGGCTCCCATTACATGTACTTATGAGTGGTTTGAATTGCTTGGTCTATATTTTGTGCCTTTTGATCTGAAACTGTGTATTGACTAAATTTTTACCATGAGATAAACCGCACTAATCTGTTGGCATTTACTTGAATTAGTCAAAACTTACATTTTTATGGGGAGTTGATAAATTCAGAGAGAACTCACGAGAGGTGAAAGGATATAATCCACATTGGGGTATCAATTTTCATTTTTGTTCGGAGAATATTGGGTGATTCATCTCTTACACACACTAACACACTCCGATTATGCAATTTGATTTTCGTGCTAAAAAGAAGTGGGTTGTGACCTTGACTTTCCAGATTTAAAAGTCTAACATGTTCATTCGAGTCGTGCTTTAGTTCTTTTCTATCATTGTTCGAGGACGAACAATGGTTCAAGTGTGGGGGGATTTGATAAGTGTTATATTAACGTTTATTTTATACACTTATATCCTTGAATAAGTCATAATGGGATTCTATCTAAGTATTATTAATGCATGTTGTGTTTCATGTTGTATAGGATCCTAAAAGAAGAGAAAAGAAGGAAAAAGGACCAAAATACGCTTAAAATTGAAGATTGAGGACCTTGGGTGCAAATACGTTACGGCCGTAATATATATACTCACGGCCGTAAACGTTTTCATGTCATTGTGCAAAAATATGCAGAGACACAATTACGGCCGTAAAAGAATAGTTACGGCCGTAAATCATCACCAGTCTGGCCTTCATAGAATTTGCTTCCACTAGGACTTCAGCTGTGATGGACTGTGCGCAGTTAGAGTTGTCAAGCTTCTTACACAAAGTCGCCACATCTGACTCAGAGGCCTGGAGGTCACGCCTCAGTTTCTCGTTATCCTCCTGAAGGCGCTTTGCATGGGCCCTATCCTCTGAGGAAGATTTGCGGGCTATGGACAGTAGATCTTTAAGATCATTGATCTCTTTTAGCATGTTGTCCGCATGACGAGTGCTCTAGCATTCATAGCTTTGGAAGCAAGTAGCTTCCGGGATGGAGTGGCACTGGAAGAAAAGACAGACCAGCCCTCTGTCCAAAACTGTTCAGTGACCAAGGCAGCCCTGGCAGGAGGGGAGTTAGGGGAGTCGAACAAAGAGGGATTGAAGGTGACGTCCCTGGGAAGGACTCTAGCTTTAATTTGCTTGAGCACTTCTACCCCCGCAGGTGTCACTTCATAAGCTAGCCCCGGAATAGACACGAAAGGCTCATCCTCCAAGTCTTGAGTCTCCGGCGGCGGAGGTGCAAAAGTGGTATCCTTGCCCCTCCTGAGCCTCTTCAAGGGGGCGGGCTCCTCCTCGGATATAGGCTCGTAGATATCCTAGGATAGGGAAGATGGCACCAAGACGTTTTTAGAGTCTCTTTCCCTCTTAGAGCCACCCCGATCTGATCTTTTCCCCTTCCCCGTTATGGTGACCCTCCTGGGTTCGGCCTCTTTTTCCAAGCTTGGCTGCTGGGGGCCCACTGGAAACAAACTGGGGGGTGGCAACACCGTAGGAAGAGGACCTTCAAGCTGGGCGGTGGACGTTTCGGATACCACCTTTGCCACCCCCACTTGCAGGTTAGTAAGTACTGCATTCTGCCTCCTCTCGATTTCGTTGCCGTGGCGAAGGGCAGGAGGGATCTTTTTGGTCATGAGGCCCTTCAAGGAGATCTTAGGGAAGTATTTGAAACCTAGCAAGAAAGAGAGAAGAATAAGACTATAAATGATTGAGGCAAAAGCTATGTAGGCAATAAGAAAATAAACTCACTCATAGCTCTCATAAGGCCGTGCTTGACAAAAAAAAATTTATGTTGGATGACCTTCTGAAAAGTGCCCCGGTAAGCAAACACTCGCCTCACTGCCATTAAATTTGCGTCGGAGAGGAGGCAGGCAAAAGTTGACCCTGTCATAAGTGATAAGTGTATTTTATACCCTTATCTGTATGTCTAAATTAGAAGAAATTATTGTCGTTTTAGGACATATGCTATTTAATTTATATTTATTTTTTTACTTTGTAGAAAGTATCCCAAAAGGCGAAGAATGAAGCAATTAATGGAAAATGACACAATTGGATGTTAATTGGAGGTAAATTAAGCAGATGGGGAGTGATAACATACCCGGGAAACCTACATGGTGCCAAAGAGAAGAAATCAAAGGTTGGAGGTCCCAATTGAAGGAATTGAGAGCTTAAACGGGAAAATCGAGAAGAATATAAAGCTCGGGACTAAATCGCAACAATCAGAAGTTAAGGATCAAGGTAGCAATAAAAGGCAGGGACCAACGTACACGATCGCGAAAAGATGGAAATTTCACATCATGCGATCGCCATATGTCTATTTCGCGATCGCGCAAAGCCTCGAAATCTTAACCCGAGAGTTAAAGACCTTACCACGCGATCGCTAGGGTTTCCACCATGCAATCGCGCGGTTATCCGACTGGGCCGCAGATCAAATTTTTCTTGCAAGTTTTAATAGGCTTTGGACTTTTTGATCTAGGTTTTCTCCAAAACCTATATATACAACACAAGAGGCACGAGCTACAATCAAGCTTTTCGCGTCAAATTCTTGGGAGATCGGAGCATTGCAAAGGGGTGAGACTTAGAGATACTTGAAGAATTGATAATTGGTGCAATCTTTCCATTTTTCTTTGTTATTTTCAATGAATGTCATTATATTTTGTTTTTGTTATTTAATCATGATGTGTAACTAAATTTAATGATGAGATGAGGGAAGTAGCCTAGTTAATTATTTTAATTCCATATTCCTTGTTTTAATGATTCAATGCATGTGTTGATTTTTTATTGCGTTTAATGCGTGAATGAACTGGCCACTCTTTCATGATTTAATGTGTTATTTTCATAACCTGAGAGGTGAGTTAATAACATAGATCTAGATAATAAATCTGGTAATTGAACGAGAGATAGAGATATACTCTTGTTATTATTGTGATCGTGTGTGAATTCTTGTGTGTAATGCATCTAGATAAGGAATATTCGGACCCTCTATAGAGATACAAGGTTGACTTATTTAGGTAGGATTGATTTAAACTCGAGAGAGGAATCTCAATTTGAATTAGTGAATTCGATCAAACACATATTTAGGAAATAGAACCTGGAATTGAAATTGATTTAATTGGTTAGGTGAATTGGTGAATCCCGACTACCTTATAATCGTTTTTAAAACAAAAGCAAATTTTCAATTTAGTTCTTTAATTTAATTCTCAAGTTTTTGTATAAATTCTCAAACAAATTCTCTTTGTCTGTTCAAATAAAGTGTAGAACTAAAATATTTCGGTAATTAATAGCAGTCTCCGTGGGAGGATAATCTGGACTCCTAGGCCCACTATATTACTTCTCACTACCCATACACTTGCGGAGATATCTCGCATCGCGAGATATCAATGAACAATAAGCCAATAAAATGTGAAAACAAATTAAGAGTGATGAGAAAAAAAGGAAAGTCAATGACACACGACACTTAAGGACACGAAGCAAAGACAAGACTCACTAGGGGAGGAAAGAGTTCGGGGAACGGTGATATCCGGACTGGGGTCCACAGGTGAGCTCTGCCACTCCCTTGCAACCTAGAACCACTGGTTCCTCCAGTTCTTTATTGAAGTAGGATGACCAGTGATAATAGGAGGATATAAGCCTCTGGGGGACAAGTAGTACCAATCCTTGACATCTGACCTCACATCCTTATCCCTTGTAACGGATTTCTTCAGGGTGTATAAGGTGTGGAAGATGTGCAACGAGATGGGGGTAGTCATGGTTGACCTCTTGCCACCAACCAAGTACCCACGGCCTGTGTCCAGAAGTTCGAGGCCAACTGATAAGGGCATAAGTTGTAGCTCCTAAGCAGTGCCCTAAAAAAGGGTGTAGGGGTAGCCTCATCCCGCAGGATAAAGCATCATAGCACACGGCCACTTGACCTGGGGGAGGAATGAAGGGTCGGCAAGAAGGCATGGAGTGCACCAGTCGAACCCTTTCTAGTATCCTG
This sequence comes from Ligustrum vulgare, assembly GCA_963555705.1. NCBI lineage: Eukaryota > Viridiplantae > Streptophyta > Magnoliopsida > Lamiales > Oleaceae > Ligustrum > Ligustrum vulgare. Next base: position 35,987,252 of record OY743190.1, on the reverse strand, counting down.
AATTTTGCTGATTCTCCCGCCAAATCAACGCCTCGGATTTCTGTGGCAATCTCACTGCTTTCCCAAGATTCTGGGTTCGGATCAGGATCCACATGATACCCTGATACTTTGTTCACCAGGTCCACCCAACCTTCAACCTGGGCTATATCCTCCTCAGATAGCCCTAACTCTTCCCTATGCGCCCTGAATTGGGTCCTAATACTTAAGCCAAGGTCCTGATGACCAGAAGAAGAGCCCACTACCTCTTCTCTTCCCAAGTCCATATCTCGCTTGCTTCGGAGTTCCCACAAAGAGGCCTCCTCGTCGGATGACAGGTGAGCCATATAGGTCTGGTTCTTTTCTTCTTCGCTATCAGAATCATCCAAGTTAATTATACTACCATATTTTCTATACCTCCTCTTAATCTGCTCCCTAATGAAGCGAGAATTAAAAACCGATAAAGATAATGGGCAGAAATCTCTGACAGGAATCGTTATTGCCAACAGTTCCTGTGAACCCGTTCCCCCAACTCTTTCCATTTTTTCATAAAAATAGGCTAGACTCACCAAGAGGAAAACCAAATACAAAACAAAATTTTCAAACCCGCACTCGAAGATTAGAAATAAAAAAAAAAGTGTCGCACATGCAAAGGAAAAGAAGTTTACCTTCAGAAATGAACGTTCGAGGTTGTGCACTCGAAGGAAAAAACACGCCAATGGGAAGTGTTGGATGGTAGAGACAATTTACCGGGTGGGAAATCCTCAAGAAATGCTGAAAGACTTGCAAGAAAAGGGAGGGTGTTACTATTTCTTGCGAAAAAATGACTACGAAAATTCTGAGAAATTGGTAAAGGAGAAATGCTGGGATGAAGGAGGCTTTATAGGGAACCCACTAGTCCCAAACCCTGGGACTTTAAGCCACATGATTGATGTGGATAACCCGCGTCTCTTCGGGGGAGGAATAATCAAAGCGCCAGCTGGAGAAGGAAAGGAGGAAACCATTCAGTTACCAAATTGTGTACCATGCGCGGCCAAGTGTATTCCTCTATCCCCTTCATATTTATTGGAAACCGATACCAGTAGCCTCCTTGTATTAAATGCGTCGCCTAAAAGATATGCTAGCATAATTCCAACTTTCGTCTGGAAGAGAAAGTAAGAGTAGAAGGTCGACTTTATCTTGAGTCCGAGTCTCTCTAAAGAATGGCACTCCGAGCCTTGAGTCCATACCACTATGTAATGAATCCCAGCTGATTGATTGCAGAATAATTATAAAACACTGGATATAACAAAGAACAAGATTATTGCTTCGAACCTATGACAAATTCGATCCTCCCATAAATGACCACATCGGATTTGAGGGACTAGTGTTGATACCGTGGCAAAAAAGGAGCCCAATGAATCACCAGCAAGATCCCAATAGAGGCCCAATGGGCCTTGGCCCCATGACTAAAGCTTAGGGTATCTCCTTGGGACAACTTCCGAGGTGGAACAGCACATGAACCTCTTTAGCCGAACTGATTTATATCTAGCCGAGGTGCTCTATGGTAACGCCTCGGATGGGTGATGGGACAACTGACGGTGCCAGAGATGTGCGACTTTCTCCAGTTGACTGTGGCTTGACGAGATATTGCCTTTATCAAGAATGTGACAGGCGCCCATCCCCTACCAAACGTAGCAATGATTACTACAAGAAAGTAAGATCCTCCTCTCCAACAGCTAGGGTAAATACACGTGTAAAGTCCACCACGTGTCGCCATCCAAGACCATAACTTCTCCTATAAATAGAACACTCCCTCCACCAAATAAGGGGTTAGCAATCTCATACTCTTAACAAAATATTTTACTCTCACTCCATTTTCTCTCTTTTACATACTTATATTTCCCGCATCCAATTTATATTTGCTTGAAATGAGCACCGACTTTGACATCGGAGTACAAATGGGAGCCACCTCGGCCCCCTTTGCAAACTGATTGTTTGTCACAGTGCGCAGGAGATCCACATGTTCAAGAGGGAGGAGCTGAGACGTGTTGGTCCAAGGTCCAGTTGGATTTTGTGGTCAACAGTGTAAATTAAATTTTGTGTTGGATTTTATCTTCTAGTGTTATAATTTAAGCCGCCGAATGGTGCCTAAAATCAATTATTAAGAATGAGTCTACATAAACACTTAACGAGTTTGGATCGAGTGGGATAAACTTAAAGTCTCTAGATGTCCATTCGCGTCGTCAAGCCAATGAAAATAAATCTTAAATTAGAAACTTAAGTTTGAAACATACTTAAATTGGAGGGCTGAAGTTTATAAATTGAAATTTGGAGACTACGGGGCAATTTGTACAAAATAAAAAGTTTTTTTAAAAAAAAAAAAAAATCTCTCTCTCTCTCTCAATTTTTCGTTACATCGAGAGAGAGGAGAGGGATAGGCGATCATCGCCCATCTCTGATTCGGTGACCATCAGCCGTGCAGCCGGTGATGGCGCCACGAACACGATATGGCAAGGAGAAGTGCGGTGTTGGTGTGTGAAAGCACAAAGATTTTTGGATGGTTGTGTTGTGTAAAACCGAGACTATGAGGTTCGAGTTTGAAGGCTTTTCTGGCGATAATCCGGTCAGTGATCAAGGTAAGATAGGTGAATGAGGGGCTGTTAATCTTCTATTGCAGATTTTGGTTTTGGGTTGTGGAAGTGAGGTTGGTCGTTGAACGGTGGTTGTTGGACAATAGTGTGTGAGGCTCGGTTTGGAGTGGCAATTGGCGATAGTTTTCGTTGATTGTGTGTGAAGGAGGTAGAAAGTTGTTGGCAATTTGTTCGGTTTTTTGAAGTTAAAGTCCAGAAGCATAGAGTTTTCTTACCCAAATTTCTTGCAGATTCTGTGTGAGGGAAGAAGTGGAGATGAAGAAGATGAGCTATATATTGGTTTGAGATTAAAATTTGAAACGTCAAAATAAATGACAAAATGAATGAGACACGTTTTTGGAGATTTTGGAATATGAATTGGTTTGGAAATACTTTTTGTATTGACTGAAAATTTATCAATAATAATATTTATTGCGACCGTGCTCCAAATTAGCCTGACAAGTCACTTGCAAGGGCCCACGACATATTCATTGGAAGTCAACTATGAATAGAGCCTAGGGCCCTACAGGTTACCAAATCGCCGAGGTGAAATATCACCTGAAGCCTCCTTGGCCGAACTGGTTCTGCTGAGCCGAGATGTTTCGATGTATTTCCTCGGATCAGTGATGGGACAAGAGGAAGTGTCAGAAAGAAGTGACAATCCCCATAGACTGTGGCTTGATAAGACATCACATTTAAGGAGGATACGATGGGTGCCCCTCACCTACCGCAAATAGCAATGATTACATTCAAGAAATTGGTTCACCTCCCCTGCGGCTAGGGGGAAGACACGTGTAAAGCCCGACACATGTAACCATCTAAGACAATATCTCATTCTATAAATAGAACATACTTACCTCTACGAAAAAGGTTAGAAACTCAATATATAAAATCTCACACCCTTTTCTCTCTTTTACACACTTATAATTCCATTACATAATTTATATTTACTTGAAATGAGTACTGACTTAGGCATCGGAGTGCAAACGGGAGCCACCTCGGCCCCCTTTGCAAGTTGATTATTTGTCTTAGTGCGCAGAAGATCCACGTGTTCAAGAGGGAGGAGCTAAGACGTGTTGATCCAAGGTCCTACCAGATTTTGTGGTCAACATTTTGGCACCGTCTGTAGGAAACTACACTTCTAACAACGAAATTGCGTGGTAAAAAGTCACCAAAGGCCTTGAACAAAGGAAGATAACCTCTTGGAAAAGAGTGTAGAGTCACAAGAAACCTTGAAAAATGCTTAAAACTTCGAAACATAAGTTTACAAACTTTGAAAAGGGCTTATAACTTTGAAATATAAGTTTACAAACCTTGAAAAGGGCTTAAAATTTTGAAATATAAGTTCATATAGTTTTAGACTTTTTATTTATAAACAGAATTGAATACTAAACTTGTGTGGCAGGCCTGCATAATGTCACCCTTCTGCTAGCTAGAAATACAAACAGAGAGCCCTATATGTAAAGACTATTTACAAATCTTCTCAGCTTCCCATTCGATGTGGGATTCAGTTTACCTTTTGCAAAAGTCAAAACAACACCCATATATTGTGTATGTTTAATTTACATATAAAAAATCTAATTGTATATAAAAAATTATTTATTGATCGAAAAAAAATAATTTATTTAATGTCTTAGAAATAAATAAAAAAATATTAAAAAATCTAAAATTTAATTGCTCTAAATTCATATTATTTGGTTTTTCATTTTTTTATAATTTTATTTAATGCACCGAATCGATCTCGGTTCGATCCAATGATCTTTTTCGGGTCGATGTCGAGTCAGGTTTTTAAATATTGGGACCTGGTACTTCGGCACCTTTAGTCAACCTTACAAATCCGCACTAGATTGAGCTGTACCAAATAAGGCCTGCCTGTGTTTAGTCGCATGCTTTACTGGCCTAATTAATTATTCAAAGCAAATCTGCAACAAGCCACCAAAATCACCAAACTTATCGTAAACATCAAAAAGTCCTCTGAATTTTTTATTCTTGTTTTATAATGCAATATTCGTGCCATTTTTGAGACAAGTTTTAAACCTATTAAATTCGAAAAATCATGAATTGAGTTTCAGCATTGCCCAATAATTTGTACCAAATTTCAGGGGGTGTCCCAACGTGAATTTTATTGGGATTTTTTAAATTCATGAATTTTGATAAATTTTATAGATTTTAATAGAATTTTATAGATTCTCTAAGATTTCAATTGAATTCTATTCCACGGATTTTAGCAATTTTAATAGATTTTAGTAAAATTTGTTAAAGTTGTCATCAATATGAAACTTTTAATGAATTTTAGAATTTCATCCATTTTTATCTCTTATTGGGTAATTTCTTTCTTTATTTTTATTTATTGTTGTGAAAATTGACCGTGAACTTGAGATAGAAGTTAAAAAAAAAAAAAATTAACATAATTCCTTACTTGTTCATAAATAATAATAATAAAAAAGCAAGAATATTCGAAGCATTAGAAATAAAACATATAACATGGTCTAGTTTTAATTAAAAAAAAAATCAAGTCTTTCATTTAAAACATGAAGTATTTTCTTATACAAATAATCAGTAAAAACAATCAGTTGCATTTAAATAATTAAACTCAAATTTTCAATTATATAAAAACGCTTATAGATTATCACAAACAAATTGACAAAATTTTATTAATCAAAAGTGGTTGAATAAAGTATTATTTTTTTCCTTCAGTACATAAAATTGTCAGAGTTATGAAGATTATGACTATCAAATTAATAAGGATTGCAAGTCCAGCACATTCATTTATAAAAAAAAAATGAAAAGAAAAGAAAAAAAATAAGGATCATGTGTTGTTTTTATTTTTTTTATTTTCTATTTTTATTTGGAAAAAATAGAGGAATTGAAAATTCGAAAGGTCATTTTGTTGAGGAATCTTATCACCATAATTATAATTTAAAATTCATCAAAATCCTTATAATTTCATTCAAATTAGAAATTCAGTGATATTCATTAGATTTTTTTGGACACCGAAATCTTGTAGAATTAATGAAAATTTATATTGAGTACTTTAAATTTTGATTGATTTTATAAAATTTCAAATTGAAGATGCGTAAAATTTTATAAAATTATAAAATCCTTCAAATTAAGACACCCCCCTTAGGCTAATACTTATGAATCACCATTAGCCCAGATCACTACCTACCACAGCATAAAACAAAAGCCTCGAAACATAATACTGTATATACACAAAATCAACAATTTTATAGACGATGGCTTTGGTACAGAGCAAATGGGTCAAGGTTTGGTTTTTCTTGCTTTCCTGGGTTTTTAATTTTTCTACAATTTTTTTTCTTCTCATTTTTTGTGAGCATTAGTATATGGGTAATAATTTTGGAAATTCTATTATGCCTTTTAAATTGATAAAAAAACAAAAGTAATTATTTGATAACTCCAGGATAGATCAATTTTTCCCCTAACTGATTCTACTTATTAATACCATTATTCCAATTTTTAATCCAGTACATCCTCGTGGTAATTTACAGGAATAAATGATATATTTTTGGTGAAATCCCAAGTTTCTAGTGAAAAGAATTTCAAATCTTTGTTTTGAGTAATTATTATTATAATTTACAAGGATTCCTGTGCTTTTTGTGAACAACTGTGCAGTGTTCTAGATGACATCCAATTTTAAGCTTATTCTCGAATTATGGTAGCATGATTTAGAGTTAATAACAGAGTGAGTAGTGGACGGATTTGGTATCTAAAGTAACTTTTAAGCCCTGCTAATGATAGAAATATGAATTATTTATATGAAATTCACCTCATGCAGTTGGAGCAGAAAGGTACTGGACCAGGATCGAGAAGCTCACATGCTATAACCGTTATAGGTGAAAAAGTTTATGCATTTGGTGGCGAGTTCACACCTCGTGTCCCTGTGGATAACAACCTATACGTGTACGATCTCAATGACCAAACATGGTCGATTGCTGATGCAACCGGGGAAATTCCTCCTCCTCGTGTTGGTGTTACAATGGCATCAGTTGCAGAGTCCATATATGTTTTTGGTGGAAGGGATGCTACACACAAGGAGCTTAATGAACTCTACAGTTTCAACACGGTTACGAACAAGTGGACCCTACTCTCGAGCAGCGAGATGGGTCCCCCTCACCGCAGTTACCACTCGACGACCTCAGATGACCGGCGAATATACGTCTTTGGTGGCTGTGGGGACGCCGGGCGACTTAACGATCTATGGGCTTATGATGTTCCTGATGGAAAATGGATCAGTTTTCCTATGCCAGGGGAGACTTGTAAGCCTAGGGGTGGACCTGGACTAGTTGCAATTCTTGGTAGAATTTGGGTCGTGTATGGTTTCTCTGGAGTGGAGCTAGATGATGTGCATTACTTTGATCCAAATGAAGAAAAGTGGGTCGAAGTTGAGACGAGTGGAGAAAATCCAACACCTCGAAGTGTATTTTCAACATTAGGGGTCGGGAAGTATATATTTATATATGGTGGAGAGATTGATCCAAGTGATTTAGGCCACCTTGGTGCTGGGAAATTTTCCGATGAAGTCTATGCACTCGATACTGAGACGCTAGTGTGGAAAAGATGTGGAGATGCCTCGGCTGCTGATTACCATCCAGGTCCACGAGGATGGTGCGCATTTGCAGGTGGGAAAAGAGATGGCCAAGAGGGATTATTGGTGTATGGTGGAAATTCTCCTAGTAATGATCGACTAGGTGACATTTTCTTCTTCACTCCTTCCTTTGATGTGAATGGAAAATGATGGGAATCGAGTTGCTTTTCGATGTATGATGATTTAGTTGCAGAGAAATGGATGATGTTGTTTCTTTTGGTGTGCATTGTGCTTGTATGTTGCTTTATAGAGCAACAATGATTAAAGATAAGTTTGTTGTATGGAAATTATGAGAGCACCGGGATGTAAGACTTATTTTCAATTTTATTAGTATTTAGTACTTTCGACTGGTTTTTTATCTGGGTTATGCTATTTGAATGCACTCGATGCCATGGCCCCACACACTCCATGAGAGGGACATGGCGCCTAGTGTGTTCAAATAAATTAATCATTTTTATTTTATGAACCACGCATAGGAGTGGTTCCATATAGTTTTGGTTTCCAGGGAATTGAACCGAATAAAAAATTGATGGTTTTTTTTTATAAGAGAAGAATCCAATCGGAACTGAATCCTTATGTTCTTTTGGTTCTGGTTCTGGTTATGGTTTTGATTTTCTAAACTAAAATTTTTAGACTTAAGCGATGGTAGATTCCGACTGGTAACAATCGAAAAAGGTAAGATCGTCGGCCTTGATCACGATGCGAATACAACAATCATATATGTCCTTGACATCAAAATATTCACTCTATTACCGACAGTAACATATCTCTTCATCCGCATGTATATACTCATTTTAAAAATTCTTCAATTTCTGTTCGTAGTTCTTCAACTTTTTTGAGAATAGTCGCACAAGTCCTGCAAATCTTTCAAAACAAGATAACAAGTGATTGTAAGATCAAGAGTAAAAAATTATTGTTTATTGATTCTTGAAGAACTGAAGGTTGAAAGTTTAAGGCTGAAGGATTGAAGCTGAATGACAGAACTAGTGAAAGAAAAATAATTTTTTATCTATGGCTTTTTGTTTATTACTTGTTTTGCAAAGTTATTGTAATATTGAAGGATTCAATAGTTGTTGGATAATTGAAAATGACTATTGGACTGGATAACATACATTAAGATTAAGAATTGATAATTGATAATTTTTTTCTTTAAATTTATATTTTTAAAAAAATAAAAAAATCGTGTTTTGTTCTATCGATTCTGGGTTTGGGTTCTAGTTCTGTTCTGAACCAAGAACCGAAACCGAATGATTTCTGATTTTTAGAGCCAGAACCTTTTAAAATTTTGAAAGAACCGGAACCGAACAGAACTGTTGGTTCCGGTTCTTTTGCCCAGACCTATATGAACTCACACATATCTTGCTAGAAATTGAATGAATAAACACATATTCTAAAATTTTTTGCATAATTTATGTGTAGTGACCGAGAATTTTTCTTTCATTTATTAAATAAACATTAAATTTTTTGAAATGCGTTGCTACAACCTCACCATGATTTAATTAAAACCCTGTTTGGTAGAGATTAAAATAAGATTTTTAGTAGATTTTGATAATTGTTTATTAGATGTGCGATTGAAAAGTTGTGGATCCAATAAAATGTTTAATTAAAATTAATTGTTGACTTTGACTTTATATTAATTGAATCATAACCAAACATGGGGTTAAAAATGTGTTCGTCCAGCCCTTTCAAATTTTAAAGTCAATAAGATAAATTTAAATCCAATTTAACTTTTCAACTAGATTTTATTCCTTTTGGGTCCAATTTATTTCAAATCCAAACTTTAATTTCTTTTATTATTATTGTCAAAATTTAGATTTATCAAACTAAATCTTCCCTTAACCAAATTTTGGAAAGAACCAACCCACTTTGTAACTGCTTACCTCATTCCCACGTTTATGTTCTTCTATCTATTGACACATAAAAATACCCAATTCATGCAGCCCAATTAAGCAATCCAAGGAATAGGTCCCATTCAAAGATTTTAAAGGAAAAGTTCGAATAAACCCACGAGAATGCACGATTATAGGGCGATAGAGAGAAGGGCCCAGTGTCGCACAAGCTTGGAGAACACCCAAGATTTGAGCGAATGTAGTGATTTATTATAGCAGTTATTAGGTAGTTAATAGGAAACCTTATCACATCCTGATGATCTAGGAAATTCGGCTGAAGATTTTTAGTAATGGCAGCGGTAAAGCATAAGGGTTTCTTGACAAGTCATCCATTATGGAAAAAGTGAACGGTTACAGGGCGATCAAGCAATTTGCAAGCGGTTGTAGAAGAGGAAAACTGTTCAAGGCGTATAAAAGAGAAAAGAAAACATGGAAGGAAGGACCAATCAATCAACTCTCAAAAGAGAACTATGTAATTTACTTTCATTTTAATTTTCTTGTCACACTTTCATTTATCTTATGTGCTTGCGCCCCTTGGAGGCGTTTTGTCTTTGTTGTAATCTTCATAAATAAAGCACCCCTCATTGGGACTTTGTCTCGAGAGGTTGTTGTTCCTTACACATCGTCTGAATCTCATGTTAATTGTTAGCCAAATTTAGAGCGAAATAATTTGGCACGCCCGGCTGGAAAACTTTCGTATGTTTTGAAGATACAAAAGCCAAGCATCATGCCTCATAAGAACTTCAATAAGGAACCAGCAAGCCATCGATCCAGTCTGTGTTCGAAAGTTATGAGGAGGAACAAAGTAATCCAGGAACAGAGGGACAAAGTTAGTGCCATTACGAACCAATGGTGGAATTGAGTCCTCAAACCATGCGTGCATTACTTGGTGAACTTACTTAAGATGTGGTTGAATGGGTAAATCTGCAATACGTTCATAAAATGGAAAAGTTTATTCAAACTGAAAGAATATACTATGACAATATAGCCAAACAATTAAGAACTTTGCATGACACCATGAATAAGTTAAAGGGCCAGGTTTTTCGGTCAACTTTTCCAAGTATAGGGCACCACTTTCAAGCGAGAACGAATGTGGGACATAACCTTACGATTGTGAACCCAAATCATGGAATAGAGCCACCTATTGGACCATCCTCTTCAAACCAGGGGGTGTTGAAATGGCAGGCTTAAATGGTGGTAATGGAATATCAAACTTGGGTGGTAACCCAAATGCAAGAAATAATGTCAAAAATAATGGACAGAATGCCCCACATGCTAATGACGACCCTTATGATCCCAACATCTTGTTGAGAGTAGGGGTGGCAAACGGGCTGGACAGTTCGGGAGTTCGGCTCGGTTCGGTTCGTTAAAAGTTCTGTTCGGCTCGTACAAAAAGGGACTTGGGCTTGGACCGGACAAAAAATTTGGGTATTGGACAGTTTGAGTTCGGCTCGTGAAGTTCGTGGACTAGTCCAACGGACTGAAATGGGTCGGCTCATCCGAAACGGTCACATTTGTGACCGTTTGGGTTTTTTTTATTTGTTTTTTATTTTTTTACACCTATAAATATGCACACATTTTTCTTGATTTGGATCACAATTCTCTTAACTCTCAAGTTCTCAACTCAACTCTCAAATTTCAATTGCAATATTCTACATTTCTACTTTCTAGTTATATTCTAATTTTTAGTGCTATAACCTATAAGCTTATAATATTTCATTTTCATATAAAATATTCAATATTGTCTCAAATTAAATATTTCATTTCCATCTCCAATTTCAAATTTCCAAATTCATTATTTCTAATGGCACACTCACAATCTCATGGTTATTTTTCTAGCTAATTTGCTGGTGAATTTTCCGGTCTCAACGAAATTCCAATTCCTGAAAATTTGGTGGATTTGGAAAATGAGATCGATGATATAGATACTAGAACTCCTCTTAATTTGGATGACATTGCTGGTGAAGATGTTGCTGTTACATATGGATCCGGCTCCGCTAGCACGACGGTAGGCTCCAGCAGAAATCCAAAAAGGGTGAAAAAATTGGACTGCTGGAATTTTTTCGAATTGATTAAAACAATGACCATCGAAGATAATGGGAATCCAGTATTCAAAGCATAATGTAAAACTTGCGGAGGACTTTTCTCTTGGAAGAAGGGTGGGGGCACAACACATCTCAACAGACATTGTAAAGCATGTCGAAAACCGGGCTCAGTTGAAGCAAACCAATCAACTCTACAATTTGGTCAATCAAGTCTAACCAATTGGGTCTTCAACCAAGAACTAGCGCGTCGAGAAGGAATGGTCATGTTCGTATCGAGTGGTGAGTTCCCGCTTTCAATTGTAGAAAGTTCACAATTCACAGAATTCATTCAAAAGTATCTCCAACCCAGGTACAAACTCTTTTCTAGAAATACTTTACGAGGTGATTGCATTAATAAATATTGCGAGAGAAAACAAAATTTTATAGATGCTTTAAATAAATATAATGGTAACTTATCATTTACTTCGGACTTGTGGACTGGTAATAATCATAGAGGTTATGTAGTTGTTACTTGTCATTACATTGATGATACTTGGTTAATGAACAAAAGAATTATGGCATTTAAAGTTATTGATTACCCACATAATGCAACAAATATTTTCAATGTACTACTTGCAATTCTTAGAGAATTTAACTGTGATAGTAAAGTTCGTAGTTTTACACTAGATAATGCTTCTGTTAATAAAGCAGTGATAGATATATTAGCTAACTACATGAATCCTGAATTTGATGGAGTCTTGTTTCATGTTCGTTGTGTGTGTCACATTTTTAATTTAATATTTCAAGATGGTCTTAAGCATATAGAAAATCAATTGAAAAAAATTAGGTGTACTTGCAATTTCATCATTATAGCACCTTCCAGAAAACAAGCTTTTGATGCACATTGTGTAGAAAATGGTATGCCAGTACGATCATTTGTTACAGATGTAGGACATAGATGGAACTCAACTTATTTATTGATTGAACATTGTCAAGGTTACGAGAATTTAATATGTGAATATTACAACGGTTGGCACTCACATGGCCCAAGTTTTGATTTGGAGGCTGATGATTGAGAACTTGTTTTTCATGTTAAAACTTTTTTGAAACCCTTTTACGATGCTACAAATGAATTATCTGGTGTTTATTATCTCACTAGTCCTTTAGTGTTGAAGCATTTTTATTGCATTGCTAATAATTTTAACAAGTACAAAACATTTCCTATTTTTAAGCAAATCATTTCATCAATGGAGAATAAGTTTAGAAAATATTGAGAAAATGTACCCACCTTATTTCCATTAGCAACGATTATGGACCCTAGAATAAATTTAGAGGGATCTAAACACACCATAAATGCAATATCAAATAAATTAACTTTTGGGACTCCATTGACATGTACAGATTTAGAAAAATGTTTATGTCAAATGTACGAACTCAATGCCGAAAAGTCAGGAAAAAATGTTAGAAGAACTGGTCCCACCAGTAGTGTGATACAAAATGAAGACAGTGATTTACTTTCCTACCTTCTGACAATGAAGGAAACTTCTAGTACACATGACAGTGGTTCTAGTTCTTCTAGTACATTTAATAGTTCAGATGAAACTCCAAGCGAGTTAACTAGGTATTTTTCACACGACCTTCTTAGCATGTTAGACGAGGACGAGAGAAATAATTTTGATATTCTTAAGTGGTGATTACTAAACGAGCTTCAATACCCAATTGTTTTTATGATTGCACGAGATCTACTAGTACCTCCGGTATCAACTGTAGCATCGGAGGCTGCTTTTAGTGCAGGTGGAAGAGTGTTATCTGAATATAGGTCAAGGCTTAAAGAAGACATACTGGAGGCCTTAATGTGCTTGAAGGATTGATAGTTTGTGGAGAAAAGGTTACAAAATAGGATAAGTGAAATTTTGGCAGAGGAATTCGGAGAACAATAGTATTGGTGAGTAAATTATTTTGTATTATTAATTATGATCCTTATAATTATGTATTATACTATAAATAATATATGCATTTTTCTTTTTCTGTATTTTGGATTCTTTCTTTCAAATTCAAATAAAAAAATTGTACAAGTAACATTTTGTTCGTGTACAATTTTAACTCCGCCTACAAGAAATTATATGTATTCGGTCCCAAGCCTGGATTAAAGGAGGAGGGTTATTTAAGTTTTTATATTTTCAAATTTCAATTATTCCAGTCGTTACCACTTACCCGTTTGAAGAAAAAAAATGGCCCACGAGCCGGCCTAAGTCCGGCTCGTACGGACGAGCCACGAGCCGTACTTGGGCCTGCTTCGTGTGGAAATGAGCCGGCTCGGTCCGGCTCATTTCCACACAAGCCGGCTTGTGGACTCCTTCGAGCCATGATCAAACGGCCCGGCTCTGCCCGTTTGACAACCCTAGTTGAGAGATCAAATTACCGAGATAGTGCATGATCAAATGGCTGTTGGAATGCGTCCTTGTATTAGGCCGACTTACACAAAACCATACCCTGATTGGGTAGATCAAGCATATCCATGGTCTAGAGGGTACAAAGTACCAAAATTTTCGTGCTTTACAGGTCTGGGAGAAGTTTTCACTCTAGAACATATAGGGCGATTTATATTACAATGTGGAGAAGTAACCGATTATCATAAGACGAGATTATTCCCTAGTTCATTGACAGGAATAGCATTCTCATGGTTCATTAACTTGCCAGCAAATTCTGTTCAAGCATGGCAGTAGTTTGAACAATTGTTCCACGCTCAATTTTATAAATATGAATCCGAAGTTACTTTGGACGATTTAGCGAATTTACGCCGAATGCCAAATAAATGGGCAGCAGGGAAAAGGAGGGGAGTATCACGCAATAAACTATTAAAGCAACTATATCAAGAAGGTGTCCGTGAAGTAGACTTATTGGGCTAATCGTCTAAACGTTCTTTTGATTTTTACGTGCTATATGGAACACCCAAAAAGAGAGTGAGAGTACCATGATCTGAAAAGTATGAATCACCTCCTAGAATACTACCTCCTCCTACATGTTGGTTCACAGGTGAAGAAATGCGAGAGGAAAGTAAAAAGAAAGTCCAAGATACAGAGACTCCAAATGAAACCTTGCAGATCGATTTAACAAGAGAGGTCAATCCAAGGAAAGACAAGTAAGAAGTAGAGATAGATGCAACGGAGAAGGATATTTTCAAGAAGCCATCTGTAAAGCTAACTAAACATTTAAGGCCATTGTATGTGAAGGCCTTAGTCAATGGTATATCTATGTCAAAAGTACTCATTGACAATGGGGCAGCAATAAATACTATCCCGTCCAGAATAATAAGGGCGTTCGCTAAGACAGAAAGTGAATGATCCCAATAGAGGTTATCCTCACAAGTTTCAATGGAGGAGCAACTTCAGCCAAATTAGTGATGTCGTTGGAAATAACTGTGTGAACAACTACTGGGACCACAGTTTTCTTTGTGATAAATGGTCCTACCAGTTATAACATGTTATTAGGAAAGATTGGATTCATGGAAGTCGGCGCATACCTTCATCGCTCCACCAATGCTTGGTTTTTTGGAAAGATAAAGGAAAAGAAGAGGTTGTACAAGCAGATCACATGCCTTTCATTGCAGAAGCAAATTCTGTGGAGAAGTTTATGTATGAAGGGAACTATGGACCTGTCAGAGTGGTCAAAAATGGAGAAGAAACTCAGATTATTGCATAGAGCGAAGAACCATTTTCGGTAGACGCGCTTACCAAAATGTTTAGGAAAATGAGGCCAAATATAGTGGCCCTCCAAGAGCCAGTGATTGGCAAGAACCCTAATGAACAGTCAGCAACATAGGAATTTGGCAGATATTCAGGCCTTTAAAGCCAAACCGATGGCTTTCTATAAAGAATGCAAAGAAAAGACAAAAGAAGAAGCAGGATTGAAGATTTGAAGAAATGATTAGCAATGTTCGAGTTAGAATAGAATATTGGCCTGGAAGTCAACAAGGTTGATTGCCTAGAGGAGGAAATGGTTACAAGCAATCTAGATGATGAAGTAATGGGGATTGTGAAACCAGGACATGCACAAGCACAAGCTCCTTTGGTAAAAGTGTACATTGGTGATGAAGGGGAATATCGCCCAACATTTATCAGCCAAACGCTTAGCCAAGAGGGCGAACGCAAGTATTTTCACCTCCATTAAAGCTGAAAAATCGGGACGTTTCGTACGAGAAGGTGGAGACTGTATAGGGGAAGTAGGATGCCTGATAGACAAAGGCATAGCAAGGATAGGAGGAGAAGTGGAAGAAGTGGAAATTATGGATGTCCTTGGTCTTTCCAATAAATGGAAAGTGCGATTAACATCAGTTGCAAATAACCTAGGCTTCACAAATGGCCAAAGTTGCTAAAAGATAGGATGAACAACTGAAGTGGGGTTAAAAGGGGATAAAGAAAAACCATTGGTAAAAGAGTATTGCAAACATCAATTGCTTGGGACTCTGATTTATTGATGGTATGGAAATGCTAGTCAAACTTTTTGAGAAACAAGGAGGAACAGGCCATGTTTGACCAAAGCCAAGCTGACGAGCAAATAATTGGGGAGCATATATCTCGACACTAGCCTTGGCATTTGTTCCATTCAAGATGTCATGGAACAGTTCTTCCCTAATCAAGTATTGAGTCCAAATAGGCAAAAAAGTGCTCACATCACTCATAGTAGGAGGAGGTTATACATAAATTGGGACTTGATGAGCAGAAAAAGGGGAAAATGTAGAGATTGAATTCAAGTTATAAAAGAATGTGAAAACATCCCTACTGGACATTTTAACAGGGTTGAGTTGGTTAATAACTAACCCATAGCAGCTGACCTATTTGGGGGAGTTGATGGAGCACCAAATTATGGAAAGTATGCTCTCAACCACATTTGAGCGAGCCAGAGAGGCCCATATCCCGTGGGAGATGCACCATTCCTCAATTGGAATTGAAGGGGAGCAATACCTCTATAAAAGGTGGCTAAGAAAAGTGAGCAACGATTAAAAGTTCTGCCACGCGCTAACTCATACGCTATGGGTAAATAAGACATAGAAGGTTTAAGGCTAGGCATACATAGAACATACATGCAAATCCAAACCTGAAGGAAGGCCACACATTCTGAATGAGTGGGCTCAGTAGCAGAATTGTCATTAAGTTCCTGCATTCTCGAATAGGAATCAGTAAACTTCTTATCAAATTTTAGGGCAGCTGCAGTAAACAAAAGGGCGGGAGAAATAGTATCGCCCAGAGGCGGAAGACTCACTAATGCTCCAACATCCCTTAGGGTAATAGACATGGGGCCAAGTGGAAAAACAAAAGTATTATATTCAGAAGACCAAAAACTCAAGGCAATGGGAAAAAGCACAAGATCATAGATTGGGGGACGAGAGCGATTTCTAACAAATCGATAATATTAGCATGATCAAAGATTGCTTTGGTAGGACCATGGTTTATCATACGTGCATTCCAACAACGAAAAGTAGTATCAATTTTGGGACGAGTGTGGATACCTTTTTCACAGGTTGGCTTTAGCCGAAAAAGGTTCAGAAAGGGTAGATCTTGAGTGCAAGGGAATAACTGACCCACTACCACTTTCCCAACAGAATCAGCATCATTAAATGCTCGGCCTAGGAAGAACTCGTTGAGGTTAGGTTTGGCTGGTAAAAGGGATGCTAAGTTTACATATGGTTCAGTAAGAAGCAATTGAAAAGCTTCGAAACTAAGAGAGTTATCAGAAATATTCTTTGAGGTCACCATTTCACAAAGTATAAGCTTTCGAAGTTATCTAAAGCACAGACATATGAGTAGATAAGCAAGACGACGAACAGTACCTTTTATAGGTGAAAGGAAATGTGGTGACGAAGAACGTGGGTAATGGAGTGATAAAGTGGAGTGTCTTTTGGTTTGTGGGAGTTGTGGGATATTACACTTTTTAGGATGTAGAAATACGCCTTCAAACAGAAAAAATGATTGGAAATTTTTTCACTTTCTTTGAAGTCCAAACATCGCGGGAAAAGCATAACAAGTGAATATGGCACAAAATTAATAATTGAAATTAATTTTTTCCATATTGGGGGGATAAACCAATGAGAATGCCCAAATATAGGGCAATAGAGCGAAGGGCCCAGTGTTTCCCAAGCTGGGAGAATGCCCAAGATTTGAGCAAATGCAGTGGTTTATCATAGCAGTTATTAGGTAGTTAATAGGCAACCTTATCACATCCCGATGATCCAGGAAATTAAGCTGAATATTAGGAGTAATGGCAATGGTTAAGCACAACGGTTTATTGACAAGTCATCCATTATGGAGAAATTGGACTGTTACAGGGCGACAAAGCGGTTTGCAAGCTGTTGTGGAAGAGGGAATTGTTCAAGGCATATAAAAGAGAAAAGAGAACATGGGAGGAAGGACCAATCAATCAACTCTCAGAAAAGAACTATGTAATTTACTTTCATTTTAATTTTCTTGTCAAACTTTCATTTATCTTGTATGCTTGCTCCCCTTGGAGGCGTTTTGTCTTCGTTATAATCTTCATAAATAAAGTACCACTCATTGAGACTTTGTCTCGAGAGGTTGTTGTTGACACATCGTCTGAATCTCATTTTAGTTGTTAGGCGTGAAACATCTTCCCTTACTCGGCAGATTATATTTCCAAATCCTCACCAATTACTGTAAATCAAATATTCACCCTAATTTACTATTTTAATTCCAAGTCAATACATAATATACAACAACTCAGCATTCACGAGCCACACACACACAATAACTCTCTAGGTATGAATTCCTTCTTCTCAAACTGACTCAATTTGGTTTAGGCATGAAAATTACTCAACACACTACACTAATACTGTAGTGACCGAGAATTTTTGTGACTTATTTAAATGAATATTATTTATTTTTAAAATGTGTCGCTACGACTTTGCCCATTTATTTTAAAAACGTGAACGTCTAGCCTATGAAGTGAAATTGGGTTTATTCAATTCTTAGTCCATTTTCAATTTTATTTAAAAGAGTCCCAGTTTCATTATTTATTTTTAAAGTCCAATTTCAAATGTATTCCAAATTTATCTTTGATAATTTTGAGTCCAAAACTATTTTAATCCAATCCAACTCTTTAAACCCAACCTATCAATCCTTGGCCCAAATTCATGAAGCCCAATCAATCTTACAGCCTAATTATCCACGATTACTTTCAAGAAATCCTCTATCCAGGTTCTGTGCATTCCCAGGTGATTTTATCCCCAAAATTTCCTCCCCAACTTCCTTTTTAGCATATTCAACACATCTATTTCTTCCCCCTCACGTGCCCATAACTGATTTTGCATCCCCCCATTTCTCCATTAGTTCCCTTAATCAAAGATCCATCCTTGCTTTCCAATTCTTCCCAAGACCTTCACTACATGAACAATCACTGAATGTCTTCTTCCCCATCATCACTCCCCAATCCTGTGAAACAGCCAAATTCTAATCAAAAGAATCCTCACTCACTCAATTATCAATAATCAAGCATTTACCAAATTGAAACACAACCTACCCGTTAAATTTTCCTTTCCCCAGTTGCATTCACACACATACAGAAATTCTCAGCAAACTCAAAAACACCCAGAGTATGAAATATCCTTCCTTCCAATGTTATCATCTCTATAGACTTGAATTTTTACAATTTCGACTCAAAATTTGATGCTAGGAAGTCAATTTTCTAGCCATCAGCTATACAAGAAATCAGCAGCCTCGATCCTACACAATTGACTGCCATGGCTGTCCCTCTTGAGTCTCGTACTCCTCATTACTCTCCAATCCAATTCACGGATTTGGAGGAAATGAATATCGTCACCTTCATCCAAATTAATGGGTTTGAAGGAGACGAAAATTGGAGCCAGAAACACCTCAAGAAACCGCACAAATCGGCCACCCATCGAACTACTGTCGAACCCCACGCACATCAAAATCGAACCTCCATTTATGAATCCACCAGTCCACCAACATACTGCCCATTCATTCCAAGAACCACCACATCGAAGCTGCCACTGCCCAAGTTCCAATCAACACCCGAACCCACAACCAATCCAATTAAAATCTTCGATAGTAAATTACACAGACCCCCCAATCACCACTTCAATCCATAACATCGAATCTCAGGAAACACCACCTACAGCCCACAATCGCAGCTCCCCCGCTACTGCCCCATCTAGAAATATCCACCATTCATCACCAAACAAAACCCAAGAAACCCAAACAGGAATTTACTCAAGACTTACCTCGAAAGGAGTAAGTGTACACTTGAATCGAAAGGAGTAGCAACATACTTGCAATCAACATAATTGTATTTTTTTCAACATTTTCTCAACATATTGTGATTGATCAAGAAAAATACCACTACTTGTTTTAGTAATTCGCATTCCCAAAATAAATTTAGCCTCGCCAAGATCTTTCATGTCAAAATGATTTTTGAGCATATTTTTGGCCTCATTTATAACATGAATATTAGAGCCAAAAATCAACATGTCATCAACATATAGGCCCATAATAACATGCGAATTTTCCCAAGATTTATAATAAATGCATTTATCACTCTCATTCACTTTATACCCATTTTCAATCATGCAAGAATCAAATTTATCATGCCACTATTTAGGAGTCTGCTTTAAGCCATAAAGGGATTTAAATAGCTTACGCACTTTACCTTCTTCACCGGGTTGTGTAAAACCTTCGAGTTGGTCCATATATATTTCTTCATCAAGATCACCATTTAAAAAAGCATTTTTAACATCCATTTGATGAATAATCAAATTATGAATAGAAGATATTGCAATTAGCAATCTTATGGATATTATTCTCGTAACCAAAGAAAAGGTATCAAAAAAGTCTAAATCAACTTTTTGTTTGAAACATTTTGCGACAAGCCTCACTTTGTACTTTTCTACACTACCATTCCGGTTTTAATTTCTTCCTTAGGCCCATTTACACCCAATAGTTTTACAACCTGGTGGTAAATCAACCAATTTTCAAGTTTTATTTGAAATTAGTGATTCTATCTCGTCATGTACAGCTTCTTTCCAAAAAAAAAAAAACAACTGGTGATGAAAAAGCTTCTTGCTAAGAAAGTGATTTTTCTTCGATGTTATAAACCACGTAGTCAAGACCAAAATCTTTTTCAATTCTAGCTCTTTTACTCCTTCTAATTTCAAAATTTTCTTCATTTTGCAAACTTTGAGTAGAAGAGTTAGATTCTGGAGTATGTTTTTCAATTTGTTGGCCGCCACTATTTTTCAATTTAAAAGGAGATTTTTCTTCATGAAAAATAGCATCACCAGACTCAAAAAAATTTTATTTTCAATATCAAAAAATCTATATGTTGTACTATTTTCTGCATAACCAATAAAGGCACAAGTGTTAGCTTTAATTCCCAATTTAGGTATTTTAGGATCTGTTAACCTCACAATGGCTAAGTATCCCCATACTCTAAGATATCCCAAATTTGGCTTATGCCCCTTCCACACCTCAAAAGGTGTAATTTTAGTCTTTTTATGTGGCACTCTATTTAAGACATGACAAGCAGTTAAAACCGCTTCACTCCAAAAATTTGAGAGTGCACAAGAATCTAATAGCATAGCATTTGTAAGATCAATCAAGATTCTATTTTTCCTCTCCGCCACACCATTAGAAGCAGGTGAATATGGTGGAGTAGTTTCATGGATTATTCCCAATGATTCAACATATGAATTAAATCCAAATGATTCATATTCTCGACCTCTATCACTTCGAATCCGTTTAATTTTTCTACCGAATTGATTTTCAACTTCTAGGAGGAATTTTTTGAAATAGTCAAAAGCATCACTTTTATTTTTCAATAAATAAACATAAGCATATTTTGAACAATCATCAATAAAAGAGATAAAATATATATTTCCTCCACGAGTTAAAATTCCTTCAAATTCACATAAATCAGTATGAATTAATTCTAACAATTCGGTATTTCTTTCAACACTTTCATGAGGTCTTTTTGTAATTTTCACTTGACTACAAGTCTCACTTTTTTCTAAATCTTTTTTCACATTGGGAATTAATCCTGAACTACTCTTGATTCCCACATATTTTTTATTTATATGACATAAACGAGCATGCCAAAAATTCAGTGAAGAGAGCATATAAATAGAAGTAGAAGCATTTTTATTAGCACTTACAATGTTTAATTTGAACATTCCATCACTAGCATATCCTTTGCCAATAAAAGTACCTTTTTTGGTAATCACATACTGATCAGATTCAATTGTTTGTTTGAAGCCAGCCTTATTCAGAAGATAACCCGACATCAAATTCTTCTCATGGAAGGTGTATATAGTACATCTTTTAATGTCAAGACTCTTCCAGAGATGAATTTGAGTTCAACATCTCCAGTTCCAAGAACATGTATGGTATGAGAATCTCCAAGCATTATAGTCATAGGCTCCTTAAGAGGAGTATAAGTTTTGAACCAATTTTTATCATAGCAAACATGTTTGCTTGCTCCAGAATCAGCCCACCATCTTTCAACACTTTGCACCATATAAATTTCAGTAATCATAGCAACAAGGGGTTCTTCGGAAACATTAACCTTTGGAAAAGGCTCACGCTTCCGGTATTTGCAATTGTTAGCAAGGTGCCCAAATTTTCCACACACAAAGCAAGTTTTGCCTTGTTTATTTTGTGAAGGATGTAATTGATTCTTATTCCACTTGCTTGAAGTTCCCTTGTTTTGTTTATAAGGATTTTTCATATTTTTCTTATTAGGTTTCGAAACATATTTTTTAGAATTCTAACCAGTAGGCAAATTTTCAGAAATTAAATTTACTTTTGTGGAATATCCATTATGTTGTTCAATAAGTGCATCTTGTCCTCGTGCTTCTTCTTCCACATGAATGCGTGTGATAAGAGTTTCAAGAGACATCTCCTTCTGCTTGTGGAGCGTGTTCTTTTGAAATTCCCTCCAAGATGGTGGGAGCTTGTCGATCATGCCAGCAACAATAACGTTGTCTCCAAATTTAATACCTTCAGATAAGAGCTCGGCAACTATCATTTGAAAATCTTGTGCTTGCTCCACCACAGATTTTTCATCTGCCATTTGATAGCGGAAATATCTACTTGCTGCATATTTTTTAGTGCCCACCTCTTCAGTATCATATTTGCTCTACAAGACTTTCCAAATTTTCTTGGCAGACAAGAAAGTAGTATCATAGTAATCATAAAAATGATCAGTAAGACAATTTAAAAGATAATTTCGACAATTATACCCATCGTTTTTGTATTGCTCCACTTTTTCATCATGCACAAGATATTCATCATCGTCCATGCCATCAGTTTTGATTTTTCTTGGATCCTTCTCTGTGAGGACATAAGCAACTTTGAGCAGGTTGAGGTAAAAGAGGACTTTGCCTTTCCAACACTTAAAGTTCACGCCCTTGAAGCGAAAAGGCTTGTTGAGATCTCCTACACTTTCATTGGTCTTTTCCATGATTTGATCCATTAGTTGAATCTCCTTAAAATTGTTAGTGAAATTGCAATATAAATATAAAATATTATAATAATAATAATAGATACAATAACCGTAACCAGTTAGGCTGAAGCGCAGATATCTCGCTCTCTTTAAGGAGATTTTAGCCCTCTGCGGTGTTGGAAAAATATCAATCATCGGAGCAACCAAAAATCTCTGACTAGTCCCCTCCAGAATATAACAGCCCAACTTAAATGTTGTGTGGTTAAATCCTTATTTTGGATTAACCCAAAGCTCTCACAGAAGAACACCCTTCTATTGGTCAAAAATAACTCACAAAATTATATATTTAATTATGCATGGGAGAAACCGTTTGTCAATATGTATAGCTATCAAATGTGTTTTTGAAATGCAACGAGTGTATATATATATTCCTATTGCCCAGTGCATGGCATTTATAGGAACATTTGAATCATAACTATGTGAATGGACCAATCATAAGATAACAACTCTAGCAAAAATGTTTGAAAACTATTGGTTGTAAAAATGGTTCAATTATAATCCTCCAAAGAAATGGTTACGTGTGCACCAATGTCTTGAAGAATTCATGTAGCCAGTTATTGATCAACAACATATGAGCATGTGGGTTTGATTATGCTCCAATCAAATTTCAACATTGATCGCCATTTTAATAAATGTTACAACACTTTCTCAACACAAACTATTTGGTCTGCAACTAAATTTTAAGACCACTACTCATTTTTTATTGACTTTTAGAACCTGGAGTTTGTTGTTTTCTATTTGAGGATTTTCGACCGGCACATCGATTACAATTGAAGGAAATGTGAATAGTAAGAATCTTCGTATGGAAGACTGAATAAATGAAGGCAAATGCACAATGCCTTTTAGTTTGGAGAGAGAGAGAGAGAGAGAGAGAGAGAGAGAGAGAGAGAGAGAGAGAGAGAGAGAGAGAGAGAGAGAGAGAGAGAGAGAGAGAGAGAGAGAGAGATGTATGTTTATTTTTAGGTGTATGCTATGTTTTGATACTTGTTATACTGAGTTTTTTAGTCCATTTTAGTCCATGATTGTCAATATTTGATCCTTCATTTACTGTTGTAACTCTAATGGCAAGTGTCGAGTTCACCATATATGAAATGTCAAGAAACATATTTCAAATGACAAGATACACATTTTAAATGACAAGAATTGGATGAGATGTCTAGAGACGATTATATGGGTTGACAACCTTTAGAAATGAGGATATACCCAAACTAGTAGAGGCAATAATAATTTAGTACAATTAAATGTGTGTCAATATAGATAGAGATTTCATACTTTGAGTCAAGTCAAGAAGAAGTAAGAGACCCCATTGCACCGACAACTATGGAGGATAAAATGTCTACTTTCGGGTGGTGGGTTCGAGGCACCATATTATGAGGATAAAATGTCTGCTTTTGGTCAGAACGTTGACAACACGTTGTCAAATGTTGGAAGCGATGGAACACACTTTGAGTCAAGTCAAGACGAAGTAAGAGATCCCATTGCATCGATAGCCATGGAGGATACTAATGAAGATCTGGAAACTATTCCCAATGGCGAGCCCTGTTCGTCGAGGCCAAAATTGTTGAGTGCTAGGACTATGGCCCCATACACTCGGAGTGGTCGTAAAAGAGGAATCAGAGATGGCCGGTGATTAGATGAGTTCCTCATTGGTATTATTTTGTTTTATCATCTCTAGGAATTATTTTGTTATGTATTAGCGAATTGTTACCACATAAGTTATTTTGTCCTTAAAGTACATGGTTGTTTTGTCAAAACTGATATGTAGTAATTGCGACAATGTATTGGTCATCTCAGGAAACTGTGTATCTATGCATTTTGACTTGTTTATGACTAATCTCGTTCTAGATATATGAATTATCAAGTATCTAGATTTCCAGGGACTAAGTATCAAGAATTATATTTCAAATGTCGAGATCGTTTCGAAATGTCTATATGAAGTGCAATGCAGTCATCACAAAGTCATGCTCGAGAAAATACAAAAAATACCCAAATTCGTGAATGACAACCTCGAAAAATAGTACCAAACTCATGAATGAATAGGTAACTCATCACAAACACACAAATCATCTTAACAAAAATAATCTTATTTCAACAGGATTGATGAAACATATTAATTTAGATAGACTCACAATTTTTTTGTAGTTAAAATGTATAACCAACGGGAACAACAATGGCACTTTGAATAAAAAAAAAAAGCATTGAGTAGCCAATATCTTTTCCTATTAATCAAATGTCAAATTGAATTCATTGTTGGATGATGTTAGTTGGTGGATTAGCGTTCAAATCTCTATCAATATTGCTTCTTATTTAACAGTGATACTACTTCCATGCAAACAAGGAAATTTTACTACCTACACACTAAATCTTTGATTTTCCTCAACCATAGTTTATCCACTATGTCTCATGCATCTTATAGTGATTTTTTAGCTCCCAATGGTGATGGCCTCAACATTGAAGTGCCCATTCACCAAACTCCTCATCATGAGTTCAACCAAAACAATTCTGCACTAGGTTCATCGATTTGTAACACAATCATTATCAACTCCGATGATGAAGAAGAGGTGTTATCCAACACACTCGGTGCCATTGACCTTCATGGTCAACCCCTGAACAATCAAATTAATCATCATCTTAGGGTAAGCTTGCATCATATTCCGTTTCCAACATTTCTTGGTGAGGAAGAAGAGAATATCTTGTTTGGGATTCATTACGAGGACAAGTCAACTGATGACCTCGTGAGAGACAATAAATCTCCTGAAATCTCCCATATCTACATGCCATGGATACAAGTAATATAATATTTAAAATAATAACTAGATTGAGCATGGGAACACCAGTAAATATGTAAGATAAAAACTTCAAACGATTCCATATACAAACCCATGAGTTATTGATGTGAACACCTTTGGTACTGACCAAAAATTTCCACAACAATTTGAATCATCCCAAGAAAGCTAAAATTAGTAAAGATTAATCTTGACCCAAGTTTAAATCTAACCAAAATTCAAAGGTTAAGAGAAACATAGCCCAATGGATAGAAAATTAAACAAATTTCAAGATGGATAATAAAACTTAACCCAACTCATTCTCCCCAAAATTCCAAGAATATTGATTCTTAACCCAATGGAAAGGAACAAGTAAATTTCAATATTTCTTCCAACAATCACAAGAAATAAAATACTCCAAGTGAAGTCGAGAACATTACCTCAAAGAGACTTGAGAAAAGAGGAATTTAATCTCATATTTCTTCACACGAGAAGAGAGCAATGAACAACCAAGTTATTGGTTTGAGAGTGCCTATTTCTAGTATAAGAATAAGAAAATAAAGAAAATATGAAAATAGAAGAAAAATGCGCATTTTTGAAATTTTCAGCAACTTTCGGTCGACCGACAAAGTCACTTTCGGTTGACCAGAACTCAGCCGAAATGAACTGAGGCTTGTCTAAATTTTCTAGACTTTTCGGTTGACCGATAACTTTAAGTTGACCTAAAGTGACTGATTCTGCCCCTTCAGTATTCTGGTCATAACTTTTGATCCTAACGTCCGATTGAGCGATCAAAATGATTTGGAAACTAGATGAGAAGAGATACAATTCTTTAATAAATAGTGAATCTCAAATTCGGATGTTATCTCTGTCAAAACTATACTTGAGTCTCAAACTTGATGCATCTTCTCGCCTTTCAATTGGACTCCATTCCATAGCTCGTAAGTGAGTCCCGCCATCAATTCTTGGACCTCCTTGGACTCGGATCTAGTCATGGGTCCCACCGACTTGTGCATCAAGGTTTGACTTTCTCGATTCTCATCGGTTATCGTGTTCTCGAGATTTAAGTAATGAGATGTCAGGAAATACATTTCAGGTATCATTATCGACATTTAGGAGATGTCTAGAACGACATGAAAAGTTACGATTGTGCATTTCTAATTCTCCTTAACAACCAATTCCACCACTTACAAAGCATCATTCTCGACATTCATTACATATCGAGAACGGTATTTCGGACTGCACAACATAAATTTTATCTTCTTCTTCTACCACCAAATCACCAGTAATGAACTTATCAATATACAACTACCTTAAATTCTATCTATCTAATTCATTTAAGAAAGATGTGACAATATTGAATGAACACACATAAAAAATCATGAATTCAAGTGCAAATATTCAAATATTCTAACTTCAAATAGGTTAATAATTCTTCAAATAATCAAATCTATTGTAATCCAACCTATAAATATTCAAGAAAATTTATCAACATGAACAATATGTAAAAAAACAAATTACCTTCTACCAAGATTTATGAGCCAAAGAACTACCAAACTTGAATGCTAATATACTTTTCAAAGAAAATGAAATGATTTTGACAACTTTGAGTTTATAACTTGTTCTTAATGTTAATCGAGTTTTGGAATAATCATCTTCATTGTTCAAAAATATTTGGTCAATATCAACTGTATAATTGTATCGCAAGGAACTAAAAGGTAATAACCATTAGGTAATACTCAATATGTAATAACCAATATGAAGATACTAATCTCGAAACATGTGCAGTATTTAATCTAAATCTTACCTTTTAATTTTAGTAAGGGCATAATAGACATTTTGGTCCTAAAATTGGCCATTTTTGCAATAGTTATTAAAAATGACTATTTTTGGTTTGATAAGCATAAAAATGGCTATTTTTATAAATTCCCTTATTTGTTCAATTACCTTCTGTGGTGGATGGATAACGTTTTTCAAAGTACAATGACAAATGAGTAACATGGTAAAGTTTAATGATGGTTTAGTAACATGAGTGATAGTAACATGAGTGAAAGTACACTGATCATTCATATATTTAACTCATTATTGTAACAAGCATGAAATTGGACATTTTTTAAAATTCTCCCCTTTCTTTTTGGAAGAAGGCGGCTGAAAAACTTAGATACGGAGAGATAATGCAACTTTATCGTTTTTAGGGTTTGGAGTTATAATAAAATTGAAAAAAAAAAAAAAATTGTTGTGACATTTTTTTTATGCCCTCATTTAGTGAAATTGTTGTATGGACAAATGTTTGGCGCTAATTTTTCCTCCAATGTAGGATTTTATTTTATTTTATTTTATTGAAAAAATAGGGGCCTTTTTATATGTCCTAATTATTGTTAATAAAGGTCAAACATAGTTGAGGACCTGATTAATTATTAATAGGGGCACATGACTTATTTTGTACTTAAATTGACTCTTTTAATACTCTCAATTTTAGTAATGATTAAGATTTAAATCAAAGATATGTTCTCGTATTCAGATTTATTAAAAAGTGGCTTTCATATGTATAAAAAAAAATGTGTTAAGAGACCAATAAATTCGGAATAACACATCCGAACTCGGATCAATTGAATCTCTAGTCTAAAGCCTAATCTTTTAATTTAAAGGAAGATAAAAATAAAGTAAAGTAAAATGAGAAATAAAAAGGAAGCCACTTGCTAATTACAAGCATGGGACCATTTACAGCGCGTTGTGCATGCTAAAAGCAAGTTTTGGTTATCCCACCACTCCTTTTATCCGAGTTTTGGGACTTCTTATAAAAAAATATAGAACATTAAATAAATAAATAAATAAATTTTCAGTTGTACAAATCCTTAAAATAAAGATCCAACCCTATATATTTTCTTTTTCTTTCACTGACCACCCGAGCCGAATTTAGGTTGTGGAATTGCAACCCTTTATTCGAGTCATTGTATCATGTGTATTGTCCAAGAAAAAAGGGCATAATGTCATGAATAGTATGACTACCACGCAGCCCTTCAACTTGGCTAGACCATATATGGGCCTTCTTGATCATCCATCCTTTGACTAGCCCCATATGCATACTCTAGCTAGTTGGAGTTGAGCAGAAATTTTTGTAAATAAATTATAACTTCTAAATCTTCACTCCCTTTCTATCTTTAGGTGAAATATAGCGATTCTTTTTGCAAATAGCTCAAAGAGAGGTAGGAGAAGCCATTTGGTTTCACGAGATAAGTTGGCCCTTTCCTTTGTTTATATTTATATCTAACCATAGAGAAGGTACGTAAGTATTGCTGTTTAGGGTTTTAATGCGTCGACTACACATATTCTTTCTTTGTTTTTTTTGTTCATTGCATTGTTATGGCTATTAAATAATTTGAAGTAGATCATTGTGTTGCTATCAAGCCTAAATGGACTTGACATATCATCCATAAAGGCCAATGTAGGGCCCATAGGCGTCCAACAGCGCTCCAAATTCTATAGCTAGAAGTCCATTAGTCCAAACTCATATAGTCCGAACTTCAATGTTCAGACTCCTTATGGCGGACTGATATTATCCAGAGTCTATGCACGAACTTGTGACGAGACTGATTAATGTGTCAGAGAGATGTGACCAAGTTGCAACTTGATGTGAGAACATCTTTAAAGGGATGTGATGGCTGCCGTAACCCAATGATAATGATTGCAACCAAAGAAATGATTTACCTCATGAAGGATTAGGAATATGTCACCTGTAAAGTATAATACATATCACAATCTATGATAACAACTACCACTATAAATAGATTACATTTGTCTCCAAATAAAAGGTCAGAAACTCAATAATTAGAACTTGATATACGAATCTCACTCCCATTTCTCTCTTTTACATACTTAGATTTCCTCCATGGAATGAGTTCCGACATGAGCGTTCGAGTGCATACGAGAGTCACCCCAGCCACTGTTGCACACCGATTGTTTGTCCAAGTGCCCCGGATGACCCCGTGTTCAAGAGGCAGGAGCTGCAACGTGTTGATCCAAAGTTCCACTAGATTTTTTGGTCAACATTTTTTCGTAGTATGTAGGAAATTAACCACACTTCTAACCACGAATTCACGTGATAAACAGCTACCAAGAAAACCTTGGAAAAAGGGAAAAGAACCTCTTGAAAAAGAGTGGAGAAATACCGTAAAAATTCTTGAAAAGGCTCAAGACTTTGAAATATAAGTTTCAGAACAAAGACTTAGGGTCCCAACTTTGATACTTAACCCTCTCGATTCCACTGCATTGGGATGTGTGCCTTTGAGCACGCATAATGAGGTTGATAATTTAGTTGCTGCTGCCCCCAAACCACGTAACCACACCTGCTCCTATTGATGTAATACCTTCTAAACCTCTTTGTGTGACCCCTGTGAATAATTTGGTGAAGGGTAATACTTCTGTGGTTAATAATCCATGACCCAATGATAAGTGTATTTTATACACTTAAGGATATGTTAAAACGAGAATATATCATTGTGTTTTATGAATTTTTCTACCTAAATTGTGTTTAATTGTTGTTATTTCAAAGTTTATTCAAAAAGAGAAACAAGGAAGCAATTGAGGAGAATAAAGGTCAAAAGTAGAAAAAATGAAGAGAAACAGAAGTTCTGGGGTCAAATTGCTCAAGTTAAAAGTTGAGGACACACTGTGCAAATAAAATCAGGGGACTAACTTGAAAGGTAAGAAAAGTCGTCCAATTCCAAAATATATATATAATTGCATGGTATAAGCTTTGTTGACTGAGCTATGGTGGCTGAGGTTGTAGAATTAGGGACTGCTTTCTTTTGATTTGTTGTGCACGCATATTTCAGATCGTGACTGCCTCGTGTGGAAAAAGCAATGAAAAATGTTAAGAACCCACATAGATAGAAACCCGGAATGTGAGAGAAAAGCAGAAAGTGGTGATCATCCATGAGCGTTGAAAGGACTTTCATTAGAAATCATAGATTGACCACGTGGGATTTGGACTTGATTATGCATAATGAGCCACACAGTATTGAGTATATCTTTTGCATGAGTATGCGTTTGATGTTGGCTATTCACACACACGCTTGAAACTCTGGCATGATATAACTAGAAATTATTTTGCATTGTTGTTCATAACTATTGCTTAGAGCGTGAATTCATTTGGACTATGGAGGCATATGGTAAGCATGTTGACACAACAAAAAAAATATTTTATCTCTTATCTCTTTGATTTTGTAGTTTATTATCCATTGTTCGAGGACGAACAATAATTTTAGTTTGGGGGTATTTGATAAGTGTATTTTGTACACTTAGGGATATGTCAAAACGAGAATATATCATTGTGTTTTATGAATTTATTCTACCTAAATTTTGTTTAATTGTTGTTATTTCAGATTTTATTCAAAAAGAGAAACAAGGAAGCAATTGCGGGGAATAAAGGTCAAAAGTAGAAAAATTGAAGAGAAACAGAAGTTCTGGGGTCAAATTGGTCAAGTCAAAAGTTGAGGACACACTGTGCAAATAAAATCAGGGGACTAACTTGAAAGGCAAGGAAAAGATGAAGAATCGCAGCAAAAATTCTTTATACGCGATCGCCTTTCTTCTAAGTAGTGATCGCGACTTAGGCGAATTTTTTATGCAGAACTAAAAAAAGGGCTGTCACACGATCGCTGGCATCCTTACCACGCGATCACGTGGGCTTCCGACTGGGCCTAGTTTGGGCTTTTGTGCGATTTTGACAGATTTTACTCCAGAATTTAACCTAAGATATATATATATATATATATATATATATACAGCGCTATAGGCAACGCAAGAGGGGACTTTTTCTGAGCTGAATATCATAGAATTCTTGGCGATTCACAAAGATTGGGAGGAAGATTCAAGCACAGCAAAGGCGGTGGAATTGAGGAGCTTAACACGGGAATTCAATTCTTGGTGCAAGACTTCTTTTTCTTGTCGTTAATTTCTTAGATTCCATCATGTTTAATTCTGAATTTTACTGTTTTTGTTCTTCATTCTTGATGTGTAACTAATCTTAACGTTGGGATGAATGATGTAGCCTAGTCAATGATTTCAATTACATATTCCTTGTTTTAACGCTTTGATGCATGTGTTGGTTTATTATTGTGTGTAATGCGGAATGAACTGGCCACTCTTTCATGATTTCATATGTTATTTCCATAATCCGAGAGGTAAGTTAATAACATAGATCTAGGTAATAAATTCGATAATTGAACGAGAGATAGAGATATACTCTTGTGATTATTGCGATCGCGTGTGAATTCTTGTGTGTAATGCATCTAGGTAAGGAATATTCAGACCCGCTGTAGAGATACAATGTTGACTTATTTAGATAGGATTGATTTAAACTCGAGAGAGGAATCTCAATTTGAATTAGTGAATTCGATCGAACACATATTTAGGAAATAAAATCTGGAATTGGAATTGAGTTAATTGGCTAGGTGAACTCGTGAATCTCAACTACATTCAACCATATTTAAAAACAGTAGCAATCGTGAAATCTCCATCTAGTGCAAAAGTTAAATCTTTTAGTTATCATTCATAATTTTAGTTTTAAAACAAATCGAAGTTCATTCATTGATTCAAATAAAGATAAGAATTTACAGATTTCGTTAATTAGTAAGCAGTCCTTGTGGGAATGATAATCCGGTCTCTTAGATCCATTTTAACTACTCTTCACGACCCGTACACTTGCGGGGATATCTCGCATCGCGAGATATCAGTGAACACTCAGGAGTACACGGCATCCTCCTGTGCATGGGCAAATGGCCCCTCCACGTGTTGCCCCACGTGGTACTATTGCTCCACCTCATGCTAATGAGGCACCTACTACTGCTCCAGGGACACAGGCTCCAAATAAGATATCATATGCAATTTCCTTGGCTAGAAAACCATCTATCACTCAGACTGAAAGGAGCTAGAATAAATCCTTTGCCTCAGTCTCGCAGGCACTGCCAAATTCTTTTTTGCACAGGTTTTCTACTAAGAACCCCTCTCTTCATTTGAACTAACCTACAGTTATTTTTTATGATGAAGATCAATTTTTAGCTATGCCATACAAGTTCACACTTGTTGGAAAATTCTTGAGTAGGAAACCTCCTATTACTAAGGTATGTGGGAGCTTCCTTAAATTTGGATTTTTTGGTGATTTTTCTATTGGTTTAATTAATGCTCAATACATCCTTATTCACTTATCGCACGAGGATGATTATGCTCAGCTTTTCCTCAAGCCTTCTTGGTACATTGATGGGTGCCTTATGAAGGCTATCAAGTGGACACCTAGATTTAACCCTGGACATGAGAGTCCCATAGTCACTGTCTGGGTTTCCTTTCCACTATTGCCCATACATTTTCTTGCAAAAGGTGCTTTGTTTGCTCTAGCTCGGGCCATTGGGATCCCACTGCGCATTGATGAGGCCACTACTGATTTGAGGGGACCTAGTGAGGCCAGGGTTTACATTGAGGTTGATTTTTCATTTGCTCTTCCGGACCACATATGGATTCAGCGTGAGAAATTGTAGCGCCCCGAGTTCCGTATACCCGATTCACTACGTCATTTTCTGTCTAAATTTTTTCGAATAATATTTTTGCGGAAGAAATAATTGAAATTCATTTTTGGCAACATTAAATAAACTGTAATGGCCGATAAAATTGAAAACATTTATGAAACCATTTGAAATAGTAAATCGAACCATTAATTTTGTAAAGAAATTGACAATGTCATAATTTCTCAAATAAATGAACTTCTCTAAATTATTCGATTGTTTGGAAAAATACGGAAATCATTAACGTCAAACTTTCCACCGTTCAACGATTATTGCCACCATCATTCATCGCTCGCCACCGTCTCCGAAATCTGCAAAACTGTTAAAAGTAGGGTGAGTATTTCATGGGGGAAATACTCAGTAGACTCATCGCAAATTAATTTAATTTATAAGATGATTAAACACATAAATCCCGGCTCTTTATAAAACGGGCATTGATAGAGCTTCTTTATAAAACAGCTCTTGATAACACTCATATTGTGCATTACAGTACGGGACATATTTTGCAAATCATAGACTCTTTGAAAATAGCTCTTTGAAAACATCTCTTTGAAAACCATATACTTATAAAAACATTTTAATTATGCCAAGCATAATTTCTTTTGAAAGCATAACATAAGATAGGATTGAAATCCTCATAAACATAGGGAGACACAAGAACTTTACCGAACTTAGGTGGCAAGAATTCTTATGCAGTAAAATCATAATAACAGTAAGTTTTCATCATAACATAGGATAAAATCGAAATCCTCATAAACATAAGAATTTTACCGAACTTAGGTGGTAAGAATTCTTATGTAGTAAGTATACCAAGCATAATTTTCTGAAATTCATAGGGATCAATTGCATCATAACATAAGATAGGATCGAAATCCTCATAAACATATGCGACAGGAATTTTACCGAACTTAGGTGGCAAATCCTCATAAACATATGGAAACATAGGAATTTTACCGAACTTCGTGGCAAATCCTCATAAACATAGGAGACACAAGAATGTTACCGAACTTAGGTGGCAAGAATTCTTATGTGTAGCGCTACTAAAACTCCGGTCCCCTTAACATATCATAACTTATCATATGGGACCCAAAACAATCTTGGTAGATTGATTTCATAGCAATGATCCAAAAAAAACATTTTCGTGAAGCATAGGGTATACTTACTTTTCGTAAAAACATAAAGTATATTTTCTTTTCATAAAAACATACTTACTTTTCATAACAACATAAGGTATATTTACCTTTCATAAAAACATACTTGTTTTTCTTAAAAATTGACTTTCACAAGTCACATGACATTCATATGAAATCATAATTTAAATCAATTAATAAGTGCGAGTCTACCTCAAATCCGACGAGTGCAAAGTTGAGCGGGAATGACTTCAATTTCTTTGAATTCTCCGTACGCTTCGTCTTAGCCAATAAGTCACTTTAGTCTATCGAATATATAGTTCAAAATGATAAATTATAATTTGAGGACTAAAATTGATGTTTTGAAAGTTGAGGGACTAAAATGAATACTTTTGAAAGTTCAGGGACTAAAATGAATATTTTGAAAGTTGAGGGATTAAAATGAATACTTTTGAAACTTGAGCTTAAAATCAAATTAATAAAATCAGCAGGGACTGAAATGATAAGTTTGAAGTTAAAAGGGCTGGAAAAACTTATTTAAAACTTAAGGGCTGAAATTGATAAGTTTAAAAGCTGAAAGGACTGAAATAAAACCTTTTAAAAACATAGGGACTGAATTGGATGACTATTCAAACATGAGAGCTTAAGTGAAATTTCTGAAAATTAACTTTTATATCATTTCAGATCTTATTTCTCTCTCATTATTCGTGTTTCAGAGACAGAGAGAGAGACGGCGAGAGAAGGACGAGGGTTGGCGATTTGCGGCGAAAATAGGGGGAAATCAGTGAGGCACTACCGGCGGCGACTCGTGGTGATACAGCCGTGGAGTGGCGGTGACAAGAGGAAGGTATTGGTAGTAGGAAGGGTACGATTTGGGTTACTAATTCACTGTGAAACCGGGGTTGCGAAGTTGCGAAACTCTGGAATTGAAGGTAAGTGTGGTGGTTTTGGGTTTGGTTTGGTAGTGGTGAGGTTCTGCAGTGGTAGTGTTTGAACGTGAAGGTGGTGGTGGCTGCAAGTGGTGACTGGATTGAGGGCTTGGCTTTTGGCAGCAATTGGTGATTGAGGGTAGTGAACGGCGGTTTAGGTGGTTTTGCTGCAGGTTAGTCGATGGTTGCTTGGTTCTGTATTGATTCGGTAGTGGTTGGTTTGGAACTGGGCAGTGGAGGCGTAAGTGGTTACGGTGGTGTTTTGGGTGGCGGTGGTTTGGGTATTAAATTTGGCATTCATGAGGTTCTTGGTTTTGTGCAGTGAGCAAGAATGGCAGTGAAGGTGATGATACAGATTTCTTGGGTGATGGAGCTGCAGGTTGATGCCAATACGATGATGGTGGATCGACAGCTTTGGTGAATTGAGTGTTTAACAGAGTGATGGTGAGGGCTGTTCTTGATCAGGCTGGTTGGGTGGTGCTTGACTGGATTGATGAAACAGTGATGGCTGAAATGGTTTGAAGAGTGCTGGTTGCAGGTTTGTGATCTGTGTGATGAAGATGTATGCTTATATATATATAGTATTGTGGAATCTAAGTACATGGAAGTGTGAGTTGTGCCATGAGTATTGAAATGAAGATGGGGTAGATGATGATAATGATGAAGATGCTTTGCTTGTACAATTATGGTTTAATATAATGAAGGTTCGTGGCTATGGATTGATGCTGATAATAATGGAGCTGAAAAGGAATTTGTGGGTGGTGGCTATGGCTTAGAAAATTGAATAACTTTGATTAAGAAATGTATTTAAAACAGATATATTTTGGACTGAAAATAAATCTGAGAATGGATGAATTTTGAGATAAAAATTGAATTACATATTTTGGACTTAAAATAATTTAATAAGGAATATTGGAATTAAAATGGTTTTGAAAATGATACTTTAATTAAAATAATATAATTATAGAAATTCGGATTTTAATTTAAAATCGAACAAATTCGATATTTCTTGACTTGGCTAGACGAATCCGTCGCGGCATTAATTTCAAAACAATAGCGACTCAATTTTCTAAATATTAAAATAATTATTTATTGCATAAAATTCTGGGTCGCTATAGAAATATCCTGAAATTGGCATCCTATTGTTTATGATAAGAAGCCAGTATTTTGTTGTAGACAATTGGGTCACACAGTTAATAATTGTTTGCTTCATGTACAATCAGGTGCTACTTCTGCTCCTCCGGCTCATTCTTCTGCTACAACTATTTCTGTCCTTCCTACCTCTTCCCTTCCTCCTAAACCTACTGATAGGGTGAAGGATAATGGAAAAAGGATTGTGATTGATAGTCCGCCAAGACAATGTGTACAGGTACCGAGAGTATCCTAAACCTGCTCCCTATCCAGTTGCTATAGTTCATTCCGCTAAGCATTCTATTGCATTGACAGACTCAGCTCAGCCAGTCAGTGCTCAGCCTTCTACTTTGACGGTTACTCAACAATTTATTCCTACAGCTATTACTCCACCAGTGGTTCAGCCATTGTAGCAGGAGCGATCTTTCATCATGACGCCACCTCTTGTGACAGTTCAGACTCTCAATCTTGCTCCAGATTCTTTTTCTGACCCGGTGTTTGATGATATTCTTTTCAGGCGACAGGCCTCAGATTAGTACGGGACCCCTTTCCTGATGCTCTTGCGGCTATTCCTTCTAATACTCTTCACATTTTCCATCAGAATGTGGAGTCTTTGGTTCCTTCTGATTCTAGGATTCACTTAGTTACTGAGAACGCTACTCGGTTGGAGGTTCACCAACACGGTCTGTTACTAATAAGTAGTCTTGGGCATGTGATTTAAAAGACACTTGAAGATAAAATCTGATTTCATATTTTTCCAAAGAAGTATTGAGCTGGGCACATAGATGAAGAGAAAAATAGAGTTTGGGGACCATTTTGCTCAACTTCCAAAACTCATTATTTCCTATCTAAGTAATCCCGGCAACGGCGCCATGATTTCCTATTGTGTATTGACATGTTAGATAGCCTTGTCGTGGCCAGGATTACTTAGATGTTTAAAATTGTTATTGATTCATGATTTATGACCAATATGCTACTTGTGTCTACTTTTACAAAATGCTTATCCATGCAAGATCATATTTATCTTGAGCACAATAGTCATGATTGATTGTTGGTGAAGTTTAGGAATTGTTGAAGGGTGATGAGGTTAATGGAGTAGAAGAACTAGGTTGTGAGCTTGTATTGTTAATTTTTATCAACCTATCAAATGTTTCCCAAAACTCTAAATCTCTTTATCCTATTGTAAGACAAGTTTGGGGGTTAGTTTTGACTTGAAACCTCTTTACCCATCAATATTCTCGAAATTTGGTCCTTGAGTTTTGGAAGTTGAGCAAAATGGTCCCCAAACTCTATTTTTCTCTTCATCTATGTGCCCAGCTCAATACTTCTTTGGAAAAATATGAAATCAGATTTTAAACTGCTGCCAAGTCCCTCAACTTTGATTTTTCATCCCAAGTCCTCAACCTTTGACACTTCTGCACTTTGGTCCCCAACTTTACTTTTTGTGTGCGATTGATCCATCTTCACTCAAATTCATCAATTAAGCAATCATTTCACTTTCTATTGTGATTTTCTCCTTGAATTTGAGTAGTAAACCTTGGTTCTCAACTTTTTGGGATGTTGCAATTTAGTCCTCAAACTTTCGATTTCTTTCACTTTGGTCCTTGAACGTCAAATTTGCTCATCTTTAAGCTCAATTGCACTCCAATCTTGTCCATTTGCTTTCCAATTGAGTTTGTACCTAATTGTACAAGATAAACACAATTTATAAGTAGATATTTGCTCAATTTGTCAATTAAAGTGCTAATTTAGGAACTAAATAAGTGTGTAAAAACACACTTATCATCGCGCAAGTAATAAAGTGGATTTTAAGTCCGAATATCGATCCCACAAAGATTGTTTTAAATTGTATTTTAGACTACTACCTTAACCGGAACAAGAAACTTGTTTGAGTTTGAGAATTTAGATTTTGAAAATTAAAATAAAGATTAAAATAAAAAATTGACAAATTTGAATCTAAACGAATGAAAATAAATGTGTTAGAATTATGAATCCATTTTGACTCTATTATCCATATCTTAACCAAATTATTTAAATACAATTCACGGGTTTTGAAAATTCATATTCCTAATGTTGTTAAAACTCCCTTTCGGACAAGCAATAATGTCTATTCCTACACACGACCCAACTATATTTCTATGTTGAATACAAATATGCAAGAAATCATTAAAAGAACTATGAATATTATAGTAGATAACACAAAGCATAGGGGTATATTTCTATCCCCTATAGGACTTTGTGGCAATCGAAATAAGTATAATGAAATCCTAATCTTTCGGACTTAAGAAATCACAACCTAAAATCATACAACTAGTGATCAAGTAATTGCATGATAGAAAAAGCATAATTCAATTGCTCAAAACTATGAATTGCATAAATTAAATAATAGATTAAAATATGGAGTCAAGAAATCAGAACTTCATCACAATTCCAACACAATTAACCTAGCCTAGAAAATAATAGAAAATAAATAACAAGAGATATGAAAAGATGTAACCCAATTCATCTTCTTGCAATTGTATCTTCAATCTTGATCTTGGCGTGGTTTGGATCCATCGGCACTTTGACAGCGTTTTGGCATGAATTATGAAGATTGGGAGCCCCCAATTTCATGCCCCAAGTCTGATATATATAGATGTTCTCGAAACTTAGTTTACTTGGGAGAGAAGAATGCTGAAAACCCGTTCAAATTGGCTTCCAAAAGAGTTTCAACCGAACAAGGAAAGTTACCTTCGCATGAGTCTTTTTGTCACTGCACAGCATTTAGTATTTTGGTCATATCTTTCTATTCATTTATCCGATTTGGGTGGTTCAAAGTTGTTAGAAAGATAACTTAAAGGGCTACAATTCTTCCTGAAATAGGATTTTCCCAATTCGAATGATTACTGCACCAAAATTAAGTTTCAAAGTATGACTAAAAATCTACCCGAAAATCTTGTATGATTGGAATGAATTTATGGTAATATTCTTATCATGTTCATTCCTTTTTAACTTCTAATTGCATCCAATTGACTCCTACCAATCTTCAAGTATTGTATCATGGTCCGAATCAATCATTGAGTATTTGCAATTTGATCCTTCTTCTTTTGATTTGTATACTTTAGTCCTTGAACTTCTAATTTCTTCCAATTTAGTTCTCTCTTTGACTTTTCTTCCAATTGACCCTTTGATTTACTTCATTAACTCTTGGTTTTCACACTTTAGCTCCTTTATCATCCAAATGACTTATTTTTGCTTCATTTCCTTTGTTTTCTCGACTTTGGGGTTTTTCCTGAAATACAAACAATACTAAATAAAAAAATAGCAAATATTCTTAAACAAATGCATGAAATCCTACTTTTAGGATAGAAATAAGTGTATAAAATACACTTATCAGGGTCCTTTTGGAGATCTTCGACTGATGATTTGGTTGGTCTAGCTTAGCGTACTGAGGATGACGATTTTATTTCAGTCACTCGGAAGAAAAACCCACGTGCAACTGATATAAAATTTCCACCTACTTGGACGACGACCAAGAGTCGGTCATTGGATACATCACGTTCTTAGTCTCGATGAGTGCCAGCATTTGAATGTGAGGGGTGTAGCTAACGTAGCTACTCGCAAACGACTGAAGAAGTTGGTTTAGCTTCATCAGGTTTATTTTTTGGTTATCTTGGAGCCTTTTATACTTCAGGAGATGTTTGATGATATCATACATTTACTTCGCTTCAATACTGGGACACAGAATACATCAGGGAAGATTTGGGCTTTATGGAATTCTAAGACTACTGTTACTTCATTGGATGATCATCCTAGTATCTACACGCGAGAGTTGAGGATCCCAGACTGTCACGACCTATATTCTTGACTCCTATTTATGCCGCTTGTACGAATTCTAGTAAGAAGGACTTGTGGGAGGGTCTTCATTACATTTCCCTCACTGTGGACGGACCGTAGATTGTTGGAGAAGACTTTAACGTTATAGCTCATAATAGGGAGTGCACTGGTCATAACATCGGGGACAGAGGTACTATAGATTTCTCAGATATGATGATTGATTGTGGTCTAGAGGATGCTTTATTTATTGTCAGTAGGTACACTTGGACCAATGGTAGGGTTTGGAAGAGATTGGACAAGATACTAATTAATCTTGTAGCTGCATCAATGTGTTATCAGCTTATTATTAGGCATTTGAATTGGACTTCGTTTGATCATGCATCCCTTTTTCTCCAGTGGGATGGTGAGGACGACTTGGGGCCTAGGCCATTTCGATTCCTCAATGTTTGGACCAAGCATCATCAACTTTCATCTCTCAGAAGTGATCATTTCCCACCCATCTTAGGGGATGGCTGCTCTTTGGGAGAAGTTCTCCAGGATGAAACAGGGTCTACGTTGGTGGAATCGTCATGTATTCAGGGATATTTTTCAAAAGGTAAAGGATGCTGAGTGCAAAGTCGATGAGTTGGAGATTGAGTATGATTTAGATCCGACGCCTACGCATTGTGATTCTTTACATCAGGCACAAGCTGTGCTGAATCATACGTTGGCTATTGAGGAGGGTTATTGGAAGTAGAAGGCTGGTTCACGATGGGTGTGTGAGGGGGACCACAACACCCGTTACTTTCATGCGATTGTTCAGGGGCAACAGATCAGATCACGCATTAGGTCTATTACAACCCATTCAGGGGATGTGTTATACTCCTGCTGATATTCAGACTTTGGCTATTGCATTCTTTCAGGATCTCCTATCTTCTCACTCACAACATTTGATACCCATCAAAGATGATATTATTCCCAAGATTGTGACGGAGGAACACAATACGGCACTTAATCGCCCTCCTTCGATTCATGAGATACAGGAGGCGGTCTTCAGTATTGATTTTGACGGTATCGCAGGACCAGACGGATTCTAATCATTGTTCTTACACTAGTGTTGGGATATTATTCGGGATAACGTCGTTAGCGCAGTCACGAACTTCTTTGCAAGTGGTGTTCTACCTAGGGGATTTGCTCTACTTCTATTGTTTTGATCCCTAAGAGGGATGGAGATTGT
The DNA here is from genome assembly GCA_963555705.1 of Ligustrum vulgare. Classification (NCBI taxonomy): domain Eukaryota; kingdom Viridiplantae; phylum Streptophyta; class Magnoliopsida; order Lamiales; family Oleaceae; genus Ligustrum; species Ligustrum vulgare. Next base: position 35,946,067 of record OY743190.1, on the reverse strand, counting down.
AGTTGGATGGACTTTAGACCTATCAGCTTGTGCACGGTGTTCAATAAGCTAATCACTAAGCTTTTAAATACCAGACTGAGTTTGCTGCTGCCTCGCATTATCTCTCCCCAACAGAGTGGATTTAGCCCTGGTAGGCTTTTTGGGGATAATGTTTTATTAGCTCAGGAGATTCTTTATACTTTGGATAATAAAGTAAGAGAGGAGGGAATACTATGTTGAAGATTGATATGGCTAAAGCATATGACCGCGTGGATTGGGGTTTCCTCTATGCAGTGCTTGATGGCTTTATATTTGACCAGATCTGGATTGTTAGGATTAGAAGATGCGTTTCAGGATGTATGTTTTCGGTGCTTTTGAACTGGCGATCATGTGGTTTTTTTCCATCCTCACGGGGAATCAGGCAGGGAGATCCTATATCGCCATCCCTCTTCATTATTGCAGCTAACTACTTCTCACGTTTAATCACAGTGCAGTTTGAGAGGTATCCCAGTATGGATTTTTGACATGGTGGGGCTAATCTTATCTCGCATTTGTCATTTTCTGATGATATGATCATCTTTTCCAACGGTCAGAAATAGTCTATCCGATGGGTGCTTGAGTGCTTGGAGCATTACGAGGGAGATTCTGGCCAATTAGTAAACAAGGACAAGAGCGGACTTTTCCTCCCCAGAAGAGCTTCTATAAGTCATATTAGACGACTTGAGAACTTGACGTGGTTCAGACATCAGCAGCAGTCGTTCACTTATCTGGGGGTTCCTTTGTATAAGGTGTCCAAGAGGACCTTTCTTTATGATGATCTTATTCAAAAGATCAGGAGTGGCCATACTGAAAAAGATTGAGAGCATCTTTGCATGGTTTCTTTGGGATTCTAAAGATCATGCACATCAGTTACGCTGGAGCAGATGGAAGGATTTATACCTTTCTACTGATAAGAGGGACCTTGGCTTCAGATGATTGGAGGATATAGTGGATACTTTCTCATTGAAGCTTTGATGGCTTTTTCAGACTCAAAGATCTCTCTTGGCTCAGTTTTTACTAAGCAAATATTGTATGAGGACACACTCTTCACTTGCTGGTATCCCACATTTGTCCTCTCCTATTTGGAAGAGGTTGAAGAGGACGGGATCACGGGCTGAGTCACACATTACGTGGCATCTTGGAGCTGTACAGATATTTTTTTGGCACGACTGTTGGATGGGGGACACTACATTGGCTACACTCTTTTCAGATAGGCATCATACATTAGAGAGGGTGCAAAAATTCTATGTGGCGCTAGATGGAATTTTTTCAGAATCCTTCATATCCTCCCACTCGTTATGGTAGAACAGATTGGGGCTATTCCCTTATCTGTTGACATCTCTGGTCAGCTTGTTTGGAGGGATACATCAGATGGTAGATTCTCTACCAGATATGCTTAGCAGTTGGTTCGGATAGTACATCAATCACAGGATTCTTATCGACTGTTGTGGACCACTACTGATGCAAACCACGTAGTAATTGTAGCTACGCAACCCACAAAATATTGAATTGACCCAAGAACGCCAAAGAACCACGATTTATGGATCCAATTAAAATCAATTAAACCAAGCAACCAATACAATCACAGGGATATATTGACCTCTTCATCACAAGCAATATTAATTCTCACCGAGATTTGAACAAACAAGATTAACTCGCAAGTTCGAATTGTATTCAATGAAGAATAGAGTTTGAAAGCAATTTGCCTCACAATAATATCAATAATAGTCTCTCTAATAATGAAAATTGCATCCCTTTAAATAGGGTCAAATCTGGCTTTAGGAGCCCTAATTCAACTAGGAAGGAAATTGCTCAAATATGGAAAGAAATAAAAATAACAGAAAATTAAGGATTTCACGCATATTGATAGTTACGACCGTAACTTCCTTCTTCACGGCCGTAATTAGCTTACTATTTAATAGTTACGGCCGTGATACTTAATTTATGGTCGTAAATCCTTTTTTTCTGAAAATCTTATTTTCACCCGAGGCCACATTACTGCCGTGACACATGTTGAGTTACGGCTGTAAGTCAAACTTTTAGCAATTTTAGTTTTCAGCAGTGGACTCGTTACGGCCGTAAGCATTATAGGGTTACGGCCGTAATTCTGAAACTTCACAACTTCCTTCGACGGCTTGAATGAGGTTGATCCACTCGTCTTCTCGACTAGTCTCCAACACGGAACTTGCTTCTTTTGCAGCCACGAACATAGTTTTGTCCACCGTTTCTTATACTAGTTTGTCTATCGCTTCTTTAGCCCTCTTCATTTGCAGTCGAGTCATCGACCCTCGTTTGATTATCAAAGGATCTTTACGAGGACTGGTACTCATGATCTGGATCACATCATCCCCTCCCTCTTCGAAAGGATTTGACCTCGAATCTGTACCTGTATAAAACGGAGATAGATCATAAACATTAAACGTAGCCGAAACATTATACTCACCAGGAAGATCTAGTTTATAGGCATTGTTGTTGATCCTTTCAAGCACTTGGAATGGACCATCTCCTCGCGGTTGTAGCTTTGATTTGCGTTGTTCCGAAAACCGCTCCTTCCGCAAATGTACCCAAACCCAATCACCGGGTTCAAAGATGACGCTTTTTCTTCCTTTGTTAGCCTGCGACGCATAATGTTCATTTTTCTTTTCAATTGCCAACCTCACCTTGTCGTGAAGTGATTTAACTGTCTCAGGCTTTTTCTTTCCATCCAAACTACTATGTTCATTCACAGGTAAAGGAATTAAATCTAATGGTGTTAGCAAATTAAAACCATAAACAATTTCAAATGGTGAACAAGAAGTAGTAGAATGTATAGCCCTATTATATGCAAATTCAATAAATGATAAACACTCTTTCCAATTTTTCAAATTTTTATTGATTATGGTGCGCAACAATTGAATCATGGTCCTATTTACTACCTCGGTCTATCCATCGGTCTGTGGGTGACAAGTTGTAGAGAAAACTAGTTTTTTCACAATTTTTTCCACAAGACTCTTCAAATATGACTAAGGAACTTAACATCCCTATCCGAGACGATACTTTTAGGAACCCCATGTAAGCACATGACTTCCCTAAAGAAAATATCAGCTATGTTGGTAGCATCATCAGTTTTGTGGCATGGTATGAAATGTGCCATTTTACTAAAGCGATCTACTACCACAAAAATCGAATCTCTTCCCTTCTTAGTCCTAGGTAATCCCAAAACAAAATCTATAGAGATATCGACCTAAGGCTCACTAGGGACGGGTAAAGGAATATATAATCCATGGGGTGTAATCCTAGATTTTACCTTCTTGCAAGTAATGCATCTAATACAAACCCGAACCACAACAATCTTCATCTTAGGCCAATAGAAATGTTCACTTAGGATTTCGAAGGTCTTTTTAACCCCAAAATGACCCATTAAACCTCCACTATAGGCCTCTCTCACAAGTAACTCTCTCATTGAACACCTAGGGACACAATTTATTTTCCCGAAGTGAGTAATCATCATGTTTACAGAATCTATCCATAGCCCCCTTACCACATGAATCATAAATACTAGAAAAGTCCAGATCATTAGCATACATGTCCTTAATGTATTCAAACCTAAGCAATTTAGCATTCAAAGAAGTTAAAAGCACATACCTTCGAGACAATGCATCCGCCACCACATTTTTCTTACCTTGTTTGTACCGGATGACATATGGAAAGGTTTCAATGAACTCTACCCACCTTGCATGTCTCCTACTCAGCTTAGCTTGACCCCTCAAATGCTTCAAGAACTCATGATTAGTGTAAATCACGAACTCCCGTGGCCACAAGTAATGTTGCCATGTCTCCAAAGTCCGCACAAGTGAGTACAACTCCATGTCATATGTGGGGTAATTAAGAGTAGCCCCCTTTAGCTTTTCACTAAAATAGGCTATTGGCCTTCGATCTTGCATTAAAACAGCTCCAATACCTAGCCCTGAGGCATCACATTCAATCTCAAAAGCCTTGTCAAAGTTAGGAAGTGATAAAACCGCTGCTTTACACAACATATTTTTGATGGTCTCAAATGCATGCTCCTGTTCTACACCCCATTTAAAACCTACACTTTTTTTTTTTGACAAATGGTGCAGCAATTGTGCTAAAATCCTTAACAAAACACCTATAAAAACTAGCCAAACCATGAAAACTTCTAACCTCAGTTATGCTTTTAGGTGTTGGCCATTCTTTAATAGCTTTGACCTTTTCCTCATTTACTTCTATTCCCTTTGCACTAACCACATAGCCAAGAAACACAACTTTCTCCATGCAAAAACTACACTTTTTTAAAATTAGCAAAAATGTTGTTCTTTCCTCAACACCACAAGCACACACCTAACATGTTCTACATGCTCTTCTAAGCTTTTACTATACACCAAGATATCATCGAAGTAAACTACAACGGATTTACCTATAAATGCACATAAAACATGATTCATTACGAGTATAAAAGTGCTAGGTACATTGGTAAGTCCAAATGGCATAACTAACCTTTCATACAAGCCATATTTAGTTTTAAAAGCAGTTTTCCACTCATCGCCTTCCCTCATGCGGATTTGGTGATATCTACTTTTAAGATCAATTTTACTAAATATGCTAGAGCCATGCAATTCATCCAACATATCATCTAACCTAGTAATAGGATGATGATACTTTACCATTATGTTGTTGATGGCTCTACAATCAACACACATTCTCCAAGTCCCGTCTTTCTTTGGCACAAGTAATACGAGTACGGCACATGGACTCATGCTCTCCCTTATTTACCCCTTGCTCATCAATTCCTCCACTTGCCTTTGAAGCTCCTTCGTCTCCTCAGGATTACTTCTATAAGCGGGCCGATTTGGAATGACTGCCCCAGGTATAAAATCAATCTAATGCTCAATACCTCAAATGGGTGGCAACCCACTAGGTATATCCTCCGGAAATACATCGTCAAATTCCTGCAAGAGAGAAATAGCCAAACGAGGGAGGGACATGTTAGTTTCCTCAAGGGTAAGGATTGACTCCTTGTGCAACAAAAGGACCATTGGTCGATTTTCCACAAAAGCCTTCTTGATTTCACTATTTTTTGCATAGAAACTCACTTTTGATTTTTCTTTTCTGGCACTCTTCGCTCCCTCTCCTTTTTCTGAGGTATGTACCCCAACACTCTTTTTTTCTCTCGCATCTCCTTTTTCTGGAGTCGTGGCTCCAACCCTCTTTTCCTCTCCTTTTTCTGAGGTCGTGGCCTCAACTCTCTTTTTCTTAAGTTTCCTCACCCTTTGTTCTTCATCATTTTTCAATTTAACTTGATCTGCATAAACTTGTGATGGTGTCAATGATGTAAGTGTAATATTTTTCCCATCCTTGGTAAAACTATATGTAACACCCCAAGTTCAAAATCTTAAACCTAGGCGTGTTAACTTTTCTTTCTTAAATGTGGAAAAGAAATCATTTAAAACCTCAAGGTTGTCATTTTTTTATTATGAGATTCTTACAAAATTTCGCAGAGTCTCCTCTATAAATTGGACTTAACCAACCTGAAGAGGGACATCAAAACCATTTTACAACATAAACTCAACTCAAATAGAAATCCAATATTCAACATACAACCCCAATTCTACTTCAAACTCCAACATCACCACACTATTTCAAACTCAATCCCCAAACTCCTCAACACAACATTTTGTATCAATAAGCTTCAATTAAATGCAATAAGTGATAATATAACCAATATTAGAAATTCCATAACTAATTTAAACTAATCTCAACCAAACAATTATCAACATAAAATGAATGAATTAAGAAATAATTAATTATAAACTTAATTAACTTCAAATTTAACTTTATTTATTTATTTTTTAAAAAAAAAAAAAACTTGAAGCGGTGTAGCCTGAGTTTGTCACCAAGTGCTCTCCTCGGATCACCTAACTTTCATCACCTGAAATGTTGGGGAGGGATTGGGGTGAGCTAAAGCTTAGTAAGTAAACTTTATGCATGAAATGCATGCTTATGACATGAATGCTTTAAACTTTGAAATATGTATCCCCATTCACTTTAACCTTTCAAAACTTTCAACATTTCGAACTTTCACTTAACATTTCAAAACTTTCACTTCATTTCCATCGTGAGCTCACTTGATGTAACTTCTAGTCAATCAGATAACAGTGGGCAATTCTTATTTGGAACCAGATTAACTTTCACATTTCCACCGCAAAGCGGCTCATTCACTTCATTCCACCGCAAAGCGGCTCATTACATTCGGGTACGCCGGTCCCCCGCGTCCCATTTCCCACTCGCATCTTTCATGACATAGAAGTACACCCATTCTTTCAAAAAAAATTGGGATACATAATTTTTGACAAAAATTGCACTTTGACACATTCATTTCATTAAAACATTTGACTTTCCCATTTCGATGTCAATGAATGCTTAATGATGCAATGACATGATAACGTGCATGCTTGAACATTTCCTTAAATACACATAATTGCATATGGTAGACCAAAAGCATTAAAATTCCGTAAATTAATACGAATGTCAATTAAGTACATTAATTCCACATTAACATTCAACTTTGATGAAAGTAGGGGGAAGCTTACTTACTTGACGTCCTTAGCATTTACCGTTATCTGAATTTGCAAGTGGAGGAGCTTCGACTGCCCGTGTCGTCAATGTACCAAAATCTTAGTTGCATCTATTCATTTAGTAAAATATACTTTCAGTTGAAATTGATATATTCATCATTCTTTTAACATTACATTAAACAAGTTAAAACAATACATCTTCTTTCCCTTTTCATTCTTGTGATCATTTATTCCAAACAAGGTATTAAGATATATTAAATACTTCCATACAATACTCGAAAGCAAAAGATTTAAACCATTTGATACAACAATTTAAGCTTAACTATTGAGGTATTTAATTCAAAACAAAAGTCTGAAAAAATGTACACGCCTTTACAATTTTCTCAAAATAATCATTACTCACGTTCACACAAAAATCATATCATATTTGAAATAAGGGACTTAATTTCATGCAACTTACGAATTGTACTAATCCATTTACTCAAATCTCAAACTAAATTATAACTTAGTCAAACTTTAAAAAACAATGTTCCATTAAAATTCCAACTTTTTTTTAAAATCTGAAAATATTCAAAATAAGGTTTCAATTAGACTTAAAACTAATCAAACATAACCTAAAATCTTAAATTCAAGAATTTCCCATATATAACATACACATTTCGATTTTTCAATTACGAAATTCGAAACCATGAAATAATCAAAATTTGAAATTTCAATTAAACTAATTTAAAATCTTCGAAATCAGAAATTTCCAAATATATATATACTTGTATACAATTTTTTCCAAACCTGAACATACATTTATAATCTCAAAATTAAACTAAAATATCAATTAGCCAAGCTAAATAACTAATTTCCGAAATCTGAAAAAATTGTGAAAATTATGCACATATATACACACATATATGCATCAATACATACATACATATTGCCCAAAATTTGGATCTGCCTGTTTAAATTTCGAAATTGAATTATAACCCAAATCTGAAAATTCTGAAATCTTCATAATAAATACACTCAACATATATACACATATCAATACATGCATTCAACATATATACATGCTTGTGTGTGGGCTCGGTTGAGTGTGTATGAGTGCGAGTGCGAGTGTGAGTGCGCTAGCGGGTGTGTGTGTGTGTGCGCGTGAAATCCGTGAGCGCGCCCCCGGGGTAAAAGGAAGGAGTGTTACCGTGGGGATGGTGGCTGGTGGTGGACTTTGCAGGCGTCATGGTGGCGGTGGTCGGAGGAGTTGGGCTAGACTGAAAGTGAGGCGGGAGAGAAAGGCGAGAGACCGAGAGTGAGCGAGAGGCGAAACTGAGAGTGAGAGAGGCAGGGAACGAGAGTGAGGGAGTGAGTCTGAGGGTTAGGTTTAGTAATGAACTTTTGGTGATTGCAAATCGGTCCTTCAAGTCTCTCTAGGGACATACTTAAGTACACCTCTATCATAAATTTACAAAATACCCTAAAATTTACCACTTATAATAATTTGACAAAAATAGGAATTGGCAAGCTTAGGAAATAAAACAATTATTCACATAAATTGCAAGTAAACAAATTTAAAATTTCCTAATTGGCACATTGAGCGAGACGGCGTCCAAGTCCTTCCACTGCAAAACAATTCAAATCATTGATGTAAAATTAAATTAAATTTCTCAAATTTCAAATACATTAGCATAAATATGACGTGAAATTTTTTAAAGGGTACGAAATGAAAGGCGGTATTACACTATATCTATTTTTACACCCGTCATGTGTCACCTTCCTATCATATTGCCAAGGCCTACCCAATAAAATGTGCCCGGCTTGCATAGGAACCACATCACACATCACTTCATCCATATAGATACCAATCGAAAAATTCACTAACACCCTCCAATTCACCTTAATTTCACCACTATCATTTAACCACTGGAGTCTATAAGGTGATGGATGCTTCAACAATGGTAATCCTAATTTCTCAATTAGTGTGGTGCTAGCAACATTCGTACAACTACCACCATCAATAATCATACTACATACCTTGTCTTGGACGCGACACCGTGTATGAAATATGTTCTCCCTCTGTTGCTCCATGTCATCCACGTTGACTTGAACACTAAGGGCTTGCCTCGTTACTAATAACAGTCCATGCTCCCCGGATAACAATTCCTCATTATCACTAGCTTCCTCCAAAGTGGGCATGTCGCTGTAGTCCTCTTCATCGTTGCCACTTTCCCAAGCTCCTTCCGCTCGCATGGTAATGACACGTCTATTTGGGCATTTAGAAGCCACATGTCCTCTTCCCAAGAATTTGAAGCATTGTATATCTCTACTCCTAGATGGCTGAGGTTCCCCTTTGAGTGAAAATTTGTTAATGGACTCCTCCTTTCCCTTTGGTACCTCAATCTTCCCCTTCGAAATATCCCCAGCTCCTTTATTTTCCCACCTTGGCTTCCAAGACGGATTAGAACCCGAAGAACCCTACTGATACTTAGCTGTCCCTTTTCTCTTCAATTGCTTCTCCACTTTCATGGCCATATGCAGCATATCTTCTATTTCCATATAGTGTTGCAATTCGACCACATTTTCTATTTCTTTATTCATCCCATTCAAGAAACGGGCCATAGTGGCCTCCCCATCCTCTTCCACATTGGCTCTAAGCATCAACATCTCCATCTCCTTATGATAATCCTCGACACTCTTAGAACCTTGGTAGAGACTTTGTAATTTTTGATGAAGTTCTCTGTGGTAATGACTAGGGATAAATATCTTCCTCATGACAGCCTTTAATTCACCCCATGTACTAATAGGCCTCTCACGATTTCGCCTCCTAGAAGTTGCTAATTGATCCCACTAAGTAAGTGCATAATCAGTGAATTCAAGAACCGAAACCTTAACCTTTATCTCCTCCGTATAGTTGTAGCAATCAAATATCAACTCAATCCTTTTCTCCCACTCTAAGTATTGTTCCGAATCACTCCGACCCTTGAAGGAAGGAATTGTTGTTTTGATATTATTCATGCCACGATCCGGTCGATCCCCAACAACCTCTCTACCTCGTCGTTCATGCCTAATCTCTCTATCTATGAGTGCCCCATCATCAAACCCATCTAATTCATCTTCTTCCTCCGTCTCTATCCTATGACCACGCCCCAATTGTCTCCGCACATTGGGTGCTTCCCTAGGCCGCTCTAACCTTTCAATTCTACCCGACATATCCCCAAGCATCTTCTCAAAGCATTGTGCAATCTCTTCCATCATGTTGACTTGATTTCCGTTCTTTACTGTAGTAGAATTTTCCGACATCCTAAAACTAAGTAGTATATGCCTCACGTGTATTTCGCTCGTGTATCACTCAATTTTGGCTTTTACTCTCTATTGATCTCACTTCTCTGACCTTTTTCCACTCAATGGTTTTCACCCCAATTGCTTCAAAGAACGAATCTGAACTCAAACAAGTTTAAACTCGAATGATTCAAACCGAGTATGAGTGAGAATTTACTAACTTGTTGAAAAACTCGAAGAAGATCTTGAGAGTATGGAATTTTGATTCTATAAAGGACTTGACACTTTTATGGGAAATAAGATTGATTCAAGAAGATAATTCTTGAAATCAAATAACAAATTTTTTTTTACTGTTTTTTTTTTCGAAAATTCAACTACTAGAATAACGAAACAAACGAAATTTTATTTGAATATCAAACGAAACGACTTTTGAACTTTTTTTTGTGACACTTTTTGGATTAAAGACTCAAGGACTTGAAGAACACGAAAAACAAGATTAAGAAAACTCAAGAAAACAAAACAAAGACATAACCTTGATTTTTGGAGCCTAACCTCTGATACCAAATGATGCAAACCACGTAGTAATTGTAGCTACGCAACCTACAAAATATTGAATCGACCCAAGAACGCCAAAGAACCACGATTTATGGATCCAATTAAAATCAATTGAACCAAGCAACCAATACAATCACAGGGATATATTGACCTCTTCATCACAAGCAATATTAATTCTCACCGAGATTTGAACAAACAAGATTAACTCGCAAGTTCGAATTGTATTCAATGAAGAATAGAGTTTGAAAGCAATTTGCCTCACAATAATATCAATAATAGTCTCTATAATAATGAAAATTACATCCCTTTAAATAGGGTCAAATCTGGCTTTAGGAGCCCTAATTCAACTAGGATGGAAATTGCTCAAATATGGAAAGAAATAAAAATAATAGAAAATTAAGGATTTCACGCGTATTGATAGTTACGACCGTAACTTCCTTCTTCACGGCCGTATGTAGCTTATTGTTTAATAGCTATGGCCGTGATACTTAATTTACTGCCGTAAATCATTTTTTTCTGAAAATCTTATTTTCACCTGAGGCCACATTACGGTCGTGACACAAGTTGAGTTACGGCCGTAAGTCAAACTTTCCGCAATTTCAGTTTTCAGCAGTGGACTCGTTATGGCCGTAATTCTGAAACTTCACAACTTCCTTCGACGGCTTGAATGAGGTTGATCCACTCATCGTCTCGACTAGTCTCCAACACGGAACTTACTTCTTTTGCAGCCACGAACATACTTTTGTCCACCGTTTCTTGTACTAGTTTGTCTATCGCTTCTTTGGCCCTCTTCTTTTGCATTCGAGTCATTGGCCCTCCTCTGATTATCAACGGATATTTGTTAGGACTGGTACTCGTGATCTGGATCACATCAACTACTCTTCCCGTCACTGTTTCTTTTTTTAGCTGAAGGCTTTGGCAGGGGCTTATCCCTGTTGACACGATTATTTAGAGGAAGATTGGATGTCACTTAGCATCACAATGCCAGTGTTGCGCACAAATACAGAGTATTACGCACATTTTTACAGGCAGTATTATCTCAAATCGGGTATGGAGCAACTTTGGAGAAATCTTTCATGTGCCTATGATTCTAAGTGAAGATGTTCAACAGAGATTCCAGAGATGGAGATACTCCGAACAGTACGTTAGACTAGGCCATATTCGTACCATCATTCCTCTATTGATTTTTTTTTTTGTTTTTATGGACTGAGAGGAATGACGTGAAACACAGGGGTATTCAGATAGAAGCTCGGAGGATTATCTAGAGGATATATCACATTATTTCATTCCTTCACATTGGGCGGCTCATCAGACAGTAACACTGGTGTGGGGATACAACTATTGCCCCATTATTTGGACTTACACTTGCTCTTTCTACCTCTTCACCCCCTATTTTAGTCCTTTGGCACATTCCATTAGTGGGAGCCTACAAGCTCAAGACCGATGGATGCGTCAAGGACAGGTCTGCTAGTGGAGGGGGTATCATCTGAAACCATAGCAGACAGTGTATCAGGGCATTCTCAGAATTCTACGGAGACTATCTAATACTTTAGGCAGAGCTTCGAGCTATTCTCAATGGGATTCTTCTTGCTTGTCGACTGGGTATCATATCTATTTGGATTGAGGCTGATTCCATAGCATCAAGAAGACGGGCAGACTATGCTTGATTTAGGGGATTCTTAGACAGATCAGAGATATTTTTCACTTAGATAGAGACACTAACTCTCACATCTATCGGGAGGGAAATCAGGTTGCCGACTCACTTGCTTCTAAGGGATGGGATAAAAGAATTTACCAAGAATATGGACCATGGGATCTTGCACGCAGTATTGGGCACTTGCGCATATTGATAGACATGGACTTCCTAACTTCAAAGGGTTATAGTTTAGTTTCTATATGTTCTTCTTTTGATGTACAGGGCATGTTTTCCCCATTCATTTCTTTCTATTTATTATTTTGCTACATTATCTTTCTCTTGGAGGTCAGGTCTATGCCCCCCTCTTTTCATGTATTTTTTCATTTTAATGTTAGCTCTCAGCCCGCACGAGGATAAACTGTAAATGAACTAACCTATAAAAAAAAAGTTTCACAACCTTGAAGAAAGGGTAACTCATAAGCTATAACAATCATGAGTGATAATGAAAGTGACGCAAATCCTAGGAGCAAGAGCGAACAACATATTATGGCCAGGCTTTATCACCCTATGGGAGGGATCAACCAGAACTAACCTATGACCAAGCACACCCCCATGGTGGGATGATGTCGGACCATGATGGAAATCAAGGATAACCTCTTTTGTACGAAAGAGACGATGATGAGGAAGTGAGCCCATTTTCTGAGGGCATTTGGAGGTACCCAGTACCATCTGACTTTGAAATGTCGGAGATCACAAAGTACTCCTGAAGAGGTGACCCCGACGATCACCTCCTGAATTACCGCGCCAGCATGGAGATGGTAGGGTCGATGGCAAGGGCCACTCTGGCGCTTAGATGCAAAGCATTTGCCTTAACCCTTGAAGGGAGTGTCATACGATGGTATAAGAAACTCTCAGTTGGTAGCATTCACAATTGGAGAGACTTGAAAGTAGCCTTGAAAAATGGATGTGTCCTCCAGGCCTAGAAAAGTCCCACTCCAAAGCCTACAGGATTTAAGGCAAGGAAAGAATGAATCGTTAAAGGGCTACTTAGCTCACTTCACAGAAAAAATACATAACTGTGAAAAAATCACAGAAGCAGAGATTTTCTCCTCCCTAAAAGTGGGCCTAAACATGATAAGCATGTTCTGGAGAGATGTCCGGAGTTGTAAACTACGGGATTACAATGCCCTTTTTGGACTTGATGAAAGAGGAAATCATCTCAAAAGAGATGGCAAGAGCTAGAGAAAGCCATCCTCAAGAACGATGCAGTACCGGATATCAGTCCAGAGTTAACCCAGCAACTAGGGATAATAGGAATCTGAAAACCACTGAGGAGGTGGTTCTCACCCATTTCCAAGGTTTGGATCCAGCTATATAGCTGAAATCACAGAAGTTATCCCAAACTTACACTCCACACTCCCTGTGACAACACCCGTCACCCCTCTAAGGAGATGGTGCCAGTCGGAGTGGTAAATAACCCATGACTGGGTCATACTATGCTTACCATAGATTTTATGGACATGCGACCGAGGATTGCAGGGATGTGTAAATGTTGGCCGAACAAAAGCCAATGAAAGAAAATGAAGCAATGGGACCCCGAACATGGGAATGTCAAACGGACCAAGCAACCAAAAGTTCAACCGAACCAATCTCAGGGACAACAGGACAAATGCCTCCTCCTCCCAATGACCCACCAATCCATGAGATTGATACCATTTTTGGAGGACCACATCTAGGAGGGAGTATGAACAACTCCTAGAAGCGACACATCAGAGAGGATAAAGAGTCCGCCAATGTGAATTATCATATTAACTCACACCTGTTGGGACTTCAAGAATGGGGCCCATCACTTTTATATTGGATGATGCAATTGGGCTACATTTCCTACACAATGATGCGTTGGTGATCTATACAGTAGTTTCCAAGAATGGCTTATCTCGAATGTTGGTAGATTATGGGGCCTTAGTAAATCTGATTTATGGGGCCATTTTTTGACAAGATAGATATTAATACCCCACTCACTCCAGTTCTAGACCCCATCTACAACTTCACTGGGGGCTATCTTATTCCAAGAAATCCATAATCCTCATGACAGAAGTGGGACAAACATCCACCGTGTCTAGAATACCAATGGAGTTCCTGATAGTGGATAAAATTTTATTATATCATGGTTCCACTAGAAGAAAAGGTCTCATTGACTTCAGAGCCATCACCCACACTAAGTACATTTGAATGAAATTCCCAACTAAAAATGGGATAACAACTGTTAAAGGACCAAACTAAGTCAAGGGCTTGCTACATAAACGCAATCCGAAAATTACAAGAATGGACGGTCAATATGATTAGCGATGTAGCAATGACCAATGTTGCCCCAGACCCTGAAATAGTGGGTCCTGAACTTGATGCATACACAGACATCATAATGCGGGAAGAAGTGGTTCTCACGAACTTAGATCCATGGATGATGAGCATCGAATGTCGCACGTCTCCAGCTGAAATGTTGGTGTGCTTCCTAGTTGATCATTTAGATCCTATCAGGAATTGCATATTGGGCAGGACTCTGCAGATGAGTTCAAAGATAAATTGAAATTTTTCCTTCATCAAAATCTTGATGTATTCACATGGAAACACGACGATATGGTGTGCATAGAACCATAGGTGGCCTGCCATAGACTCCAAATTGATTCGCACCACCCCAAACACAGGAAAATGAGAAGACCCACGAGTCAGAAAAAATACGAGGCCTTAAAAGAAGAGGTGATGAAGCTATTGAAAAATTGCTTTATCAGGGGATCCAGATATCCGAAATGAGTATCAAATCCGGTACTCGTCCCCTAGCAAAGTGGAAAATTGAGTGTATGCATCAATTTTTGAAACTTGAATTAGTTCTGTCCAAAGGACAACTTTCCTTTACCCTGGATTGACTAGCTGATTGATTCCATTGTAGTGCATGAATTGCTAAGTTTAATGAATGCATACTCTGGATACAAAAAGATTCTCAAGCATGAATCTGATGAATAGCATACGTCCTTTATTACGGACAATGGACTTTATTGTTATAGGGCCATGCCCTTCGTGTTGAAAAATGCCATAGTCACCTACCAAAGATTGGTAAATCAGATGTGTGCAAAAAAACTCAGAATCAAAATGGAAGTTTATGTGGATGATATGTTAGTGAAAAGCATTATAGCATTGAAACACGTTGAGCATCTGACAGAAACCTTCAACATACTGAGAAAGTATAAGATGAAGCTTAATCCCCTAGAATGTGCTTTCGGAGTAGGATCTAGGAAATTCCTGAGATTCATGGTGAACAACAGAGGAATTGAGGCAAATCCGGATAAAATAAAGGCACTACTTGATATACAATCCCCCCTTAACCCCATGAAAGTGCAAACCTTAACTAGGAGAGAGTAGCTCTGAGCAGGTTTATTTCTAAATCCATAGATAAATGCTTACCTTTCTTTAAAGTCCTCAAAGGAGGGAATAAGTTCCAATGGACGTCGGAGTGCGAAGAGGCCTTTACAAAGTTAAAGGAATTATTAGGGCAAGCAGCACTGTTATCAAAACAAAAGGTTGGAGAGCCTCTGTTCCTATATTAGGTTGTTTCAAAGTAAGCTGTGAGCTCTGTTTTGATCAGAGAAGAAAATGGGAATCAAGTCCTAGTGTATTATCTAAACAAAGCCTTACTGGACGCTGAAACACACTATCCAGACATGGAGAAACTGGCTTTGGCACTAATTTTAGACACATAGAAGCTCTGCCCCTATTTTCAATCACACTCCATTCAAGTTCCTACCAACTTTATCCAATGAGACAATTCTTACAAAAGCCAGATGCAACTGGGAGATTGATGAAATGGGCTGTAGAAGCTAGTCCATTTGACCTCCAATTTATGCCCCGAACAGCCATAAACGGACAAGCACTGGCAAACTTTATAGTTGAATTTACACATCCACCTAAGGTGGAAATGATTGAGAACACTAGGGAACAACCGGAGTGGGGTTTATTTGTTCGCTTGTATCAAGAAATGGAAAGTCATTATAGGGAATGTGAGATAAATTGAAGTACTACAAAAAACTAATATAATCAAGTGGAAGTAGGAGCATCCTCAACAAAAGTGACGGCATGAGCATTTTTAGCAAAAGTGATGGCAGAAGCATCAGCAGGACCTTGGGTAGAAACAATAGAAAGAGCATTCTGGGTCGGGGTACTGTCAAAAGGATTAACAAGAGAGTCTTCCACTTCAACATCTTAAGGTTCTGGGTAGAAGGCTTCTATCTTTCACAAATCTAAATATGGAAACTATTCCTTCACATCTTGCAGAGCCATCTGGCACCAATATTTCCAAAGATCTTCTTCATTAGCCCATACTCTTCAGTGTTCTCAAAGGTATCCTTAAAACTTTGGATACATTTGACCACCTTGGCCTCAACACTTTGCTCCAGCAACTTATGTTTCTCCTCTGCTTGGACCAAATCCTCCCTCTCTTTCTACCTTGCCTCTTTCTCTCCTTCCAACTCTTTGGTAAGTATAGCTACCTTTTCTATGAGCTCACTCTTCATAGTGTTGGCTTCAGCAAGGGCATTGGCAGTCACTGCTTGAGTTTAGAAAGCATTGTCATACTTATAGAGGTTAGCCACGTCTGCCTCTGCAGAAATGAGATCCTTCTTCAGTTTTTCATTGTCCTACTTTAGGACTTTTAAAGCATTCCTTTCATCTTGAAGAGACCTCCAGAATTTGGTTAAGGAATCCTTCAAATCCTTGATCTTCTTCACCATGTTATCATCATTGCGCGTGGCTATCTTAGAACTCGCCCCCCTCTGCTCAAGTTCTTGGATGGATGACTCCATCTCCTCAATTAAGGCCAGAGTCCGGACACTCATTGCCTTAATAGCTGCCAATCTCTTACTAGGAAAAGTTTTAGAGGAGTAAGCCTCCCACCCGTCAGTCCAGTAGTAGTCAATCATAGCAGAAGCTTTAGCGGAGGACCCTGAAAGGGCTGCCAAAGCATTGGGATCCAGGATTGATGGCTTAGAAAAAAAAATGGCCCTGATTCGAGCCACTTCCAAGGCCACCTCTCACTCCGTTCTTTCCACAGAGCTAGGCGAAGGAACAATTGACGATTTCACATCCCTGGGCAAGTCAAAAGACTTAGTAGAGGAATCACCCAAAGGAATTTTGATTTTATGGGAGGAATATCATTTGCCCTTTTTTTAATCTCTTCAGGGGGGTTGCTCATATATCACCTCAACCACATCATCATCCTCACCATCTCCAGTCGGAGTCTGTTTAGACTTCACCTTTTCTTTTCTCTTGGCCCTCCTCTCCTTCTCCTTGTCTGAAGTTAGCTTGGATCCATGCTCCTTCTTTACAATAAGAAGTTATTGTGTAGATGGAGCCGAAGAAGGGAGAGCCAAAGGCTTGGAGGCACCATATTCGACCAGAATGGAGGCCACCTCAGCAGCTTTCTTGAAAGCTAAAATAGCAAGGATGGTTTTCTGACTTCCTTCTTCTTTACTGTCAACCTGTAGGATCGGAGGGATTTTCTTGGCCCTAAGCCCTTTCAACAAAATCTTGGGAAGTTCCTTAAGCAGAGGACTCAAGAGCATAGTTTCCCAATGCGAGTTTATACTCTTCCAACCCCTTAAATGCTTCAAAGACCTCCGACCTCAAACGAACTTCATCTTCCCTCGCTTTTCGAAGTTCTTCACTAAGTTTGGAAATTTTGTCCCGAGCTTGGTCATGCTCTTTATAGCGGTGGTCAGATCGCCCTCAACTTTCTCGAGCTTCCTTCCGTGGCCTTTGCCTTTGTGGCCTCATACTAAATAGTATGAACAAGTTGGCTAGCCATTTCACCATGGTCAAGGCCTTGAAGAGCAAGACCACAACCAATACCCATCATCTGTAGTCGGGGAAAAAAATTTAGAATGTTGACAAAAGGCCTAAAAAGGAGAGATAGATCGGGATGTCTACTCGTGGGGCTACACTCATAAAATGTTCAATCCCTTGCTCAAGCCCGATTGCTACCTTATACTTCTCCACAAGGCCGGGGTGGAGGGTAGCTTGCATCTTTGCCGACATTCCGCCAAGCTAGTACCCTCCAGTTGCTCTTTAGTTTTGAAGGTTGACTTAAAATGAGAGGGATCCCGAGCTTGTGGACGTCGACTCTCAGTTCTTTGAGGAACTTTCACATTTCCTCGGGATGATTCACAGGTCCCAACGAAGTTGCTCGGGACTTCTTCGTAGGCCTTCACCCCACAACCCCATCCTCGACTATCTTGACTGCAATAGCTCATGCCTTGGCTTCAACAACCAACCTTAGTGCATCACCTTCAACAGGCATTCCTGTAAAAAGAGCCTGAGCTTAAGTTCAGAACCAAAAAAATATATATATATATATATATAGGAAGGAAGGAAGGGAAGTCATGCAGGGAGTCCAATATTAAGCAAGGTTGGCCTTGTCAAGGATATTGCTGGAAACGATATTAGAAGCTTACTCGGGTAAAAAGCCAAAATCACATACCCTAATGGCGTTGGCCATAAGATCCACCATTACCTCCTCGCTTACGTTCCCTATTCAGTTGAAGATATCAACGTCGGGCTTCTTAAAGGTCAGCCAAAAAATTGTTTCCCCTACCCCGATTTCACAAAAAAGAACTTCTCCTACCAATGTTTTATGGAAGAAGGAACCTAAGGGGACCTCAAAACGACGTTTCCTACTCAAATACACAAAATGATTACATCGGGGAAGGTACTTCAACTCTAACATGCATTTAGAAAGGTTGACAGTAGGCTCAATTTGTAGACTTCTACATAATACAAAAAAATAAACTAATAACCTCCACCCATTGAGAGCAGGCTGCCCCGGGACTATGTTGGCGGTTAAAAGAAAATCAACAAAGAAATGATGGAGTTGGAACCTAAGCCTTGCCACCTAGGCATCATGGAAAACTAAAACTTTTCCTTCCTCGCAATGACAAAAAACCTCATCTAAGCCGGGGGTCCTAACTGAATATCTACAAGACAGCCCGAACCTCATCATATCATGATCTATCAAATGCTCCTTCATTAGATTCCTAAAAGAAGGGAGATCAAGATTGGGTGGCCTCGGTCTATTTCCTCCTCTGGGATTCACCTCAATTTCCTCCCCACTTTCGGACTCATCATTCCGAGGTTCATGCACGGGTTGGTAAAAATCTAAAGGCTCGACCTCTAAGGGTTCATCTAGATCCTCCACTAATCTGTGGTCAATCATTTCCACAAATCTAACCATATCTTCAAAATTAAATATAAAAAGATATAAGTTAGAAGTTAAACAACGGTGAAGGTGGAGGTGGAGGTTGAGCTTACCTACAGCTAGATTTACTTTTTGTTGAGGAAGGGGAAGATCGTGCTAAAATTCCATATGAGTTCTTAGCTCTCTCAAAAAATTTCGCAAAGTAAAAGGAATGAGAGCCTAAGGACCACATATATATGGCCCAAATTGGCGGGAAATATAAAACTTTTGCCGAGAAAAATGAAGGATCTCCACCTTCCTCTTTTCCACGCATCTCACATCCCATATGTTGGTAAAAACGCTTGACAATTGTCAATTATAAATATGTCAAGAGATCTAATCCCGATCTCTAACACACGAGAGCCAATGATCGTCCTAAAACCTGACCTCATCAAACAAGGGATAAGGATGTGAATTCAAATGTCAAGGTCGACCTTGCTTGTCAAGGTTGGCCCTCCTTCTTGATTCCAACCCATCTGGTTAAGGTCAGCCCATTTGCTCAATCTTGCTTAGATGTCCTTCATCACAATTTACAAGATCGGCACTATTGCACAAACTCTTCTTCTTGGACCAGATCGATCCATTTGCTCGATCTCTGAGCCACCTACCCTTGGCAATAGTATTCAAGGTCGGCCTTATCTGGTCGAACTGTGCTTAAGGCCCGTGTAAGACTATCGTGGATTACTCATAAGCTTTGAACTTCATAAAACAGGTCGTATCTTGGGCCCAACAGATCAGATACCCTCCTACTTAAATACTACTTCCCAAAAAAAAGAGTTCACCCCATACAAAGATTTTTCTTCTATAAGGTAAATTCATTAGATAAGTACTCATCTCCTAGTAGGAGAAAGTGACTTGCTTTGAGCCCTATAAATAGAGCTTCTTTGATCAACACATCCATATTCTCATCAACTTTAAATTTCTTCCCTCTACTATTTTTACTTTCTTCAGAAAACTAATTCTTACACTAGAGAGGAGAAGAGAAAATTCCTCCTCCCCACCTTTTTGGCAGGTCAATCAAAGGCAAGTCAAATCATATTTTCCAGCAATCTTATAACTTTTGATCCTGTCACATCTAGATCAGTAATTTTTACAGCATCATTTTTTAAAATCAAATACTTAATTTATTAATTTACCACGTTGCGTGCTCTACTACTCCCTCCGTCTCAATTATATAGGCTTATTTGACTTTTCATACAGATTAAAAAAACATATTTAATGTCATTGAAAAAATAATTTTTGTAAAGAAAATTTCCAACTTACCCTTATTTAATATCAAAACTATTATATTAGAAGTAATAAATAGGGGTACATTGGTAAACAAACAAAATAAATCTTTCCTAATAAAAAAAAACAAGTTTATATAATTGGGATAAATAAAAAGAAAATGCAACTTATATAATTGGGACGGATGAAGTATTTTTAAAAAGTGCTAACATTTCTATATATATATATGTCTTCGTTTTCGTTTCAATTTTCGTACTAAAGAAAAATTGTATTACATCTTTCGATAATGTGTTTTTATTTTTATCAATTTTGTATCTATCCCTAGGATTTGATTAATGGAATACTGAATACATGGAGAAAAACTAAAAAGTAGGTCTAATTACAAAATGAATAGTGGATTAATACATTTAATTTCATTGAAATTAGAGCAAAATGGCATGTGGTAACTGGTTAGCTCAGAGGTTTTCACATGCCATCTCTCATTCCCATGTTTTATTTGAGGTTTTTAAGAGAATCAGTGGCAGAAAAAGGCCACCTGATAGCTGTTCAGGAAACAAACCCTATTTTCATTAACAAATGAAAGTGGAGGCTTGGGAATGGTGAATCTTGGAAGATAGAAAGGCAGGAAATTTTCTTGTTTCTTTAACTCGTGCCTTTTTTGCAAATACTCTAAACCAGTTCAGTGACACCTGTTTCCACCATTTTCTTACTGTCCCTTTCTCCTACTGATGAATTTAGACTCAAACTGCAATCCTGTTTTCTTGATCTTCACTGGATTTAGGTTTCTCTTTTTGATTTTCCTTTTGGCCACCAAACTTTTCCAATTTGCTTGTCTAATGAGTACGTCAATAAACAATTATTGCTAGTTGTTTTTGTATCTTCCTTTTCTTTTTCAACAGTCCAGTCCTTCCCAAGAACCTTAGTTTGTCTTTCAAATGGCCTATTTTCTGTGTTCGTTCCAGGGCTTAAAACCATGGATTGCAGTGTTTTCGAGTTTTTCGGGCGATGGAGTTTTATGGGTTTTCATCACAACTTTTGTTTTGATTTGCTTGCCAGCTCTTATTTTCACTTCCTGGAAACAAAAAACAGGCACAAGCATTTCATTAGAATGTTCAGCTGATGTTGAAGTTGAATCAGTGGAAGCAGAAAATGATCCGATCATACAAATTAACCAAGAAAATGATGACGAAGAGCATGCTGATCATGAAGAATATTTAGTTAGATCATCGCAAGATCTGTATTCAGAAAGTGACATTGCAAGTATGGATCACTACTCAACTTCAAGTGAAGATTCTGATCAAACAAATTACTCGGGACAGAAACAACTGGATTGCTCGGACGATTCTATGTCGGACGAAGAAGGTCTGATTGAAATAGCCATACCAAGTGGCCAATATCTTTCTCCAGAAAAAGATATGAAGAAGAAAAAGTTAACAGATTTCTCCCAAGAAGCCAAGTTTCAGAGTATTCCATTGGAATTCTTAGCAGAAATCAATGAAATGAATGAGGAAGATAACTTGATTGAGATTGACATTTACATGGGATCCATCAAGTGTTCAAGGTTTGCAATTTAAGCCTCAAGAAAGTGAAATAAAAACAGCTAATAATGTTTTTTTCCCCCCTTCAATATCAAGGTTTTTTATCCTTAGGGATTTGTATTATGAAACTTTTTTTGTAATTTTATCTCCACTTATTATCAATTACTAGACTTTGGATACCCATAAAAAGTCACAATGTGGGCCCTCTTAATTATTATTGCTCATTAAACTAATGAAGTTTTGGGAGAGTGCCATGCATGCCATGATTACCCAAAGGAATCCCACTTGTATATTTTACTTTTTCCCCCTCCCTTTTGCAGCTACAATTGTGGATTTGAATGTGGTTAATTTGATAACCTTTCGGGAAGAATACATAATTAAAGAGAAATTTAAGAAATCTAAAATTATCTTTCAAATATTAGGTCATTGTTGACACATAAAAATATCTAATTTGAAGGTCAAATATGAAAGTCCAAAACATAAGAGTACATTGCAAGAGCATCTAATCGATTGGGCAATCAATTCAATTAGGAGTGAAGGAACGGTTCTTACACCTCATCCAATAATTATAATCCATATGGTTATCTACTAGCATCACACTCATGCTTGCATGGAAGAATAATATGAAATAATTTTACTTTAAATATCGTTACAAAATAGAAAAAAATGTTATAACATACGATTTGCTTTGATTGATAATAAAAATGTCAACGAATACTCAAAGTAAATAATTTTACTGTAAATATCGTTACAAAATAGAAAAAAAAAGTTATAACATACGATTTGCTTTGTTTGATAATAAAAATGTCAACAAATGCTCAAAATTAGGACATCGACAAATCGCAAATCGAACCTAACTCGTTGGTTTGAAACTATTGATTTGAAACTGCATGGACCCTTGGTTTTATTTTCCTCAAACCAAACCAAACCGTTTCAAAATGGTTTGATTTAGATTTTGATTTTCAAAAATCGCAAAAAATCGAACCAAACCGCTTTTATTTTTTTAATTAAAAAATTAATTTTATTAATTTGAATTTACTTTCCACAAAAAAAAGGTCAAATTTAACTAATAAAATAAAATTCTCATTTATATATTTTCTCGTTTTCATTGTATTGTGATGATCTCAGAAAAGACTGCTAGTGTTTGAAGTTGAGATTTTGTTTCTTCTTTACATAGGAATAAATTTCAGTAATCATCTAACGCGAATCTCCAATGAAATCCCTACAATCCCAATTAATCGTTTAGCAACCTTAATCTCTCGATAAAGGATTTTCACAAAGTTTTATAAGCCTTCTGAATCACAAATTTCCTGCCCACTCAACTTTCGTAAAGAGATGAATGATACAATCTAGGTAAGATAAGAGTTCTTGAAAACTCATCTCCTTAATGAGTATATTCTTAGGAGTAATCGATACTGGATGATGGCCTCTATAATCTAAGAAAGAAGTTCCTTCATCGAATCGAGAGACGGATTAATTACGACATTCATTACTATTTTCTTACTAATTAATGGCTTTTATGGACCTGTGTGATGACCAATCTCATGCAAGGAAATGCACAAGCCACTAAACTGAAGAAGCTGCTCAATCTCATTTACTATAACCTCAAATAACTTACATTAGGAAGAGATACTCAAAAATCATTG
Organism: Ligustrum vulgare; assembly: GCA_963555705.1. Lineage (NCBI taxonomy): Eukaryota > Viridiplantae > Streptophyta > Magnoliopsida > Lamiales > Oleaceae > Ligustrum > Ligustrum vulgare. The sequence goes on along the minus strand of OY743190.1, from coordinate 35,922,329 downwards.
AAAAGAAAAAAAGGCAATCAGAAAATAAAATTAAGATTCTCAATTTCATATTATGTTTGAAATTTTATATGAACCCCCACCCCCCAAAAAAAATTCTCCATTCCAGTACGTCAGAATTTTAATTCATCGATCAGAAGCCAATCAATTATTTAAACTCATCTCTTACTGCATGGTAGCGGCAAGCATTTATAGACCCAATGAGATTGACATCAAAAGAGAATTTGTTAATAGCATAATATGCTTTATGAATAATAATCAATTACAATTAGATGTATATGTTTATGTGACTGGGACATTTAGTAAACAGAGAATCAGAGAATGTTGCCATATATTAGCTTATATTAACTTGTTTTAATTTTATATATTAAGAAATACGAATTAATTTGATATCTAAAATATGTTATATTATGTCGATAGGTAAATCGTGGATTAAAATCGAACCAAACTGCAAAAAATGGTTTTGTTTGGTTTGTAAAATGGAATGGTTTTGTTTGGTTTGGAAAAATGTCAAACCGTTTAAAATAGTTTGGTTTGAAAATATGTCACAAACCGCCTAAATCAGACCACGTTCACCCCTACTCAAAATATAAATGAATTAGAATTCTCATAAATTTTGGAAAATCTTTTAAATACTACACTGTTTTACAGTTTGTGGTTGCTCATATACGTGTGATGCACGGAAGTTGTTATAGACAATATATTTCAAACAATTGCTCAAACTTAAATTACTTAATGTAATTCAAAATTATATTGTATAGAATAAATAAAAACTTTTATCAAAATATTTTTTATTGCCATGAATAGAAATAATAACCCTCAAAATATTATAATTTACATAAAGTAAAGTAATTGCAGCAAAATAAATATATACGGTCCTATATTTAAATGAATATAACAAATTAAGCACTATTGAAGATGCACGAAAGTGAAAATCAACATCAAGACTTGCGATGCACGAAAGTGAAATTCAACCCAATAGACCATTCACATAATTGATTTTTTTTAAATGCGATGTATTTAATTGAATATAATTAAATGCATATTTAATTATATGTCAATAACATTTTTTTTTTAAAAAAAAGAAAATTATTACTAAAAATTTAAATCAAATATATATGTCTTTTTGTCTATACTAGTTAGTAGCGCGTTCGTTGTACGTGGCTTTGTAAAGGTATTATGAAATATATTTGAATGTCTTGAATAGAATATCTTCTTAATATACACCAATTATTTTTAATATATTTTTTTCTAAAAACTGTATAAATTAAAAACGCATATTTACACGTTGATTATATATTAAATTAATATTGAGTCAGTATTTTCGTCAAAACAACAACTGAAAAGAGACCAAACTTCTAACAAATTGAAGTTGATTGACATAATTTCACTAAATTGAAGATGATTTTATTTAAAGCTCGGAATTACGTTAAGGTGAAATAAGATATATGTCAAATACATAGCATTTACATATTTATTTTTTCAAAACTATTGTCAACTAAACGATGCATTTAATGTATTAATTCCTCAAATACTTGTTGTGTGCAATTTTTATAAATAATTGAAATCGAGACTTGATTAAAAAAAAAGCTCTGAAACAGTATTAAACCACTTAAAAGCATGCATTTCAGCTCTCATAGCTGCTAAAACAATAAGTTATATATACTTTTAAAAAAATATCATGAGTCCCAATGTCTCTTAAAATTCACTAAACATAAATATGTAAATTGTGACATTTTACCTTAAAATATAGATGGATTTGGAAGAAATTATAATAAATAACAAAAATGATATCACATTTATAGAGTGACATATTAGTAAAATATTTGGTAGTCAATATTTATTAGTACAGTCATTTTCTTTATAAAACTGGACCGTTACATGTGTAAATTAATGAGAAATTTATTTTAAATTTTAAATTGCTATAATTAAAATAAAATTAATTGAAGGATATATAAGAAATTATAAATTATTTTCGAGAGTATTATGATCCAAAATATTTTTTCATTCAAGTTGTTTTAGAAGTAGTATAGATATAAATATAAATCAATGAAATTTGAAGAGATAACGACCATCATTAAATTATAAATTATAAATTTTTTTCAAGAGTATTATGATCCAAAACATTTCTCCATTTAAGTTATTTTAAAAGTAGTATAGATATAAATGCAAATAAATTTGATTTGAAGAGACAATGACAATCATTAAATTAGAAAATATTACATTAATTATAATATAATAATTAAAATAAAATTACTTGAAATGACAAATAAGAAATTATAAATTATTGTTGAGGTTATTATCGTTCAAAATAGTTTCCCTCTTCATGTGAATTTTAGAAGTAGTATATATATATGATCGGACTATATTCTCGGGAATATCAATGTGGACCTATGAAGTGAATGCACCGGGTCGGATTGTCTCGGAAACATGGTCGGCCTAGTAGCCCGAACAAGCTGTTTTCCGGCCTCATTACTTGTCATGTGTAAGTTTTATCAGATCGGGGTTATCGCCCGACCTGATCTCCATCAAGGGCAGGATATACCCGACCTATTCAAATTCTTGATCTGAAGCAGGATATATGGCTGGCATAACCCGGCCACTTCACTCTAGATAGCCCGGTACAAGCGAGATTCCAGGTGTTCGGCGTTAATGGGCCTCGTCAATGGGCCTCCCTTCTTGGACCCTCAAGGGAAGGAAGGAGTCCTAACCCACAATGGAGCCTCCTAAAAATAGGGATAATGACTCCTTGTAATAGTGAAATTCTTAATAAAAGGTAAGTTTATGTCAAAATGACTCCTTCGTTAACTAAAAGAGGTTATGGGCTTTTCAGCCCTATAAATACAGTTCTTTTGATGACAAATTATTCATTCATAATTCTTTACATATATTCCAGTTATATATTCTCTCTACTCCAGAAAACTGATTCTAACACCGGAAGGGCGACGGGGAGATTCCTCCTCGCCTTTTTTGTATGTCATCCAAGACTAATTCAATGATCTTTTCCAGCAATCAAGTATCATCAAATCCTGCCATGTCAAGGTTAGGATTTTTTACAGCATCAATTGGCGTCGTCTGTGGAAAAAGATACAATCACCCATGGTTAATAGATGCCAAGCTCGTCCCTTCGCATCCACTGGTCAACCTCTTTCGGCCAATACTTCGGCCGAGGAAGAAAATCCTCCACCTCTTGAAGATATTGGGGAAGAACAAGACCCAGAAACCACTCCAGATAATGAACCTGTTAGTCGAGAAGATTTCAACGAGCTTCAGCAGCAGCTCCGCGAACTCCGTCAACCTCTTCAAAAACAAAATAACCATGAAGCGCAACTTGACCTAAACACTCCAGGCACGATTCCCAGGGAAGATCGCAGGCCAGTTAATCTCGTAGCTGACAACTCCCCGGGAATCGAGGGTGCACATCCCATGATTGAGGGATCTGCCAACTTGACACAGCAAGAGATCTCAAGAATCATTCAGGAAGGAATTGCTGATGGAATACAGCAGAACACACAAGGACGGACGTCATTCATAAGAAGAACCCCTTTTACTCCTGAAATAACGTCATTCCCCTTACTGGAAAGATTTAAATATCCTCGGATAAAGGAATATGATGGAACAACAGATCCTAACAACCACTTGAATACCTACACTGATGTCATGGACATGCAGAATGCTCCCGATCAGATTTTGTGTAAGGCCTTCCTGCAAACCTTAACAAATTTAGCCCGAGACTGGTTTTCTACAATACCTCCGGGGTCCATCTCTTCCTTCGCTGATCTTACTGAGAAATTCACTGCTTTCTTTGCAATTAGCAAAAGAATCAAGAAAACTGCCGCTTCCCTCATACAGTTAAGGCAAGCGCAGAATGAGACATTGTGAGAGTTCATGACTCGCTTTAACACTGAAAGACTTCAGATTCCAAATCTTCACATCTCATCAGCCATCTCGGCCCTGACCTTGGCTATTCGAGGTTCGGAATTCAGAATGTCCTTGTCCAAGAATCCGCCCTCAAATGTAACAGAGCTTCTCAGAAGAGCCGAGAAATACATAAACATGGAGAAAACACTGTTGTCAGTTCGGGCACAAGATCAAGTGCATGGGACAGTAGCACAGTCTTCACAATTTGCAAGGCAAGGGAAAAAGAGGTCAAGGCAAGAAGATGAAAAGAACTCTTCCCGACCTAACTCGAAGGGAAATAACTACGGGCATCAAAGTTTAACTCCATTGAATGCGCCTCGATCTCACATTCTCATGGAGATCAAGGGGCGCGAGGACTTGCGTTGGCCCAAGCCTATTAAGGGAAAAATCGACGAGAAGAACCGACATAAATATTGCGACTTTCATAAGAGCCCGGGCCATACCACGGATGAGTGCAGAACATTAAAACAGGAGATAGAAGCCCTCATAAAACGGGGCTTCCTGGGGCACTACATAAAGAAAGACGATAAAGAGCATGGAAAAGGGAAAGAGAAAAACAGATCCACTGGAACCATAAACTTTATTGTTGGAGGAATAGCATCAGGAGGTGATTCAAATAGCGCATGCAAGAATTATGCCCGGGCATTAGGTGATCGGGAAGAAAGGATGGGATATGATGACCATGAGATTTCGAACAGCATCTGCTTCAGTAACACTGATATGGAAGGAATTTTGTATCCTCATGATGATGCCGTTGTCATCAATACCACAATCACAAATTTTGATGTAAAAAGGGTACTAGTTGACAATGGAAGGGCAGCCAATGTCCTTTCCTTGGAATCCTTCAACAAGATGCAACTACCCAGAGATCGGCTTCGACAGGTCATCTCTCCGCTAACTGGCTTTGGTGGAGGAAAAGTGAAACCCGAAGGCCTAATTGACCTTCCTACGTCACTAGGATCAGAGGAAAAGTAAGTAACAAAGATGACTCATTTCTAGGTCGTCAAGACCCCTATGGCCTACAATGTTATCTTGGGAAGACCGTTCCAAAACAGCTTAAGAGCTATAGTATCCACGTATCATCTGGCAATCAAGTTCCCGACATCCACAGGAATAGCTACAGTGTAGGGAAATCAATCGATAGCCAGGAGTTGTTACATTAGCTATATTGGAAAGGGTAAGACAGATCTGATGTCAATTGGACTTCATGTGGAAGAAAGAATGTCGTCGTAGAGGAATTGGAGGTAGTTCGAATCTCAGAAGGAAAAAGCTTTACAATCGAGAAAGAACTCCCCAAATTAATGAAGGAAGAGCTATCGCAGTGTTTAAGGAGAAATATTGACATATTCGCATGGAGTGCTGAAGACATGCCCGGGATCGACCCCGCGCTCGTTGAACACAGGCTTAACGTCATGCCCGACAAGAAGCCCGTAAAACAGCGAAGAAGACAGTTTGCAACAGAAAGGAGGCAGATAATAAAAGAAGAAGTAGATAAACTCTTAAAAGCAGGATTCATCAAGGAGGTTAAGTATCCAGAATGGCTAGCTAATGTGGTCTTGGTGAAGAAGCCAAATGGCAAGTGGCGAGTTTGTATAGATTTCACAGACTTGAATAAAGCATGTCCAAAAGACAGTTACCCTCTTCCCAGGATCGACAGATTAGTGGATTCTACATCGGGCTCTGAACTTTACAGCTTCCTAGATGCGTTCTCGGGATATCATCAGATTCGGATGGCACAGGAAGACCAGGATAAAACTTCTTTTATGGCTAATGAAGGAATATATTGCTATAAGGTCATGCCCTTTGGATTGAAGAATGCCGGAGCTACTTATCAAAGGTTGGTAAACATGGTCTTCTCTAAACACATCGGGCTGAACATTAAAGTTTACGTTGATGACATGGTCATAAAGAGCTCAAGAAAGGAAGACCACATTGCTGACCTAGAGGACATATTCTGTACACTCAGAGAACATTGAATGAAACTGAACCCCGCCAAGTGCGCCTTCGAAGTAGGCTCGGGAAAGTTTTTGGGATTCATGATCACTCAGAGAGGTATCGAAGTTAACCCAGATAAAATTTTGGCCCTAACAACAATGGAACCTCCCAAAAATATCAGGGAAATACAGAAGCTTACACGAAGAGGGGCAGCGTTGGGTCGATTTATGTCAAGGGAAGCCGACAAATGCTTTCCCTTCTTCAAGACTCTCAGAGGAAACAAAGACTTGAAATGGGACGAGGAGTGCAAGGTTTCCTTCAGAAAGTTGAAAGAATATTTGGGTACTCCTCCAATATTGGTGAAACCAAGTCCAGGGGACAATCTGTTCTTGTATCTAGCTGTGTCTGATCATGCTGTGAGCGCCATTTTGGTTAAAGAGGAAGGAAAGGCCCAAAAACCGATATATTACGTCAGCAAGATGTTGTTGGATGCAGAAATCTAATACACATTAGTAGATCAGCTCGCACTTGCCTTGGTCACAGCAGCCAGGAAGTTAAGACCTTACTTCCAAGCCCATGCCATAACTGTCCTCACAAATCAACCCTTAAAGCAAATCTTACAGAAACCAAACATCTCTGGTTGTTTACTCAAATGGTCAATCGAGCTTGGGGAATATGACATTGAGTTCAGACCCCGGCCTTCGATAAAAGCACAGGTATTGGCTGACTTCGTCGCCGAACTCGCCCAAAGACCTCGGGGGCCAATAGGTCATGACAGGGAAGATGTCACATGGACTTTGCAAGTGGATGGAGCATCGAACGCCGCAGGCTTGGGGGCCGGAATCATACTAAAGAAAGATGATAGCACACTGGAAATTCAGTGTGCAATAAGGTTTGATTTCCCAGCAACTAATAATGATGTAGAATATGAAGCGGTTATCGCCGGGCTTCAAGCAGCTCAACACCTAGGGGTCGAGCACGTCAAAGTCTTAAGTGATTCACAGCTAGTGGTAGAGCACGTCAACGGAACTTTTGAGGCAAAAAATGAAAAAATGTCGTCATACAGAATGATGGTTTTGGACTTGCAAAGGAAGTTCAAGTCTTGCCGCATAGACAAAATCCCAAGGTCCGCCAATCACAAAGCAAATGCTCTGTCAAGATTAACTTTTTCCAATCTTGACCACTTAGAGAGAACTGTATTCGTGCAAACTCTTCATGAGCCCAGTATTACACATCAGCCCGATGTTATGGATATTTCAGATCATGAACCCTGTTGGAGGGATCCGATTGTTGAGTATTTAACATTAGGAAAGTTATCGGATGACAAGACAGAGGCAAGAAGAATCAAAGCAAGGGCCCCGAGGTATACCTTATTACAGAATACCTTGTTCCGTCGAAGTTTCACACTCCCCTACCTGCGATGCCTAACTTCGAAAGAGGCAGCCCTTGCTATGGTCGAGGTTCATGAAGGAATTTGTGGAGGACACCAAGGAGCAAGAGCTCTGGTATTGAAGTTGATACGATACGGGTACTATTGGCCAACCATGAAGAAGGACACACTCAATTATGTAAAAGCTTGCGACAAGTGCCAAAGATTCGCAGCCCGATTGCATCAACTCGCTGAAGACCTATCCTCGATTATGTGCCCATATCCTTTCACTCAATGGGGAATTGACATACTTGGGCCATTCCCCATAGCTCGGGATCAGGTCAAGTTCTTAGCAGTTGCTGTGGAATATTTCACAAAATGGGTGGAAGCAGAACCACTGGCAGTGATCACAGAAGAAAAATTGGAAACATTTGTGTGGAAATCAATAATCTGCCATTTTGGTCTTCCTAGACATTAATCACTGATAACGGGTGTCAATTTGACTTCTGTTTCGCACCCGCAGAGTAATGGGTTAGCTGAAGTTAAGAACATACTCATCTTGCAGGACTTGAGGACTCGCCTCGACAGTGCCAAGGGTAATTGGCCTGATCTCCTCCCAGAAATACTATGGACCAACAGAACGACATTCAAAACTGCAACAGGAGAGACTCCATTCATGCTGGCCTTTGGAATGGAGGCCGTTGTCCCAGTAGAAGTAACAATTCCGAGCTTCCGTACTATGGCTGCGGGATCACCCGACCATATTGAGGGACAGAGAGAAAGTTTGGATCTTCTGGAAGAAGTCAGGGAAAATGCATCACTAAGAATAGCAGCTTATCAACAAGCCATGACTAGGAAGTTCAATATCCGAGTAAAGAAGAGAGAATTCAGAATGGGAGATCTTGTGCTTCGTTGAAGTGAAGTTGTCGATCATCAGCCAGGGAAACTTGGGCCTTTTTGGGAAGGACCGTACGAAGTCATCCGGAAAGTAGGAAAAGGCTCATATAGTCTCCGCACAATGGATTCAAGGCCCCTTCCTCGGCCATGGAATGTGGAAAATTTGAAGTCATATTACAAGTGATCATGATTCCTTTAAAGGTCAAAGTCATCTAGTTATAGAAGAGTCGGGTCTGCGAGCCCATTTTTATCTTTTTATCTCCGGACTTGCACGTCCATCAATGATTGTTGAAGTCGAGCCTGAGTGCCCATTGTTCTTTCTTTCAATGTCAGGGACGGGTACTCTTTTCCCTTATCTAGATTTTGTCCCACAGGGTTTTTCTAGGTAAGGTTTTAACGAGGCCCAACGTTCAGTCCCCTTCAATAAAAATATTTCTTCTCAAGAATGAGCACCAGAGGACTAAATCTTGAAGTAACTTACAAGGTCATCCCCGTGACTTTACGAGTTATTTCCCATCAAATAATTTACATTGTCTCATGGCAAGACTTTACAAATTATTCTCCACGAATAATTTACAAAGTCTCATGGAAAAACGTTACAAATTATTTTCCATCACATAATTTACAATGTCTCATGGCAAGACTTTACAAATTATTCTTCCACGAATAATTTACAAGGTCTCATGGCAAGACGTTACAAATTATTTCTCATCAAATAATTTACAATGTCTCATGGCAAAACTTTACAAATTATTCTTCCACGAATAATTTACAAGGTCTCATGGCAAGACGTTACAAATTATTTCCATCAAATAATTTACAATGTCTCATGACAAGACTTTACAAATTATTCTTCTGCGAATAATTTACAAGGTCTCGTGGTAAGACGTTACAAATTATTTTCCATAATTTACAAAATATATAGGTCGGTGCAACCCGATCTTGTCAAACACTTCTCGCAAGTTACTAGTCAAATGACTAAAAAGGTCGGGCATACCCGGTCTTACTAGTCAAATTATATTCAACTCAAAGCCTTGATGCTACACTAAAAGATGGGTCATTGCTTATAACTATGATATAAGGTCGGCAATTGCCTGACCAAATATTTATCAAAATACTTAAAACTTAACATTTGTAGGCAACATGCATACTCAAATTTAGGCATTAAGAGTTATTCCTACTCGACCTACTCTATGGATTATTGAAAAGGTAGGTCATTCCCGAACGCACGAACTTTTAACAAAATATTTTCATTAAGACAAAGATTGATTACAAAAGATCCTCGGGGCATACCCCGGGCTATACATCAAAAATTGTCCTAGTGAGTTACTATTAAGGATCGTGATCACTGGCTTCATCAGCCTCCTCGTATGATCCGACCTCAACCTCCGCGTCCTCTTCCAAGAATGGGGTAAGGTCGAGGCCTTTAGTCCCCAGGCGAAATTGAGAGAGGGGGCTCGTATCAAGATCGGCTACATGCAGTCTGATCCAAGCTCGGGCTTGTTTCATTCCTTCAAAGTACGATTCCAAGGCATAGTTTCCCAAAGCCAAGTCATACTCCTCGAATTTTTTATAAGCTTCTACAGCCTCAGCCTTGGCAGCCTCGATCTCTTCCCGTGCCGGGCAAAGCTCCTCCGCGAGACTTGTATTTTCCTCCCGGGAAAGATCTCGATCTTGGGTCATCAAGGCCATGTCCGACTCCACGCGAGCTAGTTTCTTCTCTGCAGCCCGGGCCTTAGTTGCCTCGTATTGGACTGAGTGAACAAGCTGGCTCGAAGTCTCTCCGCGCTTGACACCCTGATTGATAAGACCCCAGCCAATGCTGACCAGCTGCAGGTCGAGACAAAAACTTAGCCCTCTTCAATAATAACAAGAGTATCAATGATTGGGATAAAAAGATGGGACGTACCTTCACCGCTGCATTCAGGAAGTGGTCTACCCCATTTTTAATGGACACTTCCTCGGTATACTTCTCCAAAAGGTCAGGATGAAGGCCTTCCTCTAACTTCCCCCTAAGGTCAGCCAAGGTAGGGCCTTCGGGCACGCCCTCCGGTGCAGGAGATACATGGCCAGGTTGATCACAGGGAGGTGGCCGGCATGTTTCTCGACCACTATGAGAAGGAACCTCTGCACCCCTTCTTGAGGTCTCTCCTACCTCGGAGGTATCCTTTCGGGGCCTTTTTTGATAACGGCGCCTCACGACGCCATCATCTTTTCTTTTTTGGGTAGCAGCCCGTGCCCTCTTCTCGGCCGCCTTCCAAAGCCTATCACCGTCAAAAGCCATCCCTGCCAAGAAATAAAAAGAGAAGGATGAGCAGTGGAACAGGTGCTGAAAGTTGTGAAAATTTTGAAAGAATGATATTTATTACTTAATTTACAAGGCTGAGAACTACCGGGCTGTAGATCGAGACCGGCCCAAAATCTCATTAGTGGTCAAGTCAGAGGCCTCCTCAGCCAACAAACCAAAATCGCACACCCTAATGGCGTTAGCAAGTAGGTCGGCCATCTCCTCCTCAGTCTTATTCCCCATCCTATTAAAGTTATCTACATCGGGCCTTCTAAAAGTCAACAAAAAAATGTTTTCCCCATCCCGGGGCTTTATAAAGAAAAACCTCTCCTTCCAGTATTTTATCGAAGAAGGAACCCAGGGAACTTCAAAACGTCTCTTCCCGCTTAAATAGATGAAGCAATTGCACCTAGGCAAATACTTTAAATCCAAAAGACACTTGCACAAATCGACGGTGGGTTCTATCCCTAGACTCCTACATAAAACAAAGAAATGCACGAGGATTCTCCACCCGTTAGGTGCGAGTTGGCTCGGGACTATGCTAGCAGTGAGAAGAAAATCAAGGAAAAAGTGGTACAACGAAAACCTAAGCCCGACCACGAGGGACTCGTGAAATACAACCATCTCCCCCTCCCGGCAGTGGTAAGAAACGTCATCTGTCATCAGGTGTCCGGGCTATGTACCCCTCGGAAAGCCCGAACTTCCTCATATCGGTCTCGACCATATGCTCCTTCATCCTACTATTAAAGGTCGGGAGCTCCAGGTCTGCCTCGCTAGTTCCTCTACCTATGTCAACATCGTCCTCGATCCCTTCCTCGCCTCCCAATTCCTCATCCTGGGAAGGTGGGGGCTGATAAAAACCTATGGGCTCGACCTCTAAAGGTTCATCTAGATTTTCAATTTCCCTAAGGTCAGTCATATTCACTGCCTGGCCATTTTTCTAACAATAAGTTACGAAATTAAAAAGGTCGGGCGTAGCCGAGCTTACCTAAAAAGGAAATGTTGTTTGTAAATGAGGTCTTGCCGGTCGCTCGAGGAGTTCTCTGGTTCTCACAAAATCGCAAAGTAAAAGGAATGAGAGGATAGGGACCACATATATATAGGCAAAAAATAGGCGGGAAAATTTTCAAACCACCGCCTTTCACTATGGACACGTGGCGGCCATCTATTTGCAAGATATTAATTACGCAACACATTAATCAAAACATAACAGTTGGCAAAACGCGTCATCAATAAAGGTAACAACTATCAGGGGTTAGTTGCATTCAGGCATCAGTCACCGATCCTTGATGCACGGGGACCAATGATCGGACTATATTCTCGAAAATATCAATGTGGACCTATGAAGTGAATGCACCGGGTCGGACTGTCTCGGCAACATGGTCGGCCCCGTAGCCCGACCAAGCTGTTTCCCGGCCTCATTACTTGTCATGTGTAAGTTTTATCAGATCGGGGTTATCGCCCGACCTGATCTCCATCAAGGGCGGGATATACCCGACCTATTCAAATTCTTCATCTGAAGCAGGATATATGGCCGGCATAACCTGGCCACTTCACTCTAGATAGCCTGGTACAAGCGAGATTCCAGGTGTTCGGCGTTAATGGGCCTCGCCAATGGGCCTCCCTTCTTAGACCCTCAAGGGAACGAAAGAGTCCTAACCCACAAGGTAGCCTCCTAAAATAGGGATAATGACTCCTTGTAATAGTGGAATTCTTAATAAAATGTAAGTGTATATCAAAAGAACTCCTTCCTTAACTAAAAGAGGTTATGGGCTTTTCAACCCTATAAATACAGTTCTTTTGATAACAAATTATTCATTCATAATTCTTTACATATATTCCAGTTATATATTCTCTCTACTCCAGAAAACTAATTCTCACACCGGAGGGGCGATGGGAGATTCCTCCTCGCCTTTTTTGCAGGTCATCCAAGGCGAATTCAGTGATCTTTTCCAGCAATCAAGTATAATCAGATCCTACCACGTCAATGTTAAGATTTTTTACAGCGTCAATATATATATATATATATATATATAATTAAAAAAAAAAGTTTTACCATTTTTTACGACATATAATTATTATTTTAATATTTTAATAAAAATTGCGAACTGGTGAATTGTTTTACCATACATCTTTTCTCTCTCCAATTTTTAACCATCCAATCGTCTCGAGATACGTGAAAAAAACCAAAAAAACTGTTTTTTTGTGGTAGAAACTTATCCGAACAGAGGCTTATATGTTTTAGCGATCGTACCACAAACATATCAACTCGATTTTTGGATTTAACCTTCAATAAATAATTTTTTTTAAAAAAAACTTTTTAACTGCAAAACTAGGCTCATACAATACTTGTACAAGACTCAATTTACATATTTTTCTTAGGATCGATGATTTTGTTTTTATATATTGTTCTTCAACATATTTTTTCCAAAAAAGATATTCAGGATAATTTTTTTTGGCATATTTTTATTTTTTAAGCGTTAATTATTTTTAAGTTTTTTCCTAAAAAAATAATCATTAATTTTAATAAATACATTAATTGGTTCTTCTTTCTTTGTATTAACAATTTCTTTATTCATATAATTACATTAATATTTTAATAAAAGCTACTAACCAATCAATTTTTAATAAAGAATTTATGATAAGACTGGTGAGTGTGTCGAAGAGATGTGACCCTTATGCAAGTTGCAATTTGATGTGACAGCATCTTTAAAGGGATGCGAAATCCACCATAACCCTTTGATAGACAGTAATGATTATAACCAAATAAATTGTTAACATTTTAAAGAGTTAGGAGCTCGCCACTTATAAAGCAAAATAAATGTCATGATCTGAGATAACAATTACCACTATAAATAAATCACATTTGCCTCCAAGTAAAAAGTTAGAAACTCAATACTTAAACTCAATATACAAATCTCACTCTATTTTCTCTCTTTTAAACACTTATATTTCTCGCACATAAATTTTATTTACTTGAAATAAGTTCTGACTTAAGCGTTGGAGTGCATAGGGAGCCACCTCGGCTCCCGTTGCACACTGATTGTTTGTCCAAATACGCAAGAAGTTTACGTGTTCAAGAGGGAGAAGCTGAAACGTATTGATTCAATGTTCCACCGGATTTTGTGATCAACAAAATTAATTATAATTTCATAATGTTAATAATAATAATAATAAAAATATTTTTTTCACTTTCATAAAAATGATATTATTTTATAATGCTAATAATAATTTCATAATAATTAAAAATAAAAAACTTTAGTAGTGGTAGTGGTAGTAGTTGTGATGGTAGTGGTAGTGATAGTAGTAATGATAGTCATAGCGGTAGTGGTTGTGATAGTCGTAGTTATAGTTATAGTAGTAGTAGTGGTAGTGGTAGTCAAATTAGGTGGTGCTGGTCGTGGTCGTGGTTATAGTGGTAGTGGTGGTGGTGGTGGTGATTGTAGGGGTAGTTTTGGCCGTAGTGGTCATAGTGGTGGTGGTCGTAGTCGCGGTCGTCGTCATAGTGGTTATAACACCCGCACTTAATTTTTGGGTTTAACCTCAAGAAATTGTAAATTTAGGGACTTAATTGGATGTTAAAATTTATTTAGACCTTAATCATGACAAATTATTTTATTGTTGAAATTAAGAAAATATATGCAAGCATGAGAGGTTCCATTATACGTAATCATGAAGAGCATAATATTTGTATAAATATGGAAAAGTATATGAATGGTTGATAAGATTCCATTATATGTAATCATGAAGAGCATAATATTTGTATAAATATGAAAAAGTATATGAATGATTGATAAGACTCCATTATATGTAATCATGAAGAGCATAATATTTGTATAAATATGAAAAAGTATATGAATGGTTAATAAGACTCCATTATATGTAATCATGAAGAGCATAATATTTGTATAAATATGGAAAAGTATATGAATGGTGCTTTACTTTAAGAAAAGGATGTGTTAAAATTAATAGAATTGAATGATGATGTTTACATTATGCCAACTTTATACATCTATATAAATCCATCTCTTTTACACACAACTCTACGCATATACACTTATTTCCAATCTCTTGACAAAATCCACAAGTAAGAGAAATTCAAGGTGGTCAAGAAAGTTTTGGTCCATTTACTACTACACTTCATTTTAATCTTTTAAACGGTAAGTATATCTTATGTTTTTATGAAAAGAAAGTATGTTTTCTATGTTTTGGATTATACTGTGAAGTCAATTTCAAGAAATTGTTATGGGTTCCACATGATATGATATGATATGTTTATGACTATGCTAAGGGACCGGAGTTTAGTAGCGCTACACATAAGAATTATTACCACTTATGTTCGGTAAAATCCTTGTGTCTCCTTATGTTAATTATGATCCTTATGTTATTCATGAAAATTGTTTTTTTTTATATGCTTACTGAGGTTTTTATAAATCTCATTCCACGATATTTCTTCCTTTCAGAAAATTGATGATTCGAGGTGGTCAACATGGAAGTGGCAAAATAAAGTGGCCAAGATTGATGAGATTATTGGATTGAACACTTTAAATTTTCTATGTTTTGATATTATTTTTATGCAAAAACAATATTCACTATTTTAATTCCGCAATTAAATTATGACTTTGGAAGTCGCACTCTATTAATTCAGTTATGAAATAAATTCTTATTATATTACTATTTAGGTCTCGATAATATGATATGAGTCATTAATAGTGGCACTCGAATGGTCGAGAATTCGGGTCGTCACAGTGGTGGTCATAGTTGTAGTGGTTGTACGCAAAAGACGAGAAGATAGTAAGATTCTCACATTTTGAGTTTTCCCTCGTCACAGGATTTTAAACGTTTGGACGGGCCGGCAGCTAGGGCCTAGATTCTCATACATGGTAGGCTCCTTGCTAAATATTTCGGAAGATGATCGCATTTTAATCCTTATCAGTATGAGGATGTGTTTTCTATCTGCCCAACATGTTTGATTAGTTGAAGTTTCGTATGATCTACACCCTAGAGAGAGGTCATGAGTAGGCACTGGAAGACTAGGATCGACACATTCACATTGGACGTTTTTGATGAAATTTTTTTACAACTATCCATAGCAATCAAGGTGTTATGCCGATACGCTACACCTATTTATGAGGGTGCATCCAATCCCCAGGTCGGGGAAGGGCGAGCGGAAATATAATGTGTATGACTTACTGTTGGCTTTGCATAATAATTGTAAGTTTTGAGTTTGAATTTTTTTTATTATGTTTTTCATTGTCATAATAATTAAAAGTTTTGTAGATCCAGACGTATGAGATTATTCCCGCCTTGGTAACAGATAGGAAATTAGAAAGGAGACATGCTTTCCCTGAATGTTGCATTGGAGAGTAAGAGAGAAGTCAATACCCAGAGAATTGTCGGTTGTCTTCGACGATACTCAGATTAGCGTAAACCGTTTGGTAATCCATTTTTAAACAATACATTTTTCAAAACAATTTTTCAAACATATATTTTACCTAATTGGGCCGTCCGCTACCCCAACCAAGTTTGATTACTATTAATGTTAATAATAATTAAAATAAAAAATTAAATTATAATCTCAAAATGTTAATAATGTAAAAATAATACTATTATTATATTTCAATAACAATTAAGTGATAATAAGAAAACTGACTTTATTATTATTATTATTATTATTATTATTTGACAATGTTAATAATTATAAAAATAATTCCGATTATAATATTAAATGATAATAATAAGCCCCAATTTGATATATATTAAAATTAGATTTTTAGCGAACTTTGATAAAAGTTGATGAGATGTATTATTAAAAATTTGTGAGACCCATAAAATATGTGGTTATAATTAATTATTGACTTTGAATTTTTGACCTAGACAAAAATCTTTTTTTTTTTTTTGAAAAATAATAAAAATCTAATTTTAATTAGAATCAAAGAGGCCCTAAAAATAAATCGAGATTAATAATAACTTAATAACAATTGTATTTTGTAATGTTAATTTATTTATAAGGTCCCACTTTGACGTTCCTCCTTCCATGTACAATTCATCTTTCATCATCTCAAATTGTACTAATTATTAAATGGAATATGGTAATGAATTTTATTATTGACATAAATAATAAAATTCATTATAACTTCTTAATGTCAAAAGTACGTGGGCCGACGGATGGTGACAGTAAATTATCAAGTGGGAGTAGGTTGTCGAAAAGTTCTTACTCGACTTCATTTGGTAGAGGAAATATAGTTTCCACATAAGCTGTTTTCAAAAAAGTAGTCGTGTAATAACCAATGGATAATAAATGTGGTGGAAAGCTCAATGCCTAGCCACTACAAGCCTACAACTACATGCACACATGGAAAGCTCTCCAACGAAACTGTCTATACTTCCATATGTTATTATTCAAGTCCACAACATAATCAACATTATGTCCACATTTCACATTGAATCAGAACTAATCTAGTGGCTCCACGCACATATTTCTCCCCTCTTCTAGTGTCTTGAAGATTTTGGTTTCCATGACCGGGGTCATATAGTTTGTTCACGTTTGTGATTCCTCATGTGTTATCATGAAAACAAACCTGCAACTTATCTCGAATGTGCTCAATCATTGAGAGAATTAGTAACTCTTGATCCTTCTTAAATAATGAATTGAGAGATTCCACGTAATTTGATGTATTGCATGGTTCGAACTCAAAACCTCCGTCTTATGAGAGATTTAAATTGAATCCTGATGCCAATTCTTATAAGGCTGAGGTTTTGAGTTCGAATCTTGAGGACGTATCAAATAGTCATGATGTATATAAAATGAACTTATGTGACGACCCGAATTCTCGACCATTCGAGTGCCACTAAAAGTGACTCATATCATATTATCGAGACTTAAATAGTAATGTAAAATTATTCAAAAGAATAATTAGAATCCCATAATTTTATTTGTGAATAAAAATAGAACATAATTTTCTTACATAAAGTTCAACATAATTATCTCATCAATCTTAACCACTTTTGCCACTTCCATGTTGACCGCCTCGAACCTTCAATTATCTGAAAATGGTAAATATCGTGGAGTGAGATTTATAAAATCCCAGTAAGTATACCAAGCATAAATTTTCTTTTGAAAGCATATGGATCATTTTCATCATAACATAGGATAGGATCGAAATACTCATAAACATAGGGAGACACAAGAATTTTACCGAACTTAAATGGCAAGAATTCTTATGTGTAGCGCTACTAAACTCCGGTCCCCTTAGCATAATCATAAACATATCATATGGAACCCATAACAATCTTGTGAGATTGATTTCATAGCAATGATCCAAACATTTTCATAAAAACATAAGATATACTTACTTGTCATAAAAACATACTTACTTTTCATAAAAACATAAGGTGTATTTACCTTTCATAAAAACATACTTACTTTTCATAAAAACATAAGATATACTTACTTGTCATAAAAACATACTTACTTTTCATAAAAACATAAGATGTATTTACCTTTCATAAAAACATACTTACTTTTCATAAAAACATAAGATATACTTACTTGTCATAAAAACATACTTACTTTTCATAAAAACATAAGGTGTATTTACCTTTCATAAAAACATACTTATTTTTCATAAAAACATAAGATATACTTACTTGTCGTAAAAACATACTTACTTTTCATAAAAACATAAGGTGTATTTACCTTTCATAAAAACATACTTACTTTTCATAAACACATAAGATATACTTACTTGTCATAAAAACATACTTACTTTTCATAAAAACATAAGGTGTATTTACCTTTCATAAAAACATACTTACTTTTCATAAAAACATAAGATATACTTACTTGTCATAAAAACATACTTACTTTTCATAAAAACATAAGGTGTATTTACCTTTCATAAAAACATACTTACTTTTCATAAAAATATAAGATATACTTACTTGTCATAAAAACATACTTACTTTTCATAAAAACATAAGGTGTATTTACCTTTCATAAAAACATACTTACTTTTCATAAAAACATAAGATGTACTTACTTGTCATAAAAACATACTTACTTTTCATAAAAACATAAGGTGTATTTACCTTTCATAAAAACATACTTACTTTTCATAAAAACATAAGATGTACTTACTTGTCATAAAAACATACTTACTTTTCATAAAAACATAAGGTGTATTTACCTTTCATAAAAACATACTTACTTTTCATAAAAACATAAGATATACTTACCTTTTAAAAGATTAAAATGAAGTGTAGTAGTAAATGGACCAAAACTTTCTTGACCACCTTGAATTTCTCTTACTTGTGGATTTTGTCAAGAGATTGGAAATAAGTGTATATGTGTAGAGTTGTGTGTAAAAGAGATGGGTTTAAATAGATGTATAAAGTTGGCATATTGTAAACATAATCATTCAATTCTATTAATTTTAACACATCCTTTTCTTAAAGTAAAGCACCATTCATATACTTTTCCATATTTATACAAATAATATGCTCTTCATGATTATATATAATGGAGTCTTATCAATCATTCATATACTTTTCCATATTTATACAAATATTATGCTCTTCATGATTATATATAATGGAGTATATAAATCATTCATATACTTTTCCATATTTATACAAATATTATGCTCTTCATGATTACATATAATGGAGTCTTATCAATCATTCATATACTTTTCCATATTTATAAAAATATTATGCTCTTCATGATTATATATAATGGAGTATATAAATCATTCATATACTTTTCCATATTTATACAAATATTATGCTCTTCATGATTACATATAATGGAGTCTATCAACCATTCATATACTTTTCTATATTTATACAATTATTATGCTCTTCATGATTATATATAATGGAGTATATAAATCATTCATATACTTTTCCATATTTATACAAATATTATGCTCTTCATGATTACATATAATGGAACCTCTCATGCTTGCATATATTTTCTTAATTTCAATAACAAAAATAATTTTTGTATAAATAAATATTGGGATAACATTGAATTAAGTACTTGGACTTAATATACTTTAAATCAAGAGAATGGAGATATTTTTAGAAATTCGGAATTTAATTTAAAATCGAACGATCTCGATTATTTCTTGACTTGGCTATATGAATACGTCGCGGCGTTAACTTAATAAAAATGGGTGAAATAGTAGCGACACGATTTTCTATTAAAATAATTATTAATCGCGTAAAAATTCTTGGTCGCTACAAACTTACCCCCTTAAAATAATTTCGTCCTCGAAATTAAACTTACTTGATCTTATGATTTCTGAACACTTAATCAGAATCTCTTCTCTTCTTTCTTTCTCTTAGTAATCTCATCATTATAATATCTAACCCACTGGACTTTTACTAAATGCATCTCTTTGTTTTCTTAAGACATGGACTTTTCTATCAATAATAGACATATGTCTACTCATAAATTCTTCTGAATCAAAATGAAAATTCCCAATCGTATGTGATATTTCATCATATCTTGTAGTATTCATGTAACTTGTCATTTATCATCGTATCATGTGACCTCAAATATTCGTATTAATATCTCTAAAATTTCAATAAATCTTTACTAACATATCATACCATAATAATTTGTCATTTCTTCTTATCACCAAATATCCCAAAATAATTAAAACGATTACCTGAATATTCTCTATGTAATATACCCAAACATGTTATTCACATATCAACATAATCATCAGTTTATCTTTCCAATATTTATAACCCAAAATTTCTGCAAAATTCAATAAACAAATATCTCCCAAATAATTAAAATTCTTAACTCAAATATCATAACATTTTCCGTAAGGTATTCCTTTCACTTGCACAAACTTATTAATCCTGATTCAATACAGTCTTTATTTCACTTTCATGTATCCCCGTATTATTTCTATACCTTGATTATTATATCAAAATATCAGTACCCAAAATCCAAGAAAATATTCCATATCTCAAATCCCGTCATCATCAAATCTTCCTTTTATCAAGAAAGTAAACGGCGCATAAACTCTTGTTCCCTCTTTTCCATTATTCTATTCCGCGCTTTCTTGCTGGAATCAATATCACGCGGATTCCCTCCGATCCTTAATGCTTTTAAATAGTTCATGCTGGGAAGAGGTTAGATCCATCAAAAACATGGATATCATTCTTACAAACATTCGCAAGTATTATTCCAGTCTTCCAATGAATGATCTGAGGAAAATTTATCGAATAAGACTCGAAAGATTGAGGTTGCTGATGGCTCATGGTGTTTCAGAAGATGTTCGCTGGTTGATCGAAACAAAGGTTCGACTATCTGGTGAATTACCTATGACATTTCCAAAGCACATGCCTGGTTTAGGCAAAAGCACCTTCGCAAAGAAACGAAGAGCAAAAAGGCTGAATGGTTGCTACAAATGTGCTCGTTGGAACTGTGATACTCGTTGCAAAACAGTAGGATATTCTTCTACTAATCGGGATGATAAAATCAAATTCATAAAGGGTGGACTGAGTAAGGAGTCTTTGGATGATATTCGACTGACTCTTGAGACGCACCCAAGTGGTTATGTGCAACGTGAACTTCTCTCCTTATACGCTCAGTTTAACGAGGACAAAAATCGTTATAGTCTCCAAAATATAATAGCAAAAGATCCTGTTTGCCAGTCTGTTTTACAAAATGAGGCTTCTGGCAGTTCAACAATGATATAAGGTAAATCTCTTGATACACATTTAAAATATTTTGCTGTTTTCTTTCACGCGTTTTGGAAATAAAATATATTTTCCTTTCTCGAGTTTTGATAAAGATGGAAATAAATCACCGAAAGGTGATATCTTTGGTAAAACAGTCAAAAGTTGGCCGATTTTGTCAAAAGTAAATCTTTACTTTTTCATAATCAATCAAAAACAGTAAATTTTTCCGGCTTTAAATAGTCAAACATATTTCATAGTTCAGGCATCCCAAAATCACATCTTCTTCGTAAGTTTTCTCTTCTATACTATCAAAGATGGAAGCACCAAAACTTCGACAGATCAAAACTATTTGTGTATTTTGTGGATCAAAAGTGGGGAAAGGCTTCAGTTATCTAGAAGCGGCCGTAGATCTTGGAAAGAAACTGGGGGAAAAAGGTATCACTCTTGTGTATGGGGGTGGTAGCAGTGGTCTAATGGGTTGTGTTTCCCAATCTGCTCTTGCAGAGAAATCAAAAGTAATCGGTGTCATACATGTCCCTTTGGTAGATGTTGCAGGCAAAACACGAGGGCATGAAGTTCAAACATTATCCATCCATGAACGCATAACTTGTATGCTATATGGTTCTGATGCCTTTATAGCCCTGCCCGGAGGTTTTGGTACCTTAGAAGAAATCTTTAACATTACCTCGTGGGCTCAACTAGATCTCCATACTAAGCCTATTGGGCTTCTGAATGTTAACAATTTCTTTGATGGTTTGTTAACCTTTCTTGATTATGCTGTGGAACAGGGATTCATCTCTCCATTTTCCAGAAGGCTCCTTATTTCTGCTCCTACTATTGATGAACTACTGGATAAGCTGCAGTCATATTGTAGCGACCAAGAATTTTTACGCGATTAATAATTATTTTAATAGAAAATCGTGTCGCTACTATTTCACCCATTTTTATTAAGTTAACGCCACGACGTATTCGTATAGCCAAGTCAAGAAATAATCGAGATCGTTCGATTTTAAATTAAATTCCGAATTTCTAAAAAATATCTCCATTCTCTTTATTTAAAGTATATTAAGTCTAAGTACTTAATTCAATGTTATCCCAATATTTATTTGTACAAAAATTACTTTTATTATTTAAAATTAAGAAAATATATGCAAGCATGAGAGGTTCCATTATATATAATAATTATGAGAATCTTAATTTAATAAATATGGAAAAGTATATAAATGGTTGATAGATTCCATTATATGTAATCATGAAGAGCATAATATTTGTATAAATATGGAAAAGTATATGAATGAATTATATACTCCATTATATATAATCATGAAGAGTATAATATTTGTATAAATATGGAAAAGTATATGAATGAATTATATACTCCATTATATATAATCATGAAGAGCATAATATTTGTATAAATATGGAAAAGTATATGAATGAATTATATACTCCATTATATATAATCATGAAGAGTATAATATTTGTATAAATATGGAAAAGTATATGAATGAATTATATACTCCATTATATATAATCATGAAGAGCATAATATTTGTATAAATATGGAAAAGTATATGAATGATTGATAAGACTCCATTATATGTAATCATGAAGAGCATAATATTTGTATAAATATGGAAAAGTATATGAATGAATTATATACTCCATTATATATAATCATGAAGAGCATATTATTTGTATAAATATGGAAAAGTATATGAATGATTGATAAGACTCCATTATATGTAATCATGAAGAGCATAATATTTGTATAAATATGGAAAAGTATATGAATGAATTATATACTCCATTATATATAATCATGAAGAGCATAATATTTGTATAAATATGGAAAAGTATATGAATGATTGATAAGACTCCATTATATGTAATCATGAAGAGCATAATATTTGTATAAATATGGAAAAGTATATGAATGATTTATATACTCCATTATATATAATCATGAAGAGCATATTATTTGTATAAATATGGAAAAGTATATGAATGGTGCTTTACTTTAAGAAAAGGATGTGTTAAAATTAATAGAATTGAATGATTATGTTTACAATATGCCAACTTTATACATCTATTTAAACCCATCTCTTTTACACACAACTCTACACATATACACTTATTTCCAATCTCTTGACAAAATCCACAAGTAAGAGAAATTCAAGGTGGTCAAGAAAGTTTTGGTCCATTTACTACTACACTTCATTTTAATCTTTTAAAAGGTAAGTATATCTTATGGTTTTATGAAAATTAAGTATGTTGTTATGAAATGTAAATATATTTTATGTTTTTATGAAAAGTAAGTATGTTTTTATGAAAGGTAAATACACCTTATGTTTTTATGAAAAGTAAGTATGTTTTTATGACAAGTAAGTATATCTTATGTTTTTATGAAAAGTAAGTATGTTTTTATGAAAGGTAAATACACCTTATGTTTTTATGACAAGTAAGTATATCTTATGTTTTTATGAAAAGTAAGTATGTTTTTATGAAAGGTAAATACACCTTATGTTTTTATGACAAGTAAGTATATCTTATGTTTTTATGAAAAGTAAGTATGTTTTTATGAAAGGTAAATACACCTTATGTTTTTATGAAAAGTAAGTATGTTTTTATGACAAGTAAGTATATCTTATGTTTTTATGAAAAGTAAGTATGTTTTTATGAAAGGTAAATACACCTTATGTTTTTATGAAAAGTAAGTATGTTTTTATGACAAGTAAGTATATCTTATGTTTTTATGAAAAGTAAGTATGTTTTTATGAAAGGTAAATACACCTTATGTTTTTATGAAAAGTAAGTATGTTTTTATGACAAGTAAGTATATCTTATGTTTTTATGAAAATGTTTGGATCATTGCTATGAAATCAATCTCACAAGATTGTTATGGGTTCCATATGATATGTTTATGATTATGCTAAGGGGACCGGAGTTTAGTAGCGCTACACATAAGAATTCTTGCCATTTAAGTTCGGTAAAATTCTTGTGTCTCCCTATGTTTATGAATATTTCAATCCTATCCTATGTTATGATGAAAATGATCCATATGCTTTCAAAAGAAAATTTATGCTTGGTATACTTACTGGGATTTTATAAATCTCACTCCACGATATTTACCATTTTCAGATAATTGAAGGTTCGAGGCGGTCAACATGGAAGTGGCAAAAGTGGTTAAGATTGATGAGATAATTATGTTGAACTTTATGTAAGAAAATTATGTTCTATTTTTATTCACAAATAAAATTATGGGATTCTAATTATTCTTTTGAATAATTTTACATTACTATTTAAGTCTCGATAATATGATATGAGTCACTTTTAGTGGCACTCGAATGGTCAAGATTTCGGGTCGTCACAGTTGGTATCAGAGAAAAGAGTTTTAAAAACGATTCTGTAGATTTTTTTGAAATTTAAAAAAAAAAAAAAAAAAAAAAAAAAAAATCACTATTCACGTGAACAGTAAAACGACGTGCTATTCATGATGAACAGTTAACGAAATCACTATTCATTATAATAAAAAAATTTTATTTTTCACATGTCAAGTATGGTTATGATTTTGAAAAGCATGATGAAATTTGATGTGCGAATTTCAAGGACAAAATTCATTTTAAGCAAGGGAGTTTGTAATGTCCTGAAAATTTTATGGAATATAATTAGTTAGTGATATGATGTTTATATTGATGTCTTTGATAAATTTCTAGAAGTTCGGGGACTAAAGGAAAAATAAGATTTGACGATAAATTTTATTTGGGTTAAGTTATTAATTATTGATGGGGAGATAATTACTATATCGATATTGGATTTGTTTTGAAGACTGTGATTAATTAGGAATTATGATTCAAGAAAATGTTGATTTGGATACAAACACATTAAATTATTGTTGATTAAAGGAAAATAAGATTATATGAAATATTTTAACTCATCACTCTACTATGTCACTCTCCATGTATTGACTCCTCGAACCAGGTATGTTATATGCTTTGCAAGTCATTTACGATTTTATTAAGACATGTTAAGTATGAAATCTTCATATGTTATGAATCTTTATGTGTTACACATAATATACATGTCAAGTATGATATAAATTGATAGAAGACTCAATTTTTTTTATTCTTTTCAATGTAGAATCATGAGACAGAGAGGATATTTATATGAATTTTGGTGCATATTAAGCTTAGTAAGATTGACTCAATTAGAAATTAAGTTGGGTTGTAACTTTTGCCCAAAATATATGGAATAATATATTAAACAAACAAAATTGATAATGAATTCGTACAATAATTTATCCCTTTATCACTACCTTTGTGTAAAAACAAGGGAAAAACTGTGGATGGTTATTAGTACTTCCTCTTCAAGTTTCAATTTTCGGTTCAATAATTTATCCCTTTATCACTACCTTTGCTTAAAAGCAAGGAAAAACTGTGGATGATTATTGGTACCACTCTTCAAGTTTCAATTCTGAAAAAAAAAAAAAAAAAAAATTCAGAAAGAAAAGAAAGAAAGAGAACGGGTGTTGAGCATAATGGGAATAATATGACTTAAGAATGATTTTCAAAATAATTGTTGTCCTCGAGTTTAGAAATGATGAACCTTAAATGGACTTTGCATAATTGATTTTAGACATGACACTAAGTATAAGAAGTCAACAGAAATGATTAGAAATATGTTCAGATTATCTATCATTTAGATTTAATGAGAAATAGCGAGCCAATTTTATGAAGTTTTATGAGATGTTAAGATTATAAGTGATATGATTTTAATGAGACTTTTATGAGAAGCATTATGAAGTTAGAGATTTAAAGATTTGGTTATTGGGAATTAAGTAATGGCTATTATGTTGAGTAAGTGAATTATGCCTCTATATTGAAGAGAAATTTATTATGAACTTTGGCCTTGTGATTAAATTTTGGGAATATGATTTATGACTTATAAAAATAAGTATGAGTAATCTTTTGAGCCAATTAAGGTATTGAAGGAAGTGATATTGTGATATTGACGACTATGATTTGAAATTTCTATGTTGAGGAATTATGAATTGATTTTCTGGAATATTTTTTTTGATGATATTGAAGTGTTGGAATCGTTTTCAATATTTTTAGATCGTTGTGATCAAATGTGGAATTATTTATTATTGTGAGTTATGAAGTATGCTTACGGTTTGAATAAGTCCAAATTTCAAAGGAAACTCTGCTTAGAATTTTATCGTTTGGAATTAAGAGCATAGTATGGTATGCAATCACTAAGAGAATTGAGGTTAGACATGCAAATTCATTTACATCACAAACGAGATTTAGTAGATGATAACAGAGATATTTATTATTTTCTCGTAAGGAGAACACACAAGAGTCACATTGGAAAGAAATACATGAAACACGCAAAAGCAAAAGAAAGCAACATGGAAAATTCCTCAAATTGAGAGATGTGTTTCCGGAGTAGCCGTATCCTACCACCTCTGACCTTTTGAGGAAATAAAGAAACCTTCAAAGAGGTGTGTTTCGAGAGTAAGAATACTCCGTAATCTACCACCTGGAACCTTTGAGGTACACACAAGATTTAAACATTAAGGAAATCCTAGGAAATTAGAGGGGTGTCTCGAGAGTAAGAATACTCCGTACTCTACCCCCACCTATTCTAAGATTCATAAAGTTAAGTTTACATTAACCGGACTCCATTTTCGCTTGATTCCCCTTCCTTGCGACCAATCTATCTTAACCCCTGCTGGATCTTGTATTGAGATATATGACTGCAGCTTATCCAGTAGTTCATCAATAGTAGGAACAGAAATAAGGAGACTTCTGGAAAATGGAGAGATGAATCCCTGTTCCACAGCATAATCAAGAAAGGTTAACAAACCATTAAAGAAATTGTTAACATTCAGAAGCCCAATAGGCTTAGTATGGAGATCTAGTTGAGCCCACGAGGTAATGTTAAAGATTTCTTCTAAGGTACCAAAACCTCCGGGCAGGGCTATAAAGGCATCAGAACCATATAGCATACAAGTTATGCGTTCATGGATGATAAGATTTGAGATATGAAATATTTTTCTTGGATTTTGGGTACTGATATTCTGATATAATAATCAAGGTATAGAAATAATACGGGAATACGTGAAAGAGAAATAAGGACCGTATTGAATCAGAATTCATACGTATATACAAGTGAAAGAAATACTTTGCAGGAAATGTGGTGATATTTAAGTAAAGAATCTTAGTTTGGGAGATATTTGTTTACTGAATTTTGGGTTACAAATATTGGAAAGATAAGTTGATGATATTATGTTGATATGTTATTGGGTATATTACATAGAGAGATTATTCAGGGAATTGTTTTGATTATTTTGAGAATATTCGATGATAAGAAGAAAGGAAAAAATTATTATGATATGATATATCAGTAAAGATTTGTTGAAATTTTAGAGATATATACTAATATCTGAGGTCACATGATACGATGATAAATGACAAGTTACATGAATACTACAAGATATGATGAAATATCACATACGATTGGGAATTTTCATTTTGATTCAGAAGAATTTATGAGTAGACATATGTCTATTATTGATAGAAAAGTCCATGTCTTAAGAAAACAAATTGATGCATTTAGTCAAAGTCCAGTGGGTTAAATATGGTTGGGTTAAATATGGTAGCGATGATGCTACATAAGAAGAAGAAGAAGAGATTCTGATTAAGTGTTCAGAAATCATAAGATCAAGTAAGATTAATTTCGAGGACGAAATTATTTTAAGGGGGTAAGTTTGTAGCGACCAAGAATTTTTACGCGATTAATAATTATTTTAATAGAAAATCGTGTCACTACTATTTCACCCATTTTTATTAAGTTAACGCCACGACGTATTCGTATAGCCAAGTCAAGAAATAATCGAGATCGTTCGATTTTAAATTAAATTCCGAATTTCTAAAAAATATCTCCATTCTCTTTATTTAAAGTATATTAAGTCTAAGTACTTAATTCAATGTTATCCCAATATTTATTTGTACAAAAATTACTTTTATTATTTAAAATTAAGAAAATATATGCAAGCATGAGAGGTTCCATTATATATAATAATTATGAGAATCTTAATTTAATAAATATGGAAAAGTATATAAATGGTTGATAGATTCCATTATATGTAATCATGAAGAGCATAATATTTGTATAAATATGGAAAAGTATATAAATGAATTATATACTCCATTATATATAATCATGAAGAGTATAATATTTGTATAAATATGGAAAAGTATATGAATGAATTATATACTCCATTATATATAATCATGAAGAGCATAATATTTGTATAAATATGGAAAAGTATATGAATGAATTATATACTCCATTATATATAATCATGAAGAGTATAATATTTGTATAAATATGGAAAAGTATATGAATGAATTATATACTCCATTATATATAATCATGAAGAGCATAATATTTGTATAAATATGGAAAAATATATGAATGATTGATAAGACTCCATTATATGTAATCATGAAGAGCATAATATTTGTATAAATATGGAAAAGTATATGAATGAATTATATACTCCATTATATATAATCATGAAGAGCATATTATTTGTATAAATATGGAAAAGTATATGAATGATTGATAAGACTCCATTATATGTAATCATGAAGAGCATAATATTTGTATAAATATGGAAAAGTATATGAATGAATTATATACTCCATTATATATAATCATGAAGAGCATAATATTTGTATAAATATGGAAAAGTATATGAATGATTGATAAGACTCCATTATATGTAATCATGAAGAGCATAATATTTGTATAAATATGGAAAAGTATATGAATGATTTATATACTCCATTATATATAATCATGAAGAGCATATTATTTGTATAAATATGGAAAAGTATATGAATGGTGCTTTACTTTAAGAAAAGGATGTGTTAAAATTAATAGAATTGAATGATTATGTTTACAATATGCCAACTTTATACATCTATTTAAACCCATCTCTTTTACACACAACTCTACACATATACACTTATTTCCAATCTCTTGACAAAATCCACAAGTAAGAGAAATTCAAGGTGGTCAAGAAAGTTTTGGTCCATTTACTACTACACTTCATTTTAATCTTTTAAAAGGTAAGTATATCTTATGTTTTTATGAAAATTAAGTATGTTGTTATGAAATGTAAATATATTTTATGTTTTTATGAAAAGTAAGTATGTTTTTATGAAAGGTAAATACACCTTATGTTTTTATGAAAAGTAAGTATGTTTTTATGACAAGTAAGTATATCTTATGTTTTTATGAAAAGTAAGTATGTTTTTATGAAAGGTAAATACACCTTATGTTTTTATGACAAGTAAGTATATCTTATGTTTTTATGAAAAGTAAGTATGTTTTTATGAAAGGTAAATACACCTTATGTTTTTATGACAAGTAAGTATATCTTATGTTTTTATGAAAAGTAAGTATGTTTTTATGAAAGGTAAATACACCTTATGTTTTTATGAAAAGTAAGTATGTTTTTATGACAAGTAAGTATATCTTATGTTTTTATGAAAAGTAAGTATGTTTTTATGAAAGGTAAATACACCTTATGTTTTTATGAAAAGTAAGTATGTTTTTATGACAAGTAAGTATATCTTATGTTTTTATGAAAAGTAAGTATGTTTTTATGAAAGGTAAATACACCTTATGTTTTTATGAAAAGTAAGTATGTTTTTATGACAAGTAAGTATATCTTATGTTTTTATGAAAATGTTTGGATCATTGCTATGAAATCAATCTCACAAGATTGTTATGGGTTCCATATGATATGTTTATGATTATGCTAAGGGGACCGGAGTTTAGTAGCGCTACACATAAGAATTCTTGCCATTTAAGTTCGGTAAAATTCTTGTGTCTCCCTATGTTTATGAATATTTCAATCCTATCCTATGTTATGATGAAAATGATCCATATGCTTTCAAAAGAAAATTTATGCTTGGTATACTTACTGGGATTTTATAAATCTCACTCCACGATATTTACCATTTTCAGATAATTGAAGGTTCGAGGCGGTCAACATGGAAGTGGCAAAAGTGGTTAAGATTGATGAGATAATTATGTTGAACTTTATGTAAGAAAATTATGTTCTATTTTTATTCACAAATAAAATTATGGGATTCTAATTATTCTTTTGAATAATTTTACATTACTATTTAAGTCTCGATAATATGATATGAGTCACTTTTAGTGGCACTCGAATGGTCAAGATTTCGGGTCGTCACACATATATCTCAATACAAGATCCAGCAGGGGTTAAGATAGATTGGTCGCAAGGAAGGGGAATCAAGCGAAAATGGAGTCCGGTTAATGTAAACTTAACTTTATGAATCTTAGAATAGGTGGGGGTAGAGTACGGAGTATTCTTACTCTCGAGACACCCCTCTAATTTCCTAGGATTTCCTTAATGTTTAAATCTTGTGTGTACCTCAAAGGTTCCAGGTGGTAGATTACGGAGTATTCTTACTCTCGAAACACACCTCTTTGAAGGTTTCTTTATTTCCTCAAAAGGTCAGAGGTGGTAGGATACGGCTACTCCGGAAACACATCTCTCAATTTGAGGAATTTCCCATGTTGCTTTCTTTTGCTTTTGCGTGTTTCATGTATTTCTTTTCCAGTGTGACTCTTTGTATGTTCTCCTTATGAGAAAATAATAAAATCTCTGCTATCATCTACTAAATCTCGTTTGTGATGTAAATGAACTTGCATGTCTAACCTTAATTCCTTTAGTGGATGCTTATCATATCATGCTCTTAATTCCAAATGATAAAATACTGGACAAAGTCTCCCTTGTAATTTGGACTTATCCCAAACCATAAGCATACTTCATAACTCACAATAATAAATAACTCCACATTTGATCACAACGATCTAAAAATATTGAAAACGATTCCAACACTTCAATATCATCAAAAAAATATCCCATAATTCAATTCATAATTCCTCAACATAACAATTTCAAATCATATTTTTCAATATCACAATATCACTTCCTTCCATACCTTAATTGGCTCAAAAGATTACTCATACTTATATTTATAAGTCATAAATCATATTCCCAAAATTTAATCACAAGGCCAAAGTTCATAATAAATTTCTCTTCAATATAGAGGCATAATTCACTTACTCAACATAATATCCATTACTTAATTCCCAATAACCAAATCTTTAAATCTCTAACTTCATAATGCTTCTCATAAAAGTCTCATTAAAACCACTTATAATCTTAACATCTCATAAAACTTCATAAAATTGGCTCGCTATTTCTCATTAAATCTAAATGATAGATAATCTGAACATATTTCTAATCATTTCTGTTGACTTCTCATACTTAGTGTCATGTCTAAAATCAATTATGCAAAGTCCATTTAAGGTTCATCATTTCTAAACTCAAGGACAACAATTATTTTGAAAATCATTCTTAAGTCATATTATTCCCATTATGCTCAACACCCGTTCTCTTTCTTTCTTTTCTTTCCGAATTTTTTTTTTTCAGAATTGAAACTTGAAGAGTGGTACCAATAATCATCCACAGTTTTTCCTTGCTTTTAAGCAAAGGTAGTGATAAAGGGATAAATTATTGAACCGAAAATTGAAACTTGAAGAGGAAGTACTAATAACCATCCACAGTTTTTCCCTTGTTTTTACACAAAGGTAGTGATAAAGGGATAAATTATTGTACGAATTCATTATTAATTTTGTTTGTTTAATATATTATTCCATATATTTTGGGCAAAAGTTACAACCCAACTTAATTTCTAATTGAGTCAATCTTACTAAGCTTAATATGCACCAAAATTCATATAAATATCCTCTCTGTCTCATGATTCTACATTGAAAAGAATAAAAAAATTGAGTCTTCTATCAATTTATATCATACTTGACATGTATATTATGTGTAACACATAAAGATTCATAACATATGAAGATTTCATACTTAACATGTCTTAATAAAATCGTAAATGACTTGCAAAGCATATAACATACCTGGTTCGAGGAGTCAATACGTGGAGAGTGACATAGTAGAGTGATGAGTTAAAATATTTCATATAATCTTATTTTCCTTTAATCAACAATAATTTAATGTGGTTGTATCCAAATCAACATTTTCTTGAATCATAATTCCTAATTAATCACAGTCTTCAAAACAAATCCAATATCGATATAGTAATTATCTCCCCATCAATAATTAATAACTTAACCCAAATAAAATTTATCGTCAAATCTTATTTTTCCTTTAGTCCCCGAACTTCTAGAAATTTATCAAAGACATCAATATAAACATCATATCACTAACTAATTATATTCCATAAAATTTTCAGGACATTACAAACTCCCTTGCTTAAAATGAATTTTGTCCTTGAAATTCGCACATCAAATTTCATCATGCTTTTCAAAATCATAATCATACTTGACATGTGAAAATTCAATTTTTTTTTTATAATGAATAGTGATTTCGTTCACTGTTCATCATGAATAGCACGTCGTTTTACTGTTCACGTGAATAGTGATTTTTTTTTTTTTTTTTTTTTTTTTAAAGAAATAAAATTTCAAAAATCTACAGAATCGTTTTTAAAACTCTTTGCTCTGATACCAACTGTGACGACCCGAATTCTCGACCATTCGAGTGCCACTAAAAGTGACTCATATCATATTATCGAGACTTAAATAGTAATGTAAAATTATTCAAAAGAATAATTAGAATCCCATAATTTTATTTGTGAATAAAAATAGAACATAATTTTCTTACATAAAGTTCAACATAATTATCTCATCAATCTTAACCACTTTTGCCACTTCCATGTTGACCGCCTCGAACCTTCAATTATCTGAAAATGGTAAATATCGTGGAGTGAGATTTATAAAATCCCAGTAAGTATACCAAGCATAAATTTTCTTTTGAAAGCATATGGATCATTTTCATCATAACATAGGATAGGATCGAAATACTCATAAACATAGGGAGACACAAGAATTTTACCGAACTTAAATGGCAAGAATTCTTATGTGTAGCGCTACTAAACTCCGGTCCCCTTAGCATAATCATAAACATATCATATGGAACCCATAACAATCTTGTGAGATTGATTTCATAGCAATGATCCAAACATTTTCATAAAAACATAAGATATACTTACTTGTCATAAAAACATACTTACTTTTCATAAAAACATAAGGTGTATTTACCTTTCATAAAAACATACTTACTTTTCATAAAAACATAAGATATACTTACTTGTCATAAAAACATACTTACTTTTCATAAAAACATAAGATGTATTTACCTTTCATAAAAACATACTTACTTTTCATAAAAACATAAGATATACTTACTTGTCATAAAAACATACTTACTTTTCATAAAAACATAAGGTGTATTTACCTTTCATAAAAACATACTTACTTTTCATAAAAACATAAGATATACTTACTTGTCGTAAAAACATACTTACTTTTCATAAAAATATAAGGTGTATTTACCTTTCATAAAAACATACTTACTTTTCATAAACACATAAGATATACTTACTTGTCATAAAAACATACTTACTTTTCATAAAAACATAAGGTGTATTTACCTTTCATAAAAACATACTTACTTTTCATAAAAACATAAGATATACTTAATTGTCGTAAAAACATACTTACTTTTCATAAAAACATAAGGTGTATTTACCTTTCATAAAAACATACTTACTTTTCATAAACACATAAGATATACTTACTTGTCATAAAAACATACTTACTTTTCATAAAAACATAAGGTGTATTTACCTTTCATAAAAACATACTTACTTTTCATAAAAACATAAGATATACTTACTTGTCATAAAAACATACTTACTTTTCATAAAAACATAAGGTGTATTTACCTTTCATAAAAACATACTTACTTTTCATAAAAACATAAGATATACTTACTTGTCATAAAAACATACTTACTTTTCATAAAAACATAAGGTGTATTTACCTTTCATAAAAACATACTTACTTTTCATAAAAACATAAGATGTACTTACTTGTCATAAAAACATACTTACTTTTCATAAAAACATAAGGTGTATTTACCTTTCATAAAAACATACTTACTTTTCATAAAAACATAAGATGTACTTACTTGTCATAAAAACATACTTACTTTTCATAAAAACATAAGGTGTATTTACCTTTCATAAAAACATACTTACTTTTCATAAAAACATAAGATATACTTACCTTTTAAAAGATTAAAATGAAGTGTAGTAGTAAATGGACCAAAACTTTCTTGACCACCTTGAATTTCTCTTACTTGTGGATTTTGTCAAGAGATTGGAAATAAGTGTATATGTGTAGAGTTGTGTGTAAAAGAGATGGGTTTAAATAGATGTATAAAGTTGGCATATTGTAAACATAATCATTCAATTCTATTAATTTTAACACATCCTTTTCTTAAAGTAAAGCACCATTCATATACTTTTCCATATTTATACAAATAATATGCTCTTCATGATTATATATAATGGAGTCTTATCAATCATTCATATACTTTTCCATATTTATACAAATATTATGCTCTTCATGATTATATATAATGGAGTATATAAATCATTCATATACTTTTCCATATTTATACAAATATTATGCTCTTCATGATTACATATAATGGAGTCTTATCAATCATTCATATACTTTTCCATATTTATACAAATATTATGCTCTTCATGATTATATATAATGGAGTATATAAATCATTCATATACTTTTCCATATTTATACAAATATTATGCTCTTCATGATTACATATAATGGAGTCTATCAACCATTCATATACTTTTCCATATTTATACAATTATTATGCTCTTCATGATTATATATAATGGAGTATATAAATCATTCATATACTTTTCCATATTTATACAAATATTATGCTCTTCATGATTACATATAATGGAACCTCTCATGCTTGCATATATTTTCTTAATTTCAATAACAAAAATAATTTTTGTATAAATAAATATTGGGATAACATTGAATTAAGTACTTGGACTTAATATACTTTAAATCAAGAGAATGGAGATATTTTTAGAAATTCGGAATTTAATTTAAAATCGAACGATCTCGATTATTTCTTGACTTGGCTATACGAATACGTCGCGGCGTTAACTTAATAAAAATGGGTGAAATAGTAGCGACACGATTTTCTATTAAAATAATTATTAATCGCGTAAAAATTCTTGGTCGCTACAACTTAGGCTTTCGCGAAGTGGACAATACATAAATTATCATGTTGAGCATATCCAATCATAGTCAATCTCTTATCAAACATGTAATAAAGGTTTCCATAACCATTTAGTTTATGAGTGAATCTAATAATAAGAAATTCGATATAATTTTTCCTAAAATGACAAAAATATCAAGTCAACTGTATATAAAACAGATGGTTCTACATTATATAACTGAAATAACATAATCAAAAAGCAAGTTACACAGTGTCAGCTGCACAGGCACTGCTCTTTTTTACCATTTACAAATCATCGAACTGGAACTTTAACCCAACCATTAGCAAAAGCAATTGCTAAAATAACAAAAGGTGTCGACATACCGAATATAATGATATAAGGAAGTGGTGTCTTCATAGGATTTTCGCCTTTCCTTTCACCTGCTGTTTGCCAATACCTAGAACCAGGTAAAATGTAAACCGTTTCTTATTTATTTTTATTTTTTTAACTATAATAATTAAAAAATAACTATCTTTCAATTACCACGTATCAAAGTTAACAACATTAATTAATTATTAATACTCATGGATCTCCTATCATTCTGTAAGCATCAAAAAAGTTGAAAAGGCATTCATATATAGACAGGGTTGAGTCATATCTAAGAAAGTAGCCTTGAGATATCTCAAAATCAAACTAGTGAGCCAATGTCATGCAACATCTTGATTTTCATTATGTTCAAGACATGGTTCAAGATGGTGATCTGTGTGGTGTCCATGTCTTACCCCAGCTTGATTCACAGTGATCCGTTCCCGTCTCCAATGGGGCAACATTTACAATAGGTTTCGACTACTAAATATATTTATCCATCGCTTTGGCTCAACAACAAGACTTGTACTCGAATTGTATCCGTCAACTTTAAGAATACATTCAAATTACAGTTCCGAACACAAAATGAACTCATTTCTATTTTTATTTTATCCTTCAAGAAGAGATTATTATATGAATAATAATGCTATTGGAATACCCAAGCTTACCATCCTATGTGTCATCTCCCTCACATGAGGTGTGTGAGGTCTCATGTATTAATTAAAGTCCCACACCTCATGTGAGGGGGTGGCATCCTGTGTGTTCAAATAGCATGATCATATATATATATATATTAGGCCCACAATTATCCAGATTGGGACTACTTAAAGTTGATGAAGCTCTTCTCGATTTTTAATCATTTTGTGGGGGATGGGTTAACCATATTTTCTATATAATAATAATATATTAAGAAAAAAGCATTATGATTGGGGTTCCAGTTCCATTTGAAAAGATAAATACTGTTTGATCATATCCAATGCCAAAGTATTAATACTATTTTCCATCCGGCATGAATAATAATGTTGAATCTCATCTAACTTGGTTTACCCAACATACTAAAACGAATATAATGTCCATACATTATAATTTTACTATGCTCAAACCGTAAAATACTATGTACCGATATTCTTTAATTCTGATCAAATGCCTCAAATGAATTTACTAATACATACAAAGATAGTAATGCATTTCATATTTCAAATAGCACCATGTAAAAATTGGACAACATTTCTTTCAACAACTAAAAAAAAAAATTCCAAATTTCTCTTTCAAAACATAAAATTTATGACCCATAATGCGTGTCCAAAAACACTTACTGTTCAGGTTCCTCTTCTTTGGTGATAAATTTCTTTTTCTCTCCTTTCTTGAGCTCACTCTCTCCTTCCCCTACAAATATAAAACCAACTCCTTAAAGCAATTAATTATTATATGTTTTAGTACGTAATATTGGACATGATTCCACACTTCTAATATTACATACCAACATTAATATATAAATATATTTTTGTGTAATAAAGTTTACAACAAACCTATATTTGCCGAAATTCTGAACTGGGTTTTCCTAATTTTTGATGGAAAGAAAGCTTGAGGTTGAAAAGAGGAAGAAAATAGTTTAGTGGAAACTGGGTTGAGAGGCGAAGAAATAACCAATTTTCCTGCCATTTTTTGCAGAAATTAATCCGTTAGGCTTTGAAAGAATTATAGTGATGATCAGATGATGTACTTAAACGTTATCTCAATAATCAAAGGCTCTCTGACGACATGTGGCTGTCCAATTGGCCCATTATTCCTGTCCAAGAGTTGCTATGGAATTATCTTTTTTTTTAAAAGTATTTTAATAATTATATATTGTATTTGGAGCCACCCACCTTCACTCACCATTCATTTAGAGATGGCCAAAAAATTCGATCCGCCCCGAACCCGATGGATACCCGATCTGAACGGAGCAGAAATTCCGTGATCCGTGAATCGACGGGGCGGATCAGATCAGCTAAATCCGATCCGCGACAGATCTCGGGGCGGATCGGATATAGAGAGATCCGATCCGCCCCGATCCGTTATTGTTCAACAAAAAAAAAAAAAAAAAAAAACCCGGAAAGAATCTAATGATATATCATATATGTGTGTATGACTGTCGAGAGAGAGAGAACAAAACGAAAGCCTAGCCACTCAAGTCCTCACTCCTTAACAGTGAACCCTAGCCTCAATTTCTTCACCTCAGGTCTCGGCATCTCCGGCTCTCCGTCTCCGTCCTCTCCAACTTCTCCCATCTCCACCGGACCACCTCCATCCTCGCTGCGTCGCACTCCAGTCCGCCACGCACGACGGCAGCAAGCTGCAGGCATGCAGCGTCCGTCACCAGGCACGCAGGCGCAGCATCCGTCACCTCCAGTCTTTTTCTTTGTCTCTTTGAACTCATTACTCATATTTGTATTACATAAACCGATTTATGTGCTTGATTTAATGTGTAGATTTTTCAAACTTTGTCTAAACTTGAGGTTTTGAGATTTGTAGTTTTAGATTTGTGGATATTTATTTGAGTTGATAAATGGTAGTGGTTATGTCTAGTATCCTAAAATAGCTATACATGAGGATATTGAGTTGGGGTAATACAGGAATAAACCTGGGGAAGGAAGAAGATGACCAATTTTATAGCAGAAATTTAAATTGAAAGGGATGGCATCATCTGAATATTGGGCTTGCTTGAGTAATATGTTGACTTATTTAATGTTTTTGTTATTTTGCCTCTTAAATGTTGACTTATATTATCATATGAAATGGAAATGTGTTGAATTACAATATTAGTTCACTAGTCATGTAAATTGAAATTTTAAATGCTATCTTGTGATCAACATCAAATTTAATTTTGTAATGAACGCTTTGCTTTTGCCTTTTGTTCTTTTATGCTCTTATCATGTTCATTTTAAGATAATTGTGAAGACATGTTATTTCATGCTTTGAGTTCTATTGTTCTAAGTTGTCTACTGTTTAATTTATTGTGTTACAATTAATTGCTTTTGTAATGCTTCATTTTCAGAACTTGAGAATCATATTCTTGATCTCCAAGTGATGACAAGTGTCTTGAATGTTATCGATTGTAGATGTAATCAAAGACTTATTTTTGTTGTAGATGTCAGAATCTCAAAGTAAACAACGTACAAGTGTTGGTAATAGTACGAGACAAGTACCAGCTAATGACCATAATAACAATGCTGATCAGCCCCCACAAGAATCTCCAGTAGAAGTAGATGCACTCCAAGATCCAATTGAGCTTAGTGAAGAGGAGCAGAATAGCAATGAACGTGTTGGTGCGAAGCGAAAGTCGAGATTTCATTCATTGGTATGGAAAGATTTTGAGAGAGTGAAAATAGGAGAAGTTTGGAAGGCTGTTTGCAACCATTGCAAAGCTAAATTAGTTGGTGATACTAGCAAAGGTACAAGCCATTTGAAAAACCACCTAAATAGATGTCCTCTTCGTAGACCAGTCAATAGTAATACAAAACAAGGAATATTAAACTTCACAAAGGACACTAGTGGTAAGTGTAGGATGAATACGTACACATTTGATCAAGAAAAGTGTAGAACTAGTCTGGGAAAGGAAATTGTTTTACATGAATATCCACTGTCGATAGTTGATCACATTGGGTTCAGAAACTTTTTGAATGATCTCCAACCGATGTTTAAGGTCCCTTCTCGTAATACCATTAAGAATGACATTTTGAAAATGTATGACTACGAGAAATCCAAAATGACGACAGCATTGGAGGAGAATGTGAGTCGAATTGCTATCACTACAGACATGTGGACCTCCTCGAATCAGAAGAAATGATTCATGGTGGTAACAGCCCATTACATAGACGATTCCTGGACTCTACAAAGTCACATTTTGAGGTGCATGTCATTAATGTTATAAAATATCTAATTAGCTTGCTTTCATTTTTTACAAGTTTAATTTTATTTCGTTTTCGTTTTGCAGGTTTGTGTATGTCTCATGCCCACATACTGCAGATGTGTTGTCCCAAGCTTTAGTTGGTTGCTTACTTGATTGGAACATTGACCGTAAGTGTTCTACCTTGACTGTAGATAATTTCACAACAAATGATGCCATGATAAATCTTGTTTTAAGTGAGCTTCATAGTCATACTCTTATGTTGGGTGGTGAGCTTTTTCATATGAGATGTTGTGCACACATACTGAATTTGATTGTGAAAGATGGTTTGGATGTGATTTCATCGAGTGTGGAGAGAATTAGGGATAGTGTTTCCTATTGGACAGCCACACCTAAGAGATTTGAAAATTTTGAACAATTTGCACGTCAATTAAAAGTAGGCTGTGAGAAAAAATTGATGCTTGACTGTAAGACTAGGTGGAACTCGACTTACTTGATACTTCGTACTGCCTTAATTTATAAGGATGTTTTCCCTCGTTTGAAGCAAAGGGAGGCTCAATACAAATGTCTACCTAGTGATGAAGATTGGGATTTGGCTAAAGAAATAAGCGTGAGATTACATGTTTTCTTTACGGTGACTGAATTTTTTTCTGGCACTTCTTATCCAACTGCTAATACGTTTTCCCCAAATATTTGTGCAATAAAGTTATCGTTGTATGAGTGGCTTGAATCCCCTTATGAGGTGATTCAAATGATGGCTAGTAGTATGATTGATAAGTTTAACAAATATTGGAGTGATATTCATGGAATTTTGGCGTTGGCGACGATGTTGGATCCCAGGTATAAGATGAAGTTAGTAGAGTATTATTACCCTCTAATTTTTAAAGAAGATTCTGCACATGAGATTGAAAAACTTTGTGACCTTTGTCAAAGGTTGGTGCAAGAGTATGATGGATTACAAAATTCTAGTGGCATTGTTTCTAATTCTTCTAGTCATTATCAGTCTGATTTGTCTACTAGTATAACAGAGAATCCGTTGGCGGGATTTTATGAATTTGTTTCTACTACCTCCTCTTCTTGTAACGTGAAAACCGAACTTGATAATTTTTTGGAAGAACCAATAATGCCTCGGTCAAGTGATTTTGACATTTTAGTATGGTGGAAAGTAAATGGAATCAAATATCCAACGTTGTCTAAAGTTGCACGGGACGTGTTGGCCATTCCGGTGTCTACTGTGGCATTTGAATCCGCTTTTCAGTACTAGTGGTAGGTTTGTGAGTCCACATAGAAACAGACTTCATCCCAAAACCTTGGAGGCATTGATGTGTACTCAGGATTGGTTATGGGCGGAGATTCACAGTAAGACATTTCATTTACATTTGATTTGGCATTTTAAGTTTTTAACTCTTAAGTTAATGTATGTTATAGCTAATTATTTATGTTTTTATGATAGAAAATTCAACTCCTTCTCAATATGTCGGATGTTGCACAAGGTTTAGTGACGAAGAAATCGAGAAAGTAAGTGTAATGTCCATTTCCTATCATTTAAAAAATCAATTTAAATAATGTTATGTGATTTATATCTATTTTCTTATTTCAGGAATCGTCTTCTGTCATCTCTAGCTCAAACATGAACACTCTTGATTCTTGAGCAAACGAAGTGGAACTTGATGATGCAAAAACTTCTTATGTTTTGTAACTTTTATTGTGAAATATTTGTGTTTTCTTTAGGCATATTTACATTTTCTGCTATGAATATGTTATCTTTTGTTTTGTTAAAGTGATGTTTCAACATATTCAGTTTTGTTAAATTGTGGATGAATCATGTGTTGGTGATTGTTGAAAGTTGAATGTGCAAATTGCAATGATATTAATTGAATAATTGTTGAACGTGGATTAGTAATAGTATGTTGAAGAAATGAATATGTTGTATGCATTGTCAAACAAATAAAAAACAGGTTACAGGTGCTATTGCAGGAAAAAAAAAATTGCGGATCAAATTGGCGGATCGGGACGTGATCCGCCCCGATCCGCGCCGCGATCCGCCCCGAATGCGACGGATCGCGGGGCGGACCGGATCTGTGTAATTTTTAACGAGGCTGATTCGGATCAGGGCGATCCGCCCCGAATCCGTCCCGTTGCCAACTCTACATTCATTCCGTGTGATTTTAGTGGGGAAAGTTTTGGTCAGGAGAATATCTATCTAGTTTAGGAAAAATGCCTATTCTTTTCTAAAAAGTCTATACTACTTATATATATATTATATATATATATATATATATATATATATATATATATATATATATATATATATACACTAACTAAAATTGCAAAATATATTCTCTTTTTTTATATATTTATTGTAAACTGCAAAATATATTCCCAACTTTTGGTTAGGTTGATCCAGGAATAATTTTATAAGATTATTATCTCGATCTAAAATTCTTAAAACTAATTCAGTGGATCTAATTTCAGTATTTTTTTGTAACTAAATTAAATATTGATATT
The DNA here is from genome assembly GCA_963555705.1 of Ligustrum vulgare. Lineage (NCBI taxonomy): Eukaryota > Viridiplantae > Streptophyta > Magnoliopsida > Lamiales > Oleaceae > Ligustrum > Ligustrum vulgare. The sequence continues at coordinate 35,880,207 of OY743190.1, read as the reverse complement.
ATTCGTATCGATGATATATAATGGTACTCCCTTAGTCCAAATTATATAGGCTATATTTTCTTTTTATATGTCCCAATTATATAAGCTTGTTTCTTTATTAAGAAGTATTTATTTTGTTTGTTTACTAATGTACCCCTATTTATTACTTCAAATATAATAATTTTGATATTAATAAGGATAAGTTGAAAATTTTCTTAACAAAAATTACTTTTTCAATTACATTAATATATTTTTTTAATTTATGTGAAAAGTCATACTAGGCTATATAATTAGAATGGAAAGAGTATTTCTTATTTTATCTCACTTTATTGATTAATGTCTCAATTCTTAAAGAAGGAACTTTACTTTGCTAAATCTTAAAACACTAGTTTTATCTTTGACATTTTCAAAGTCTCTCAACAGGCCTGCTTCGTTGCCCAATGTTGGTAATAATTATGTTGTCCACCTCCAATGATAAAGTGTCTCATTAAAAAATTAATCGGACGCTTAGCATATTTTCATTGAATATTGCCCACCTCAGGAAACAGAGAAATCTCGAGTCTCTCAGTATCATCTCTTTCTCTATTGTTCATAGATCAATTTGAGTAAATCTATTATAATTCTAATTGGCAGGCAAGTGGATTGCATCGAGCTACCAATCATAGAAAAAGGTGCACATCTTCTTATCTCTGCAAGATTTGACTTTTGCATTTGTGGCTCTATGTAATCAAAAGTCCAATTTAAACAACTATTCATCATTACATGTATTGAAAATAGTAAAAATATCTATTTTTAGCTACAGTAAACCTTATATTTCATCTATAAATAGAAAGGTTATTTGTATCGTGATATATAAAAATGTTTTGGAAACAAGGTTGTCATATAATTCTAGTCATTTCACTTATCAAAACTCTCTCAAATTCACCATTTCTATTATAAATCAAATATCAAAATATCATCTTAAGTTGACAAAAAGTGACACAAGTCTAGGTCATTTTTGACGTCAACATACTCTTTAAATTTGGTATCAAAGTCGAAAAAATTTAGCTTGCACAAATGCCCATACTATAACCAAATGATCGCCCGATCTATTACCAAGCATTTGCTTGGTACAAGTTTTGGTCTGAATTATGGTCTCCTTATCCAATTAAAATTATGTTTAGCTTTCTTCTTGAACACTAATTATTGGACAATAAATAATGGAAGAAGGAATAACAAACAGAGGACACAACATATTTAAGAAAGAAAGTCCTACCAGGTTGGGAAGGCTACTAAGTTTGGTGAATAGAAGGCAGGGACGAGGCGGGTTAGGTGAAGAACAAGGATGGGAGGGAGATTGGCTTGTGTATGGTGGACTGTCGCCAGTAGTGATGAAGAATTGACAGTGAGGGAGTTGGGTCTGTGAAGAAATCGACAGGGAAGAAAGGTTATTGGGCTTGGGCTTTGTGTTTAGTAAGTAACGGGTCTACCGTGATTTGCAAGCTGCGGTAGCACCCGCGACAAACAGGCTAAATTGACAAACCTGCGGTCAAAATGATTTTTTGTTAAAGCCCAGAACTTACCTTTTCCCCAAATCTTCATGTGTAAAATCAACTAATTATGGGACGACGATTACAATATAAAATTTCTAATTAACAAAAACTTCATTAAAAATGTGGGAAACGTTTCCTAAATTCTAATACAGATTCTAATGCAAATTATACGCTATTAAAATTCAAAAGCAAAAGTTTAAAGTTTAGAAGTCACGTTACTGCCCTTTAGTTCTTAATTTATAATCTCAAGCTTGACTGTTGAACAATGCTTTAAGACACTTAAAATAAGGCTTTTGATAATTTATTACATTTGCTGAAGTTTCCTTTAAACCCATTCCTACTTTTGCTCCAATTTTTTATACTGCCCTGTTCAAAATCAGAGGTAACTTTACCATTCATCTCAAACTCAACTACGTAAATTTCAGCCTCTTCTTCAGACCTAGCACAAAATCAATTTTAAGAGAATCAATTGAGTGTAAGGATTGCTTGATAGCTCCACCCTCGTTGGCTGTTATATTCTCCATTAAAATCAAATCTTCATTCTCAGTGTGATCTTCTTTTTCTTTTGATGGTGCAGATTGTTCTTTTAACTTCTTCTTCATTAATATCAACTTGTTTGTACTTCTTCTCTGGCCTTGTCAAATGAATATCTGGCAATTGTGCCTTGTATTTTTTGGCCTTGTAAAATAGGCATGTATCATCTTTTATAAGCTTCAGTTTTTCATCTAGAGTGGCAAGCTGATGAGAATCAAGGAAGTCAACCCTCGATTCGCATGTCGATGGGGGCCATGATGAGGTCTAAGGCCAAAGAATTTCAAGAGTCGATGGTGGGACTCATCGACAAATTATGGGATCAAGCCTAATTAGAAGATCACCTTGACTCCAACGTCACCAGCATCACAATTGAAGAAGGGAGTTCCATCCAAAGCCCACGTGGCTACTGAGTATAAAATTCATGAGTTCACGCAGGCCAGCTTGGAAAAAAGTGGGGTAAAAATTCTCATGGCCACGAGATGGTGAACCACACGGCCGTACGGTAGTACTGAAGACAGAAACACGCGTTTTTCTGTGTAATTCCGTTTTTCAATTTAACCCAATATTTTGTACTATATATACTTAATACACCTCAAACCTAGTTCTAACTTGAAGCTTGATATTTGAAGTCTCATTGAGAGCATTTGGGAGAGGTAATCACCTTTCTTATCTTGTAACAATTCTTGGAACTTCTTCAATTTTATTTAAGAATATTATTCTTGTGTATTGTTGTTGTTGTTTGTTTTCACAATATCTTGGAATTTTCTTTATTCTTTCCATTGGGCTAGGGTTTGTATCCTTAGAATTTTGGTTTGGGTGAGTTTAGGTCAAGATTTATCAAGTCCTTACAATTTTAGCTTTCTTTGGTTTGATATTAAATTGTTGTTGAAGTTTTTGGTCCAAACACCAAAAGGGTTCATATCATTTGGTATCAGAGTTTGACTCTAAAATTAGTAAACATATCTTTACATTATTGTTCTTGTTGTTCTTCATCCACTCAAAAAAAAAAAAAAACAAACAAATAAAAATTGAAAAAAATTGTGGTTCATGAATATTTCTCGATTCTTACATTTGGGTATTGTTATTGTTATCACATTTGAAATTTTTGAGGGTTACATTTGAAAAAACGCTTGAATTCCTATGCTATTCAAAGTTTGCATCCTAAGTGTTTAATAAAATGTTTCAAAGAGAACTTTCATGTTCAACTATACTTTCCAAACACCAAACACATTTCTAGTTGATTACTTGTCCTTTTATCAATTTTATTGTGATCATACTCTTGAAAACTTTGTCAATCCAGTTCAATTCTCATCTTTCTTGTGTAGTAGCAAGCAAAGAAAATTCTACTTGCTATTATGTCCATCTTTCTCTACTTCCTTGTATTGTTTGTGGAAACTTTGCTACACAAGAATTGAAATTTCGGTCTAGTTGGTTACATTCCTTGGAGAGTTTGAGTAAGAAAAATTGGAGTGGAAAAAGGCTAGAGTAGTGAGCTCATTAGAGGGTAAAAGCCTAAATTGAGTGAAAACACGAGAGAAAATATTTTGTGAGGATACTTACACACTTGCACTCCATGTCTAATACACACACTTCAAGTGGGAAAGATTCTAATGCTCAAACTCAAGAATTGAGAGACATGATACAAGCTCTCACGGTTACAATGGCGAGACAAATGGAGGAAATGGGAGGAAGGTTGGAGGGAAGATTACAAAGATTGGAGACTAGAGGAGAAATCCCACCACCATGGGATAATTGTGATAGGGGAAGTGCTAGAGATGAGTATAATGATGATGATGACGATGTTGTTGATGATGAATTGGAGAGTGAAGGGGGTAGTGATCAAAATTGGAACATGGGTAGAAATAGAGGAGGTAGGAATGTTAGGAGTTTTGGTCGAGGTCATGGGAGGAACTATAGGGGTAGAGATGGGATGGATAGTAATCTTGGAAGCATAAAAATGAGGATTCCTTCTTTCCATGGGAAAAATGATCCGGATACTTACTTAGAGTGGGAAATGAAGATGGATTTGATCTTTGAGTGTCATCAATACTCCGAAGATAAAAAGGTCAAGTTAGCGGTAGTAGAGTTTACCAACTATGCTGAAGCTTGGTGGGATAATTTATTCCTCACTAGGAGGAGTAATTTGGAGGGTATTGTTGATACTTGGGATGAGTTGAAGAGTCTCATGAGGAAGAGATTTGTTCCTAATCATTATTATAGGAGACTCTATCAAAGATTACAAACTCTTACTCAAGGTTCTAGAGGGGTGGAGGATTATTACAAGGAGTTGGAAAAGGCGTTGATGAAAGCTAATATAGAGGAGGATAGAGAGACCACCATGACTTGATTTATGAGTTGATTGAATATGGAAATAGCCAATGTGGTGGAGTTGCATCATTATGTGGAAATGGAGGAGTTGGTACACATGGCTATCAAAGTGGAAGATTAATTGCAAAAGAATGAGCAATTTAAGCAGAAAAGACAAGAAAAATATTTGGTGGGTCCTAGTTCCGCATGGGTCCTAGTTCTACTTGGAAATCTAAGTGGGGAATGATAAGGTTGATAAAATGCCACTTAGGAAAGTGGTGCATGATGGGAGGAAAAATAGGTATAGCTTCCAAATGAATGAGAAACACGTGACACTACTACCTTTGAGTCCAGAAGAAGTTTACAAGGACCAATTGAAGCTTAAAAGAGAGTTGGAAGAGGGTAAGGATAAAAGGAAGCAAGGAGTGGATGTGAGTGAGGAGCAAAGGGGTAGTAGAAAAAAATGTGAGAAGAGTAGTGAGGGAAAAAGTGAGGGGGAGAAAGAGAAGGGAAAGAGGGCGAAAGAGGTTGAGAAAAAAAATGAATTTTTATGCTAGTAATGGTGATGTGGAGAGGGCTTTAAAAGAAAATCAACACATACTTTTGATGGTGCACAAGGAGTCCCTCCTTACACTGGATGAATCTCACCCTTCCCTCCCCGATTTAGTTACATCTTTGTTGCAGGAATTCGAAGATGTCTTCCCAGAGGAGATGCCTAGTGGGCGTCCACCTCTTAGAGGCATCGAGCACCAGATTGAATTTATTCCCTAGTGCCATCATTCCAAATAGGCTTGCACACTGAAGTAATTCGGAGGAGACCAAGGAACTCCAAAAGCAAGTCGAGGAGTTGATGAGCAAATGATATGTTTGTGAGAGCATGAGTCCTTGTGTCGTGCCCATGCTACTAGTGCCCAAGAAGGATGGGACCTATAGGATGTGTGTTAATTGTCGAGCCATCAATTATATAATGGTAAAGTATCGACATCCCATTCCTATATTAGATGACATGCTAGATGAATTGCATGGTTCTTGCATTTTTAGTAAGATTGATTTTGAAGTGGATACCACCAAAATAGGATGAGAGAAGAATATGAATGGAAAATCGCATTTAAAACTAAGCATGGTTTATATGAAAGGTTGGTTATGCCATTTGGTCTCACTAATGCATCAACCACTTTTATAAGATTAATGAATCATGTTTTACGTGCATTTATTGGAAATTTTGTGGTAGTTTACTTTGATGATATTTTGCTCTATAGCAAGAATTTGGATGAGCATGTTGAACACTTGAAATGTTTGCTTTTGGAGAAAAATTGCATAACAATCTCAAAAAGTGTAATTTTTGCATGGAAAGTGCTGTTTTTCTTGACTTTGTTGTTACTACTAAGGGGGTTGAGGTTGATGAAGAGAAGATCAAGGCCATTAAGGAATAACCAACTCCCAAAAGTGTCACAGAGGTAAGAATTTTTCATGGGCTAGCTAGCTTCTATTGTCGTTTTGTTAAATATTTTAGCACACTAATTTCACCACTTACCGAGGTTGTTAGAAAGAGTGTTGGTTTTAAATGGGGGGAGGCCCAAGAGAGGGATTTTAATGAAATAAAACAAAGATTGTGCACCGTACCCATTTTATCATTGTCTAACTTTGACAAAACTTTGGAAATTGAATGTGAAGCCTTAGGAATAGGTATTGGAGCAGTGTTGATGCAAAAGAAGAGGCCAATTGCTTATTTTAATGAAAAGCACAACGATGCCGCCTTGAACTATCCCACCTATTAAAAGGAGCTATATTCTTTGGTAAGAGCATTAGAGTCATGGCACCACTACTTGTGGCTAAGGGAGTTCGTCATCCACGCCGATCATGAATCGTTGAAGCACTTGAAGGGGCAAGAAAAATTGAGCAAGAGGCATGCCAAGTGGGTGGAGTATGTGGAAACATTCCTGTTGACCTATGGTCAATTTGATCTTATTGTTTTGATCATAACAAACAAGAATTTATTGTGTTGCTAACAAGTGTGCTTCAAGTGTTTCATGTAATGATAAATATTCAAAGCACTCAATGTTCAAATCGTCTCTCAAAGATATAAATCAAAATTATGTGATCGAGCACATGAGACGCAAAGAAGATCATGAAAGAATTGAAGATATTCAAAGATCAAAATTGAGGTTGAAAAGCATGACATGAAGATCAAGAATTCAAGCATACAAGATTAGAGTTGATTTAACATATGTAAAGGTATAACACTCTCAATCTTTAGCGATGAAATTCAACGAGCTCGAAAATGGTTTTTATGCATCAAGAAACTTATTTGAAAATTCATCAATTGCATAAAAATGATTTGTCAAATCATAACATGAAATAGTTTTTGGAAAAATAAACTTTTTGACATAAAAATAAAAATTCCAAAAATTATACTTTCGGTCGACCGAAAGTCTGGTCGACCGAAATATTTGATCAACCGAAAGTTCAACGGCTAAAATGTGTAACGGCTATATTAATGATTCGGTCGACCGAAACTCCAGAACCGGTCGACCGAAACTGGCTGAACTTGAAATTTCTTCATCTATAAATAGCCATCACATTTGCATTCAAATACAACAATATAGAAAAGATTTTATACAAACTTTCTTGTGAAAATTTATTGTTCTTACTTGGTTTATATTCATCTATTATTTTCATAAAACTTTGATTGATCTAAACTTTGTTTTATCAAATTCATCAAAGTTTTTGGAAGAAAGTTTTGTGAAGATTTTTGGTTTTATATTGTTTAAACTTCTTCAACATCTTCACACTATATTGGAATTGAAGTGTAAGTCTCTCTTTGTTCTAAACTTGTTTTAATCTTTTAAAAGAGAGAAATTCCAATTAAGGAACTTTGATTATTTGTGCTACATTTTTCATTATCATTTGATTAATCAAAGTTCCCTTTCCTAAACACTTTGAGCTTAACTTATTGTTAATTATTCAAGTGTGGCATCTCTTGGTACTTAATTTGATTCAATATTTTAACAAGAGATCATTTGAAAAACTTTGTTTGATTGCATCGAACTTTTCATTATCATTTGCATCAAAGTTTTTCTCTAACACTCGAGCTTAATTCATTGCTATCTATTGAAGTGTTAGCCTAACTCTCTCGGTACTTAATTTGAGTATATCATTTGTCAAGAGAGTTATTTCAATTGTAAATTCAATTCATTATATCTTATGGTTTCGAGAGCCTTGTGAAAACTCGATTGATTGGTTTCGAGAGCCGTGTGAAAACTCGATTGTTGGTTTCGAGAGCCGTGTGAAAACTCGATTGTAAAGGATAGGCGCTCCTTATTGTAAGTCGCCTAAGGATTTGGTACTCCTTGTTGTAAGTTACCAAAATAGTGGATTTGGCCTTGCTCGTGACGGAGAGCTCGGTAACGGGGGACGTAGATCACGTTGGTTGATTGAACCTCCATAAATCGCGTTTGCATTCTCTCATCCCTTTTACTTACTTACATTGCACTTACTCTATTCTATCAATTCATATTGTGCAACACTATATCTAAGTGCTATACTTGCTTGATCAATTAAGTTTACACATATATAGCACACTACATTGATAGTTTAGTTACTTGTAACACTAAGTGCTCATAGTTGTACCCATTGGTTTTAAGTTTGAGATTATTTATCGAAAAAGTTTTATAAACCAATTCACCCCCCTCTTGGTTAGTTTACTCTTGGGCTAACAATTCCCCTACGTCATCAAATACAAGCAAGGTAAGGAGAATGTGGTAGCCGATGCCCTCTCTAGAAGATATGCTCTTATTACTACCTTGGGTGTCAAATTGTTGAGCTTTGAAAGTATTAAAGACTTGTATGTAAATGATGTGAATTTTGCAAGTATATTTGTGTCTTGTGGAAAGGTTGCATGTAACAAATATTATAGGCATGAGGGATTTTTGTTTCGTGAAAGTAAATTTTGTGTGCCTAATTGCTCTTTGAGGGAATTGTTGGAGAGGAAGGCCCATGGGGGAGGATTAATGGGTCATTTTGGTGTGAAAAGGACTTTGGAAATTTTGCAAGAACATTTCTTTTGGCCTAAAATGAGCAAGGATGTAGAAAGAATTTGTTCTAAGTGTATCACTTTTAGGAAAGTCAAGTCCAAAGTAGCACCTCATGGATTATATAAGCCCCTACCGGTTCCTAGCGAACCTTGGACCGAGATTTCTATTGATTTTATTTTAGGTCTACCTAGGTATAAGAAGGGGAGTGATTCCATTTTTGTGGTCGTTGATAGATTTAGTAAGATGACACATTTCATTGCTTGTCATAAAACGGATGATGCCCATTACATAGCCGGCCTACTCTTTAAGGAGATAGTGCAATTTTACGGAGTCCCTAGAAGTATTGTATCAGATAGGGATGTGAAATTTCTTAGCTACTTTTGGAAGGTTTTGTGGGGAAATTTGGAACCAAACTTTTATTTTCAACTATTTGTCACCCCGAACCAATGGACAAACCGAGGTGCTTAATAGAACCTTAGGGAAACTCCTTCGCACTATCCTTAAGAGCAATCTAAAGAATTGGGAAGAGAGTCTACCTTTTGTTGAATTTGCTAATAATCGAAGTGTTCATTCTACTATTTCTTTGTCTCCATTTGAGATCGTTTATGGCTTTAACCCACTAACTCCTTTGGATTTAATTCATTTACCTATTATGAAAGAGGTAGCTTAGATGGGAATAAAAAAGTGGATTTGATTAAATCCCTTCATGAAAAAGTCAACCTCCAAATTGAGAATAAGAATGAAAAATATGCATCTAATGCCAACAAGGGTAGAAAGTTCGTCATTTTTTAGCCGGGGGATTAGGTTCGGCTCCACTTGAGAAATGAGTGTTTCCCCAACCAAAAGAAATCCAAATTACAACCGCGCGGAGATGGGCCATTCCAAGTCATTGAGAAAATCAATGACAATGCCTACAAACTTGACCTACCAAGTAAGTATAATGTTTCTGCCACTTTCAACGTATCTGATTTATCCCCTTTTGATGCAAGTGAAGATTCGAGGTCGAATCATTTTCAAGAGGGAGGTGATGATGAGAATCAATGAAGTCAACCCTCGATTCATGTACCAGTGGGGCCATGGAGAGGTCCAAGGCTAAAGAGTTTCAAAATTCGATGGTGGGACTCGTCGACAAATTATGGAATCAAGCCCAATTAGAAGATCGCCTCGACTCCAACGTCACTTACATCACAATTGAAGAAGGGAGTTCCAGCCGAAGCCCATGCGGCCGCTCAATATAAAATTCACGAGACCGCACAGGTCAGCTTGACAGAAAGTGGGGTAAAATTTCTCGCGGCCACGCGATGGTGAACCACGTGGCCGCACGGTAGTACTGAAGACAGAAACACGCGTTTTGCTGTGTAATTCCATTTTTCAATTTAACCCAATATTTTGTACTATATCTACTTAATACACCTCAAACCCTTGTTCTAACTTGAAGCTTGATATTTGAAGTCTCATTGAGAGCATTTCGGAGAGGTAGATTACCTTTCTTATCTTATAACAATTCTTGGAACTTCTTCAACTTTATTTGGGAATATTATTCTTGTGTATTGTTGTTGTTTGTTTCCACAATATCTTGGAATTTGCTTTATTCTCTCCATTGGGATAGGGTTTGTATCTTTAGAATTTTGATTAGGGTGAGCTTATCACTTTCTTACCATTTTAGCTTTCTTGTGTTTGATTTTAAATTGTTGTAAGAATTTTCGGTCCAAATACTAAAGGGGTTCGCATCACAAGTAGTATACAATCTACAGTATTTGTGGATTGCTCCACAATATTCACATCTTGGAGTTGTTTGAATTGCGAGAAGATCCCTAATAATGATCGATTGGGACCATAATAGTTCAAAGCGCAAGTATTCATTATCCACTTTGAAAGAAGTATTATATTCTATCATTTAGCTCATGTCCTCTTGTGTTGCCTTAGTTTCTTAGCTTTTCTTCTTTTACTATCAGTAATGTCACACAGAAAAGCAAGTAGATTAAGTGAAAAAGACTAAGATATATATATATATATATATATATAGAGAGAGAGAGAGAGAGAGAGAGAGAGAGAGAGAGAGAGAGAGAAATTAAAATAGCAAATGAAAGAGATTAATCTAAACTAATAACAAATAAAAATTAGTCCTCGGCGGCAGAGCAAAAAACTTTTTGTAAAATTTATTTCAAGTGCACAATATCGCAAACAAGTAGTAAATTGGACTTTTGAATTCCAGAATGTTGATTCCACGGGGACTAAATCATCTATTACTGGCTTCGATTAATCAATTCCTAAATTACAAATAAATACCAAGATTATGATTTTTGAAATACTAAACTAGTGAAAGTAATTGAATATAAAAAATAAGCTATATAAAGCAAATGAAAAGATTTTTTTATGAATTAAAATTGTTGGGACTCACGATTTCATCCTAGTCCTTCTATTCAATATCTTACCTCGTGTTTTCTTTCTAGATTAGTATTTGATCGAATTCACTAATGTGTCTAATTTACCTCTCTCGAATTCAAATTAGCCCTATTTAACTAAGTCAACTACATATTTCTATGTTGGATCATAATTCTTTCTTAGCCAGATGCATAAAATCTCTTAGAATTCATAAATGGTCACATGCAACCACAAATTCATATCATTATCTTTTTGTTGAAATTATTGGATTTTACTACATGGTAGTTAACTCACCTCTTGAATTATGAAAACAACAACAAATCTATGAACTAGTAGCTAATTAGTTCATGCATAAAGAGCGATAATAAAATCAATACATAAAACTAAATCATAAACACATGAGAATTGAAATTGAATAATTAAGTTAAGAGTACATCATTCGCCCCAACAATAGTTAGTTACATATAACAAAAGATAATAAACTAATAATAAAAATAAAGACATAACCAGCTTTTAATGAAAATCCAAGAGGGTGGACAATGGTACAATCATAATAATGTAAGTTTACAGGGGTACAATAATAATTGGTCATTCACATAATATATTATTTATAACACTCCCCCTTCACATAATATATTATTTATAACACTCCCCCTTGAATGACCTATTCACAATTGTCAGCCTTGTTAAAACCTTTCTAAGAAAATCCAGTGGGATAAAACTTGAGCGAAGAAAAAAGAGTACAGTTGCTCCCCGTGATGTTGGCCATCGTCAATCATTGAGTCTAATGTTCGAGTAGAACAAATCATGTAATGAATCTTGAAGTTCTAAAGTGCTGCCTCATTAAAACCTTGTCAATAAAACTCAGTGGGATAAAATATGTGACGACCCGAATTCTCGACCATTCGAGTGCCACTAAAAGTGACTCATATCATATTATCGAGACTTAAATAGTAATGTAAAATTATTCAAAAGAATAATTAGAATCCCATAATTTTATTTGTGAATAAAAATAGAACATAATTTTCTTACATAAAGTTCAACATAATTATCTCATCAATCTTAACCACTTTTGCCACTTCCATGTTGACCGCCTCGAACCTTCAATTATCTGAAAATGGTAAATATCGTGGAGTGAGATTTATAAAATCCCAGTAAGTATACCAAGCATAAATTTTCTTTTGAAAGCATATGGATCATTTTCATCATAACATAGGATAGGATTGAAATACTCATAAACATAGGGAGACACAAGAATTTTACCGAACTTAAATGGCAAGAATTCTTATGTGTAGCGCTACTAAACTCCGGTCCCCTTAGCATAATCATAAACATATCATATGGAACCCATAACAATCTTGTGAGATTGATTTCATAGCAATGATCCAAACATTTTCATAAAAAACATAAGATATACTTACTTGTCATAAAAACATACTTACTTTTCATAAAAACATAAGGTGTATTTACCTTTCATAAAAACATACTTACTTTTCATAAAAATATAAGATATACTTACTTTTCATAAAAACATACTTACTTTTCATAAAAACATAAGGTGTATTTACCTTTCATAAAAACATACTTACTTTTCATAAAAACATAAGATATACTTACTTGTCATAAAAACATACTTACTTTTCATAAAAACATAAGGTAATACCTTTCATAAAAACATACTTACTTTTCATAAAAACATAAGATATACTTACATTTCATAACAACATACTTAATTTTCATAAAAACATAAGATATACTTACATTTCATAACAACATACTTAATTTTCATAAAAACATAAGATATACTTACATTTCATAACAACATACTTAATTTTCATAAAAACATAAGATATACTTACATTTCATAACAACATACTTAATTTTCATAAAAACATAAGATATACTTACTTTTCATAACAACATACTTAATTTTCATAAAAACATAAGATATACTTACTTTTCATAACAACATACTTAATTTTCATAAAAACATAAGATATACTTACCTTTTAAAAGATTAAAATGAAGTGTAGTAGTAAATGGACCAAAACTTTCTTGACCACCTTGAATTTCTCTTACTTGTGGATTTTGTCAAGAGGTTGGAAATAAGTGTATATGTGTAGAGTTGTGTGTAAAAGAGATGGGTTTAAATAGATGTATAAAGTTGGCATATTGTAAACATAATCATTCAATTCTATTAATTTTAACACATCCTTTTCTTAAAGTAAAGCACCATTCATATACTTTTCCATATTTATACAAATAATATGCTCTTCATGATTATATATAATGGAGTCTATCAATCATTCATATATTTTTCCATATTTATACAAATATTATGCTCTTCATGATTATATATAATGGAGTATATAAATCATTCATATACTTTTCCATTTTTTATACAAATATTATGCTCTTCATGATTACATATAATGGAGTCTTATCAATCATTCATATACTTTTCCATATTTATACAAATATTATGCTCTTCATGATTATATATAATGGAGTATATAAATCATTCATATACTTTTCCATATTTATACAAATATTATGCTCTTCATGATTATATATAATGGAGTATATAAATCATTCATATACTTTTCCATTTTTTATACAAATATTATGCTCTTCATGATTACATATAATGGAGTATATAAATCATTCATATACTTTTCCATATTTATACAAATATTATGCTCTTCATGATTATATATAATGGAGTATATAAATCATTCATATACTTTTCCATTTTTTATACAAATATTATGCTCTTCATGATTACATATAATGGAACCTCTCATGCTTGCATATATTTTCTTAATTTAAATAATAAAAGTAATTTTTGTATAAATAAATATTGGGATAACATTGAATTAAGTATTTGGACTTAATATACTTTAAATCAAGAAAATGGAGATATTTTTAGAAATTCGAAATTTAATTTAAAATCGAACGATCTCGATTATTTCTTGACTTGGCTATACGAATACGTCGCTGCGTTAACTTAATAAAAATGGGTGAAATAGTAGCGACACGATTTTCTATTAAAATAATTATTAATCGCGTAAAAATTCTTGGTTGCTACAAACTTACCCCCTTAAAATAATTTCGTCCTCGAAATTAAACTTACTTGATCTTATGATTTCTGAACACTTAATCAGAATCTCTTCTCTTCTTCTCTTAGGTAGTATCATTGCTACTATATTTAACCCACTGGACTTTGACTAAATGCATATCTTTGTTTTTCTTAAAAACATGGACTTTTCTATCAATAATAGACATATGTGTCTACTCATAAATTCTGACTCAAAAGGAAAATTCCCAATCGTATGTGATATTTCATCATGTCTTGTAGTACTCATGTAACCTGTCACTTATCATCGTATCATGTGACCTCAAATATTCGTATTAATATCTCTAAAATTTCAATAAATCTTTACTAACATATCATACCATAATAATTAGTCATTTCTTCTTATCACCAAATATCCCAAAGTAAATAAAATGGTTACCTGAATATCCCCTATGTAATATATCCAAACATATTATTCATCAATCAACATAATATCATCAGCTTATCTTTTCCCATATTTGTAACCAAAACGTTCTGCAAAATTCAAATAAATAATTAGCTCCCAAATAACTAAAATTCTTCACTTAATTGTCACAACATTTCCCGCAAGGTATTTCTTTCACTTGTACATACTTATGAATTCTGATTCGATACGGTCCTTATTTCACTTTCACGTATTCCCGTATCATCACACCATACCTTAATTACTTATTATTATACCTAAAATATCAGTACCAAATCCAAGAAAATATTCTGTATCTCAAAATCTTATCATCAAATCTTCCTTTATCGATAAAATTAAACAGCGCATTAATTCTTGTCTCTTCTTTTCATTATTCTATTCCGCGCTTTCTTGCTGGAATCAATATCAGATGGATCCACTTAGTTCCTTTATACCTTTAAATAGATCATGTTGGGAAGAGGTTAGATCCATCAAAAATGGATATCATCCTTTCAAACATTCGCAAGTATTATTCCAATCTTCCTATGAATGATCTGAGAAAAATTTATCGAATTAGGCTCGAAAGGTTGAGGTTGCTGATGGCTCATGGTATTCCAGAAGATGTTCGCTGGTTGATCGAAGCAAAAGTTCGATTATCTGGTGAATTACCTATGACATTTCCAAAGCACATGCCTGGTTTAGGCAAAAGCACCTTCGCAAAGAAACGAAGAGCAAAAAGGCTGAATGGTTGCTACAAATGTGCTCGTTGGAACTGTGATACTCGTTGCAAAACAGTAGGATATTCTTCTACTAATCGGGATGATAAAATCAAATTCATAAAGGGTGGACTGAGTAAGGAGTCTTTGGATGATATTCGACTGACTCTTGAGACGCACCCAAGTGGTTATGTGCAACGTGAACTTCTCTCCTTATACGCTCAGTTTAACGAAGACAAAAATCGTTATAGTCTCAAAAATATAACTGCAAAAGATCCTATCTGCCAGTCTGTTTTACACAATGAGGTTGTGGCAAATCAGCATTGATATAAGGTAAATCTCTTGATACATATTTAAAATATTCTTCTATTTCCTTTCACGCGTTTTGATAAAGGTTGGTAAAAATATATTTTCCTTTCTCGAGGTTTGATAAAGCTGGAAAATAAATCACCGAAAGATGAAAGCTTTTATAAAATAGTCAAAAGTAGGCTGATTTTGTCAAAAGTAAATCTTTACTTTTTCAGAATCAATCAAAAACAGTAAATTTTTCCGGCTTTAAATAGCCAAACATATTTCATAGTTCAGGCATCCCAAAATCACATCTTCTTGGTAAGTTTTCTCTTCTATACTATCAAAGATGGAAGCACCAAAACTTCGACAGATCAAAACTATTTGTGTATTTTGTGGATCAAAAGTGGGGAAAGGCTTCAGTTATCTAGAAGCGGCCGTAGATCTTGGAAAGAAACTGGGGGAAAAAGGTATCACTCTTGTGTATGGGGGTGGTAGCAGTGGTCTAATGGGTTGTGTTTCCCAATCTGCTCTTGCAGAGAAATCAAAAGTAATCGGTGTCATACCTGTCCCTTTGGTAGATGTTGCAGGAAAAACACGAGGGCATGAAGTTCAAACCTTATCCATCCATGAACGCATAACTTGTATGCTATATGGTTCTGATGCCTTTATAGCCCTGCCCGGAGGTTTTGGTACCTTAGAAGAAATCTTTAACATTACCTCATGGGCTCAACTAGATCTCCATACTAAGCCTATTGGGCTTTTGAATGCTAACAATTTCTTTGATGGCTTGTTAACCTTTCTTGATTATGCTGTGGAACAGGGATTCATCTCTCCATTTTCCAGAAGGCTTCTTATTTCTGCTCCTACTATTGATGAACTACTGGATAAGCTGCAGTCATATATCTCAATACAAGATCCAGCAGGGGTTAAGATAGATTGGTCGCAAGGAAGGGGAATCAAGCGAAAATGGAGTCCGGTTAATGTAAACTTAACTTTATGAATCTTAGAATAGGTGGGGGTAGAGTACGGAGTATTCTTACTCTCGAGACACCCCTCTAATTTCCTAGGATTTTCCTTAATGTTTAAATCTTGTGTGTACCTCAAAGGTTCCAGGTGGTAGATTACGGAGTATTCTTACTCTCGAGACACACCTTTTTGAAGGTTTCTTTATTTCCTCAAAAGGTCAGAGGTGGTAGGATACGGCTACTCCGGAAACACATCTCTCAATTTGAGGAATTTCCCATGTTGCTTTCTTTTGCTTTTGCGTGTTTCATGTATTTCTTTTCCAGTGTGACTCTTTGTATGTTCTCCTTATGAGAAAATAATAAAATCTCTGCTATCATCTACTAAATCTCGTTTGTGATGTAACTGAACTTGCATGTCTAACCTTAATTCCTTTAGTGGATGCTTATCATATCATGCTCTTAATTCCAAATGATAAAATTCTGGACAAAGTCTCCCTTGTAATTTGGACTTATCCCAAACCATAAGCATACTTCATAACTCACAATAATAAATAACTCCACATTTGATCACAACGATCTAAGAATATTGAAAACGATTCCAACACTTCAATATATCAAAAAAAATATCCCATAATTCAATTCATAATTCCTCAACATAACAATTTCAAATCATATTTTTCAATATCACAATATCACTTCCTTCCATACCTTAATTGGCTCAAAAGATTACTCATACTTATATTTATAAGTCATAAATCATATTCCCAAAATTTAATCACAAGGCCAAAGTTCATAATAAATTTCTCTTCAATATAGAGGCATAATTCACTTACTCAACATAATATCCATTACTTAATTCCCAATAACCAAATTTTTAAATCTCTAACTTCATAATGCTTCTCATAAAAGTCTCATTAAAAAAACTTATAATCTTAACATCTCATAAAACTTCATAAAATTGGCTCGCTATTTCTCATTAAATCTAAATGATAGATAATCTGAACATATTTCTAATCATTTCTGTTGACTTCTCATACTTAGTGTCATATCTAAAATCAATTATGCAAAGTCCATTTAAGGTTCATCATTTCTAAACTCAAGGACAACAATTATTTTGAAAATCATTCTTAAGTCATATTATTCCCATTATGCTCAACACCCGTTCTCTTTCTTTCTTTCCGAATTTTTTTTTTTTCAGAATTGAAACTTGAAGAGTGGTACCAATAATCATCCACAGTTTTTCCTTGCTTTTAAGCAAAGGTAGTGATAAAGGGATAAATTATTGAACCGAAAATTGAAACTTGAAGAGTAAGTACTAATAACCATCCACAGTTTTTCCCTTGTTTTTACACAAAGGTAGTGATAAAGGGATAAATTATTGTACAAATTCATTATTAATTTTGTTTGTTTAATATATTATTCCATATATTTTTTTGGCAAAAGTTACGAACCAACTTATTTTTCTAATTTAGTCAGTCTTACTAAGCTTAATATGAACCAAAATTCATATCAATATCCTCTATATCTCATGATTCTACATAAAAAGGAATAAATTAAAATTCAGGCTTCTATCAATTCATATCATACTCAACATGTATATTTCACTTAAAGATTCATAACATATGAAGATTTCATACTTAACATGTCTTAATAAAATCGTAAATGACTTGCAAAGCATATAACATACCTGGTTCGAGGAGTCAATACGTGGAGAGTGACATAGTAGAGTGATGAGTTAAAATATTTCATATAATCTTATTTTCCTTTAATCAACAATAATTTAATGTGGTTGTATCCAAATCAACATTTTCTTGAATCATAATTCCTAATTAATCACAGTCTTCAAAACAAATCCAATATCGATATAGTAATTATCTCCCCATCAATAATTAATAACTTAACCCAAATAAAATTTATCGTCAAATCTTATTTTTTCCTTTAGTCCCCGAACTTCTAGAAATTTATCAAAGACATCAATATAAACATCATATCACTAACTAATTATATTCCATAAAATTTTCAGGACATTACAAACTCCCTTGCTTAAAATGAATTTTGTCCTTGAAATTCGCACATCAAATTTCATCATGCTTTTCAAAATCATAACCATACTTGACATGTGAAAATTCAACTTTTTTTTTTTTATAATGAATAGTGATTTCGTTCACTGTTCATCATGAATAGCACGTCGTTTTACTGTTCACGTGAATAGTGATTTTTTTTTTTTTTTTTTTTTTTTTTTTTTTTTTTTTTTTTTTAAGAAATAAAATTTCAAAATCTACAGAATCGTTTTTAAAACTCTTTTCTCTGATACCAACTGTGACGACCCGAATTCTCGACCATTCGAGTGCCACTAAAAGTGACTCATATCATATATTTGTAGCAACCAAGAATTTTTACGCGATTAATAATTATTTTAATAGAAAATCGTGTCGCTACTATTTCACCCATTTTTATTAAGTTAACGCAGCGACGTATTCGTATAGCCAAGTCAAGAAATAATCGAGATCGTTCGATTTTAAATTAAATTCCGAATTTCTAAAAATATCTCCATTTTCTTGATTTAAAGTATATTAAGTCCAAATACTTAATTCAATGTTATCCCAATATTTATTTATACAAAAATTACTTTTATTATTTAAATTAAGAAAATATATGCAAGCATGAGAGGTTCCATTATATGTAATCATGAAGAGCATAATATTTGTATAAAAAATGGAAAAGTATATGAATGATTTATATACTCCATTATATATAATCATGAAGAGCATAATATTTGTATAAATATGGAAAAGTATATGAATGATTTATATACTCCATTATATGTAATCATGAAGAGCATAATATTTGTATAAAAAATGGAAAAGTATATGAATGATTTATATACTCCATTATATATAATCATGAAGAGCATAATATTTGTATAAATATGGAAAAGTATATGAATGATTTATATACTCCATTATATATAATCATGAAGAGCATAATATTTGTATAAATATGGAAAAGTATATGAATGATTGATAAGACTCCATTATATGTAATCATGAAGAGCATAATATTTGTATAAAAAATGGAAAAGTATATGAATGATTTATATACTCCATTATATATAATCATGAAGAGCATAATATTTGTATAAATATGGAAAAATATATGAATGATTGATAGACTCCATTATATATAATCATGAAGAGCATATTATTTGTATAAATATGGAAAAGTATATGAATGGTGCTTTACTTTAAGAAAATGATGTGTTAAAATTAATAGAATTGAATGATTATGTTTACAATATGCCAACTTTATACATCTATTTAAACCCATCTCTTTTACACACAACTCTACACATATACACTTATTTCCAACCTCTTGACAAAATCCACAAGTAAGAGAAATTCAAGGTGGTCAAGAAAGTTTTGGTCCATTTACTACTACACTTCATTTTAATCTTTTAAAAGGTAAGTATATCTTATGTTTTTATGAAAATTAAGTATGTTGTTATGAAAAGTAAGTATATCTTATGTTTTTATGAAAATTAAGTATGTTGTTATGAAAAGTAAGTATATCTTATGTTTTTATGAAAATTAAGTATGTTGTTATGAAATGTAAGTATATCTTATGTTTTTATGAAAATTAAGTATGTTGTTATGAAATGTAAGTATATCTTATGTTTTTATGAAAATTAAGTATGTTGTTATGAAATGTAAGTATATCTTATGTTTTTATGAAAATTAAGTATGTTGTTATGAAATGTAAGTATATCTTATGTTTTTATGAAAAGTAAGTATGTTTTTATGAAAGGTATTACCTTATGTTTTTATGAAAAGTAAGTATGTTTTTATGACAAGTAAGTATATCCTATGTTTTTATGAAAAGTAAGTATGTTTTTATGAAAGGTAAATACACCTTATGTTTTTATGAAAAGTAAGTATGTTTTTATGAAAAGTAAGTATATCTTATATTTTTATGAAAAGTAAGTATGTTTTTATGAAAGGTAAATAAACCTTATGTTTTTATGAAAAGTAAGTATATTTTTATGACAAGTAAGTATATCTTATGTTTTTTATGAAAATGTTTGGATCATTGCTATGAAATCAATCTCACAAGATTGTTATGGGTTCCATATGATATGTTTATGATTATGCTAAGGGGACCGGAGTTTAGTAGCGCTACACATAAGAATTCTTGCCATTTAAGTTCGGTAAAATTCTTGTGTCTCCCTATGTTTATGAGTATTTCGATCCTATCCTATGTTATGATGAAAATGATCCATATGCTTTCAAAAGAAAATTTATGCTTGGTATACTTACTGGGATTTTATAAATCTCACTCCACGATATTTACCATTTTCAGATAATTGAAGGTTCGAGGCGGTCAACATGGAAGTGGCAAAAGTGGTTAAGATTGATGAGATAATTATGTTGAACTTTATGTAAGAAAATTATGTTCTATTTTTATTCACAAATAAAATTATGGGATTCTAATTATTCTTTTGAATAATTTTACATTACTATTTAAGTCTCGATAATATGATATGAGTCACTTTTAGTGGCACTCGAATGGTCGAGAATTCGGGTCGTCACAAAATCTGAACCAAGGAAAAAGAGTACATCGGCTGCCTCATTAAAATCTTGTCAGGAAAACCTAGTAGGACAAAAACCTTGATGAAGGAAAAAGAGTACAATATGATTCTCCTCCTGAAGTGTGCAATCAAGTATTCATGAGCTTCTTAAACATTGATATCATCTTTCGTCTGGAATATGTATATATATAAAAATCTCCTTGTGTGTAGCCGATATCCTAACATTCTTCATAAGATGTCTAATATTTTCTTCATTTGTTGATATCATTCCAGTACAAAAATGTGTTGCTGAATTATAGCTCATATATAGCTGTGATAATGCCTCAAAAACCTTGCTAGAAAAACCCTATGGGACAAAACCTTAGCGAAGGGAAAAAGAGTACATTGTTCCCATTAATTCTCATTAATACGTCACAACTGCTGCCTCATTAAAAACCTTGCTAGGAAAATCCTGTGAGACAAAACCTCAGCTAAGGGAAAAATAGTGCAACCCGTATTTATTTATTTCATGGAATATCAAGAGTATATTGATGCAATCTCGAATCTTTTCATCAAGCATATCATTTATGATGAACTTTATATAAATTGTTCATAGCTCATTCATGATGTCATAACATGCTATATCAAACAATGTTTTACTCATTTACCGATTGCATCTTTTACTTCTGGGGAATAATCAAATATTCATTTTCAAATTCACTTATGGTGAATAATCAAATTTTCATTTTCAAATTCACTTCTAGTGAATAATCAACTTCCAAGATATCAATAATAGTACACTCCAATTTCAATTTCAACATATTACATCATGGAGTCAGCTGTATCATTCTATAGCGATACTACTCTGGGTATATTGAATCTTTCATGTATGTTCTTAGATCTCATAAACCAAAATTTTCAATTTGTATAAGTATACTTAATCATTGAAATAGCTATCAATTTCAACATATAATCTACAATCATTTTACATGAAATCTCAACGTACCGCGATCAACTGGTACATCAAAGAATACTCCTAAAGTACCGAGATGAGAATCATACATTTTGATATCACTCATTGGTATATCAAAGAGTTCAAGCTAGTGATTTGGATTATAGTTTATCTACCATATGTCATGCCAATTCTATGAAAAAATTCGCGTGCAACGAGTCATCTTTTACGAATGTGTAATACTTTTCATTTGTACAAATAATTACTGGTTTTACACATTTAAGTGTTTAGACTTCAGGTCCTTGAACAATAATCCCTACATTGGGGTTTTATATTTAGCGAAAGTATTATAATTTCATCAACCTCATTTTCACAAGAGAGTTGTTTATGTATTCGATTTATTTATCGATTTCATTTCATCTCAATATAACATATAGAGATTTATTTATTTCATCAAGTACAGAAATCTCTTATCATTTAACTATATCCCTTTTACTCACCATGAGTATTTAGCCTCAAAGAGATCATCTCAATTATTCAAGAGATATTTATTTTTGGAATCGATTGTCATTATGCTTCAGGCATAATTACGCTTCAGGCATGTTTTTCCCATAATGTTCACAAATCATATATTATATCAATCGGCTAAAATGCTGCAACATATGTCATCCTTTTAGGGATATAATCTCAATCATATATCTTAGTGCGTTTTGGTGGAGTGTATACATATCGTACTTCTTAGAAATCATAAAAACTTCCAAAGTTAAACAAGTTATTCTCATAGCAAATAATTTGAGGCTTTTGATAATCTAACCGTTCATTATAGAACTTCTGAATCAATACGGTTTTATTTCACTTCTATGTATGAATATTTGGTTCAATACAATATCGATGAACTTCTGATTCAATATAATGTATATTTCAGTTAAGAACTTTTGGTTCGATACTATGTACATATTTCACTTGTACGTATGAACTTCTGATTCGATACAATACTTACTTGTTCGAATTTATAAATCAATATACCTTGATTTATTATATCTAAAAAGGTGATGAGACCGAAATCTCAAAAAATGATCCTTGTCCCCATCCTTTTGTTTACAAATCTTTTCCATATTCTTGGTGGAATCAATGACACGCGGAGCCACCTCTCTTTTACACGTTAAATAATGTATTTAAATAGATCACTTGGGAAGAAGATGAGATCCATCAAAATGGATGTTATATTATCAAATATTCGCAAATACTACTCCAATCTTCCAATAAATATTTTGAAAAAGATTTACCGAGTTCGACTCGAAAGATTGAGGTTGCTAATGGATTAAGGTATCCCAGAAGATGTTCGTTGGTTGATCGAAGCAAAAGTTCGATTAGCTGGTGAATTACCAGATTCATTTTTTAAGCACATACCTGGCTTAGGTAAGAGTACTTTTACAAAGAAGCGAAGAGCAAAAAAGATTGAAAGGTTGTTACAAATGTGCTCGATGGACATGTGATACCCGTTGTAAATCAATAGGATATTCATCCATAAATCGAGATGATAAAATAGATTTCATTAAGGGTAGGCTGAGTAAGGAGTCCTTGGATGATATTCGACTGACTCTTGAGACGCACCCTTGTAGATATGTGCAGCGTGAGCTACTATTTTTATGGGCTCAATTCAACAATGATAAAGACCATTATAATCTCAAAAATATAATAGCAAAAGATCATGTTTGCTAGGCAAAAACAATGATGTTTTGGCTACTCAGCATTGATACAAGGTAAATCAGTATAGTATATATATGTATACATATATATTTTAACAAAGTATTTTGTATATACATTTTTCGCGTATTAACAGATTGTTACTGAGAGGTCACCGAAAGAGTGTCCATTATGGAGCATTAAATATGCTGTCAGAGATATGATCGAAAGTGGAGTCATTTAGTCAAAAGTAAATAGCAACTTTTTCAAAAAACGAGCAGTAAATGGTGAATATTTTCAAGTTTTAAAAGCCAAGTAATTTCGCAGTTTAATGCATCCCAAAATAACATTTTCTTGTAAGTTTTCCTTCCTTATTTTCTTAAAAGTTGGAAGGATCAAAATTTCAACAGATCAAAACTATCTGTGTATTTTGTGGATCAAAAATCGGGAAAGGCTTTGAGTATCTAGAAGCATCAGTGCTTCTAGGGAAGAAGTTGGAAGAGAGAGGTATCAATCTAGTGTATGGAGGGGGTAGCAGTGGATTGATGGGTTGTGTTTCTCAATCTGCTCAAATAGAGAAAGTGATAGTGATAGGTGTTATACATGTTCCTTTAGCTGATATTGCGGGAAAAACACAAGGGCATGAAGTACAAACGTTATCTATCTATAAACGCATAACTTGTATATTATATGGTTCTGATGCCTTCATTGCCATGCTTAGAGGTTTTGGTACTTTAGAGGAAATCTTTAATATTACCTCATGGGCTCAGCTAGGTCTCCATAATAAGCCTATTGGGCTTTTGAATGTTAACAACTTCTTTGATGGTTTACTAACATTTCTTGATTATGCTGTGGAACAGTGATTCATCTCTCCATTTTTTAGAAGGATCCTTATTTCCACTCCCACTATCGATGAACTGCTGGAAAAGTTACAATCATATACTCCAATACAAGATCCAGCAGGAGTTAAGAAAGATTGGTCGCAAGGGGTATCAAGCGAAAATGGAGTCCGATTAATGTAAATTTAACCTTGTGAATTTCCAAAATATT
Organism: Ligustrum vulgare; assembly: GCA_963555705.1. NCBI lineage: Eukaryota > Viridiplantae > Streptophyta > Magnoliopsida > Lamiales > Oleaceae > Ligustrum > Ligustrum vulgare. The sequence goes on along the minus strand of OY743190.1, from coordinate 35,855,694 downwards.
TGGGGGGTAGTAGAGTACACAGTATTCTTACTCTTGAGACATACCTCTACCTTTTGAGGATTATAAATATTTCCCCTTTTGCATGTATCCCTTTTTTTCTTGATATGTTTCAGTATAACTCTTTTGTGCTTCTTCAAGAGCAATAATAATAATATCATTTCAGTATGTTTAGATGATAATCTTTACTTCTTCTGGAGTAAATATGTACTTCTTCTGGAGGACATAAGTGCTTGTGCAAGAACTTTGATCAAAATCATATAATATTTATCTCATAATACTTATGAGATTATTTTCACATTAGTCATGTCCATGCTATCATGTGATTATCTTATCATACATCAACATTTTCTTGTTGGATAATTTATTTTCATCTGTCCTTTCAATACAAATATTGGCAACTTCTGGTACCGTTTGATAAAATATTTTCATTAAAATCCAACAATCTTTTAGTAATGGTAACTTCTAGTACCATAAAATATTATCTAACTTTTGGTAATGGTAACTTCTATTACCATTTGTTGAAATATCAAATAACAACAATATATCAAATTTATATGAGTAGAAATATTTAAAATCAGTAGAACCAACCATATAGGTGGTAAGGTAACATTTATATTTAAAATTGATAAAACCAACCATATAAGTGGTAACGTAATACGAATATTTAAAAATGATAAAACCAACCATATAGGTGGTAACAACATAATGAAATAAACACCTTTCATAAATGAGCAAGTCATATCTCGGAATCCAATCAAGGTATTCATAATAGTCCAATCCGTTACGTTAATGAGTTATATTTAATCAATAACTCAATACATCACGACATGGTAATTATTACTTACACCTTATTGATCACACAATAGTGCTAAACACTTGTGAATATATATTTTTTCAATATTAATCATAAGACCAGTCATCATGATTGATACAATACGTTAAATTACGATTAATACACTTTAACGTATTATCAAGGGCAAAATCGTCTATATTTTAACATATAGCTCATATGAATAAATCGAAACCGTCAATAGATTTAAAATTTAATTAGAAAAAACTTACTTTTGGTCCAAAGATCAAAATCTCGTCGGAATTGCTTCCAAAATAGTTTTTAAGGAACCGCCACGTTCGACTGCCGGAAAGAAAATGTCCAAAACAGCATCAAACAGAAAAGTAAGACTATAGAAAAATCTGAAATGTCGAGATGAACAAATTTTCTGTTGTGACCTCAACGTCTGTACATGGGTCTCACGTGCCTCACGAGCTGCCATGCTAGTGCATCACCGTCGATATGTGCCGGTGCCGAAGAATTGCCTCGCCGCCGTGGTTTCAAATCTAGTCTCTGATCGTCGATTGGATGTATGGTTTGGCGTAGATCTACGTTGAAAGTTTCGAATTGTACAATTTCTTCAATTTTTCTTGTTGCACAACATCAAGAACATGTTTCTTTCCTTTTGTGGAACGTTTTAGATCATGCAAAGTTTCCATCTTTCTTAAAGTTTTCAGATCTGCAATATGTGGGTTATTTTCTAAAACCAAAAGCGTTTGATTTGGGAATGAAAAATGTTGATTAATAATAATCAGGTTTCTGATACAGATGTTCATCATTTAGATGCAACTGTAGAGCATACTCCCATCATATTACTCAATTGGCTAGAGGCTTGTGCTGATAACGTGTTGTAAAACTACCAATTTCTAGAAGAACGAGAAGGAGAGGTAGAGAGAATGAGAGAAATGCTTCTCATTATAGTGTCTCAAATGAATTAGTTTAGGCCCCTATTTAGAGGAGTGAACAATGACACAATCGTAATAATGTAAAGTGTATAGGGGTACAATGGTAATTGGTCATTCACATAATATATTATTTATAACAATCCAGAATTCACTAATATTATTTATAACAATCCAGAATTCACTTCTAGTGAATAATTAAAATATATTCACTTTCATATTCACTTCTAGTGAATAATCAAATATTCATTTTCAAATTCACTTCTAGTGAATAATCAACTTCCCAGATATCAATAATAGTACACTCCAATTTCAATTTCAACATATTATATCATGGAGTCATCTATATCATTCTATAGCGATACTTCTCTGGGTATATTGAATCTTTCATGTATGTTCTTACATCTCATAAACCAAAATTTTCAATTTGTATAAGTGTAATCAATCATTGAAATAGATATCAATTCCAACATACAATCGACAATCATTTTACTTGAAATCTCAACATACAACGATCAACTGGTACATCAAAGAATACTCCCAAATTACCGAGATGAGAATCATATATTTTGATCTTACTCATTGGTATATCAAAGAGCTCAAGCTAGTGATTTAGATTATAGTCTATCCATCATATGTCATGTCGGTTCTATGAAAAATTTCTCGCAACGAGTCGTCTTTTACGACTGTGTAATGTTTTTCATTTGTACAAATAATTACTGGCTTTACACATTTAAGTGTTTGGACTTCAGGTCATTGAACAATAATCCCTATATTGGGATTTTATATTTGGCCAAAGTATTATAATTTCATCAACCTCATTTACACAAGAGAGTTATGTATGTATTCGATTTATTTATCGATTCTATTTTATCTCAATATAACATATAGAGATTTCTTTATTTCATCAAGTGCATAAATCTCTTATCATTTAACTACGTCCCTTTTACTCACCACGAGTATTTAGCCTCAAAGAGATCATCTCAACTATTCAAGAGATATTTGTTTTTGGAATCGATTGTCATTATGCTTCAGGCATAATTACGTTTCAGGCGTATTTTTCCCATAATTTTCCTATTATATATATATAAACAATTATGCAATTTTGAACTCTAAAATACTCACAATTGTATAAATTTGATATCAAAATGAATATGAAAACATACTTATCAAAGGCCAAACGAGAAATATATGGTGGTATACAATGAAAATAGCCATACAAATTTACCAATTTATGAAAATAGCATTGACCATTTAAGACATTAAAAACTACCTAAAATACCATTACATATAATATTTCAACTATAGCCATCAAGACTTAGAATACTTCAATTAGGTCCTTACATAATTATGTTTATATCATTTTAATTAATTTTATTTATATGATTTTTGTTCGCTCTTTGTAGCACCTCCTGTTGGTATTAGAGTCATATGATAGATTTAAAAGATAAATATTATATAGCAAAATACAAAAATAAATATAAAATACACACCCCAAGATTTATAATTACACATACATTAATACTATTTGATAATTATAAAATAGAAATCTTAAGAGTTTTAAAAGATTTAGATAAAGAAATAAGAAGACATATATTTGATCTAATAAATTTCAATATAATAAAAGAAGATTTTATAATTATGGAAATATTAGATTTAATATATAAAGACATTTTTGAAGAATTGTATAAAGAATATATAAATGGATTATCATATAGCGGAACCTTTGTTAGTTAAAGATCCAGACATAGAAACAAATAAAAAATTAGATTTATTAATTGAACAAAGAAGAAATTTAATGGATCAAATAAGAAAAGAAAGAAATATAAAAAGACAGAAAATCTTAAGATTAAAATCATTACAGAAAAAGAGAGAATATTATAATAGACTCTTAAAACAATTACCTAAAATACAAATGATTCTAGATAACAAACAAATAAAGAACTAATACAGAAAAATATGATGAAACAAGAAAAATAAAAGACTATACAAAATATTTTAGAACATAACAAAGAAAATTAATACTAAGATCAATAGAAGAATTTTGTGAATATCAAATAATGAATTATAAAGAAGCAAAATATGAATCAGAACTTATTCTAGAAATAGAGCATATGGAAGGAAGATACTAATGATAGAATTTCCAGAAATAAAATTCGAAAACCAAATAATAGAAAATCTTAACCTTCAAGTAAGATCTTATCAAATAAGAGGAGCCAATACAGCTATGTTTCAACCATTAAGCTTGTGGGCAGAATCTGGTGGATTTCTCAACATACAATTAAACTGGATAAGTGTCTTTTATGGAAAACATATAAAAACATAAATCTCCTTTTTTACAATGGTGATAAAATTCGAAATGATGAACAAAATGATGATTCCCCTTTTTTACCAAGAGAAGAAGAGTATAAAAATTTTGCCAAAATTATATATAAACTCCAACAATGTGATTGTTACTTCATTGCATCTGAAGATCATGTTTACCCACGATTAATTCCTACCAAGGGAGGTGATCCCAACATGACAATAATGGCAGCAGATTATGGATTTTTAAATCTTATTTACCCTGGAAAAGATCTAAAAGAAATCGATAATTTTGATGATATATTAAAGGTGAAATTTCAAAATTTGCTCAAGGAAGATCGATATACTTAAATCTTATTCAATCGGTCCTGAAATCAATGGAAGGATATATTATCCTGATGAACATATTATAACAATTGGATATATTGCACGAGGTTTCCAAATAGAAGTGGGATAGAATACCAGCCTTTACCAAACATTACAAGATCATGGTTCAAGTCCTAGAGAGTGTTGGAGATAAAAGTCCTTTACAACATTGCTAAAAATTTATATGATAAAATGTTCAAGTGTTTATGTCAATATGAAGGATGGACCCTCCTCACAAATTGAGGAAAAGAAAAATCAACAATTTTGAAAGAATATATTGAAAAGTTTGATACTCATCACATCAGTGGAAGTCCAACAACAATACAAGAGTCATGCATTTCCAGATATTGCCCAGCATTCCGACAAAGGTGATTGAATCTACTTTTGAAAAAACACATGCCAACAAAAATGAAGGACAGCTGGAATCAACTTTTTCTTAAAGTAGATGTAATGTGCCAATGCAGCCTCATGTGAAGACATGTGAAGTAGGACAATGATAGAGGTACAGATGTCCCTATGATGTAACTTAAAATTTCAAATTATTGATCAATGATGTTCTTTGGCTAGGGACAAGGCGGAGAACGCTTTGAGCACTCAGCTTCTGAGATAGCCAAAGAACTTTTCTGTCTTTAAAAATTCTCATACCAATCTTGTATCAAGCCTCATCATATCAATAAAATTATAACCATTTCATAAAAATATGAGTTTCTAAACACTTCTTCCCATAGATTTTTGAAGGATTTGATAAGAAAAGTTATTTCCTATTTCAACAAAAAAAGAGTTTTCCTTAATATCAATCTAGAGTTTGGTCTTTAGAAACAATATAGTGAGAGCAAGAAGCTGGAATAGCAAGGATCCCGTGAAGGAAGGAGGCCGTTGAAGGGCATTGTTTGCGGATCCAGAGCTCAAAGGTCACTTGATTCTGAAGGTTAAAAGTCCAGATCGAAAATTAAGGTAAAACTATTATTTTTGTTAAACTTTGAAAGATTTCTCTTGAGATATTAGAGAATCGTCGGGATTATTATCATTAGGGGTGTCAAACGGGCTGAGCCGAGCCGACCCGTTTCCCACACGAGCCGGACGACAAGCCAGCCCAAGCTCGTAACGTCTTTTTTTTAAATTTTATATTTGAAGGACTTAAAAGTTAAAAAAGTTAAAATAGAAAATTGAATTGGACATTAAGATATATTATTATATTATGTGACATTTGTAACATTCAATTTATTCTTAAAATGTAACATTCTTGTAATATTATAACATTCTCGTAAGTCCGGACTTGATTAAGAATTTAAAACTTAAAACCCTATAATAATAACATAATATTGTTATGTGTTTTTTGTTGTTTATAAATTTTTTAACCCAATCATTACAATTTATAAACCAATTTATAAACATCAAATAAAAAAATGCATAAAACAATGACAAATATACGAGCTAGACACAAGCCAGACCATTTCGCGGCTTGTTGGGCTTTCACGAGCCGGCCCCAAACTATCCAACACCCAGATTTTCTGTCTGGTCCAAGCCCAAGTCTCTTTTTTCATGAGCCGAACTCACGAACTGTCCGACTCGTTTGCCACCCCTAATTATCATCATGTATAAAAAATTTAATATTATCATGATTGTGTTAATATTTGAACAATTTAATCTCAGTATATAAAAATGTCAGGATATACTGTTAAATGATTAGATAATCTATTAGAAAAAATAAATAAAATTACTTCTCAACTAAAAGATACGAATGAATTATCTGAAGAATATTACATACTTCTGGAAAATCATGATCAATATATTATAAATTATTCTAATTTATTAGATCATAGGATGGATCTATATTGTTAATGGGCAATTCCACTTGGGTGACGAAACGACAACGTTTGGTGGATTTCAGGGTTTTAAGATCAGATCATTGGAGATAATCAACATGTCCGATTGACACCCCCAGGTCTGACAACGAGTAAATCATCTCCTAAGAACGAAGAAACATGCTACAATCATATTTCTGACCTGGACATGTTAGGTCAGACAGACTTTATTTGTTCCCAGCGGTGATAAAGATGAGGTCCAGTCTATAAGTCTGAGGTGGAAGAGTCAGGTCGGACTTTGACTTGCAATGATTGAACGAGGTCATAATTACTTTCTTACATGGTAGTTGAAATAGTTATTCAGATATGTAATCAGTTAGAACAGATAAAAGTCAACTACCTAGTCCTGTGTAAGAGTTCAATTAGAATAGTTATGTCGTAATGTCAGGCAATCAGGTATTGTAATAAGCCAGCTCATCCATTTTCCCTATAAATATAAGGGAAGATAGCTCATAATAGGATCTCAACTTTGGCTATTCAAAACCGAATATAAATATATTAAACCATACGTGAAGTCCAGGTCGGTAAGTTAGAACTGGGGTTCACTTCTTCCACGTACAACTTTTTCTTCTCATAACTGATATTCACCTATTCTTCTTGTTGACTTGAAATATTTATATTTCAACCGTCAACAATTGGCGCTAGAAGGAGGGCCGCTTGTGATAAAATAGCAGTCCATTCCACTAGTTCATTCGAATACCTCACAATCCTTAACAATATTCAGATAACATGGATGACCAAGGTTCCGGGAGCAATCACGAGAAAAAGGCGGAGGCATAAGGTGGGACAAGGAAGGAAGACGACCTGGAAGTCATGCTTTCTCAGGACCCCCAAATGGTTGAGGTAATGCGTCAATTGTGAAATTTGACACAAACAGTTGAAAGTATGCAACATTAACCACAGGGAAACCCTCAGGCTCCCCATATCATACCAGAACCGTCTCACCAACCCCATGAAAACAAGCGAGTGCGCCGGAAGCTCAACTATGTGCATGATAAGTCTAAAAGTTCTACTGGAGAGAGCAACTTCCATTCTCCCCATAGGGGGTCGCCCAAAGGAACTCATAGCGTATTCAGCAGGTTAGGTCCGGATCCCATAGCTCCAACCATGAAGGGTGAAACTTTGGAGATGAACAGAAAACCTACTACTTCATACCATTCGGAAAGATCTGCACGAAGTCCATACCATGAACCTACTCGGACCCGAGGTAGGAATTACAAGGCTACCACCGAAGACATGCTGGCATTGGATCTTAGCCATCCACCTTGTATTGATGGAAAAGGAAATTTGGAAGAACTCAAGGCATTGAAGAAACAATTAAGTGATCTGGAAGGAAAGCAAAAAAGGGAGGGGCTGACTGATAATTATGCTTCCTCCAGGTCTTCCCCATTCTCGAAAGAAATTCTGGAAGAAACCTTACCTAGCAAGATCAAAGTGCCGCAAGTACCTAGCTACGATGGGACAATTGATCCAGTAGCACATATAGACCAGTATGTCTCTTAGATGGAATTGCAAGGAGTTAGTGATGCCATCATGTGTAGGACATTCCCCCTAACTTTAGGGGACAGGACTCAGAGGTGGTTACGTACCTTACCTTACCAAACAACTCCATAACAAATTGGAAGGATTTGTCTTCTTAGTTCCTCTACAACTTCATGGATGCAAAAACAAGGATGACCCCCAAAGAACAACTGGTAACCATCAAGTAAGTAAGGACTAAATCACTAAAAAGCTATCCGGACCGGTTCAATTGACAGATTATGGATACGGATAAAGTATTAGACGATGCACTCTTAATGGCAGTAACGTCAGGTCTATGGCCAGAATCCAGGTTCTGGTGGACAGTACATGAAGAGGGGCCGAAAACCTTCCGAGAATTTCTGACGAGAGCAGATAGGGCTATCGGAGCTGAAGAGGCGAAGACCAGTAAATTGGAAGACAAAGGAGAAGCGAAGGATCAAGATAGATCCAAAGGCCCAGGCCATTAAGGATCAGAATTTGTTTCCAAGGCCCAGGCCATTAAGGACGGGTTCATCTGAACTGAATCAATCCAGGTACTGTAGGTACCACAGATCAACGGGTCACGATATGGATTACTGTAAAGACCTGAGGATAGAACTCGAAAAATTGATCAAGGAGGGCCACTTGAAAGAGTATGTAGGAGAACCTCAGGCGAGTCAAGAAAAGCAGGGCCAAGCAGAACTCGAGGGCATCAACACATCAGGGATGCACAGAACAGTTATCAGATCCTATCAACCAGAGCTCCAGTTCTTATAAAGGAGGACGAGTCCTTCAGTTTTGATGAGAGAGATGTAGAGGGAGTCCTCCAACCACACGCGGATGCTTTGATCATAACCATGCCAGTCTCGGAGGTGAAGATTCACCGTACTCTGGTAAACAACAGGAGTGCTGTAAACATCTTGTACTGGAAGACCAGCCTCCAAATGGGAGTGGAAGAATGACATCTTAGTCCTTACTCCACGAAGTTATGAGGATTTACCAGGGATTATGTCACACGACTAGGCCAAATTGCACTCATGGTGGAACTCGGGAATCCTCCATCCACCAAGCGAGTAATAGAGGATTTTGTCATAGCAGGCATACCATCCAACTATAACGCCATTCTTGGAAGGCCTATTATACATGAACTGAAGGAGGCCACCTCAATATACCATTATGTGATGAAATTTCCCACTTCTCACGGGGTAGGAGTAGTGAGGGGAGACCAGAGGATGGCCCGAGAATGTAATTTGAGTTTCTGTCCCTGCCAGGTACATCAAGTAAAAGGTATTCAGACAGAAGACCAGATTGAAGAAATCCAAACGTTAGATCCACGCCTGGACCAGAATGAAACAAGGACCGGACCGGTGGAGGACCTGACGTTGGTAAGTTTTGATCCAGATATACCTGAGTTGCAGTTGAAAATTGGGAAAGACCTCAAAGAACCAGTAAGATCTGAACTTGTAGACTTTTTGAAAGAGAATATGATGTTTTTACCTAGACTCATGCTGACATGGAGGGAAGACCTGTACACTAGGCCCGTCACAAGCTCAACATTGATCGTGGAGCAAGACCAAAAAGGCAAAAGTGTTGTCCATTAAATGGGGAGATATATAAAGCTCTCGCAAATGAGATCCTGAAGTTGTTAGGAAATGGATTCATATGGGATTCCAGATATCCTGAGTGGGTGGCCTATCAAGTTCTTGTGCGTAAGAACAACAAATCCTAGAGGCTATGCATAGACTTCACGAACTTGAACAGGGCCTGCCCCAAAGACAGTTTTCCACTTCCACGCATAGATCAAATGGTAGACGCCACGGCAGGGCATGAGCTATTGAGCTTCATGGATGCGTATTCATGCAACAACCAGATTCTCATGTATAGTTCAGACGAAGAACATACATCATTCATCACAGATAGGGGGTTATATTGCAACAAGATGATGTCATTCGGATTGAAGAATGCAGGGGCAACCTATCAGAGACTTGTCAAAAAAAATGTTGGCAGAGTAAATTGACAAAAACTATGGAAGTATACGTAGATGACATGTCGATAAAGAGCACCAAATCATCAGATCATGTCCAGCACTTGGCTGAAATGTTCACCATTCTTAGGCAATACAAAATGAACTTAAATCCAAAAAAGTGTTCCTTTGAGGTAGGATCTGGAAAGTTCCTGGGATACATGGTACATCAAAGAGGAATCGAGGCCAACCCGAAAAAAATCAAAGCCCGACATGAAAGCCCCAACCAACATAAGGGAAATTAAGAGTTTGATGGGAAGAATAGCAGCTTTGAACCGATTCGTCTCAAAATCGACAAATAAGTGCAGACCTTTCTTTGAAGAGCTAAAAATGGGGAAGAACTTCCATTGGACAGAGCAATGTCAGAAAGGTTTTGAAGACTAGAAAGTACAACTCGCCTCACCGCCCCTACTCTCCAAACCAGTACCAAGAGAAGTGCTAGAATTATACTTAGTGGTATCATAGAGGTCACTTAGTTCAGTTCTGATCAGAACGGAGAACGATATCCAGCACCCAGTCTACTATGTCAGTCAGGCATTGAAAGATGCAGAACTAAGATATCCGCCAATGGAAAAATTATCACTGGCATTAGTTATGAGCTCGAGAAAACTAAGACCTTACTTCCTGGAGCACTCACTGGAGGTGCTAACCAACTATCCACTATGTCTGACCTATAAAAATCGGACACTTAGAGAAGATTGATGAAGTGGGCAATAGAACTGGGACAATTCGATATCACCTACAAACTGAGGACTGCAATCAAGGGGCAAGCATTGGCGGACTTCATAGCAGAATTCCACGTGGAGATTGACCATCCTGACGAAGATGAGCTCTGGTCCCTTTATGTAGACGGTTTATCTACTGAGAGCTATGCAGGAGCTGGAATTGTTCTTGTCAGCCCCGAAAACTTACTGTACTGTCAGTCCCTCCACTTTAAATTCCCAGCAACCAACAATGAGGCGGAATATGAAGGCCTTATTACAGGTCTAAAAATGGCAAAAGGAATGGAAATAAGCAGAGTGACTGTACATAGCGATTACCAACTGGTTGTGAACCAACTCCAAGTAACCTACAACACGAAATAGGAGAAAATGACATCTTATCACAAGGTGGCTAAGAAAGAATTGGAGAAGTTCATCCATGTGGACGTTAAATAGATACCAAGAACCCTAAACAGTCAGGAAGATGCTCTTGCTAGGCTCGCCACTAGTGAAGGAGCCGAGACTATGGAGAGTGTCCCAGTCGGAAAGGTTCAAAACTCAACCCTAACAGAAGCAGAGGTGTTAACTATGGCAATCGACACAAACAAGAGTTGGATGGATGAAATCATCCAGCACTTGAAGGAAGGAGTGGTGCCCCCAAGCAAAGATGACGCTCGAAAGCTCAAAATTAGATCCGCCAGATACACTGTGATAGATGATGTGTTATACAAACGAGATTTTTCCCTCCCATTACTCAGATGCTTGAATGAAGAGGAAGCCCAATATGCTATAAGAGAAATACATGAAGGTGTATGTGGCAACCATACTGGAGGACAATCTCTTGCATTCAAGATCTTAAGGCAAGGATACTTCTAGCCATCCATAAAGAAGGATGCCCTCGAGTTCGTAAGAAAATGTGACAAGTGTCAGAGATTTTCCCCAATGATCAGGTCTCCCCCAGAAGACCTAATCTCTGTCATGGCACCATGGCCATTTGCAAAATGGGGTATTGATTTGATTGGACCTTTTCCAACAGAAGAAGGATCAACGAAGTATGTAATAGTAGCAGTTAACTACTTCACAAAATGGGTAGAAGCGGATGCTTTAGCAAAAATCACTGAACAAAAAGACCACCGATTTTATATGGAAGTCCATCATTTGCCGCTTTGGCATCCCTAAATCAATAGTAATTGATAACGGGAAACAATTTGACAACGCAAAGTTCATGTCCTTCTGTGAAGAGCTGAAGATTAGGAATCACTATTCTACCCCCTGCCACCTGCAAGCAAATGGACAAGTGGAAGCAATTAATATGATCATCAAGCACACTTTAAAGACCAGGTTGGATGAGCTGAAAGGGGCTTGGGCCGATGAACTTCCAGCGGTATTATGGTCTTATAGGACAACATGTAGGACAACAACTGGAGAAACTCCTTTTGCCCTTGCTTTTGGATCTGAAGCTGTGATCCCTGTCGAAATTGGCGTCCCCTCAAGCAGAACACATCATTTTGAGGAAGGGATGAACACCGAAATGCTACAATCCAGTCTGGACTTAATTGAAGAGAAGCGGCTAGACTCGGATCTCAAGAATGCTTCCTACAAGCAAAGAAGCACCAGGTACTATAATTCCAAAGTCAGAGGCCGGAAGTTCTAGGTTGGAGATTTGGTACTCAGGAAGGTGTTCATAGCCACAAAGGATACCCAATCAGGCTCGCTTGCCCCCACTTTGGGAAGGACCTTATAGAATTAAGAAAACCTTACTGAATGGGACATATGAGTTGGAAACCTTAGAAGGGAAGACCTTACCACATCCGTGGAATGCAGAGCATCTCAAGAAGTACTATCAGTAATTATGTCTTTCCAATATATGTAATGACCAACGTGTCATGAGAATAATCCATTGTATAAAACTTTACAAATTCCAAGTGTTCCTGAAAAAACAAGCTACGCGCTCAATAGGTCTGTCATAACGGAATTTAAGAATTCCTTAGGACCTCAAACTCTGTGCAAAAAGGTCCGCCATAACGGAATTTACAAATTTCTTAGGACCTCAAGATATTGCTTAAAAGGTCCGCCATAACGGAGTTTACGAATTTCTTAGGACCTCAAGCTATGTGCTCAAAAGGTCCGCCATAACGGAATTTACGAATTCCTTAGGACCCACAAATGAGACCTAAATGTGCACTAAAGCTCTAAGTCCCTTTTTTGGACCAACCAGACCTGACTGCTCCAGTTAGGCGAAATGTTTAAATTCTAAGTCCATTTTTTGGACCAACCAGACCTGACTGTCCACATTTAGGCGATACGTTTAAATTCTAAGTCCATTTTTTGGACCAACCAGACCTGACAGATCCAGTTAGGCAATAAGCTGAAATTCTACAAGTTTATTTTTGAATACTCCGACCTGACTGCTTCAAGTAGGCAGCAAGTTGAAATTCTACAAATCTATTTTTGACCACGCCGACCTGATTACTTCAGTTAGGCGACAAGTTTATATTTTTATAAAGTACCAAGTTGAAGATTACATCATCCTATCAAGTCAGCAAAATTACTTTATTTAAATCTCCTGTTGAGAAATGAGTTTGGAAGAATTGTAAAAAAACAGGTTCAACATAACAATTCATTTATACATGAACAAAAGAGAGGCCGGACAAGCCCTTACAAATGATATGACATAAAATTAATACATTACAAAGTTTCCTTCATTACTCAATCAAAGGAGCCTTCCCCCGAGCCAGTTCGGACATAGCGTCAGCTTGATCCTTCTCGAGCTTCTCCAGTTCTGCCTTCAACTGGTCCGCATTGAATTTGGGGTGGAGCTCCTGAAACCTACTAACTGCATCTTCCAATGCCATGATGTAGGTATCAGTACGGTCCACCTCGTACTCTTTGGACTCTTTGTAAGCCTCAAATGCAGAAACCAACTCAGATCTAGTTTATCCAAGGTCCTTTTTGAGTTATTCAAGTTCAGCAGCTGAGGCTTCTTTGGCCTTATGATCGTCTTTGGATTTGGCTTTCAACCCAGCATTCTTGAGTTTAACTTTCTCAAGCTCAAAAAGAAGGAGATCGTTTCTCTGGGCTAAGCCTTCGTACTTTAGCTCCAGTTCTTTTTTCGCCCCAACAAGTTTCTCTTTCTCTCAAGCCCAAGTGTCTGATTCTGATCCTCCACCACTATGATATGGCGCATTAATTCATTGTACAACTCCATCTTCTCATGGGCTTTAGCACGCACATGGGACATGTAATTTTGTGTGAGTCCTAAGAAGGCAGATGTGGCATGAGCAGTGTTCAGCAGGTCCGTATCTAAAGCCATAGCTTCCTTCTTTTTATCCCAGGTCCACCCAACGATATCAACTGAGTTATAGACACTGTTGGGAAGGACCTTCAAAGAATTCGAGCCCGGACACTTGTGTGATCAGATATCCCTCAGGGCTTTAGGGAGTTTTCCCTTCAGCTTCGACATTTCGATAGCCCAGGCCTTGTGTATTCCAAAATAGGAAAAGTCTGTGAGATCGGCTGATGGGGATGAACGAATAGGATGGTCTGAGGTAGTGCGGTCTGATTGAGCAACATTCTCAAAGGAGGCTTGATGATCTGAAAGAACTATTGGTTCGGAAGGTGGTGGTGGTAGAACAGACGGATTTTCTTCCACCATCTTCCTCTTTCCATGGGAGGATCTAGAAGGGATATGTCCCGAAGTCCGTGTCCCACAGGACTGACCTGACTGAGGAGTTGGACCAAGTCCAGGGGGCAGGGTTTTTCCTCCGTTGTGGGTCTTCTTTTCTTGTTCCCAACAAATGCCGATCTGTCGAAGGGAGGCATGTCTTTTCGCTTGGATTTGGTTGGTCCTAGAAAATGGAAAATTGTTAGCAAAGTGAAATGTTGTCAACGAACTGAACAAAAACACTTACGAGTAGGGGGAGGACAGAAGGCTGCAGAGGGAGGGACAGTGGTGAACCTGGCTCTGAACAAGTTATCCTCCATGATCAACTCCCTAAAATCCCTATTACGTCTGTCAAGGCTGCGTGCTCTTTGCAGTTGCTTCTGGAACTCTAATGACTTGGACGGATTGGAAGGACCTGAAAAAGGGCAAGTAATTAATATTAGAGAAAGCATCCCTGAATAAACTCACAAAATCATAAACATACAGTAAGGTTTGTAATGAGTTGGAACTATGTAGTCCAGCTCATCATTCCGGTTTGGAGTCTGCCATTTGCCTTCAACAAAGAACCATTGATCTCGCTGACCTTTGATAGAGTCAGGGAGCTCCTCCACCAAGTTCCCACCAGTTCGAGGCAAGAACCATAACATAATACTAGCCTGAATCCTTTCCGTCAGCCCAAAGCTGGTAAATAGAATCGAACTTGCTTGCCCGAGGTGGTGGAAACCCCATCTTACTCCATATAATCAAGAATCCTATGATAACCCTCCACCCATTTGGTGTAATTTTGGAAGGAGCTAATCCCCAATACCTAAGGTAATTGATGAAAGTTCAGGACAAAGGAAACCTAATACCTGCCTCCAGCATCATTCTATTCACAGCTACACACCCAGCTGGAGGCTCATCTGCCCGATCATCACTCCTAGGCAAGAATAATAGCACTGAGTCTGGAATCCTAAATCTATATCTCCATTCAACTAGGTCGTCCTCAGATACTATTGAAGGATGATAGCCGGCCTGCCAAAACGTTGAACTCGAGATGGACAGACAAGCTCTACTAGAATTTATTGGGGGATGTTGTGTCGGACGGGGAATCAACGAGGGGTTTCGCAGACCTGAGAGGTTGCACCTTTTGCGGAATTGATTGCCCAATATCTCCTAAGTTTGACGCACTAGTATCTGACCCACCGGATTGAGTACGTAAGTCTGGACTGGAATTCTCGTTACCCATCCCCCAGGACTCGTTCCTAGTGGCTTCACTATCACTACCAGAATTACTCATGATTGATCTAAGTGACGAAGAAATACCTGAACTGCGAGGTAGATCTGGATATGAGTTCGTGTGGTAAGACAGCTGAACAAGAGCTCACACTGGATAAAGGAATAGAGAGTTTTCTTGGAGAAGTTAGAGTCCAATGAGAAGGAAAAACGTTAGAGAGTTCTTTATATAAGAATAATATTAATTTAATACAGAATTAGAAGAGGCACCTTGAGCCCTTTAAAGGGAAATGACAGCTGATTGCACTTCTCTAGCATGTCAGACCTACCCACAATGGGTAAGTGACACGTGGCTTCACCATCATTACTTAGTCCTCAAGATTAATTCTTAAATAGTATCTGTAGGAGCGGATAAGAAATCCT
Source organism: Ligustrum vulgare (assembly GCA_963555705.1). Classification (NCBI taxonomy): domain Eukaryota; kingdom Viridiplantae; phylum Streptophyta; class Magnoliopsida; order Lamiales; family Oleaceae; genus Ligustrum; species Ligustrum vulgare. Next base: position 35,839,902 of record OY743190.1, on the reverse strand, counting down.
TTCAACTCCACTCCTAGGGGCAATTGTTAATGGGCAATTCCTCTTGGGTGACGAAACGTCAACGTTTGGTGGATTTAAGGGTTTTGAGATAAGATCATTGGAGATAATCAACATGTCCGACCTGACACCCCCAGGTCGGACAACGAGTAAATCATCTCCTAAAAATGAAGAGACAGGCTACAGTCATATTTCCGACCTGGACATGTCAGGTCTGGCAGACTTTATTTGTTCTCAGCGATTATAAAGATGAGGTCTAGTCTATAAGTCCGAGGTGGAAGAGTCAGGTCGGACTTTGACTTGCAATGATTGAACGAGGTCATAACTACTTTCTTACATGGTAGTTGAAACGGTTATTCAGATATGTAATCAGTTAGAACAGATAAAAGTCAACTACTTAGTCATATGTAAGAGTTCAATTAGATTAGTTATGTCATAATGTCAGACAGTCAGGTATTGTAATAAGCCAGCTCATCCATTTTCCTTATAAATATAAGGGAAGATGGCTCATAAGAGGATCTCAACTTTGGCTATTCAAAGCCGAATATAAATATATTAAACCATACGTAAAGTCCAGGTCGGAAAGTCCGAAATGGGGTTCACTTCTTCCACGTACAGCTTTTTCTTTGCATAACTGATATTCACCTATTCTTCTTACTGACTTGGAATATTTATATTTCAACCGTCAACATATATAATAAAATTATGACTGAGTTAATGATTGTACAATTTTTATATAGTGCCAGGATAGGATATACAATCAGAGGATTAGATAACCTTTTAGAAAAATTTACAGATACAATAAAAGACATTAAACATCAAATGGAAATGGAAATTGAAATATATCTTCTGAATAATATGATAGACTTTTAGGAAAACACGAACGATATGTTAAAGATTATTGTAATTTACGAGATCAAATAATGAACTTATATAGTAAGAGAAACACGAGATAAAATTAGTATATTATTGAAAATCAAGTAGAATAGCTTATCAACCTGATAGTTTAAATTATGGACATTTCACAAGCATCAACTTTCAACGGTTATAATCATAAACTATATTTAGGAGATAAAGATATTCCATTTTTACTAGCTATTGTTGAAAAATCTGAAAATAGATATTCTATTAGACGATCCGAACTAAAAAAAATATATACAAAGATATTGACTATATATGCTTACTTAAATTATATATGATTTAACTCTATTGAAATATCTAAAAATATAGACACAATTCGTAAAATTATAATAGAATAGGAAGATATAGAAGAAGAAGTTTCAGAATGAATAATATTAATATATAACTAAAAAAGTTCATATTAGATTTTTTGAGAAATTATCAGAATATAGAACATTTTTAGAAGAACTAAAAAAATTAGAAAAAATTAATATAATCAGAAGTTTTGAATTTAATCAACCTAAATTAAAGAGTATATCTTACAAAATAAATAACTTCTTTCATTAAGTGTAATACAAACATTTTACACAAAAATGGCCTTTTCCATAAAACAAAGATTTGACATCGTCACTTTGAAAAATCCCCTGAAATATATCTCACGACTAATCTACCTAGTGTCTTAGCAATTGACGGAAATTCTAGAAAATGTTGAATTGTGCAAAATTCTCCTGAAAATGTTGAATCCATTACTTTTCACAATTTTCGATCACTTTTTAATCATACATTCTCCAAAAAATTCAAAATTCATTAAAACTCCTACGCTAAATAGGTTCTAAAATAATATTAATTTCCTACCACTTTACTCGCTTCGTCCCGTGAAGATAGACTTGTATCTCCTATTTATTCGTCCCAAATTATAGGTCACTTTTCATATTGAAAGTCTAGATGTGTTTAAGTTTTCTAATATGTCCTTATTTAAAATCCTTTGTTATCAACAAATATAAAACAAATTTAATTTAATGTAAGTATATATTAGTAAAATGTAAGCAAAATTTATATTTCAAATTACACTTATCACATTTTCTTAATCCATTATGACAATAGGAGCAAGTCTATCTTCATGAGACATTGAGAGTGTTTGCTTATTTTTTATATTTTCATATACAATTAAACCTATGTTCGGTAAAGAGAAATAATTGGTTTATAGATCAATTTATAATTTACACAATTTTTTGATTTTTTTATAACCACACATATTTTTTCTCTCAAATTTTTAACTATACATTTTACTTCAAATGACGAAAAAAACTGATTTATAAAACTTGGAAGATCTCCGAACAGTAAAAATATATATAATATATAAAAACTGTTGAGGTCAACATTGTCAACTTAGTTGTTTCCCGCCTAAAATCAATAGCTTTAGGATGGATTTTTTTTTTTTAATTAAAACATGCTCTCATAATTGTGCCCCTGTTATTAACTACACCTATTAACTACAGTTCCAACTTTTCATATTTCAAATTTTTTGTTGCTTGGAAAACGAATCATGATTATTAGTATCTATCCATTTTATGTTTTTCTTCTAAGTGACCATCGTCAAAACCAAAGTCCTAAGCTAAATTATATATTAGTCGACTAAACCATTATTTTCAGATCTACTACAATATCATACTCCATCTATACCTGCGATTCTTTTAAGATTTTATCAAATCAAAGATGGAAAGTTAAATAGCCATGAATAAAAAGCTGAAGCAAATATTGTAGCATATCTGAATGAAGAAAATAATGACTTTTTTCCTTGCAAAAATACGTTCCATATAAAGTTCTTTTTTCTAATTTCCTTTTTTTTTCATTTTTCTTTTCCCAATTTTAATTTCAAAATCTAGATTTCTTATTGACAAATTGTGCACAATTTCCAACATCAGCATTTCAATATCAAATTTTTTATTGACCAACTCTATACAGTTTCGTATATGACCATTTGGAATTTTGTGCATGCTACTATTAAGATCCACACAAAAAATACAGATTTAATAATACCATACACATTCATTTATTAATTTTTCTGACCATTCCACTACCACACTCCACTTAAATTTCCCTCATGTTGTATTTCTTTGGTTTGTGATCACTTATTTGTGAAATTTCTTACTACCTAATTATTTTCGTCTTTCTTTTAACATTTTTAACTATGTATATAAATTCAGTTTTGATAACGCAAGATGTGATTGTACGAATTATTTGTGAAAATAATGAGAAACCATGACTATGCACTACCAAAAAGGGCACTACAAGACTAGAGTTCTATTGAGGACCAACGATAAGCAAGAATCAACATATACGCTTTTAATGTAACTTTTTTTGTCATATGTTTTCAAATCTTTTTGAGCTTCACTTATTATTTACAGGAGGACTATGTTTAGACCATTGGATCAATTTCGAGTGTTAAAGATGACAGTGGAAAGTTTTTCATCAGCCTACAAGGACTTCTTTAAGAATGTTGTTCAACAAGCAGATGGATTTAAAATCAATGTTATGTATAAGATATTTAATTATGACAGATGTCTTAAAAGGTTTCATTTTTTTTTTTTTTTTTTTTTTTTTTTTTTTGGAACTTCATTTTTTTTTTTTTGGAAGAACTTCATTTACATTCTTACAATTAGGGTTTTTTTTTATATAATAATAAAAAAATAAATGAGCTATTGCACATACTTTTACAAAATATATTCACATGAATATTCCACCCTCTATTTAACTTTAGAGCAATGTGTTCTGGATCTATAGTCACAAACATACATTTTGGATATGATTTTAAAATGTTACATATTTTTTTTAAAAGATTACATTTGATATATATTTTTAGAACTCAAGAGTAAAAGTGAAGTAGGCTAGGATTTTTTAAAAGTAGATTCAAAAAAAATCCAATGAAATACTACTTTTAATACAATATGAATTTTTTTTTTTCTAAATATGTGGGCAACGAAACAATTTTTGAAATAAAAAATGTAAACAAAACAGAAAACAAGAAAAACATTGTTTTGGCCATTTTCAATACAAAACTCCATTAAAATTATTTGATATGTCCGAAAATGCATTTTGCATTGTTCCCTCGCATTTTGAAATAATGATGGTTAGATATTAGCTAATCTAGAAGGCCATTATGGCCAGAAATTATTTTAATAATGAACTACAATAAATAGTCTATTATTTAATAATTTGTCTAATTAAATTATCAAAATAGTCCATTATTTAATAATTTGTAATTTGTCCTAAGTTATTTATTAATGATGATGTTTCAATATTTTATTTGCGAAGTTATTTATTTGAGTTTATATTCATTTAATTTTGCATACGATTGTCTTTATTCAGATTTTTCTTTTCGTGCATCGCACGGGTGATTCACTAATTAAAAAAAAAAGAAAAAGAAATAGATGATAAGAAAGAAGATGATGTTCAAACTTTGCAAGCTTTTTTTAAAAAAATAAATATTTAATAAATAAACGGGAAAAAGTTGAAATGAGAGAGCAGTAGAGAGTACGCTTTACGTCACCTAATTCTCCCTCCAAAAATAAATAAAAAAGAAAAAAAGCACCCGCTCTTCTCACTTCCCTCCCATATCTTTTTACACACATAAATCAAATAATTTCAATTCTTACCTTGCAGCCGCCGGACAGGGCCTTAAAAAGATTCCACCCATCATTAAACACCATCTCACCTTTCCACAAAGAATTCCCAGATCCGTAAGCAAAACAATTTATTGCCATGGCTTCTTCTTTTGCAACCGATCGCAACTTTAAACGGCCCGGTGAGGTACACGTCATTGTCGGCCCCATGTTCGCCGGTAAAACCACTGCTCTCCTTCGCCGTGTCAAATCCGAACTCAACTTGGACAGGTTATTCTTCCACGTCTCCCTAATGTTTTTTGTTTTAGAAAAAAATCATTATTGAATCACGAGGTTCCATTTTTTTTATAGTCAGTTGTTGATTTCATCTTTAATCGATGTAGGCATTCAGTTCATAGCATAAGAAATTTTGCTTTGAATACTTAAAATTTTCTGCTTTGAAGCTTCTTTTTGAATTTGTCTAATAGTAGAATTGAAGATGATTAATGGGATATTTCAACCTTTAAATTGATGGTGACAGTAATGGTCTCTGTTCTGGAAGAGTAGATTTGAGAATTTCTCCTTTTTGAAACTAGATGTTTTTGCGAACAATTTGTAGAAATGTTGTGATAATAAAGTCAAGCAAGGATACTCGATATGCGGTAGACTCAGTGGTGACTCACGATGGGACAAAGTTCCCTTGCTGGGCAATGCCGGATCTCTCTTCTTTTAAGCAGAAATTTGGTGCCAATGCCTATGACAGAGTAATCTCTACAACCCATTTGCTTATTTCATGTTGTGAAAATGTATTTAGTATTGTTGATCTTGTGTAAAAGGCAGTTAATTATTATTATTATTGTTGTTTTTGTTGTTGTGGGCAGCTAGATGTGGTTGGTATTGATGAAGCTCAATTCTTTAATGACCTCTACGAATTCTGCTGTGAGGCGGCCGATATTGACGGGAAAATTGTCGTAGTTGCTGGTCTAGATGGTGATTACATGAGGTGAATGATCTTGAGTTTCATATCGATTATGTTCAATTGCCCAAAATAATTGTACTGTATGGTGATGTAGGAGGAGTTTTGGATCAGTCCTTGATGTAATTCCGGTTGCTGATACCGTGACAAAGTTGACAGCAAGGTGCGAGTTATGTGGCAAACGGGCATTTTTCACTTTAAGGAAAACAGAGGAGACTCGGACAGAACTCATAGGTGGTGCAGATGTTTACATGCCCGTGTGCCGTCAACACTGGACAAGTTGCAACAAAATCAATGACTTGACAATTTAGAACACTTTTCGCTTGTTGAATCAACCAACTATTTCCAAGTCTCTACTTTCTGGTGTTATGTGTGATCTTTATAAACCACTAGAATTATATTAATCTATTTGTACATAGAGTTTGTCCAGATTTGTTACCAATGTCTGTCGTTGATGATTTTGGAGATGATGTGATGTGTAAGTTAATGAATATTTGTCAAATAGTGTATTCGAAATTCGGTTGGTAAATGACAATATACAAATAGGATAACTCTTGCCTGCAAACTCTTATTAATATAATTTTGCTATATAACACAAGTCATTGTGCAAAAAGAACCAGTCAAACGGTATAAATCAATACATTTCCTCACAACATTTTTTAACTATATATTTTATCTAAAAAATACCACGTTCTTTGTATTTAAACCAATGATTAGAAGATTTGATTGGGCATCGGTTCAAAAAAAGGGTAACGTGTCAAGGTCAGAATGTTGAATTGGGTTGAATTGGTTTCAATTAAATAATTATTTCAAAAATTATAAAATTTTCCAAAAGAAAAGTTATTGTATAAATAAATTAACATTTACTCATTTAAAGATAAAATTATACACTAAAGCAAATTCAAGTTGTTAATGAATTAAACATACTAAAAAAAATTCATCACTACTAAAACTAAATCAATCATAAACACTAATACATGTCAAATTTCGAAAAAGTAGCTTTGCACAATCAAAGGAAAAAATATAGCCAAAAAAAAAAAAAAAAAATCACGGCATTAAAACCCGGATCGAATTGATCGGGTCTAAAAAAATCGATTTCCTGTCTGATTTTTTAATATCAGTTTTCTGGCAATTTCTAACCGATTTCTTGACGGGTTCTTGGTTGAACCGATTGGTTCAATTTTCTAAATACTGACATAAGAAAAAAAATTACCAAACAAATGAGTGGATTGTAATAATTAAAAAAAAAAAAAAAGAAGAAGAAGAAAATAATCAAATAAATTTCCACTAATAGTAAAATAATTACAAGAATGATATCACATATGACTACTGTAATACACGACCTCGAGTGACATTATTCTAAATTTTTTTTGTCACATAGACGGAGTTAGTAAACTTTCTATTTGGAATTGGATTCCAAAATGCTTTTAAAGAAATAATTATCTAGCCTCTGTTTGTAAAAGTTTTTATGTATAGCACATCAAAATTTTCATTTATTTTTAAACTTCGATGCCAATATGTGGAGTAAAAAACATATTGTGAAAATATTTTTATTTTCTTTTTATAAGTTAGTGACCTAAATGACGTCACTTAACTGAGATTTCAAAATTTCTTTACTTTAAAATAAAATCTATTTATTTAAAAAGTAACGATAAAATATAAGATGTTAACTTTAAAATCTTTTAGATAAAAAGTTACAATAATAAAAATTAGCAAGTTTGGTAGTTCAAAAACAAGACCTTATTCAGTGAGTCCACAACTCACATGTCGTCACTTAGCTCAGCACTATCTGTCTCGATGTCTGAATATCCACGCCAATCCCTTTTTCATTTCTTATTATTACCTGAAATATTAGATATGACGTGAAATGAGCATGCACTTGCCCAGTGAGTGAAGTATGATGCAGATGTGCTATTGCATGCAGACATATATTCAAGATACGTGCAAATTTTATTTATTAAATCGGCCAAGCCTATATTCACGTCAAATCATATTTTCATGTCAAGTAATATTCAAGTATTCTCGTTACGTCACATATTCAAGTTCAAGACCAGTTCAAGATATCTAAGTATTCAAGTATCCAAGAAGTCAAATCAAGTCTCATATATTCAAAAACAAATGTCAATGCATGTATTTTCGAGAAACATTATTTTTAATGGGGCCCATATTACAAATCAATTATTATCCCGAGCGCATACAAGTATGTGATGTAACACTGAGTTCAAGCGTAGAGTTTATTTCACGAGTTCTTTTACAAGCGTGATATCTATACCACGAGTTTCAAACAGGAAGTCGAGATCCCTGAAATTCATTATCAAGCGTAAGCACATCGTGATTCAATTATTGGACTCTGTAATACGTATATCAAGATAAGCGCCATAGGTGTATTATCAAGTGGGATATAGTGATTGTAATACCAAGAAATTCCTTTTTATGCAATGTATAATAAAAGAATGAAAATCCTTTTTATACCATGAAATGCATTTAATATCATATTAACAAGTACAAGTGTGATACCAAATACAAATACCATTCACAATTTCTATAAATAATAAGAACAAAGATTACTCATGACGTAACACACTATTCAAGCAATATTGGTTCGGTTATCATGTATCGATACATGATTAATGTATCGATACTTAACAGAGAACAAAAACTTTTCATGATTTTAATATATTGATACATAATGTTAATATTTTACAAACAGATGACAAGTGAACTGCTAAAGTCAACTTCTCATTTTAATACATGTTAAACAAGAACAAAGATTATTCAAGAAATTCAATAATACAGTTAGCAATGATAACTTTGATCATCCTTTTTAAACAAGCAATTTCTTTTATAAGTGGATTAATAAATATTAGCGTCAATATCATGTTAGCGAGAATAAACTCGGTTAACCAACTAAATATCTATTAATCTTAAGCTAACATTAGCGATAACAATACCAAGATTAAATATGAAAAGCTTATACCAAGATCATATTCAACTTATATCAACTAAAACATATTCCTTTATATATTCAATGTGCAACAAGTAAACAATTAAACATATCACACTCACCTTAGTCCAGAAGTTCCTGAAAAGGAGTTCTTTGTATTTAGTTTACAGGATGTATCGATACATGTTCATCTTTAAGCTTCATGTATCGATACATTGTATCGATACTTGCAGTTGATTTCCATACTGTCAAGTCTGATTGCTAGGATTTCTTCAAGGATTTAAACTATATTTAGGTTATCAAGATCATGTTATTAAATTAACATGTCTTGATCGTAAAATATTCAAGCATAATCCTAACATTGAATTCTAGAATTTCGGAGGAAAGAAACGTAATTTATTTGACGAGTTCTTTGCCTCGTTTTGGTATGTGAATTACATCTTATGTGAGAGGCTATTTATAGAAAATACAAACCATTTTAAATGAAAGGAAGCCGGATCATTTTTCCTTAGTAGACTTGGTTTATGAATAAATTAAGGAAGCAAGAGGTGTAAAGTAATGTGCATGTAAAGTAGGAGGAGGCGACCTCAATTTTTCCAAATACACGCAGCAAGGGGGAGCTGTCATATTTAGACTTGGCGATTAATCAAAGCTACGACGGTGGTAGCAAATGTAGAGTGCCACCTCGTGCTAAAAAAATCAGTTTCGGAAGGCAAAATTTAAGCACATATTCGAGGTATCGCAGGGATCTAAATCTTGGTTTCTTGGTATCATTTCGAAGTTCTCATGGAGTACTTTAATTTACATTTTACGGCGCAATATATGGATAACCGAGGAAGAAGTTATGGTCTTCCAAAGTAGGCCACTAAAAACAGTTTTCGGGTTAATTAAAAATTCACCGAGAGCTATCTGTTGATCGGAATGACAAACCGTTTCCATATTCTCGAAGTTCACTTCGAGAACTTGCCGGTTCATATATGACCTGTAATCAAATAAGGTCGGGAGTGATCAAATGGGTTCATGGAAGATAGGCATAAAAATACGTTTTTGTCGTAACTTTTATTATTTAATATTTTTGTTTTTCTTTCGTTAAATCCCGTTTCTCTTTATTTTCATTCCAAAATAATTACATAAATTATAAAATAATTTTATTACGTCACAAGGAACAATAAATGACGTCAAAGTTTTCGGATCTTTGCATTTTAATTTATAAACAAATAATGTGATGATTTGAGGTAAAATATACCCCCCCCCCCCCCCCCCCCCGCGTTTGGTATTGATAAGGATTAAATTTTTAGTAAATTTCGATAAAGTTGATGAGATATGTAGTTGAAAAGTCGTGAACCCCATAAAATGTGTAGTTAAGATTAAATGTTTTCTTTGAATTAAATTAAAATCTAAAATTAATAGGGGCACGTTTTCAATTAGGTTTCTAGGCTAGATTTATTTATGTTAGGATCTTGATGAAGTTTCTACTTTTTGGATTTCATATTTTGATACATTATAACATTAAGTAGTTTAATGTAATTTATGTGTTTGAGCAATTAATTCCAATTTACATGTTTCTACAATTCTTTGTTAGACATATTTTAATTGTCACAAAGTCCGATATATGATAGAAATATACCGCTATACTTCGTATAATCTTTAATTGTTCATAAAACGTGTTGTATACCGAACTGAGGTGGAAAATAAATTTAGCAATCAAGGAGTCAATGGTCAATAACATATTCCAGTCAACAAGGTGATTTGTAACATTAGGAGGCGACATGGATATCAATAAACTATAAAGAAAATATGATGAGCCAAAGTTCCAGACCAGCCATAGCAAGAGTGAATAATCATGCCAAGGTGATTTATATGATTGAGGTGATCCCAACAGGTGAGGTGATGGAAGTGAGTTTCTAAGAATATTTGTACTTAATCCCTAGGTACAAGATTCGAAACCCATGGAAGGCAAAAATCAACTTCCTGAAAACGAGGTTGGCAGTCCTTGAGGACCAGGACTACCAGGAGGAGTGGAAAGACCATGAGTACGACACGGAGAATGCCTCAGCGAGGGAGCCAGGTCGTTACAGAAAATACGAATGTCATGTGGGCATCTGACCAAGTGATTCAAAGGAAACCTGTAGGAGTTTATGAGGTAGATACTTAAACTATCTTATCTGAAAAAATACTCATTGGTGAATAGAGTGAAAAATATTACGATATCTGGAAATTTAATGAAAATTTGAAGATTGAAGTACGAGGAATATGGTGAAAATCATAACACTTCGGAATGCCCTATTCTGACACAACTACCGGAACATGTAGATTTCGTTCAGGGGTCAACGTTAACTTAAAAAACCTGTATTTAAACACTTACAATCCAGGTTGGTAAAATTACCCAAACTTTTCATGAAGAGACAATCAGAAGACAACAAAGCCACATGCACATGTATATCAACATGAAGAGAAAAAGCCCTCACTTGAAGACATATTTGGCAAGATCATGGATAAGACTGAACAGTACATGGGTTGGACTGATCAATTCATGAGAAGAACATAAACCACTCTCCAAAATCAGCAAGGTTCTAGTAAGAATTTGGAGACATGGGTGGCACATATGGCTTAGGTTTTAGTAGGTAGAGCTCCAAGCACATTACCAAGAAACACTTAAACGAATCCTAGAGAACTTATAAACATTATTGCTACCAGAAGTGGGGTTTAACTACCAGAAATTCATGTCAAAAGATCCACTACCAAAAAGGATAACGAAGCTGATAAAGAAGAAAGCAGATTGAGTTGTCTGAAGGAGCATCTGAAATAAGGAAGAGAGTGATAATGTGAAATCATTAATTAAGCCTTATAATCCACCTTTCTCTTTCCCACAAAGGCTGTAGAAAAACAAAGATGACCAGTAGTTCAACAAGTTCTTGGACATGCTCAGAAAGTTGCATATAAAAATACTGTTCATCGATGCACTAAGACAAATTCCAAGCTAGCAAAGTTTCTAAAGGACATAATATCTAAAAAGAGGAAAAGAGGAGGCTTGAGGAATTCAAAACATTGTCTTTAACCGAGAAGTGCAGTGCTAAATTGCAAAACAAGCTACCACTGCCACCCAAACTCAAGGATCTAAGGAGTTTTCTATTTCTTTCACCATTGGCAACTTAAATTTTGATAAAATTTTATGTGATCTTGGTGTAAGTATTAATTTAATACATTTATCTGTGTACATGAAACTTGGATTGGGAGAGCCCAAACCGACTACGCTTTCACTACAGCTTGCTGATCGCTCAATTCGATATTCATATGGTACTGTCAAAGATGTCTTGATAAAAGTGGATAATTTCATTTTTCAAGCTAATTTCGTGATTATGGTCATGGAAGAGGATGATAGGATGCCACTCATAAGGGGTCGACCTTTCGTTTCTATTGGTTGAGCCTTAATTGATGTGGAAAAAGGAGAAGCAATTGCCTTTCTGTCGGTTTCCATGTCCTTAATCTGAAAACTACTATTTGTGAATAGGATTTGATGGCAAGTTAATGAACCATGAGAATGCAACCCCAATATGTGAACTTGGGAATAACCTCATCTTATGATAATCTTCAACTTCGCCCCATGCTAATGTAACACATCCTATGTCATCCAAAGTAGACAACTCTCCTAAATAAGTGAATAAAGAGAACTCATGTACTCTAAACCCCTAGGGCCAATGATATGCTTGATCTACTCAATCTGGATAAGACTTTTTATATGTTGGACGAATTACTGGCCTAGTTCTCATGTCCATTTGATCCTGCAAGATCTCTATTATTTGCTCCCTCAGTAGCATTAGGATCAAATGGAGCTCCTGCTAGCTGTGGTATGCAAGACACCGCAGGTGGTCTGACAGTATTGACCCCAACATTAGCCATAAATGGTCTATTATTTTCTTTATTAACAACATTGAATGATTGGTTTTATTCTTCATTGACGCGTGTAGCATTTGGTTCTATGTTATGCACATTTTTCCTCATGTTAAATGTACCGCTAATATGTGGTATGCTTCTAGGCCTTGACTTGTATTTAAGGTTGGATAATTGTAACACCCTAAATTCTGTTAACTTGGAATGCTACTAAAATCTAAATCATTTTAAAATAAGTATTTTAAATAAATTCCAAAATGCATAAATATTTTTTTTACACAACATGAAACTTGAAACAAAATGCTAAAGCGCAATTGATTGAAATACTTTAAGTTCAATACCAAACATAATTAATGAATCCTCGAACTTTCAAAATAATAAGATTCAAAATTAATTTGACAAATGCAAAATGATTGTTAAAATAATATATTTTAGAAACAAAACGCGGAAGCATCATTTATTGAAATAGTTTACTCAAATCAAATTGTAACTACCAAACATAATAATAAGCAAAATGCCAAAACTTGTGGAATACTAAATTTTGAAATTAAATTAATGAATGGAAATCAACTATTAATATACTAGTTTTCTAAAATTTATTAATTGAAATGATCTATCATTTTATTCAAATAATGCCCCGCCCATTACCATGGATCGCCGAGCTCCTTAATTGAAAAGGTGGAGATAGTGGGGTGTGCTTAATGAATTATACTCAGTAGGGAACAACAATTAGTCCAAGTTAAATACAAACATACAAATCCAATTATGAATATCATACTAATACAAATTTTCTATTGATTTGTGTACTGTAGGACATCCCCAAGGACCTACATTCGACCCCGAACCTATTTATGGTCCATGACAACATGTTATTAGCGTTAAATAAAATTGTACAATGTGGAACAACCCCAAGGACCCAATTTCGATCCCGAACCTATTTACTATCCCTGACAACCGTTTCATACGTAGAAGCATTGTATCACAATTAAAATCACACATTAATAAATAACGTGGACAAAATAACCACAATTACTTTAATGTAAATCCCAACTCAAAGTCTTGATATATTTCTTGAAATTTAACGGATGTGAAGTTACCGTACTTTAAACTTTTTCCGCGATCTCGTCTAGCAAGAACAATTTAATATTTAGGATATTAAGTCCAAAATTCCACTTTAAAACTTTTAGGGACTCAATTGAATTTTTAAAAAGTAAAGAAATGACTAATTTGGTAAATCTTTAAATTTGTAGGGTCTAATTGTCAAAATCAGAAAGTTTGGGGCTGAGTTGATGAAATCATAAAATACTTTAAAATTTAAATTGAAGAACAATAAAACGTTGAAGAACTTGAGGGAGTTAAAAATAAAATAGGGGACTAACTTAAATATTTTTCAAGCTTTAGGATTTAAAAGTGAAATCACATATTTTAATACCAACCCCCATTCCCGAAAGAATTTCTGTTGACACAAACAGAAGGCAATGTGCTGGGTGAAATTTTGAAGCTGGGTCTTACGGGTTTCAACTGATTTCAAAGGTTTCCAGCCAAAATTAAGGTCTATTACTGTAGCAATCGAGAAATTTTGTTATAATAAAAGTTAAATTTATTAATGTGTCGCTACGATTTCACCCAATTGCTAATGAAAACGTATTCGTCTAACCATGACAATTATTTTAAGATTTTTAGAAAAGACATTCAAAATCATTTAAATCTTTAAGTACAATTTGCGACTTTAAATTTTCTCCAAAATCATTATTTTTCGTTTTCAGCTTGAAATTTTATTTATTTTAAATTTGATATATTTTGAGTCCAAATTATTGATCATCTTTAAATTAAATTTTTTATTTTAATCCTATAACCCCATTTCAGTTTTTAATATTTCCAATCATAACTCCCAGCAAATTTAAATTCTTGAAACGTCCAAATTGTTATTGTCATTCAATGGCAGATTAATTCATCATCAACACACGGGAGTTACAAGCCTTCTTTCAACTTCAGCCTCAACCATCTATAAATCATATGTATCCTCCTCCCATCCCTTTTACCTCACTCAACTTTGCCAGTTTGCAGTAAGTACTCTACTGCCTTTCATCATCACACATGCCATTGTCGAAGCTTTTACTAACCCAAGACTTCACCATTATTATACACCAAGGCCGAAACATTCCAGTTTCAAAACACACACAAAAGCACTATCATCATCTCACGACTCCACATCCATGGCTGCCCCTACACATTACCAAACCACCCTCACTGCCGAAACCTCAACCACCATTTCACAACCATTCCCCATCGAAAACCACTAAACCCGCCACCTCCAATGCCTAAAAACCAAATTTCCAAATACCCAAACACACGGCCAATCTCCATTACCGAGACATCACCACTGCCCAAGAACCATCGTCGACCAAACCATCAAAGCTAACCACCACCGCCCATTCAAAAAAAAAATTCAAACCCAAGAAAACACAAAGAGTCAGATTGACCCATTTTCTTACCTTGAACCGCTGACCTTCGTTGCCGAATTCATCGTCGGAAACCACTCGAAAACCAAGCCTCAGTCGACCTGGTTTTTATTGGATATTGGTTAATAAATCGAGAATTGAAAATCGATTAAAGTGACTTCGTGTCGACTTTGGCTAAATACTCAAAAGCTCGGCTCAATCCGTTTAGGCAAAATTGTTTTCCACTTCGCCGCTTCGGGGCGCACAAGGTCAGGTCGCGGGGGTCGAGGTGGCAGCGCCCCCCGTGGGGGCTCAGGGCAACGCCCCCGAAAGAGAATATTTGACCGTGCGACCACATGGTTGGGAAACCGTGCGATCACATGTCAAATTTAATTTTGGTTTTTTGAGTAAAACTGTGCGACCGCACGGTTGTCCGGCCACAAGACACCTTTTCATAAAGGTGCATTGTTTTGGAAAGTGTGCATGTTTTGGCCACAACCATTTCGTCCACACCCTTTCATGGTCTATAAATAGGACCATTTGGGTGTCCTATTCCTCACATTTTTGATATGCAAAACATCTCTCATCCTCACTTCTCTCCAAAATCAAAATCATTTCATTTGTTTTGATATTCTTTCATTTCATCCTTGGAGTACGTAAGCCTAAATTTGGTTCGTTGTACTTGTGTTTTGGAGTGCAACAAACACAAGTGAAGCCGTTGTATCTTGGGAGTCGATTGCCGAAATCCGTAGGAACCGTTGCGGGACAAATTCGAACTCATTAGAATTTGAGGTAGACTCATTCTCAATAATTGATTTTAGCTATGATGTGCATGTGAAATGCAATTATGTGATTTATTCATATGTTAATATGAATTGAGATGAGACGAAGTTATGATGTTATATGCGCTATAACTTACATGCATTAGTGCATGTTGAGACGAGACGATGCTACTTTTTTGCACTTATATGTTATATGAATAGATGATGTTATATGCGTTATAACATAAATGCATCATTGCATGTTGAGACGAGATGATGCTACTTTTACGCACTTATGTGATATATGATAGGATGTTATGCCAAGAAGATGTTTAGCATGATTTGCATGTATATGTGTAATTTCATAGTATAAAGTTCATTACTTTATAATGAGTTTACTGAGTATTTCTTTGAAATACTCACACCATTATTAACAATTTTTGCAGACTTCAGGAACAGTGGCGAATGATGGACATGAGTGGTAAAATAATAAATAAATGTTTTATTTCAAAGTTTAACCTTGTAGTTTCATGTTAATTTGAATTTATGTTTTACTAACTGTTGGAAAATTTGAATTTATTACCTTCAAAGAATTTTAATAATAGTTATGGGAAGTTTAAAATTTTTGTTATTTTCCATTCAATTGTTATTTTGGAAGTTAGTTTGATACGATAAAGTGAAGTTCCGGCTGTTTAGAACTCGGGGTGTTACAGTTACAACCTCAATCAGTTCAAAGATAAAAATGGTAATTGTACTAACTCAATCACATAAAATATAAGGATAAATTTGATTTAGAAACTCATATGACTCATGAAATTTGACTGCAGGGAATTACAATTATTCCTCAGACTCGAACAAGAAGGAAGAAATGGAAGAAGAAAGAAGGAGAAGAGAGGAGAGAAGAAAGTTCAGAGGGAATTCGTTATCTGACAAAGCAACCCTGCTTCCACTATCTTTCCAGATCAAATACTCCTCAATAGAAAACGTAAAAAGAACAAAATACGACTTAACTCAACCATCTATTACAATTATTCTGAAACGACACCATGTGGATTTAAACCTGACTAGTCGTTGGAACTCTGTTTCCCTCTTCTCTTTTCTTCTTTTGGCTGTTTTTCCCTCTTCCTCCAAAAAGTTGATTTCCATTATAAAATCCCTCCCCCATGGAAGACCCTTTTCCCCAAGGGTTAAATTTAGGGTAATCCAGTAGGATCCATTCAGCATTCTCCCAGGTTGCATCCTCTAATGAAGCCCCTTGCCATTGCACTGGCCATTGAGTAACCGTTTCTCCATTCACTAGGACCCCTCTCGTGGATGGTAGTTTATTAGTTTGTGGTGGAGGTCCCTCTTCCTACACATATGTTGGCAGGTTGGTAAGTGGAACACTATCTTTACCCAGTTTCTGCTTCAATAGTTATACATGAAAAACATTATGTATCTTGGAATGGGCTGGAAGATCAAGCTCATATGCGACTTCTCCAGTTTTCTTGATTATTTGATAAGGTCCAAAAAATTTGACAGATAACTTCTGATTGTTCCTCTTCTCTACAAATTGTTGAGTATATGGGTGCAATTTAATAAACACCCAATCTCCTTGTTTGAATTCCCTCTCTGTTCTATGTTTATCTGCATAGTGTTTCATCCTATATAATGCCTCGAAAGAGGAGTTTGAAACTCTCTATTTTGAAATCATTAGTTGAATAGAAATCAATTTTCAATCCAAATTAAGCCACGATTCTCGCCAACCAACCTAGGTCCGTTGAGCGCCTCATGGCTATGTCACAATAGATCCGAACACTTGCCCCGGACCGACTTCCAGATCCTAATTGCTGTAGTGAATAACTAAAGAAAATATCGACCATTTTGATAGTTGTATGAAAGGTGGTATTGTACCACCATTCGGCTAGGCTATTCCATTTAGACCATTGCTTGAGATACCCATGAATCATACACCTTAGGTACATTTCCATGAACTTGTTGACCCGTTATGTCTGACAATCCATTTGAGGATGGTATGCCCAGCTTAGCTGTAGATTAGTTCCCATATGTGTGAACAACTCCGCCCAAAATCCACTGGAGAAAACCTTGTCCATATTCATGATAATACTTTGTGGCAACCCATGGAGTTTAAAGATATTATCAAAGAAAAGTTTAGCTACCATGGCAGCAGTGAAAGGGTGAGTGACCAGTAAGAAATGAACATATTTAGTGAATCTTTCTACCACTACAAGAATAGTATTGAAGCTTCTTGATTTAGGGAGGCCTTCAACAAATTCCATAGTGATGTGACTCCAAGTGGATTTGAGTTCCAGCAGGGGTTGGAGAAGGCCAGGGTAAGGTACATGTTTATATTTACACTGTTACACACATCACATTCCAAAACTATTTGTTTAATGTCCTTAACCATACCTGGCCAATGGAAAAATTGCTTTGCCTCGTGGATGGTAGCTTGAATTTCGAAGTGCCCCCCTTCCTAAGATTCATGTATTGCAGCAATTAATTTCTTCCTTAATTCCTCTTGATCTCCAATACAAATTTTGTTGTGGTGTTTTACCAGCCCACTGATGTATTGAAACTATGCTTGACTAGAAAGGTCCAGCAACAGCGCTTGTATAATTCCTTCCATTTTCGCATCACCTTTATAACTTTAAATGACTTCTTGCATCCATTTAGGAGTTACAGTAGTGATTGCATAACATTCTTCCTTACTTGGTTCATCTCTCCTTGAGAGAGTGTCAGCCACCGTGTTTTCAACCTCCTTCTTGTAATGTATTTATTTCGTAGCTTAGCCCCAGTAACTTAGTGAGCCATATTTGTTGCAATGGCCTGGTGATCCTCTGTTCAAGCAGGTAGTTAAGGGATTGATGGTCAGTCCTTACTAAAAAATGATTCCCTTCTAGGAAAAGCCTCCATTTACTCACCACAAAGACCAAGGCCATGAATTCTTTTTTCGTAAATGGATAGCCCCAGCTTCTGTAGAGCTATAGTTTTGCTTAGGTAATCAATAGGTCTTCCTTCTTGCGTAAGCACCACTCCCAAAACTCCATAGCAGGCATCCGTCTCAATAACAAAAGGTCTACTGAAATCTGGTAGGTTTAAAATCAGTGTCCTACTCATAGCTCGCTTAAGCTGATCAAAGGCCTGTTCTGCCTTCTCATTCCACCCAAATATATCTTTTTTCAGCAATTTAGTGATGGGCTTCGCTATGGTTCCATAGCCTTGCACAAACTTCTGATAATAACCTTTGAGGCCAAAATCCCCTGAGTTTCTTGAGTGCATCTGGTCTAGTCCAATTACCCATAGCATCAATCTTCACCGGGTCAGCAGCTACCCCTTCTTCATTAATGACATGCCCTAGATACTCCACCCTATTCTGTCCAAAAGACCACTTGTTCCTCTTTGCAAACAACTAATGATTCTGGAGGATTTGTAAGGTGGTTTATAGCTGTTCACAGTGGGCTTTTAAGGATTTGCTATAGATCAAAATATTGTCAAAGAAGACCAAGACACCCTTCCTCAAATGGTCTTTGAAAATTTCATTCATCAATCCTTGAAATGTTGCCGGACCATTGGTGAGGCCGAAGGGCATCACCTTAAACTCGTACAGCCCTTGGTAAGTTTTAAAAGCTATCTTATAGATGTCTTCCTCCTTCACTCTTATTTGATGGTACCCCGACTGAAGATCCACACTGGAGAACCATTTAGCTCCCTTCAACTCATCTAACAACTCCTTGATCAAGGGCATAGGATACTTATCATTAATTGTTCGGCTATTTAATTGCCTATAATCTACACAGAAATGCTACATATCATCTTTCTTTTTAACTAGAAGCACCAGTGAAGCAAAGGGGCTATTACTTGGCTGTATAATTCCATTCTCCAGCATCTCCTTGACCAATTTCTCAATCCCAGCTTTCTGTAAATAGGGACATCTATATGTTCTGTTAGTAAATGTTTGGGAACCTTATTTGAGAGGAATTTGATGATCATGCGACCTTGAAGGGGGTAGCCCTTTAGGCTCTTCAAAAAATGGTCCAAACTTATCTACCACTTGCTGAATTTCAATTGGGACTTCCATAGTTTGATTTTCTTGCTGAAGGCTTACTTGTGCAAGTATTCCATATGATTGATTCTGAAGCCATCTCTACAGATCCACCCCTACTAACAACTTCCCTTCTTCACTGCCCTGAACACTCTGAAGTGTGATTGGGTTCCCTTTGAAACTAAAGTTGACGCTTCTTCCAAAGAAATCAAATAAAAGTAGGTCAAATTGACTCATCCAGTCCACCCCAAGTACCATATCGCTTCATCACAATCTGGGTGGATGGTGAAATTCCAATTTTTGCATACTCTAGTAGAGTGGATCACTGGAGGCTTCATTGATGATAATCTCTCCATTAGCCACTTTAACTTTTGCTAGGGTAGTAGGTACCAAGTCTCATTTTAGGTCCCTTATGAGTTTGTCATCTATGAAGCCATTGGTGCTTCCACTGTCTATCAGAATTGATATCTTCCTTCCCTTAATGCTACTAGATATCCTTATGATTTTAGTCTTGCTACTATCCATTAAGGCATGGATTGATATCTCCATGACCTCCTCCTTTTTCCTGTCTCCAGTTTCAGCTACATTCAGTTCTTCCCCCTCCATCACTCCTTCACAATCCCCTTCATTCTCCAGCAGTAGGAAGTTCAATTGTTTGTTCTTACAAACATGCCCCACATAGTACTTCTCATCACACTTGAAGCATAGCCCCATCCTTCTTTTCATATCCAGGTCGTTTGGGGATATAGTTTTAAATTTAAATGGAGGTGGACTTTCAGGTTTTGGATAATTTTTGATGGAAAGGGGTTTTGGTAAGGCTTATTATTGGTGGCCGTGGGTTTAATATCTGGAGGTTTTGTAAAATGATAAGGCCATTTAGCTGGGGTGTTAGGTTTGTTAGTTTTGTTTGGCTCTTTAATGGCTTTGACAGTGGATTACATTAGCAAAGCTATGGTAAATGCCTTGTCTAGGGTACTGGGCTCCATGATTTTGAGCATGGACTTGATTTCTGTTTTCAACCCACTGGAAAATATAACTATAAAATAGGACTCAGGGTGATTGGGTAAGGATTGAACAACTTGTGATTTGAGCTGCTCATATGCTTCAATGTATTCCTCTACGGTTCCCTTTTGCTTGAGTTTACAAAAGTCCTCCATAATCTCCTCTTTGGATTTCTCTACGAATTTCTTACATATAGCTTCGGATAATTCATCCCATAAAAAATGGAGATGAGTTGTTATATACCCTGAGTACTATGCATCAGCTCTCCCACTCAGATACATTTGTGCTATGAATACCTTCTCTTCATCTTCAATATGATACATATCAAAATATTTGTTCGCCTTTCTTACCCATTCACTAGGAACTTCACCATCAAAGAAGGGAAAATCAACCTTGGGTGCTCTATTTTGTGGTCAAAATTCCCTAGACCCAGATGAATCATCTAAGCTTCAACCAGAGCCTAGACTCAAAGGGGTCGGTAGAATGCCCTTAGCGTTAGGTGTGCCCGAGTTCTCCTCGTATGCTACTTTCTCCTTCCCAACCTTAGGGTTCATCCTTGCCATTATCGCATCATACTTTAGGTTCTGTTCCCTCATCAGCTACTCCATTATATCTAGCTTCATGCCCATCAATTGAATCTGCGTAGTATTCTCTTTAATTGATTCGCTCATCACCCCCACTTCCTTTTCTAGCTTACGAACATTTTCCTCTGTTAGCTTACTGTGTGTCCCGTCAGCCATGCTCTGATACCAAATGTTACAACCTCAATTAGTTCAAAGATAAAATGGTAATTACACTAACTCAATCACAGAAAATATAAGGATAAATTTGATTTAGAAACTCATATGACTCATGAAATTTGACTGCAGGGAATTACAATTATTTCTTAGACTAGAACAGAAAGGAAGAAATGGAAGAAGAAAGAAGGAGAAGAGAGGAGAGAAGAAAGTTCAGAGGGAATTCGTTATCTGAAAAATCACCCCTGCTTCCACTATCTTTCCAGCTCAAATACTCCTTAATAGAAAATGTAAAAAGACCAAAATATGACTTAACTCAACTATCTATTACAATTATTCTGAAATGATGTTGTGTGGATTTAAACCTGACTAGTCGTTGGAACTCTGTTTCCCTCCTCTTTTCTTCTTTTGGCTACGTTTCCCTCTTCCTCCCCAAAGTTGATTTCCATTATAACAAGGCCGGTGGTGGAAGGTGGACAACATGGTCGTTCGTGTGGCAATATCCATGGTGGTGGCAAGATCCATGGTTTTCCTTTCAGTACAAAGAATTTTAGTCAAACGAAGGCAAGATGAGGGGAGCGAAGTGATGGAGTTGTCGAGTAAATTCAAACCCGACTTGACTCACGGTTTCAACTTCAAAAGTTCAATTCTTTCTATATTTATTGAATGAAAAGAATACAAGATTTGTAATTCAAACAAAGATCAAAAGTTTTTGAAAATAAATATTAAATTTCTTGGCTTGAACTGAAAGGAAGAGTAACTATCAAAACTAGAAAATTCTCATTTTTCTTCTATATTTTTTTTATTTTTTGAAAACATTACTGATAATATAATTTCAAAATAAAAATCGAAAGTTGTTTCGGAAAATTTACATGTTGAAATTGTCAAATGGAAGATTATCAAACTCGAATTGCAAAACTCGATTGGGAAAAGAACAATTGCAGTATGTCTAAATGTGAGTTAGATGATGATGATAATGGAATCACAGACGAGTTATTTAAGAGACTTACCTAATTTTTAATGCTCTAAATTCTTTGAGAATTCCTTCAGTCGTCGACTGACTGAGTATGATTGTAGGAGGTGAAAAACTGATTTTAGTTTTTGATATTGTTGAAGAGTTGTAAAAGAAGTGGGTTTCTTCCTCAACCCACTATTCTGATTGTTGTTTTGATAAAGGTTGGAGAATTGTAGATGGAGTGGAACTCTTTCACAATCCACGATTCTTGATTTTTTGAATTTGGAATTGGTGTAATTGGGCCAAATCTTGGGCTTATTCTTGGGGGTAAAAAGATATTGGATTTGATTGGTAATTTAAAATAAGAGATTAATTCCGTTAAATTTGGCTAAGAATAATTTTGATTTAAATGAAAAGTGGTAGTTTCGACTCGATAAAATATTCGAATTTCAAGGTTAAAATCAATATTTTAATTTCAAAATTGAATGTTCTGTTAGACAACTCGACGAGTGTAATATAAATTCTAAAATTTGCTAGGAATATTATAACGACCAACTTAATTTATAAAAGTTGCATTTTAAAATTCAGGTCGTTACAATCTCTCCCGCTTAAATAAATTCCGTCCTCGAAATTAAAATTACTTTGCTAAGATTTCCTATTATCTTTCCCAATTTGCCTCTTCTTTACCATGTCTAATCAATTGGACTATAACTAATGAAATATCCCCATTCCTCAAATATGAACTCTTCTCAGTGTCATTTGTGTTTTCAACATCGATATGATAAGGGGCATGATTATAACTTTTGTCCCAAAGACGGAGAATTCACATTCTCTTGATTTTTGTAAGAGTACTTCTCTCTCACGACACTTAACCTTATCGTGATTACTATTATATCAATTCATGCCTAAAATGACATCAAAATCCTTCATTTCCATCAAGTACAAGTCTTCCTCTAAATTCTTCCCACTTGTTTCAAATTTAACTGTTTCAGATTAATGCTAACAATTTCATCTGAAGGAATACTAACCTCTAAGGCATCATTTACACACCTTCAATTTTAGCATCCACTTAATTCTACAATAAACAATTTTCATTCATCAATAATACAAATCTCGAAAGGAAAAGTATAGAAAAACTCAATGGAGCTAATTTTTTTTTTTATTATTATTATTAACTCAAAAATCTTCCTAAAGGAAAATAAAATAATAAAATTGCAACCAATATCTGTAATGTTAAATGTGTACTCCTACTAAACTCCTTGTAAAGAAATTCCTACTGAGATCGATGTGAAATAAATCCTACTAAAGAAATCATCCTCCTCAATCAACCAAATAATAAAAATTTACCGCTTATCATCACTATTAGGGGTGTTTTTCGAAACGGAACATATTGGAATTAAGTGTTGCAATTTTCATTCCAAAAAATTTCAGAATCAAAATATTGTTTCAAATTTCATTCCAAAATTTTCGGAATACACTACCGTCATTCCAAATTGAAATTCGGAAATTTTCGGAATTTTCGAAAATTTTCAATATTTAATATTTTACCAAGATGTATAATAATTTTAAGCATATAGAAAAAGAAATTCAAAAAATTGAATGTCTAAAATTAAATGAGTTAAAAATTTAAACTAGTCAAAAACTATAAGTAAAGTTATAAATTACAAAGAGTAATGCTATTTATCTCAAGTAGAGATTGATCTCTACTTGAGTTGACACATATTCATTGGAAAATGGGGAGGTGTCCATGTGCACATGCACAAGAAACCTCCTCAATTTTCAATCGGTATGTACCAACTGGGTAGAGATCAATATCAAAGTTGAGATAATTAGTATTATTCAATCACAAAAGATAACAAAATAACAATATAACATTTATAAATAGATTTTAACATAAATTTTTTCATCATGATTCAATAAAATAGAAGTTGGGAGGATAATAATGCGACAATTCTTGTTATTCTTTTTTTTTTTTCACTAAATAAATGTGTTAAAAGACTGTTACATATCATATTATTAATATTTTAATATTATTAATTTTTCAATAAATTATTTTCTAAAATTTTATATTATTTATTGTAATAAAAACACAAAAAAAGCTTTGGAATTATTCGAAAAAAATAAGATTCGGATCGGAATATGTTCAGAATGCTTCGGAATCTTTTGGATCGGAATTTCGGAATTTTTGAAATTTTAAAACTCGTTCCAATTCCAATCTAATTTTTTCGAAAAATTTCAGATTGCAGAAGTTTCGGACCAGTCAAAATCAGATTTTTTTGGAAAAAATCGAAACGGAATCGGACGAATCGGATTTTCCAATTCAACTTGCATCTCTAATCATTATGATTATCAATCTCCATAACAATTTTAGACTTTTTGGCTGGATGCCTAGTATCATCTATTGTATTTTGCTGAGCATTCTTCCAACTTTAGCTCAGTCGAGATGAGAACTCCGGGTAATTAATCATAAGGGGAATGTCCGGCATATTCACCACTAACTCTCGATAAATGGTATAGCCTTTCCCTTCCATTCTTCGGGCAGAGAACCAATAACTTGGCGGGTAGCAGTGTGCCCACTAATAACGTGATCATCGCTCCAAGCCTCTCTCAATATCACTAATATCTCCTTGATATGCTCTCTCATGTTATGTTTGGGGATCCACACATACTCTTTAAATCTCCTGTGAACTTCATAGGCTTTACACTCTGTTCTATAATGCAATCATTACAATTTATAAACCAATTTAAAAATAACATAATTTCTCAAACCACTTTTTAACCATCCAAATCTTCTCTCTCCACTTTTCAACCGCATATCTTATTTTCAAAACAATAAAAAAAAATTTAAAAATTGCTACAGTATTACCAAACACTTCATTACTATTTTTCCACGAGCAAGATTTCCTACGAATCTTTCTCTTACGTACTCTACCTACCAAAATATAATCTCATCAAATAGTGTCTTAACCCGAAAATTTGCAGAGTTTTGAAAAAATGGATTTAATAGAATGATTGAAATGATCAGATATATCCCACGGCCGCCTCTCACATATTCTAAGAGCATCTCCAATGTATTCCGTCAATAGGGATTGACGTGGGAATAAAATAGACGGAGGTCAAGAAAATGTAGATAAATTAATGGAGTCAACTAAAATTTGTTCTCCAATGGTGATGTCGACTTTTCAAAAATAATGATTACGTGACATTTTTCTCAATTTTAAATTAATAACTGATTAAAACAATTGTCTAACGTATTCCTATCCCCAACTAATTTTTTATACCGACATCTCCTCTTTCTCATGGAAAGTAGTAGGTGAGCTTTTTTTTTTTTTTTTTTTTTTTTTAAATTTGTAGTTGATCTTTTAAATATGTATAAATAGAGGACCAGATGAATGAATGTAGTACTAATTTTTAATATGTGAATAGACTTTAAGTTGTTTGATTGTTTAGTTCTGAGATGTGATAAAATGTACGTGAAATAAATTAGTTGACTGAATTCTTGGAGAATTGAATCAATTGTGTAGAACCGCCCACCCTTTATTTAATATTAAAATAATTATTAAATAAAAATAAATATTGACTCATCAAGTCAGACGGAACGTCAATTTGAAGATGAAGCACTTGACATTATTATTTTTTTCTAACCATGTCAGCTTGACATTGTAATTGACGGAGTGTATTGGAGAAACATTTTTAACAAATTCAGTTTCTTTGTTGACTTGTCACTTCTTTTTCTTCAATTGACTGAGTAGAATGGAGTTGCTCTGACGTGCAAGTAATCTCCAATTCGCATTGAGAAAAAAAAATTTGGGAGCCTGAACCGACCCTGCCCTAGGCCATTGGTTCGAGAGGTAAATTGCAGGTTATGCCTCCCAGAATCAGGGTGGACGACACTCAATAACGCCTCGCGAAACAAGTTAACCCCGTCTGCCATATGGAATGAATCCATTATTCAGCCGTTAGGATTTGAACCCTGTACATCACTGCGCTGAACACGTTATCGACCAATCCCTTTGTCACTGTAAGATTTGCTCTAGTGCCCAATTCGCATTGAGAGTCCTGAGACAATAATGTTATCACTCCACTGTTCATCTTTTGAGTGAGTATATACCTACCAAAATATAATCTCATCAAACAGTGTCTTAATCCGAAAATTTGCGGAGTTTTGAAAAAATGGATTTAACAGAATGATTGAAGTGATCATATATATACCACGGCTGCCTCTCACACATTCCGACGTGCAAGTAATCTGCAATGCGCATTGAGAGTCCGAGACAATATTGTTATCACTCCACTGTTCATCTTTTGAGTGAGTATTTGGTATAATAATTATTACTTGGTCCCGATCAATGCTTTTGCTGGAAAATTGAAGCTTTCGATTTCCCCCTCATCCACGGCCGTCCGCCTCTGATTACTCTAAAATTTCCCAGAATTGGTAAAAGCTAAGGTAATTTAATTGATTTCTCTTTACCCTCTTATTTTTTATTTTTTATCCCAATTAGGTTTTCGTTTTTTTTGTTTAATTTCACCTCAAACTTGGAATTGAAAGGTGAACCCTCTATGGCTAGGGTTTATGAATTTTATTTTATTCTTTTGTTAGAATTTCTTGAATTTGTTTGAATCGATTGCTTGATGTGTGGTATAGGTGCATATTATTGTTCTTCTAAGGAACCTCGAATTGACAACAGAATGAAATGAATTTATCTAATAGAGGTGAAAATTTTAGAACTAAACTTTGGTGGTTGAAAAGGGAATTTTATTGATACTAGAAATAGTATATTTTCGGGCACACGCATTTGAGTCTTTGCTAATGACAATGCTAGTTGAAAATTTGGCCTTTGTGCTTTATTAGTTTATTTAGTCTGTGCAATCCAATCTTACACGTAAATAAGAAATTCAAACAAAATTTTAAAGCTGAAATTTCCTGGAGAAGTCACTCATCTTGAGTCAAGGGATGCTTGATATTTTTTTTTTGGGGGGGGGGGGGGGGGGGGGGGGAATGGTCTTCAATAGTTGAGGGACCTAGTGATTATGGATGATGATATTGTGGTGGAGAAACAATGACCTATTTTTTAATTTCAGTGTTTAAATTTTGGATTTCTGTTTAACGAGCAAAAGTTGTTTTACTGTGTCTTGTTTGCACGCCCAATATTTTGAATGCAGTATAAAATTGTTTGGCCCTACTAGAATTTATTTGAGTTCTGATTTTGAATGGTTGCACAAGAAGCTCTGCCTTAGCAATTCTTCATTTTCACTCTTATTCACTTAATCATGCTAGAAATTATCTCTGAGAACAATCCAATTTTTATTTACCATTGCTTTTAGAACATGTATGAATGTTGATACATGTTAAGGCCCTGTTCTCTTTGCTATTTTGAGGTCGTTTTCTGTTTTTATTTTCGAAAACGCTAAAAACGCGTTCTCTTTACCATTTTCGAAAACGCATTTTGGAAAAAAAAAAAAAATTGTACAAAAAACGCAAAACGCTCAAAACCTCGTTTTGGGCGTTTTGTTTGAATTTCGACAAAAAATGTCCAAAACGCGGAAAACGCGTTTTGGGATTTTTTTTTTTAAAAAAAATTATCTTAACTTGGAATTAAGCTTAATATAAATTTTTAATTTTTTTTAATTTTTTTATTATTTTTTTAGAATTATCCTAGTTTGGAACTAAGTCTTAATAAATATTATTTTTTTTTTAATTTTTTTTGGAGAATTATCCTAACTTGGAATTAAGCTTAAATAAAGTTTTATTGAATTCAATATCAACATTACAAAAAAAATTAAGTGAGAATTCTTGTTGTTAGATTTCAAAAAATGCCTTGATAAATGAACTCTGGTGATTTTGAAAGAACTTGCATTTTCTGAATTTTAATAGAACTAGAGCTTTCTCAAATCTCGAACCTGACCAAACTGTGTTAATATAGACTCTTAATGCTCACATTAGTGTGTTGCATATAACCATGTTTTCAGTGTATTGTGAAAGAAAATTTGAGTTTGAGTCAGTAGTATTCTGCAAGCAAATTAATTAAAAATAGTTTAAGTAGTATTCTGCAAAATTTCAAACAGAAAGTGTTTTCCAGTTTTTATTTTCAAAATAGTTTTCGAAAATGACAAACCAAACGCGTTTTCAGCAAAAATGAAAACACAAAACACAAGACATTTTCGAAAATAAAAATACAAACAGAACGCCACCTAAGTTTTTATGCCCTCCATAAACATAGTGTAGAATATGATCTAAATTTTGTCCAGAGTCGTAATTCGGTTTAGTGTCTGACATTATTGGATTACATTGAGTTAAAATATTGTCACTTCTTGGTCTCTTAACTAATTTGCAGTGCATCCCTCTGATGCATAATTGTTAACAGTCCGTGACCTTTTTTT
This sequence comes from Ligustrum vulgare, assembly GCA_963555705.1. Classification (NCBI taxonomy): domain Eukaryota; kingdom Viridiplantae; phylum Streptophyta; class Magnoliopsida; order Lamiales; family Oleaceae; genus Ligustrum; species Ligustrum vulgare. Next base: position 35,811,273 of record OY743190.1, on the reverse strand, counting down.
TTTTTTTTTTTTTTTCTTTTTTAAATAAAATATAACCTAGGGTGTGTTCGGCTAGCATTTAATATTTTTCAAAAACAAATAATATTTCGACTAAGTATATTATTTAGTATGATTAAAAAATAGTTGATCATGCATAAGTTTAATTCTTAATTTGAATTCATGTAGACAAATGTCGTATTTAAATCTGTGTAAATAATATTGAGATTATAAAATTAATTTTATTTTTTAGAAATTACATGTTTTCTATATCGTGGAAAACGAAGAGTTGTTTGGTTAAATTTTCTATATAATTGTATTTTTTTTTTTATATTTGTAAATAATTGGAAAATTAATTTTTGCAATGATTGCCGAACTCTGGAAATATGGATTTTAACTTTTTATTTTCTTGTGCATGTTCATTAATTGTCTTCCATAATAATCTTGAAAATGCGATATCTTAAATGCGATCTCTTAAATCTTAATTAGGATTCATACATTTTTTTGAACAAAACAAAAATAAGATTAATTTTAAGAAAAGATTATATGATCTAAAATTTTCGGTATAGTTTTTTGACCTTCAATGTTACTAGTTGCCATGTCATGATAATTGTAATATTTTTGTAAGTATTATTTCAAGTACTTGATTTTATTATTAAAAGTATAATTTTATTGTTCAAATTTTATTATAAAAATACGTTTATAATTATTGTGATTGATGTTTTTGAATGGAATTTAGAGAAGATGTTAAATACTACAAATGCAGAAATTGTGAATATTTTGGTTAAGAATGAATAATTCTTAATTTTAATAGTTGTGTAAAAGTTATATGGTGTACGATTTTCGGTATAATATTATTTTTCATGTATTTTGGATTTGTGTTAATTATAATTATGTAGAAGCATTAAAAATTTTACAAATACTTATCAAAATCGATATTTTTGAATAGCAACTTCCGTGCATCGCACGTGAGAAATACTAGTTTTACATTATTGCAATGTCCAGTAGTTTGTCAGCTTTGGAGATCAATCCTCAATTTCTGCTTCTCTTAGGATTCTGTAGATTCAAATTACCAATAATATTGTGGATTAATTCATGTTGACATGTGCATTTTGGCTTCAATTTTATTTTTTATTTTTTTTATTTTGAAGCATGGAGATCAGTTTTTAGCAGATGTGTTGACTATGTTCTTTTTTACTGTATCTCTGGGTACTGCAAGGAAGACATTGTTAGATGCAGTTTATTCCAAAGTTGCAGTGGAAACAGGATCCTGACACTGGATTTCATGAAGTAGAGTTCAATTTGGAAGATTGCTATCTATCTGTAGTGCCTTGTGAATGTCAGGCAAGCTGCTGAAGAGACTGAATACTAATTTGAAGTTAAATACAGCAGTCTTATCAAGAGAAGGGTGCATACCCCTCTCCAACTCCACCCCTTTTATTTGCAAGAAAATGTCTAGTGACGTGAAGCAGAGACAAAACCAACGTACTGGCATTCAGTTGTTGCAATCTAGTCAAGTAGAAAAATCTCTCTGTGCATTGCCTGAGAAAGAATCAGGTGGTTTGTTGCTGAAGCAGAATCCAGAAAATAGTAACCCTACATCTCAATCATCTGTATCACCCAAACAAGATTCATATGATTTGCAACAGAGACAAAATACTGATGCTGGATGTGATGAATCAGAATTATCCGGAACAGACATAGCTGTGTCTATTAAAAGGGAGAGCACTTCTGACATAGTGGTGGAAACAAAAAGTTTCAATCCAGAGAACCAATATGATCAAAACCAAGACATTTATTTTACAAGATCAGATAAAGCTATGGAGAAATTGCAGCCAAGGCGAAACCCTGACACTGGAGTTCATAAGTTACAATTAGATCAAGAATGTATTCCCTATGGAATACCTATAATCCCTAAAACACTTGATGATTTGAAACTGAGACAGAGCCCTGATGCTGTACTGCTAAAGTCAGAATTGGGGGAAGAAAGAATTGTTACGGTCAAAAAGGAGAAGTCTACACATGTGCTGCCGGTACCAAGTTTCATATCCGACATACCTGCATCACAATATCGCCAACAGAAATCCACTTATTCTACTATACCAGAGAAAGTTCTTACGAAATTGCTGCCAAGGCGGAACCCTGACATTATAGCCTGTGGTTCACAGTTTGATCAAGGAAGCACTCTCTCGAGTGTATCTGAGAAAGTCTATGTTATACCGAAACAAGAATCTAATAATCTACAGTCTAAACAATGCTTGGGTGCTGGATACCATGAGTCGATGAGCAATGAAGAAAAATCTGTTTCTGTAAAAAGAGAAGTAGTCTCAGATAATTTTCCACAAATACCAAGTTCAGAATCTGGGGGGCCTGCATTACATTCTGATCAACAACATTTTTCATTTTCTACAAGACCTGAGAAAGCAGAGAAATTGCCGCTAAGAAGGAACCCTGACCCTAGAGTTCAAGGATTGCAATCTGAAAGGAACCCTGACCCTAGAGTCCAAGGATTGCAATCTGATTCAGAAAGCACTCCCTCTAAAGTACCGGAAAAAGCATTAGTTGATGGCTACAACTGGAGAAAATATGGGCAAAAGTTTGTAAAAGGAAACGAATTTATTCGAAGCTACTACAAGTGTACTTACCCTAATTGCCTCGCGAAGAAGAAAGTGGAGAGATCGCATGATAGTAATCTAAAAGACGTTAATTACCTTGGGAATCATGAACATCCTAAACCACAACACAGTCCCTATATGGCCACCGGTCTTCCAGTGCAAAGACCAGAATCACTGGTCATGACTGCATCAAAAGGTAAATTTGATTATTTCCTAAATTTCAGCTTTGACTTTTTTTAAATTTGGAACAAATCTTGACTTATTTACTGACCTCTCAGGTGTTGCTGAACCAATTGCACCTGGCAATGCATCTCAACATATGGAACCAACAGAGACCTCACAGTCATTGCCTGTGGCAGAAACTGGTGATGGGGAGGCAGGTGCAGTTTCACAGTCAAGTACTGAAATCTGTGATGAAAATGATAGCTGTCGAGACCATAAACGACAGTATGCTCAACCAGAAGCTTTCCATGTTTTTTAATGTATAACCTCTGTTATGGGCTAACGTTTTTGTCATTGGACATTGCCTTTGCAGGAGGAGAGATATTTCTGGCGTTGATGATAATCTGAATAAACCCAATTGTGAATCCCGGCATGTTGTTCAAACTATTAGTGAGGTTGATGTAGTGAACGATGGCTACCGCTGGCGAAAATATGGGCAGAAATTTGTTAAAGGAAGTCCAAACCCAAGGTATTATAATTTTCAACAATGCAGAATGACAATTGTTTGCTACATGGTACTTTATTAGCTAAATGGGTTTCTTGTTAATGCTTGCTGTAACATCACCAAGATCATATCATGGGGCAACAAGCTGACATTAGAGAGGCTGCTTTCAAAAGACTTTAAACTCTCTTCTTCTTCTTCTTTTTTTTTTTCTCTACATCTGTCACCACTTACATAATATATGATGATACTCAATTTGGGCTGATCTTTTAAGTAATGACAATCCTTACACCCTAGCCAAGTGATGAATGATGTTTCGGGAGGAAGTTAAAATAGTTCTCAGCTTCTAGGATTGCTCCATTTTTATTTTGAATCTTGTTTTCAGGTTCAAATTATGGAATAGTTTGCACTATGTTTTAGTAGCTCTAAACTTCATTACAAACTTAGAAAAGTTTATGGTCTATTTTACCTTAAATCTCAGAGTTTGCTAGCTATTTTTCATAAAATTATGAGTGCGCTTCTGTTTTCACTAAATTTGTAAATGGCAATACTAAAATGTCAATATGACATAACTTGCCTATGTATCAAATCCGATGCTTGCAATTAGTTATAGAGTAAGAATTGTGAGTGTTTGGAACAGTTATATTCATTTTCTCTCAAAAGTAGTTGCCTAGAATTTTTGTATATTACATCATGTGCTTGAATAAATTTTTTTAAGAAAGAGGACTGTATTTCCAAACAACTCAAAACAGAAATGTGGTCATTCGATCCCATATTGCAAATTGTTACTTTGACGATCTTTGGGAACTTGGCTTTTATATTTTTCCTCTAACGTGTACTACTTACAACTGGGCATGATAATGTTGCAAGTCTTCCTATTGATGATCAACTCAGTTGCAGCTCATTTTCTACTGCTAATAATGATTTCCCTATATACACAACCGTTCAACCCGGATAGGAAATCCTATAGATTTAGTATTACACACATCTTAATCATGTATGATGACTTATCCCACATGGGAAAAAAAAAGAAGGTAATGTCCTTATAACTTTTTCAGTTATTTTGCTTCAGAATAATCTACTTGTATGTAACTATCCTCGACTCTTTATGTAATGAAGGAGTTACTATAGGTGTACACATACTGGTTGCCAAGTTAAGAAACATGTGGAGAGAGCTTCCCATGATCCGAAGATGGTAATTACAACATATGGACAGCATGACCACAGTACGCCTGCATTTAAGACCATGTGCCAAAATACTGCTGGAAGTGACACTAGTATGGCTATAAATGGTGAATCCAGATCAACACCACCCGGAGAAAACAAAGCTGTTGGCTTAGACATGGTTGTTCATATTAGTGCGAACTCATAATTTTTCTGCAGCAGGGATTTAGATTAGCTGCATGAAAACGATTCTGTGTATCTTCTTTATAAAATTATTTTCTTATTCTCTAGGTATTTCCAATAAGGTGGTGGGATATTTCTGCCCTGTTCTAAGAGGAATGATTTATGCTAAAACATTGGTTTTAACTCTTTATTGGCCAGAGAGTAGAAAAATTATTTACTTGGCTGTTGATTGCGGCTTTCGTTTTTATCAAGAAAAGAATAGGAGAAAATGAGCTAATTCTGAGGCTGGATATAACGTACTTACTAGATACAGCAGCAATTTTTATTACTGAACCAAACTAGTTCAGTCACATTACATCAAAAGTAGAGCACTGACTCAAACATAGGCTCTACACTTGTGTATTTTGTTGCAGTAAGTAGACAATGGAAAACAGGAAAATGCAAATCTCTTTATTCTATATGGAAGAATTTCACTTCCAGGCACAAGAAGCAACCAAATCTCTATTCAACCAACCAAGATATAAAGCTCCATCTCTTTCTTGAAGCCTATATTTAGTGCAGTAGTTTTGAAGCAAAGTCTTGATTGTGAGGTTTACCAAAGAACTCAAGGGGTAAGGGCTAAAACCAGCCATTTTGAACCGTAACTTCCATTTCCCAAGGAGCTCGTGCCGCTCCACTCTCTCCGTTCCCTCACATGCTATAATGTTAACAACATCCCTCGCTAAACAATGCTGCTCGACGTGGATTCGCTCTTTGCGTTCCCTTGGGAGAGTTGCATCAATTGATTCAAACATAGCCGTATAGTAGTCCAATGCTTCTAGGAACCTAGGAAAGAATGCAGCGGTATTTGTATTGGATTCTTGTTCAACTAATGTCACCACTTTGGGATTTAGGCTTTTGACCGACCTCAATAGCATGTCTCGATGATTTTCGGTACTCACACTTTCATCCGGCATGTGATGTAACATGAATGCAAAATTCACAGCCAAAGCCTCACCAGGTCGAATTCCAAGATTTTCAAGCCCAACTCCAGACATGGATGCTGAATGGAATTCGAATGGTACTTTGAAAGTTTGGGCTAACTTAGATAGCTTCCGTCCCACAATACTGAGTCCTCCTCCACGTGCATAAGCTGACATGGAATCATCGATACCTGTAATCCGAATTCGAGGTGGCCCTCCAGGCCGGGCTGCGAAAGCTTGGATTAGAGTTATCCATTGGGTCCCCTGTCCGATCTGAAAATCAAGTATGTGCACTCTATTTTCATCCTTCATGGCTTCTGCAATGGCACCATTTGCAGACATGTATCCAAACTTGAAGTAGGGACAAGCCTCATGGAGAATGTGCATATAAGATAGTAGCTCAAAACTTGCAGGCTCTTTGCATCTTAGAGACTTATAAATGGAACTCCCTGAAGAATCCATCCTAGCAACAAGCCCCTCCAACATGTAAGCTCCCAGACGTTGAATCGGTTCGCCAAAAACAGACACCAGTTGACGCAACTCGGATATCAGCCATTGTGCCATCAACAAATCATTATTTGACATTGCTTTGGCACAAGCAATAAGTAGCTTGTTCAAGTCTCCTCTGGGAATGGCCTCCATCATTTGTCTCCAATTTTCTACATCTGGTAAGCTATTATTGTAAGTTGCGAGAATGTCAAGATCGGGCCCCAACATAACGGTCTCGAGTTCTTTTAGTTTGTGCCTCAAGTCATTCGCATCCTCGGTTGTGCAAGAGGAGCCATAGTTACTCTCCGGAGATAGACGTGGCTCGGTTGGGTATGACATGGGACTCGAGAAAATGAGATTAGACGGAACACTCATAGGGGATGACTCTAGCGTGCAGTATTGGTCATGAGAGATCTGAATATAGCAACTCTTTCCCACATTTTCTTCGCCAAAATATTGTTGAAACGGTGGAAAATAGGCCCCTAGCTTTTGATACTGCAATGTATTCGACATGTCCTGACTTTGTGATGCTTGCATTGAACAGCTTTTCCTCGATCACTGATTGGCTTCTACCATGTCTATATATATATATATATATATATACTTGCAGTTGCGGGTGCTTTCCTCCTAATTTTTCTTCAGAATCTGCTCTAGTACCAAGAAAATAAGAAAAGCTGTAAAAAAAGAAAAAAAATAAAATGAATTCTTGAACAAGGATAAACAGCAAGAACAAGTGAGCCTGAAACTGCCAACTCATGTCATAATCACAGTTTCCTGAATCTGCAGTTCAGAACAAACAGAACTACTACCAATTAATCATAAATTCTTCTACTATAAGAAATCTACTCAACTTCTCTTAATCAAATACAAAGATCATATAAATAATTATTTCTTTTGACCCAAAATATATGATGAACTAGATCATATAAAAAAAATTTGAATTTTAAAGAAATTAGTATCAGAATTTTAAATGAAACCAGGTCTCAAATTTCTCAATATACCCCCACCTTTTATAGATCTAAGACCAACCCATTTCCGTTGAGCTCAAACCAATTATGATCTTAAATTCAAGAGATTAAGCCTAAAAAAAACAGGGATTGAAGCAGAATCATCAGTAGAAAAGATCATAGTTTTTTCTTATCATAGAGCAGATGGTATTTACGAAAAACATGAAGTTCTTTTAGAGAATATAATTTCAGTAAGTGGTCGGAGTCGGACCAACCTTAAGTTTGAAGAATTCTCGATTTATCAGTTTTCTTTGCTGTTATATAACTCTATCTAAAGGCATGCTTATGGAGAGAAGGAGAAGGAGAGAGAAGGGATAGAGACAGAGACAGGGACCACTCCGCAAAAGAGAATATAAAAATACCAGCCGAAATTATTATTTTACTTTACTATTTTCTTATTTATTTATTATTATAAAAGGAATGAATGAATATATAAAGAGCCCTTTAACTTTTGGAGATAAACACATTAATCCCACTGAGTTTTTGTGGGTGCATTGAAGTTGAAATGAATCTTTATCAATCGCAAGAAGAACAAAACGCCCCACTATTGAGTACTAGTTTCGCCGAGTCTCATAATTATGATTGTGCCCTAAATCACTTCGGAGAGATAATAATAATAATAATAATACAGTACAAATGAATTAGAATTCTTAGAAAACAAAAAATATTTGAAAGAATTTTATTACAAAAAGGACAAGGAAGAAAGGGATAATTTTCATTTGCAAACACTCTACTTTTTGAGAAATTGGAATTGGATCACTAGAATAGTAGAATTCATTTTAATTTCAAATTATATCACTATAGTTTAATTTAATTTCAAATTGGATATTTTTAACTTTTTTTATTTCAGATTTCAGAGTCTATGTAGTGTCCCATATATTATATTATATTGATAAAAACTGCCAACATATCGCAGAAAATCTTTCAAGTAATCGTTATGCAGCATGTCAATTTATCACTTCCTGCACTTCACACTCTTTTAATCATTATAATAATTAACTTAAAAATTTTTCCATAACCCTTGTCTTACTATTTTTGTTTCCATGGTGATTACTTGGAAAATTTGTTATTAAATAGATAAATCAACTAAACAAGTTTTTTCGTTTTTAGGAAACTATAAGTGATTGAATGTGATAGAATGGTGAAATTTGAAATCAAGTTGGAGTTACTGATCCAATTTGATTATCATTGAATATTTTAGTGACTGCAAATGACATTTAATTGGGGAAAAAAAAAAGGAAATAAACACATATTACCCACTAAGATTTTTTTTCGTATTTTTAAATTTGAAATGAATCTAGTGACCTAAAATGCTCTTTAATGGGATTTGTGGGTAAATCATGATAAACCATTTGAGAAATAACGTTAGATTAATCATCGTACAATGGTCCATTTAACGCGAGATTAAAGTTGTATGCTAATTTTTAAAATGACTTTCAATTCCAAGAAATGAGATGGGTTTTGTCACTACTTCAAACCATGCCAACTATTAAAATACGTAGGTTGCTTTCAGGGCACATCTCTCAGCGATAAAGGAATTGACCGAGAACATACCCAGCACAGTCGTGTGCATGGTTTAAATCATGACGGCTGAATTTACAGTCGAATAATGGATTCCTTCCCTGTGGCAAGCGGGGGTTACCTTGCTCCGCGAGACGTTATTGAGTGTCATCCACCCTGTCTCCGGGAGGTATAATCTGCGATTTATCTCTCGAACTATTAGCCCAATGCAGGATCGATTTGGACCCCTAAGGTGTGGGTTACACCCTTAAAATACGTAAGTTTCTCCAAGAGTAATTAAATAAATGAAACGTACGGACTACTCATGAAATCACACTAATTTCTCACTTTTTATCATTTTTAACTAAAACAATAAACATGTTATACAATTTTATTTTACTTGGTGTGAGGTTATGGGATATTATTTTTTATTTATTAGGGGATCAACGATAATGATACAGAAGAGGAAAATATGTATATTTGGTTCCAAATATATTGTTTTGAGTGTCAATTTGATCATCAACTCTTTATTATAGTTGCATAATTAGTTTCAACGATAATGTTAACACATTAAAATACCAAACTTAAAAGGCTTATTATGAAAGTTCAAAACATAACAGCTCATCACAAATATCAGGTGCGATGTGAAGGAATCTGGGTTATTGAGCGAACATAGCATGTCTTGACAATTGGACGATTGCAGATCATCTGGACAACTGGGCCTTGAGCAAGCAAATAAATAGTTTCCACAACTTACAACATGATTCAAGGTAATCTTTTGGAGCCATTGCTAACAGTTACCACGACTTGAACATTTATTGAGAACGTAGATGAAGCAAGTTTGATTATCACGGGAAGTTATTTGAAGAAGTGGACGATAATTATGTAAGGAGGTAGATAGAAGTTATTTTACATCAGTTATGAAGTCAAGACAAGAGATTAAAATTTCAAATTAGTAAGTGGTGACTAGAATTTATATATATTTTAAAAAATTAATTTAGAAAGACTAACAAATCAAGACTTTCAAAAGAGATATGTAATTTCTTATCTTAGATTCTATTATAATTTTCTTAGTTTAATTCATGTCCCATTGCCAACAAATTATGATCAAAGATGGCAGAATTTGGAGTAGTTATTTAATGCTCAATTTTTCAAAACTAAATTAGAAATTACTTTGGCAGATTTAGCGAACTTGCGTCAACTGCTAAATGAATAGGCTGAATTTTTTCTTCAAAGGTTTAAAACGGCTAGGAGTAAATGCTTTATTCCTTTGCTAGATTTTTTTTTTTTTTTAAATCGCCCAAAGTTGTATTAGTTTCGAATTGAAAAAGAAGCTCAAAAATAGAGAATTTTTTGATCTCTTTCAACTTAGCATTAATGTCATTAGATATGAGGGTTTATTAAGAGAGAAAGAACAAATGAAGAGTTTTAGCAAATGAACTTACTATAGAGACCCCAATTTTGACGTCCATGCCATATATACTGGTCAGGATGACAGCAAAATATATTTGACCGAATTGGTTAATAGAGGCAATTACATTTGTCCCATATTAACCAAGTTAGAAACATCGAATAAAGATGAATTAGCACAAGAAGATAACAAGAAAATTTTCGTTTGATATAACTAAGGCTGATACAATATTTGATTAGTAATACTAAGACAAATAGATAAAATTGAGCAATAATCACAAGTTGCCAAATCCTGAACAAATTATTATTAGAGGTAAAAAAAATATTGAAAATGACATAATACATGGTCTCACATGAGTAATTATTGTTTGGTTTTCCATAATGTATTGCAGGATGCTATTGAATTCGAGTGAATTACCTTTGAGTCAAAGAAGAAGATGACAGTGGACAAAAATCATTTCCCACAGCCAGTTGATATTGATATGGTTATTCCTAAGTTCAATCAGTATAATCTACCAAAGATCAAATCAGTGGTAGATGAAGGAGAGGACGAACCATGTCCCAATGCTTTTCAAAGATTAAAAGGAAATGTTATTGATGAAGAAGATAAAAATTTGTGCATTAGATGCCAGAAAAAAATTGGCAAAGTAATAGGCAAAAAGAAAGCATCCAAGTAGTCAGTTATTACTATTGAACCAGCGCCGCTTGAAAGTTAAATGAGACCACCTCTTGGAAGATCATATACCCATAGTTATATGTTAGGACGTTTGGGAGAGCATATAGCCCATCATAGAACTCAAAACATTCAGGCCACAACTATATCGCTCAAATGTGTGACATTCATTCAGTCATCAAGCAAGGAAAGTAATACCATTTGATAAAATGACAAGAATACAACAAAGAAAATTTCAAAGAAATTATGGGCGAATGATGAGGTAGCAACAAGGTATGGAACAATGTAAGCTGGAAAGTCCATTCATATAAAAAATCCTAATGCTCTTGAAAATAAGCAAAATGGAGGTTCAAAGAAGCATCAACAAGTAAACAAGCTGGGAATTCGAAATTCGAGCATCGACAGAAAGATGAAGACTAAGATGATAATGTCGAAAGATCAGACGACGTCCATTTTGGCATCTTACCTTCTAATATGACTAGAAATTAAATATTGGCCAATGAATTCAAGAATAAAGAAGATGGTAAAATTGTTATAGAAGAATCAAAAGAAGAAGCGTTCACATTGAATGGTGAGGGTAATATATTTGTTGAAGTAATCCTACAAGTTGAGTAGATGCATGACTTAGACGATGATGGAATGACTAATATAGAAGAAGAGCTAGATTTGGAGGCAGAATGTAGAATGAGGAGAATATCATGTCGCAAGCTTCTCAAACAATTATACCAAAAAAGAAATCTAGTAGTGTGCATATTGGGCGAGCCATTTGGGCAATCATTCGATTATCTCGTTCTATATGGAACACCAAAGAGGAAAGGAAGAGTACTTCATACTGAAAAGTATTGGTCACCTCAAAGATATTCTCTCCACCTATTGGTTGGGAAGAACCACTAAAAAGTTCAAATGTTAGAAAAATCCAAACTAATGATATGTTGCAACATGTAAAACAGTTGTGAAGTGGAAAAAGGGAAAAAAGATAGAGGTTGAGTCAACATAGAAGGCCATGCTTAAGAAACCTTCTTTAAACTTGACCAAACACTTAAGGCCCTTATATATAAAGACCTTAATTGATGAAATTCCAGAGTCTAAAGTACTTAGTGATAATGGGGGCATCCATTAACACCATTCCATATAGAATGTTCAGGAAGTTCTCTAAATCAGACATTGATATTTGTTGGGAATTTACTTAATCATGCACATCGAAAATTACATATTTTCAATTTTCAAACAAGGATTTACTTTGCGTTTAGATAGAAGTAGTGATAAAAACAATACTTCTTGATTATTTTGCAGACGGATCTGAGAATCTCGATTCTTTCAATCTTTTTGAACACCACAGTTGTCCAATTATCCAACCTCTAAAGATGATCCATACGAGAGAACAAGAATGAGATGTTATGGTTTCTCTCTTCTTGTGCTAGCAAGAGAATTATGAATTAGGTTGTCTGTTTCTAAACCCTAGTTGTAGATTAATAGATGCTGAAGTGGGCTTGACCTATCACTTAAACATCACTCGGTCCATGTTGTTTAATTAATCCAATTAATTAAACTTGAGACATTAGTTACTCAATCTAATTAATTAACTCGAGACTATTAATAAACAACATAATTAATTAATTCTACAATTGTTGAAAACTTTTTAATTCATTCTTATTACATTCTTCTAGTTCACCCATTGTGTGTGACCCTTTAGGTTCCCAACCATGATGTCGAATAACGTGAATTATTATTTTGATCTGATCAAAATAAGATTAATTAAAAATCTCTTTTCAATTAATCATTAATTCTCCTAGATTATTCACACTAGTTGTTCTAGATTGATATCTAGCAATGTGTCAGGGCAATACATGTAACGGAAAACGTCACGTACTGTGACAAAACCAAACTTGTTTGTTTATCATGAAACTATAATCCTTTTGTCAATATGATCCAATCAGTTACGAAATATCCAAATGTATCAATCTCGTTTGTTGATCATATCTTTTATTTCACTCTTAAGTCAATAAACGTCGAAACTATTTTTGACTTTATGAATTCACCTTGGCCAAGGATTTCGATATCGATTTAACCAAATAAAACATAGATCATAATCTCTTACTATCTAAGAGTAACGAATCTTGTATTGATCATTCACAACCTTCATATGATTCTTGACATACCCGAGCAACATTGTATTACTAACTCCCTTCAAAGAAAGAAAGATTTGACATCATCAAAGTATGACTGTCCTCATATAAGGTACTATGATAACTTCAAGTTAAATGATCGATTCCACTAATGAACATTAGAGATTAACCATTGACACTCATATAGTTATCCATGTGGAATCTCTGTTGCGGGTCTACAATATTTTGTTCTCTTAGCAAAATATTCACGTGCTCATTTAAATATCTTTACGTCTTAGCTTGTGAGATCAACTACTCACTTCTAAAGTAAGAGATGACACACGTGTTGGTCTATCTGTAATAACGATATTCGTATCTAGATATTACTTTACGACTAAGGATATTTAAGATTTAATTATAGCTTATATCTCACAATCACAATCCCTTGTGATTAACAAGTGATAAAGATTTGAATCTACGAACTCTGTTAAAGTAACATGCATTATTCAACTTGAATTCCAATAATAAATAGTAAATGTACCATTGCTATTGAAATTGAAAAAAAAAAAAAGTTAGAGCATCCGTAATAGATGTGTTAAATTTAGCTAGCTACATAATGATAGGTATGTATACATGTTAATGTTAACATATTCATTATATTCATTATTGTCACAATGAATGTGCTAATTTATGATAAATACTTATTTTTAAAATATTAAAATTTATGTATTAATGTGATACTCATTTGAATATCTCATTTAATCATATAATATGAAATCAACAAAACAATTATCTTTTTTATTGATGTTAAAAAATTAAAGAAGAAAGAAAAAAAAAAAGGAATAAATAAGGATAGAGTGGTTGAGTTTGGGGTTGGGGGCTAGGGTTGGACATTTTCAACAAAAAGTTGTAACATCATCAATTAAAATACTAGCTAAATTTAATAAGAAAGTTAATTTGTTGTTAAAAAATTCCTTTAACTTGTGCTTTAACATATCTAAAGTAAACATTAATTCAACCCTTTGCTAACTTATTTTTACTAAGATTTATTTTAATACAATCAACGTAGATGCTCTTATAAGTAGATAATTGACCCACTTGCCACAATTAAATGGATGGCAATTTTTCGAGTATATTTTCTTAAGTACCTAAGCTACCATGCTTCCTCATCGGGCTATGCTTTATGTTTTACTTTTTGAGTGTATAAACCTACAACAATGATAATTATTCCACCAACCACAATTAAATGGATGGCAATTTCTCGAGTATTTTTCTTATGTCCCTAAGCTACCATGCTTCCTCATCGGGTTATGCTTTATGTTTTACTTTTTGAGAGTATAAACCTACAACAATGATAATTATTATTAAATTATTCATAAAAAATAAATAATATTAGATTGACAAGAAAATTACGAAGTTTTGGGACAAAAAGTATATATGATTGGGAAATGTAAAAGGAAATAGGTATTTTTTTCCCCAACAAAATGGCATTGGAATTGCAAACAGATAAGATAAAAGGGAATCTTCTAGTTTCTTTGTCTCCCATGCAAACTTTTCTGTCTGCCTTAATCCCCCTTTTTACACTCTATTCGACTTTTCGACTTGTATTATGTCTTCAAATTGTCTCTTGGTTTGGCAATCAAAATCTGTTGTATCCAATGTGTTTGTCATTTTAATGGATATTTCACCAACATTTTTCGCACAACAGTTACTATCTGTTCGATCGATCAAATATATTGATTTATAAATCACACAATTTTTCAAACCATTTTATAATTATACACATTTTCTCTCTACTTTTCAATCACACTTTACTTCAAAATTATAAAAAAACTAGTTTATAAACATCTACGGTGTTACCAAACATAAGTTTATTTTTATGATAGTTGTCAATTCACTTCGTCAAACTATAAACTCAAGTTGTGTTATGGTTTGTTCAAATATATAGAGAAGTGTTTCGAACATATATTAATATGAAAAACAAGTGAATTGGAGGGTCAGGAATATCATGAAACAAAGAGAGATTAAGCAACCTCAGAGGACTGCCCAAAATGACCTGAGCGATAGCCTGGCTAACCCCCATAACTTCTGGGAGGTAATTCACATAACTAGGCGGCTACCAAATTTTGCGCTTGGTGACTGCCCAAGCCAATTGTAAGAGTTGTTGGGTTCAGATTTTCAGGCATTTTTTGATTCGTTTGATACATTTTCACTTGATTTTTTGCACACATTCATGCACAAGACTTGCAATACTATAAATAGAGATGTTGTTGGAAGGAAAATAAAATTCCATAACATATTCATTACTTCTCTTTGATCCAGAACAAAAATAAAACTTCTATTTTCAAAACCGTTCTTCAAATTCTTAATTTCTTGGTTTTGGTTTGATTTGATTACTACTCCATCAAATTTGCTAAGAGGCCTTCAAATACTCAGCCTGGTGACTATAACTATTGTTTGAAGACAACAATTTCGAATCGTGTTCAAACTACTCATTTGGTTAGATTTACAAAGTTGTGTAAATCATTCTTTTGTTTGTTCTTCATTTTCACCATATATGTTTCCAACAATCTCAAACAATATTTCTTGAAATAGAGAATGAAACTACCATGGTGACTGTCAAATTGTGGCATCAAGACCATTGTAAAGGTTGATAGGTTCGAATTTTGGAAAGAATGATAAGTATTTAAAGTTCATTGATGATGTATTTGAATGTTATGCTATTTATTGAATTGTATGATTGAGATATTACTTCACAAAGTCACTACATTTATGGTTTATCTATTATTTAGACTTTATTGAGAAAATGATATGGAATTCAAGATAACATATGATGTGAAAATATTGTTGTGGAGTGATTGAATATTATAGATATCTTGGTTGATGCACAAATGCATGTATACATAAATTGTATCTAGAATTTAAACTAGTTAGAGAATTGGATGTGTATTCACAAATTATATGTGTGTATGTGAATATAAAATGCTTGAATTTTATAAGAAATAAATGTAGTTGGAATATTCTCATTCATGATATTAGTCTACGATGAAAATATGTGTTTTTATATAATTGAAATATGAAAGAATGCACCCTTTCGGAAATCTTGTTTTCGTATACAAATGTTGATTCATTTTATGAGAAATGTATTTTTGTTTTACGTTATTCAAGTACCTTGACGTATGAATCTATTGGACTCATGGTATTTGCATGGGATTTTTGTTGCAATTTTTTCCTTTCGCAAGTGTACGGATCGTAGAAGTAATAAAGTGGATTGTGAGTCTAAGTATCGTACCACAAGGATTGAGTAAACTTATCGTTTTAGATTAAAATTCTTAACCGGAGCTAGAGAAACAAGTTGGTTTGAAATTTTGATTAAACTAGAAAATAAAAATAATCAACTTTGAAATAATTAAATAATGAGAAAAACATGCTAGAACTAATAATCCACTTTACTTCCATCATTCATGCTTTGATTTAAACATTTAACTACAATTCACGAGATTTTGAATATCAATGTTCATTTTATGTTTAAAACTCTCTTTCGAATGGTGAATTCAATCTTATTTATTTATGTGGGAACATATAGAAAAGCATTAATGTTTTGTGAACACTTTGAAAGGTAACATAAAGCATAGCGGTATATTTCTATCCCCTCGAACTTTATTTCAATTAAAACATGTATAACGTAATCCTAATCCCTCGAGCTTAAGAAAACGCTGCAACAATCATATAATTAATGTACACGTAATTATATATGCATGAAAATTTGAATTAATTGCTCAAACCCATAAATTGAATTAAATTAAACAAGTATCAAAACATGAAATCCAAAATTTAAAGTTTCATCTAGATTTTAACATAAACGCCTACCCTAGAAATATGATTAAAGATAAAGTACAAAAGGATGGGTACAATTCATGACCCAATTGGATAAATTATTCCTCCTCTTACATGAAGATTCAATCTTATCCTTTTGCGCCAATTTGTTCTCCCAACATTTTGATAGAGTTTTGGTGTGAATTATAGAGACTTGGGAACCCTGATCTCGTGCATAATGATCAATATATTAGGTAGGGACTCAATCTAGGTTAATTAGGAGAAGAATGGACAAAATCGCGTTTAAAGCCCATAATTAAGGCCTAGTCGAATTGCTGCGTGATTGCGTGATAAAAGAGGTCGTGATCGCGTGGTTGTACCAAAAATTGTTCTACTTATTTTCTGAACGTTCGCATGACCTGTAGTATAACCTTGTGCAGTATAACCTTGTGCGATCGCGTGGTTATACCGTTTACATTTATGCAAGTTGGTCCTCATAGTTTTATTGCACCGCAAGTCCATCATCTTATGATTTGATCAGTTTAGTCCCAAACTTGTGATTTCTTCCAATTAGCTTCTTCTTGGCCTCAATCGACTTCATGCACTTCCCATGTATATAATTTAACATCGATTTATCATTTACGTGCTCTTTATTTACCTCAATTGCTTTATCTCTCGACTTTGAGGTTATTTCTGAAATATAAACAAATAATAAAAAATTAGATAGATTTTATTCTAAAAAAAATAAAAATAGAATATCCTAAATTAAGAATGTAAATAAGTATATTGAATACACTTATCAAATACTCCCAAACTAGAATTATTGTTCATTCTCAATTAAAGTAAAATTAAACTATAAAACAAAAATCCAAATAACATATTTTTGTCAACTGTCAATTCACTTGCTATATGCCTCAAGTTCAGATAAAATATACACTTACGAAAAGAAAGTTGAACAACATTATAAAAATTATTTCTACTTACCCGATGCTCGACTTTTCACATGTGTGTCTCAATAGTCAAAATCAAACCCATACCAATATAAAAGTATACTCAACATAGTGGAGATTATAATGCCTTAAAACCCGAATTCCATGTGGTCAAACAATAATTTTCTATTTATTTTTCTTGCATCTCTCATGTATGATTACAACCTTATGCTTTCCCTCCCGAAATTCCTTGATAAGTGTATTTTATGCACTTACCTGTATGTCTAAATTAGAAGAAATCATTATCGTTTTAGAATATATGCTCTTTAATTTATGTTTAATTGTTACTTTGCAGAAAATATCTCAAAAGGGGAAGAATGGAGCAAACAGTGGGAAAAATGCATATTTGGATGCTAATTGGAGCTAAAATGAGCAATTGATAAGTTTGTAACGTCAACCGAAAATGTGCAATTTGCTAAAGTAAATGAATAAGAAATTGGAGGATCCAATTGAAGGAACTGAGAGTTGAAACGAGCAAATTGAGAAAATTTCAAAGTATGGAGATTATAATGTTGTAATTGAAAGTTGAAGGACTGAAGAGCAAATTAAACACGAGGGAACAATTTGCAAATATCCATTTGACATGCCCCGCCCCAAGTACCTTTATTAAACTTGAAGAGAGACATGCGCCGACGATAGATTTTAAATATAAATTCAAAACCTTTCATCAAGGCTCGTAAAATTTAAAATTTTCTGAAATAATTCGACAATATTGCCTTTAATAATTAACACATTTATTTTACCTTGTTTTTCAAAAATAATTTCAAATCACAATTTTCAACATAGAAGTAGTTCCACCCACGGTTTAATATCGATGAAATTAGTTTACAAAACACATTCCCTATATTCGTATAAAACAACACGTGGAAGAGCTCAACTATATTTACCTGACATATGAAATAATTACAACCCATAAAATCTACAAAGTTTTCAAAAGACAAAAGTGTTCAAAATTAACATCATGTGATCATGTCCACCTTTTCTTTTCTAAAACTTGATGTCACATGCTAAGCGTACCAGAAGTCGCTCAACTTCAGTTGTCACCTGAAAGAAATTTATATGGGAAAAATAGGTGAGCTAATAAACTCAGTGAGTGAAAAATCCAATAACAAACCATTTTTCCCAAAATTTGTTTCCGTAAAAAAAAAAAAAAAGAAAATCATCATATAACAACAATACAAAATTCACCAAAGTTCTCATATCATAAACTTATCGATTGTATTTCATTATATGAAACCACATGCACGCAATGTGTCAGCTTGAGCCACTGAAAACCTGTGGCCCCTTCGCCAAGGCGGCATAATTAAACAACTTGAGCCCTAGGCCCCTTCTACCTTAGGAGGCATATTTAAACAGCTTGAGCCCTAGACCCCTTCTCCCGTAGGAGGCATACTTAAACAGATTGAGCCCTAGGCCCCTTCTCCCGTAGGAGGCATTTACTTATCAACATCGAGTATCACTTAGCAAAATTTTGCATTAAAATCATAATTAACAATTCACACTTCACATCATTTTCCATAACTTTCACATTATCTCAAAATCATGAAATGTCATTCATATCATATAAAACTTTTCAAAGATAAGTCATAACATTTATGAATACCATAGAAAACATCATAAATAATTACTTTTCTAAAGAGTAAGAAAGAGAGTTTTCCACTCACGGTTCAATATTTTAGTTTGGTTGGTATGCTTTTCCAATCTTCTCAATTTCACCTGTAATACACAATGTAAACCAACTTACATTCCAATCTTTCCAAGAATTTTCTACCCTTTTCTATACCTTACTTATATTATGTATTTCCCAATTCCACAAGTAATTATGGTTTCCTTACATTGGTAATCATCATAAATACTATAATTCATGTAATTGGTGATGGTTCTATAATTTGTAGACCAAACATTATCTTTGTAAACAAAAATTCAGCATACCCCCTTTTTTCTACATTTTGGAATTCAAGCCAATTTCATCAAAAATTCCATTTCTTCCTTCACATATATCATTTCCCGATTCACATACCAATTTCATGAGATTCAACATTATAAGAAATAAGTTCATAATTCACCTTCATACTTCTTAACCCACTTGATATGGAAACTAACATAATTTCATCATATTTACTAAATTCTAATTTCTAGGAAATTTCTATACCAAAAGAAACATATGAACAAGATTATGACTCATTCTTCAATTCCATTCCAAATTTTCATAAACCCTAGGTTTTCAAATCCTTTCCAACTTGTAAGAAAATCAAAGAATTCAAAGGAGAAAAATATTTCTTACCTTGTTGAGATGTCTCCTCTTTCCCTTCCTTTTCTTTTCTTAAAATTTTTGAAATTTTTTTCCTTTCTTTCTTCTCAAAATTTCAGCCCTCTCTCACTTCTCTAAGCTCTCTCTTTCTTTTATTTTTTTAAGTGGTGGTTTATGATAAGAATAAGGATTAAAAGAGTGGTTAAGAGAATGAAAATATCTATCAAAATTTATCTTTTTCTCTCTCTCACTAAACCGACATAGAGTTGCTCCATTTTTTTTTAATTCCATCCATCTACAAGTTGGTCCTCAACCTTAGGCTCCCGTTCAATCTAATCCCTGAAACTTTTACGCGATTTTATGTAATACCGGAAAAAAACGACAAATCCGGAACTTCCATAATTTTGGTCTTTACCTTCAGCAATTCTATTTTTATATACTATAATAAAAAAATTCTACAACATATAATCAAAGACACAAGAAAATAATTCTAAACTTAGTAACCTTTTAAAAAAAATGCGTGAATCAGGGTATTACAATACTTACCCCCTTTAAAAATTTTCGTCCTCAAAATTTACACATTAGGAGTCAAAAGAGTTGAGGATATCTTTGTTTCATCTGCTCTTCGCTTTCCCATGTTGCCTCTTTAACAACGTGATTCCTCCAGAGAACTCTAACCAATGGAATGGTTTTATTACGCAGTACTTGTTTTTTCAGATCTATTATCTTAATGGGCTGCTCCTCATAAGTTAAATATTCTGTTATCTCTATTGGTTGTGGTTCCAAAATGTGAGAAGGATCAGAAATATACTTATGAAGCATCGATAAGCAACTGGGCCAACTCGTTCACTAATCTCATATGGACCAATATAAGTCGGGCTAAGTTTTCCCTTCTTGCCAAATCTAAGCACTCCCTTCCAAGGTGATAAACGCAGAAACACCCTCTCTCCAATCTGGAATTCGAGGTCCCTCCGACGTTTATATGCATAGCTTTTCTGTCTATCTTGAACTCATTTTAGTTTTTCCTTAATCAGCTTCACCTTTTCAGTGGAAATCTGTACATATTCTGGTCCCAATAATTTTCTCTCCCCAGGTTCATCCCAACAGGCTAGTGTCCTACATTTTCTACCATAAAGTGCCTCATATGGGGCCATCTCTATACTGGAGTGATAAGTATTATTATATGCGAACTCCATCAGGGAAAGGTGAGTATCCCAATTTCCTTTGAATTGGAGCACACATGCTCGTAACATATCTTCCAGTGTTTGGATAGTCCTCTCTGACTGACCATCTGTTTGAGGATGAAAAGTTGTACTAAAATGTAGTTTAGTACCCAGAGCTTTTTGTAAACTTGACCAAAATTTAGAAGTAAAGCGAGGATCTCGATCTGAAACTATCGATACTGGTGCTCCATATGAACTCACTATCTCATCAACATACAGCTTTGCTAATTTCTCTAGAGAATCAATGGCTTTTATAGGTAAAAATCTTGCAGTCTTTGTCAATCTGTCCACAATAACCCAAATACCATTATGACCATTTTGAGTGCGAGGAAGCCCAAAGAGAAAATCCACAGTAATATGTTCCCATTTCCAGTCTGGAATGGGTAACGTCTGTAGAAGTCCTGCTGCTTTCTGACGTTCAGGCTTCACTTGTTGACAGATAAGACATTTAGATACATACTCAGCTATCTCTTTCTTCATTCCTGGCCACCGGTAATATTCTCTCAATGTTCGATACATCTTGGTACCTCCAGGATGCATAGCATAAGCTGAGCTGTGAGTTTCCTCTAGAATTTCTTTCTTCAATTCGGGATCATTAGAAACACATAATCTTTTTCCCTTCATTAGGGCTCCATCGTCTCTAATACTATAATATGTGCGCATTCCCTCTGTAACTTCTTTCATCAATCTACTGAGAACTGAATCCTGAGCTTGCTTCATTCGTATCTTATCAACTAAAATGGGTCTTACCTGAAAATTCGCAAGTAATGCTCCGGAGCCTATCACTACTAACTGAGCCTCTAATACTCATAATTCTCCAATCAATGCAGAACATACTGCATGGGATTGTCTTGCAGAACTAGAGGCCTTTCTGCTAAGCGTATTAGCCTTTCCTGGGTGATAATTTATCGTACAATCATAATCATTTATCAGTTCTAGCCATCTCCTTTGCCTCAAGTTCAACTCCTTCTGATCAAAAATATACTTTAAACTCTTGTAATCTGTATAAATGTGGCACTTTTCTCCATACAAATAATGTCTCCAGATTTTTAAAGCAAGGACAATTGCCGCTAGCTCTAAGTCATGTGTTGGATAATTTATTTCATGCTTCTTTAACTGACGGGGAAGCATATGCTATCACCTTTCCATTCTGCATCAATACACACCTTAGACCTTGTTGTGAAGTGTGACGACCTGAAACCTTAACGAATCGAATGTCACGAAACTTGCATAAAGTCATAGGATAAAAATAATAAGAAAGAACTTAAATTAAACATAATGATTTAATAAAGAAGCCAACAATAATTAAATGTGTCTAGAACTTTTAAAAGTAAAAACTATGGATAAAAGTCTAATTTATTTTCTGATCCGTTATCGCTCGCCATCTCCACGCTGACCTTCTCGAACCAATCAATTATCTGGAAAGGGAGAAACATGAAAGGGGTGAGAAATCTCAATAAGTATACACATGTTTATCATAAATCTTGAAATCATAATTCATACGTAATGGAGACATGAAAACTATACCGAACATAGGTGGTATGAGTTTGCATGTGTAGCGCTACTAAAACTCCGGTCCGAATCTTAGAACATACATATGGACCATAACATATTATTTCAAAATGCATACTTAAAATTTACACGTATATACTTACCGAGAGATGATTTTGTGTGTGGTAAAGAGAAGTGACGTGAGGGGGTATTTATAGGGTGAAGTTTAACTAGTTTTGGTATCAAAATCATTCTTTTTATTGAACACATGATTTTGGCCAAGATGGAAGTAATATAATTTATCTTGGAGTAAATAATATTATTTCCATATGAAATAATATTTTTATTTTCATAATTCATAATTTCCATGCGTACATATATCTTACCATTTTTCCTATAAATCAAATCTCCAATTTTACCTTATATGGAGATATATACATATATATCAAAATCTGATTACCACTATTAAGGTAATAACTATTGATTTGAAATTAGTATACTAAAATTAAATATTCTAATATATATCATAACATGCATCATACCAATTATATATATATATATATATATATATATATATATATATATATATATATATATATATATATATATACATAGAATTTTAACCCTAAAAATATACGTGAGTTTTTTTTTTTTTTTTTTGCAGTCCAAATTAATTGCACCCATGATCCTTAATTAGTGGTCAACATCTAATTGACCCATAAACTTTAAAGTAATTTAATTTAAGAGTATGGGTATTATAATCTACCATCCTTAAAATAAAATTCGTCCTCGAAATTTACCTCAGAACTCGTCAAAGAGTTGCAGGTACTTGGCTCGCATTTCCACCTCTCGTTCCCACATGGACTCTTCAATCGAATGATTTTGCCACTGAACTTTCACTAGTTGTATGGAAATAATATTTTTATTTTCATAATTCATAATTTCCATGCGTACATATATCTTACCATTTTTCCTATAAATCAAATCTCCAATTTTACCTTATATGGAGATATATACATATATATCAAAATTTGATTACCACTATTAAGGTAATAACTATTGATTTGAAATTAGTATACTAAATGAAGCATCACTGTATATTACATATTCTTCTCCTGGAATTGGAATTGCAAGTATTGGAGCTGAAGTTAATCTTTGTTTCAATTCTTGGTAGCTCCTTTCACATTCCTCTGTCCATTGAAATCTTACATTCTTTCTTGTCAAATTGGTAAGAGGTAAGGAAATTTTAGAAAATCCTTCTACAAAATGACGATAGTAACTTGCGAGCCCAAGGAAACTTCTTACTTCTGTCACATTTGTAGGTTTCTCCCATTTAGTGATTGCTTCAATCTTCTAGGGATCAACATAAATGCTTGTTGCTGATATTACGTGGCCCAGAAATACAACTTTCTTCAACCAAAATTCACACTTACTGAATTTAGCCTATAACTTCTTCTCGCGTAAGGTTTGCAAAACCATCCTGAGGTGTGTAGCATGCTCCTCTTTACTTTGAGAATACACTAGAATATCATCAATAAATACTATCAAAAACTTATCCAAATATGGACAAAACACCCGATTCATTAAATCCATAAAAACAGCTGGAGCATTCGTCAACCCAAAAGGTATCACTAGAAACTCATAGTGACCATATCGAGTTCTAAAAGCAGTTTTCGGTATGTCAGCATCCTTAATCTTCAGTTGGTGATATCCGGATCTCAAATCAATTTTTGAAAATATCACTGCACCTCTAAGCTGATCAAACAATTCATCAATCCGGGACAAGGGGTATTTATTCCGAATCGTCACTTTATTGAGTTGCCGATAATCTATACATAACCGCAGGGTGCCATCTTTCTTTTTCACAAATAAAACCGGTGCTCCCCATGGAGATAAACTCGGCCTTATGAACCCCTTATCGATCAGTTCTTGTAATTGAGTCTTTAACTCCTTGAGCTCTGTTGGAGACATTCGGTATGGTTGTTGCGCAATAGGAGTTGTTCCCAGGGCAACATCTATAGTGAATTCAATTTCCTGATCAGGGGGTAAACCTGGGGGATCATTTGGAAATACATCTGGAAATTCTTGCACTATGGGTGTATCCTCCAGTTTCAGCTTGCTCACACTTCTGTCAAGTACATTTGCTAAATACACTTCACAACCCTTTCGAAGTAATTTCCTAGCTTTAATAGCTGAAATCACGCAAGAAGGAATAACCCGACGTTGGCCTACAAATACAGCCACTGGGTGATACGGCCGCTTGAACATCACTTCTTTTTGAAAACAATCAATTGTGGCATGATTTGTCGCTAAGAAGTCCATACCCAAAATGACATCAAAATCATGAAGTAAGATTGGAATTAAATTAGCCCTTAACTCCTGATCACAAATTTTAATACTACATTCTTGATAAATTCTATCAGTTAGAAATGACTCCCCAACTGGGGTGGTTATCACTAGACAATTTCCCAATGGTTCGGGATTACGATTCACATATATAGAAAATGCACTTGAAATGAAAGAATGTGTAGCTCCAGGATCAAATAAAACATGAGCATCTTTATCAAAGATAGATAGTATACCTATAACTACATCAGGAGACTCCTTAGCTGCCTGTTGTGTCAAGGTAAATATTTTACCCTGAGACTTGGGTCGTCCTAGCTGTCCCCGTGTCTGAGATCCTGCATTACTGCCTACGGTTGTTTGCATCCCCTTTACTGCACTAGTACCTTCCACTTTCTTCGTAGGGTTTTGACTAACTCTGGTATTACTAAGATTTTGCTGAGGTACAGATCTGGATGACATTCCACTCTCTTGTGTCAATAGTGGACAATCCCTTTTGATATGGCCCGCTTGTCCACACCGGTAACACACTTTACTTCCCTTTAAGCATTCTCCTGTATGAAATTTTCCACACAGTAGGCACTGAAAACGATTCACACTGCCAGATCCTTCTTTTTGCCAAGGGAAGGATGCATCTGGTAAGTAGCTCTGGGGCTGGGACTGCTGCATTGTGTTTCGTCTAATCTGGGACTGTCGACTATCTTACATTTTCTATCTAAAATTTCCTGCCGCAGGGGGGCCTGGGTAAGATCTCTTATCCCCTTTTTGAAATCTACCTCGTGCCTCCGACCCTGTCTGACCACTGCTACTCTTAAATTGTGATTATTCCCGTCTCTTCCATTTATCTGTTATGCTTCCTTCCATCCTCATAGCTGCCTCAACCAACTTCCCAAAATTTTTCCATTCAGATACAGTTACAGCAGTTCTAATTTCTTCTCTCAATCCCCTTTCAAATCTCTTACATTTGATAACTTCATCTCGAACAAGAACCTCAGCATATTTAGATAATTAATAAATTTCTTCTGGTATTCTGCTACTGTCATCGACCCTTGCACCAAATTCAAAAACTCATTCCGTCGAGCATCCATATACGAGAAGGGGTAATACGTCTCATAGAAAGCATCTTTAAAAGTCTTCCAGGTAACACTAGAACAATTAGGATATCTAAGTAACACCGTCTGCCACTAGTCATAGGCCCCTTCCTCTAGCAAAAATGTAGCAAGACGTAATTTCACACCATCGGGACATCCCATAACATCAAATATCCTTTCAAGCCTCAAAATCCATTTCTCTGCAGCTGCTGGATCAGCTGTTGGATCAGCTGTACCTGTAAAAGTCTTCGCTCCTAATTTCATAGCTCTCTCGATGCTAAATTCCTTTCTAGTTTCCTGACTAGGAGGCTCATTAGGCTGCTGAACTGACACCTCTACCCTCTCAGTCTCTCCTACGTTACTTCTTTCAGGTGCAACTGGAATTTGAGGCAACTCTGCTGGTAGACTGCGAGCTCGCCCCTTTCGTGGTGGCATGATCACCTATGATGTAATTATGATAAAAGAAATTTTAGAATGTAGAAAACAATACTTAAGAAAACTTAAAATAGGGCTCTGATACCACATTGACATGCCCCGCCCCAAGTACCTTCATTAGACTTGAAGAGAGACATGCGCCGACGATAGATTTTAAATATAAATTCAAAACCTATCATCAAGGCTTGTAAAATCTAAAATTTTCTGAAATAATTTAACAATATTGCCTTTAATAATTAACACATATATTACCCTATTTTTCAAAAATAATTTCAAATCACAATTTTCAACATAGAAGTAGTTCCACCCACGGTTTAATATTGATGAAATTAGTTTACAAAACACATTCCCTATATTCGTATAAAACAACACGTGAAGGAGCTCAACTATATTTACATGACATATGAAATAATTACAACCCATAAAATCTACAAAGTTTTCAAAAGACAAAAGTGTTCAAAATTAACATCATGTGATCATGTCCACCTTTTCTTTTCTAAAACTTGATGTCACAGGCTAATCGTATCAGAAGTCCCTCAACTTCAGTTATCACCTGAAAGAAATTTATATGGGAAAAATTGGTGAGCTAATAAACTCAGTGAGTGAAAAACCCAATAACAAACCATTTTTCCCAAAATTTGTTTCCGTAAAAAAAAAAAAAAAGAAAATCACCATATAACAACAATACAAAATTCACCAAAGTTCTCATATCATAAACTTATCTATTGTATTTCATTATATGAAACCACATGCACGCAATGTGTCAGCTTGAGCCACTGGTAACCTGTGGCCCCTTCGCCAAGGCGGCATAATTAAACAACTTGAGCCCTAAGCCCCTTCTCCCGTAGGAGGCATATTTAAAAAGCTTGAGCCCTAGGCCCCTTCTCCCGTAGGAGGCATATTTAAACAGATTGAGCCCTAGGCCCCTTCTCCCGTAGGAGGCATTTACTTATCAACATCGAGTATCACTTAGCAAAATTTTGCATTAAAATCATAATTAATAATTCACACTTCACATCATTTTTCATAACTTTCACATTATCTCAAAATCATGAAATGTCATTCATATCATATAAAACTTTTCAAAGATAAGGCATAACATTTATGAATACCATAGAAAACATCATAAATAATTACTTTTCTAAAGAGTAAGAAAGAGAGTTTTCCACTCACGGTTCAATATTTTAGTTTGGTTGGTATGCTTTTCCAATCTCCTCAATTTCACCTGTAATACACAATGTAAACCAATTTACATTCCAATCTTTCCAAGAATTTTCTACCCTTTTCTATACCTTACTTATATTATTCATTTCCCAATTCCACAAGTAATTATGGTTTCCTTACATTGGTAATCATCATAAATACTATAATTCATGTAATTGGTGATGGTTCTATAATTTGTAGACCAAACATTATCTTTGTAAAAAAAATTCAGCATACCACCTTTTTCTACATTTTGGAATTCAAGCCAATTTCATCAAAAATTCCATTTCTTCCTTCAAATATATCATTTCCCCATTCACATACCAATTTCATGAAATTCAACATTATAAGAAATAAGTTCATAATTCACCTTCATACTTCTTAACCCACTTGATATGGAAACTAACATAATTTCATCATATTTGCTAAATTCTAATTTCTAGGAAATTTCTATACCAAAAGAAACATATGAACAAGATTATGATTCATTCTTCAATTCCATCCCAAATTTCATAAACCCTAGGTTTTCAAATCCCTTCCAACTTGTAAGAAAATCAAAGATTTCAAAGAAGAAAAATATTTCTTACCTCGTTGAGATGTCTCCTCTTTCCCTTTCTTTTCTTAAAATTTTTGCAAAATTTTTCCTTTCTTTCTTCTCAAAATTTCAGCCCTCTCTCTCTTCTCTAAGCTCTCTCTTACTTTTATTTTTTTAAGTGGTGGTTTATGATAAGAATAAGGATTAAAAGAGTGGTTAAGGGAATGAAAATATCTATCAAAATTTATCTTTTTCTCTCTCTCACTAAACCGACATAGAGTTGCTCCATTTTTTTTAAATTCCATCCATCTACAAGTTGGTCCTCAACCTTAGGCTCCCGTTCAATCTAATCCCTAAAACTTTTACGCGATTTTATGTAATACCGGAAAAAAAGACAATTCCGGAACTTCCATAATTTTGGTCTTTACCTTCAGCAATTCCATTTTTATATACTATAATAAAAAAAATTCTACAACATATAATCAAAGACACAAGAAAATAATTCCTAACTTAGTAACCTTTAAAAAAAAAATGTGTGAATCAGGATTTCACCAATGATTGACTTGGATCACAAGAAAACACTTTGAGGATTTTTAGGAGTGAATTGGATACAAGTAGAAGTCCAAAAAGGAATGAAATATGATAAGAATTTTATCATAAATTAATTCCAATCGCACAAGATTCTGAACATATTTCTAGTCGGACCGTGAGACCTAATTTCGGAATAGTAAACGTTCGAATTGAGAAAATCATATTACAGGAAGAATTATAGCCCTTTACGTTATCTTTCCAAATAACTTTGAATCACCTCAATATAATAAGGGAAGAGAAAGATATGGTCAAAATACTAAACATTGTGCAGATACCAAAAAAGACTCGCGCACGAATTTGATGAATTTCTTTCCTTCTTCAACTTGATCTCTTAACCAACTATAAATACAACCTCTTTGCATGAAAATCAGACCTTTTCCTCTCCATAGAACGAGCCACAATAGAGAATTCAACATCAAATTATTGGAGAATCAATCGTTGCAATGGAGCGTGAATTGAAGATAATTGAAGAATAGATACTTGGTGCAAAATTTCCATTATTTACACTACTTTCAATGAATGCTTATATTTACTATTTTTTTTTTCTTTATCAATGATGTGTAACTAAATTCTATGTTGGGATGAACGATGTAGCCTAGTCAGATTATTTTAATTCCAAATTTCGTTATTTTAACGATTTTGTTTTATGTATTGATTTATTATTGTTCTTAATGCTTGAATTGCTTGATCACCAATTCATGATATATTGAGTTATTTTCATAATCCGAGAGGTGAGTTAATATCTTAGAACGTGGTAATAAATTCAGTAATTGAATAAGAGATAGAGATATATTTTTGTTATTATTGCGGTCGTGTGTGAATTCTTGTGTTTATTGCATCTAGGTAAGGAATATTCAAACCGCTGTAGAGATACATGGTTGACTTATTTAGGTAGAATTGATTTAAACTCGAGAGAGGAATTTCAATTTAAATAGTGAATTCGACCGAATGCATATTTTGAAAATAAAATTGGAACTGGAATTGATTTAATTGGTTAGGTGAAATCGTGAATCCCAACTACTTTACAATCGTTTTTAAAAACAAAATAAATTCGCAATTTTAATTTTTAAGTATTGTCTTAGTTTTAGTTCAGAATCAAAAATTTTCTTTGTCTGTTCAAATAAAGTGTAGAACTATAATATTTCGGTACTTAGTAAATAGTCCTCGTGGGAACGATCACTCGACTCCAAAGTCACTTTATTACTTGATTGCGATATCCTATACTTGCGATTTTACATAACAACATTCCTTCTACTTATGTGGTTTCTAAACATTATCAACATGCATTTTTTCACAAAAGGTAGTCAGAATCAGACAAGTCTGCATAAAAGATCGATGGTAATCAGTTCCGTATTTTACTTCAATGTTCTAGTCTCAAAACATATACTAAGCACTTTATTTTCTGTTTTTCTTTTTCTTTCTTTTTTCTCATCTTTTGTGCAATACTTTTCTTATTTGCTTCTAAGTGACCTTTGTAGCGAGCATTATGCCAATGGCTCCCAAGTATGATCACATTAGAGCACCAGGTTCTGAGAACCCTTAAAGATTTAATTACTCGAGTCACCAAGGCTACAAACAATAGTAAAATATGTTATTGTATCGACGCAGAACGGTAGTAAGAATTTAACAACATAAATTCAAAGAAAAACAAACTGGAATCCATCAGGGAAAGGGAATTTTATTTCAAATCGAATGAATGCTAATTGAATGACAAAACAACCTTAAATAGTCTCCACGAACCCTAATTTAAGTAAAAAGATGAAAATAGATATCCTATATATAAAAAAAATAAACAACTTGAACAAAAAAATTAATAAAACGGTAAAACTTCAAGGGGCCGGTGACTGTCCTTAAATTGCAACTTTGAAGCCGAAAATTACCTCAATTGGGGAACCTTGGAGAACCCAGGTTTGGATGCTATAGGGCGCTCTGAGACGATTCCGAAAACATATTATAATAAGAAATCTGATACCGGTGCAAAAAGTTATGGTCGTTTGTTTGAAGCCCTTGTTTTCTTGGTTAATTTTCTATCCATCTCCTCTTCAAAATCCAATGTCATCTGTTCTACATCAGTATCTTATGTGTAACTCCTCTCTCCCTTAAGCTTTCTAACTGACCCATATCACTTGCTTTAGGTTGATAACTCCTAATTCAGATGAATTTCTTGTATCGGGTTTTAACACTCTTAAAAATTTAATTGCTCGAGTAAAAGGCTATGAAGAGAAGAATATGACTATTTTTTTGTTGCTAGCACTGACATTTAATTAATGACTAAAAACCCCTTTGAACAAAGGCATATTTCAAGACTTCCGACCCTCAAACTTTTATACATCCTTATACCAATATTTCCACCCAAAACTGCCATTGAGCAAGTTTGGTTTGTATGTAAAGGTCAGGATTCCTATAGATTTAAGGTTAGGATTATAAAGTAAATCCTAGGACAAATTGCATAAAATTGTCCCAAATATTAAGTATGTTCCTACACAAGTAATAATTCAACAATGACTATATGCTCAGTTTCATACAGTCTAACATAGATAAGCAGTTTAGAAAAATCAAATTCAAATGTTGTCTATTATTCTAAAGTAAAAACTTAATCTGAAAAATATCATAGGCAGCAAACAAATCAACAAGATTTTTAAAATTTTCGATTTTTTTTCATTTTTTTTTTTTTTTTTTTGCACATCCCAAAAATCGATGGAAATGCTAAATTAAAATAGTGAATGAATGAGGTACCCCGCCCCTAAACTCAGAAAACTACATTGTCCTCAATGTATATGAAATAAATATGACATTTATAAAAAATATAAAGAAGATGCGTTAAGTACCTCCTAGGTTTAGAGGTTCTATGTCATCATTTAAGCTTTTCTCGTTGACGTCTCTTGGATGATTCGACCTTTTCTTTTCTTTCCTTTGTTTGATTTGAGGTGTTTTTAGATGGTGTCTTCTTTGCAAATGAGAAATAAACAATATTAGCACTGTACACACCCTATATATATTGAAATAAAGCAATAAAACACCCCTAAATTAGGATATTGCAAAATAATGGAATTTTATAGTATGGATGACCATTATGTTTCAGCCTTTGACATTGTCTTGAGAAAATGAAATCTTCATGAGACATTCTGAACATATGAAAGGATGTTACATGGGCTACAACATATCCAAAATTAAGCTTTAAAGGAGTTCGTTGGGGTCCTGAAATGATATAGTGAAGTAGTGTCATAAATTAGTTTTATGGTGCAGTGGCGTAGTGATGCATACAATGGAGTGGAATAAGGTGCAATGGTGTCAATGTCGAGTTCTATGCCTCAAACAACTCTAAAGCATGAATGTATGATGATGTATAACATGATCTAAAGAGGTTCACTTAAAACATCTTGTAAAAACAAGAAGTAAAACTTCTTGATACATTTTATCAAACACTTTGCATGCATTTGGAAATCCTAATGGGAATCACAAGATTTGGACACTTGAATTAAACCAAATATTATTCCACCTAAAACCATAATTCAATTACACCAAGTTCTAGCCTTGTCCCATCTTCCATTCATCAAGAAATTCAAAATTGAAATAACTAGGGCAAGTATGATTTTAATGAATTAATCCCGAAAATGTTGAATTACTTACCTTAAATCCGTATTAAATGTAATGAAAGCTAAGAATTTTGACTCAATGTAATGTTGGAGGCTTGGATAGTGAATGACAATTGAGATTAAGGCGAATTTGGGGGTTCAAAAAGGTGGAGGAAGTTATGAATCTAAAAAATAGGATTTTTGGTTTTGAAAACTGTAGCCTCTACTTAATTTAATGGTGTGTCTGTGTTTGCGTGGTTGAAAACTATAGTCTCTGATTAATTTATTGGCATGTGCATGATCGCGCAATGGCGAACAAGTGTGATCATGCGGTACAATTTTTGAATCTCAAAATTTTCTTTGTTTCATTCAAATTTCGTTTTCAACCCTGACTTATCTCGTGATGTGTGCCACCTATCTCCTAACAATATTCTTTTGTTCTAGGTTCGAGTGTGTGCTAGTGATCATGATGAAGTAACTAATGAACTAAAAAGCAATAAAACATATCAAAGATGTAAAGATGCAAAGCAATATGCATGCAATCTTACAATTAGATCTCAAGCAAATATAAAAGAAATAAATCAAATATAATAATTAAAAGGGTTTGAGAATTGAGTTTCCTTCCAATAAGCACTTAATTTATAATCTAGAGCTAGACTTTTTGATAGAAATTCTCAAAGTGGCATGAAACAAGATGTTAAGGCATTGTCATTTACTTTGACCATGTGCTCAAAGCTTTCCCCATGGCCATGCTGTGATTCAAACTCTATTTTGGAGCAATTTTCAAGAAATGAATCTTGATTCTTCATTTGAGTCATATTGAATGTCACCTGCTCATCATCTATTCTAAATCCACCTATAGTTGAAAAGGACAATGGGAGAATGATTGTCCAAATCCACTAGCTAGATAGCAAAAGGAGAGTTAGATTTTTGATACTGAGTGTTATTTAGTGGTTAAACCTACAAATTCCTGAGTTGTAGCTTCTGGAACCATTAATCATAGTTGTATATCGATGCATGAGTTTTATGAAAGTAGAAAACTCAGTAACGACTAGGTTAATGTGGACCACAAATTCATTTTCAATTTTTATTCATTCATATATTTTTTCGTCATATTTTGATTTTTCAAACGAATAAAATAATATTTTATCCACCCCCTCTAAATATAAATTTGAACTTTTATTTTTAAAGCATAATTTGACATTATTAAAAATAAGTATTTTTCTCTGAAATATCATTTGTCATTTAATTTAGAAGGAAAAAAAAAACTAACTATAATATAAAAATATTATAGTTAGTAGTTGATATAAAAATATTTGTTTAAAACAAAGAACATAAACTGGATAGCACAAGATAATCGATAATAGCTATTTAAAAATACTTAACTATTTGAAATAAAATAAAACTACTTAAAAGTAGTTGGACCTTTTTCGGGTTTTCCTAGTGAGAGGCCCATAAACCACGGTCAGGTACCCAGTACACAATTATCCCGTCATTTGAGAGCTGGCACCAACTACCATTTCATGCATTGTCACACCTACAATGCAAAACTAATGAGCTAACGCTTAGCAAATAACATATGTATGATCATGTGCATGAGTTTCGATTCATTTCCTCATAATGATCTCATTCTAAAACTTCACACCTTGTCATTATCTCAACTTATCCACATTTCCCACTTAGGTCAGAATCCCACTATGTTGTATTGTATAAGCTCAAATATCAACATGACCGATAACATGCGCCTTCCGATGCCTGTGATGCATTATCACTCACTGGAACTCAAGATTTCACAGTTTGTATCCATCGTCGTCCACCAGGACTCAAGATATTGTACCGGGAATTATATTATATCAATCAGGCTTGCCCTATTATATACGACACTTGGCGTGCCAATCCCCAGTCCCAAGGCCACAGAGACCTCCTGATATCGCCCTCATACCGGCATTGGACTACTAACATCCCATCCTCGACTACCCTTAATGACCGTCGGGAGCCTCAAGCGGGTATATATATCCGGACGTGAAGTAAAAGTATGGCACACTCGTATGGCGATTCTACTATCTTCCACGCCATTCTCTCTCCATATATTTCCATACACTCTTTATCTCTTTCTTTACCATTATGAAATACTTCTTCTAAGTCCACACAAAGCACATGTCAATGATCATGAATGCCAACATATATTCAGTGCATTAATTTTACGTCATATAATCACATAATATGACATTCAAATGATATCAATGTACATTAATAATATATCATATTATCAAATCATATCTCGCATGTTTTTACCATATACAAATATTTGCCAACAATATATCTCACATAATCACATATGGTACATAATAATATAAATATTATGTTTTGCATTGTAGTTGAAATGTTACTTACCTTGTTCATTGGCTATCTTAGAATTTATGACTTTATTCCTCAATATATATTTGCATCACTAATCCACTCGGAGTCAAATTAGATTAATCATCACTCCTTGCCTACCATATATATAAATTATAATTTAGTCACGTGATACTATATTATATTTCAATTACTAAATATAAATTAGGGTTCAACAAAATTAAAGTGGACTATTTCCCCACAAAATAAATAATTATAGTGATCGTCCTAACTAAAGGGCTTGATTGGCTTCTTTATAACAACGAAATTAATCTAATTTACTTGTTTAAAATAATAATCATAATATAATAATATGATCCTTATTATACTAACATAATTTAATATATATAATATTGTAATACTTATTAAATAATAATAATAATAAAAAAACAATAAAACTTACCTGAAAGGAAGGGGGCTCAACCCCCTTGTTGATTTGGAGGGGGGGGGGGGGGGGTTCGACCCCTCTGGTCTTTCTTTTTCGCCCCTTTTTTTTTCCTCCATTTTAAATTGAATGGTCATATTATAGCTTTTTATAAAGGACCAATGTGGAATTAAATAAATTATTTTCTTTTCTTTTTAGTCCCATAAAATATAAAACTTATATTTTTGTCCCAACATTTATTAAAAATTACCAAAATGGCTTTAAAAAATTGTAGGGTCATATGAAGTCGAAATAGAGAGTTCTTGAGGCCAATGTGAAGTTCTCAATTAGTACTTTATAATGATATTTTCGGATCATAAAATCGATAATCGGCGTAAAAGTTATGGTTCGTCAAAATTATCCACTTAAAACTATTTTATTTCGATTTATATTCAAGTGGGTACTTTCATCTTAATTTTCCGGTACTCTTATTATTATCAAAATTGAACTTTCTATTCACCATTTTGAAATACGCATGATCTAGTTTTCCCTTATCATTACCAAAATGCAATTTGGTCAGTTGCATCAAAAGTTACGTGTAATACGCTTTTAATTTTTACGTGCTTTCTTGGATATCACGCAATTTCTATGTTGATACTATGATGGATTATTTATTTGGTAAACAATATTAATAATAATTTGAATTATTTTGCAATGGAATGATTTGGACGCCGTCACGATAAATGTGCCAATTAAAAAGTTTATAAATTATTTAAGTGCAATTCTATGTTTAATTGTATATTTTACTTGTTAAATTTACTAAATTCTATTTTTATCAAGTCATAAGTGGCAAATTACATTTAATTTGACATTGAGGTAAGTTTAAGGCTATTGAGGGGTCAAATAGAAGTTGTTGACTTAAATTACCAATTTATGAGAGTTAGGGGAATGATTTGCAAATTACCAAAATTTAATTCAAAACCTAATACTAAACCCGATCCCACCCCAGACATCTCTCCTCTCAAGACCTTGGCTCCCTTACCCTCACCGTCGCTTTCTGTTTCTCTCCCGTCGCCGCCCCTCTCTCAGTCAGTCTCCACCACCGGTCACCACTTCGGTGGGCCACACCCCTTCCTCTTGCTCTATCACAACCGAGACCCACACGTACGCACGCACGTACAACACGGGTTCACACACGCACACTGCTGATTGCATACACACTTTCACGCACACACGAATATGTATATGATGTTAATGTATGTATCTTCTATATAAAATTCAGATTTTTAACCTCAGTTAATTTCAATCTGTGAATAATGTGCATATATGTATGTATATGTTATTATGTATATATGTATATACATATGTAAATTTCATATTCAAATTTTAGTTTACATTTCATATGTTAAATGTCAATTTCAAAATTTGGGAGTTTATGATGACAGTGTATATATTATACATGTGATTTTCAGATTTTGGGAATAATAGCATAAAGGGGTGTGTGTTAATTTTCAGATTATGGGATTTATAGATTTAGGTTGTTTTTATTGATTTTAGTAAATTGGAACCTTGTTTAGAGTTTTCAGATTTTGATAAATTATGAATTTAAGCCTGTTAGTTTAGTGTTCATGTTTAACTATGAGTGGAAATTTGTAATTTTTCTAATTGGGGAAAACTTCATGAATGGTTAGATTTGATAGTAAGAATTTTGTTAATTTTGATTTAAGTTTGATATATTTATTTGAGTTTGAAATTAAAAGATAAGAAAACTTTTTAAAGTATATGCAGTTAATCCCCTATTTCGAATGTGATAATTTATGTGTTGTTCATAGTTGAAGGTCACACTTAGGTTAATTTGAGATTTTGATCTCGATTGGAAGTTATGTTAATATTAGAAGAATAAGATTTGTGAATTTTAAACTAAAAACATATTTTATTAATGAATGGAAATAATTTGGAGAATTAGTATATTGACGTCGCGGGCAACCAAGACTTCCACCTACCAATTAAGTAAAGTGACTACTAAGGACTTCAGGTAAGTAAACTTTCTCTATTTTCATCAAAGTAGAAAGTTAATGTGAAATTAATGTGCTTAAATGAATTCGGTGTTAATTACCTAATTTTGCTACTTTTGGTTTACGATATGCAAGTATGAGTATTTAAGAAATGTTCAAGCAAGCACGTTATCATGTCATTGCATCATCAAGTATGCATTGACATCGAAATTGGGAAGTCAAATGTTTTTAATGAAAGAAATGTGTCAAGTTGTAAATTTGTTCAAAAGTTATGTATCCCAAGTTTTTAAGAAAGAATGGATGTACTTCTACGTCATGAAAGATGTGAGTGGGAAATGGGGCGCGGGGGACCGGCATACCCGAAATTAATGAGCTGCTTTGCGGTGGAATAAATGTTTACCACTCTGCAATTTTTTACCGGTAAATGTGATCTGGTTCCAAATAAGAATTGTCCACTGTTATCTGATTGACTAGAAGGTACATCAAGTGAGCTCACGATGGAAATGAAGTAAAAGTTTTGAAATGTTTATGTGAAAGTTTGAAAAGTTTGAAAGTTCTGGAAAGTAAAGTAAATGGGGATACATATTTCAAATTGCTTAAAGCATTTCATGTCATAAGCATGCATCACTTGCATGAAGTTTGCTTACTGAGCTTTAACTCACCCCAATCCCTCCCCAATATTTCAGGTGATGAAAGTTAGATGATACGAGTAGAGCATCTGGTGGCAGACTCAGACAGTACCCACTTTCAATTTTTAAATAAAGTTAAATTAGAATTTACTTAAGTTTTTCATTAATTATTTTTTATTCATTCATTATTGATAATTGTTTGGTTGGAGTTAGCTTTGAATAAGAGTTGGTATTGTATTAGAGATTAAACTACCCCTTTTTTCATTTGTTAAAGTTTATTGATTTTAAATTATTATGTTGAGGAGTTTGTGATTGATTGAAATAGTTTTGGTGATGTTGGTTATTGAATGAGTTGAGATTTATGTTTTAAAATTGTTATGATGTTCCTCTGCAGGTTGGCTAATTTATAGGGGGAACTCTGTTGAAATTTATTTAGAATATTTCAATAGAAAATGAAAGTTTTAGAGTTTAAAAATGTTTTATTTCCGTATATAAAATGAAAGGAAGTTAACACATCTAGGTTTAAGATTTTAAATTTGGGGTGTTACATTACGGTTCGTCAAAATAGGTCATTTAAAACTAACATTTATAATTGCCAATATTCTTTATTAAAGTTTTCGAGACATGTACGACAATCGAATACATGTCTACAATATATCATTTCGAAGATCATTCAGAGCTCTACACGATGGTATTCTCGAATGGTCAAAACAGATAACGAAACTAAGAATTTACGCGTCCCGAAACTATACGCGTAATTCATTGTTAAAAAATAATATTTAAATAATAATAATAATAACAATAATATATATATATATATATATATATATATATATATATTATTGCACGTCATTTTTCTCCCATGTATAATTAATTACTTTAATTATTATTTTGACCAATAGGTTTACGAATTAACTTTTGCCTATTATTTTTCAACGTTGAGGTGAATTCTTAGTTTCATGTTGAAGTAAACTCCTTATATTTCAATCCATATCTTCCCAGTTATGGAATCGATAATCGATTTATTTAATTGATAAAATTACTTAAAGTAATATTTAATATTTTTATTTATTTTTCGTTGATATTACATCAACTAATTTAAAATTCTTATTTAATGTTGAATATGTCCATTTAAATAAGTCAAATAAATTAAAATTTCTATTTGACATTCAAGTGGGTCCCATTAAATTTGAATAATTTAATATAATAATAGGATGATTTTTTGGGTCGTTACAATTAAAATCATCGTCTAATTGTTATCAGCTTTCAACTTAAGTTTCTCTGAAAGTCCACTCACTGGTGTAGTCCTGACTTTGGAGAATACCATAAAAAAATCGGAGGCTTGAAACATAATGTTCTTGAAATTAAAAGTTGAAAGTTGGTGATCCAGTAAAGGTGGAAGTTCATGATTCAGATTCAACTGAAACCGAGTTGTCTACAAAGTCGTGGTGAGGCATCTTCAAGTTGATAAGTTGAGACAACATGAGGCACGAATTTAGCGAGTTTTAACGTACAAAAATTAATTGCAAATCAATTTCAACAAGTTTCATGCAAGGGTGGAATTACCTTTTTGTTTGAGTCAAACTCAGATATCATTATAAAATAAAATAAAATAATAGTTAAAATAATATTAAGCAACTTATCAATCTTCTTAGATCCGTGTTTATATATGGTTACAATAAAATTTGTATTAGAACTTATCACTCCGTTCTTTTACGCAATGATTATAATTTATAAATAACACAATTTTTCAAACTATTTTTTAATCATACATATTTTCTCTCTCAAATTTTCAATCATTGATCTACCTAGAAAACACCAAAAATTCAAAAAAATAAATGACGGCTAAAGTCGTCGAACACTCCGTAAATCATACAAGATGTTTATCTAATACTTACCAGACAAAACTATAGAAATAAGTATTCAGTTTTGTTACAATCACAATTAGGGTCACAATGAGGGTCACAATTTGCCTACATGGCGCAATCCTCTCTTTCCACACATCACACCATCTTTTAAATCAACAACAATAACACCATCTCTGTATCATCAAATTGTCATCTACATTATCAAATGAATTGTGCACTTATATTAATTCTTATTTTATAAAACTATCATGCATTGTAGAGACAATGTCTTGTCTTGACTTGACATTTTTATAATCGGAGCTTTTAATCTTACTTTGGCTTAGTCGTCCATATTATAATAAAGATTATTATTATGTCATGTAATAAAGTTTGTGGGTCGATGGTACCAAATCATTGTACTATGTTTGTCGAGATAAAATAATTTTTTAAATGCTACTCCATAATAAAAAAAGAAAAGAATTTTGTTGGAGTCACAATTGGGTTAACACAACTTCTCACATGTGAGGAGATTTGTGGTTGTTAACCTTATTGTAACTATAGCATTTCTCTAAAAAGAAAAGAAAAGAAAAGAAAAGAAAAGGAAAGCACAAGACAGACATGTTATGACCACCATAATGTTTGTTTTTAGCTAGTAGTGCGCATGCAAATGCTAATTAGACTATCAATAAAATATGAACAAGTGTAACTAAAATAATGCAACCGCCATAATAATATAATTTCCATTTATCATGCATGCGTGCGTCCGTGCAATATAATTAATTAATTAATTCATGAGTAGGCCATGACTTGCCTCAATTGATGATTTATCATCAATTAAATCCAACCATTGAGACATGACATTGTTAACTTTTAATGAAAATTCAGTAATTATATATATACACACACACACTAAAAGAGTAAAAAATTTATTTGGGCACTATTTCAGTATAAAATTAATGTAATTGAGGTAGTTGTTTGCATGTGCTCTATTTTGGTAATTCATCAATTTCTTTTCAGATTTAACACAATTTTTGTTTGAAAAATTATATTCACACCACAGTTATTATTAATGACATCACATTTTAATTGCAATAAATGACCTTATTGTTTTGCTTATTTTGACAATTATTTTCTTATAATTTTTTTTGATCGTATTCTTATCTTTAATCATTAATTAATTAATATTTCTTGTTTACGTTAAAAATTTTATTTCAAATATTCTATTACATTGGAAAAAATATTTTTTAAATTCTTGCAATGATTTGTTTATCTTGCTTATTTAAATATAAGAGTGGTAAATAAAAGATTTTTTGCACTCCTAAAAAATTATTTAGCCATCATTAACATGATAAACTATGCTAATTTATAGAAATCGAAGATAAAAATAAGACAAATAGGTTAAGAACTATAAGTGCAAAAATTAATAAAAATTAAGGATTATCATTACAATTAAATTGTGCTGCACTTAACAAAATATGTGTTGTTAATATAATTACCATTTTTATTTTCTTTCCTATTAACCTGTCAATATAAATTTACAAAATGTGCACATGGAAACTGATGCTGTCAACCATCAGCACCTATGATTTTTTGAACCTAAACAACGAACAAATACGATCTGAATGTTCAATACTTGAAATAAAGGCGATGAGGTTTACCCTTGCGCCCTTCCGATGCTTAAATTAGAGATTAGAGAAATATTAAGTGTAAGGTTACGAACTAGAATAATAATTGTGTACCTTAATAATGGTCAAAATCATTATATTATAATCTAGGCAGAACAGGGTTACCACTCAAGATTTCCAATAAACGTAGAAGTTTTGTCGATGGAATATGGATAAGGTTGTAGGTTACAATGGTTGGATGGTGTTTAGACTCATGGAATCAAAATCCTATTGAAAATAGGATGGTGGAACAGGTCCGATGCATAAATGCTGGTTCCAAACATATGGCACCTATTAACCGGGAATTGTTAGACCCGAACAGGCACAGATCATTTAATGGTCTTACAACATTTTCGGGGTATATTGAGAGCCGGTGTGCCACAGGTCCTCAGGGTTCTACTTTTGTCACAAGAATAACTTTGTTAACAATGAAAGAAGTTCAAGTATAACAATGTTAGTGCACATCATAGGCCGCATGCATTCACCATTGAGTTCAAGGAGATGGTATATGTACACTCTTTGCCACTGTTGAATGCTTGGGCTTGAACATTGAATGTCCTTAAGTCTTGCATTGTTCAGGAATTATGGTGTACTCTAACACGATGTGGTGTTTGGTTAGATGGTGTAGGCTTGAGATCATATTGTGTCAAGTGGCGTCGTTTGGTAATTAGTTCCGAACTGATGAAGAATTCTCGTGTATTATTTATATCCTGTAGTTACTTGTCAATATTCTCGTGATTAGACGTGTACGATGGTGTTGAGCTCAAGCAGCTCTCCCACTACACT
The DNA here is from genome assembly GCA_963555705.1 of Ligustrum vulgare. Classification (NCBI taxonomy): domain Eukaryota; kingdom Viridiplantae; phylum Streptophyta; class Magnoliopsida; order Lamiales; family Oleaceae; genus Ligustrum; species Ligustrum vulgare. The sequence continues at coordinate 35,769,280 of OY743190.1, read as the reverse complement.
CGCTTTGTATATTTGTCTAATCGGGGTAGGTTAGAGTCCCGAGGATGCCGAGCTCACTCAACGGCTGGAAGGAACGATTTTTCTATGTTCAACATCAAGAGCCTGGGGCATCAGTGGATGATCCCGGACACAGCGAAGTTGTAACACCCCAAGTTTAAAATCTTAAACTTAGATGTGTTAACCTTCCTTTACTTAAATGCGGAAACAAATCATTTAAACATCAAAAATTTCATTTTTCTGTTATAAAATTTTACACAAATTTCGGCAGAATCTCCTCTATAAATTGGACTTAACCAACATGTAAAGAGACATCATAACCATTTTAAAAGAATGAATCTAAACTCATTCAACATTCAACCACAATTCTATATCAAACTCCCACATCACCACACTATTCCAAAATAAATCCCAAACTCCTCCACACAAAATTTTTATATCAATAAACTACAATTAAGTGAAATAAGTGATAATATAAACAATACTAGAAATACCATAACTTATTTAAACTAATTCCAACCAAACAATTATCAATAATGAATGAATAAGAAATAATTAATGAGAAACTTAAGTAAATTCTAAATTAACTTTATTAAAAAGGAATGGAAGCGGGTACTGTCTGAGTCTACCACCAAATGCTCTCCTCATATCATCTAGCTTTCATCACTTGAAATATTGGGGAGGGATTGGGGAGAGCTAAAGCTCAGCAAGAAAACTTCGTGCAAGTGATGCATGCTTATGATATGAAATGCTTTAAACAATTCGAACTATGTATCCCCATTTACTGTACTTTCCAAAACTTTCAAACTTTTCAAACTTTCACTTACACATTTTAAACTTTTACTTCATTTCCATCGTGAGCTCACTTGATGTATCTTCTAGTCAATCAGATAACAGTGGGCAATTCTTATTTGGAACAAGATCACATTTACAAGTAAAATTGCAAAGCAATAAACATTTATTCCACCGTAAATCGGCTCATTACATTCGGGTACGCCGGTCCCCCGCGCCCCATTTCCCACTCACATCTTTCATGACATAGAAGTACACCCATTCTTTCTTGAAAAACTTGGGATACATAACTTTTGAACAAATTTGCACCTTGACACATTTCTTTCATTAAAATATTTGACTTCCCAATTTCGATGCCAATGCATGCTTGATGCTGTAATGACATGATAACGTGCATGCTTGGACATTACTTAAATACTCATACTTGCATATCATAAATCAAAAGCATCAAAATTAGGTAATCAACACGAATGTCAATTAAGCACATTAATTCCATATTAAACATTCAACTGTGATGGAAATAGGGGAAGTTTACTTACCTGACGATCTTAGTATTTACCGTTATCTTGATTTGCAAGTGGAAGAGTCTCAGATACCCGTGACATCAATGTACCAATTCTTCTAATTATTTCCATTCATTAATAAAATATGCTTTTAGTTCAAAACACATCAATTAACCTCTTTTTTTAAAACTAACAATACTCCTAACAAAAGTTAAAACTTCAATTTAACCCAATGTGACCTTACATTAAGACTAAAGCACATCAAACCAATTTAAAAAAATCCTTTCATACTTCCAATTCCCAAAACATTACATTTTAGATCCCTAAATTGCATAAGAATGTGAAATTATAATTAAGGTCTCAATTTAAATTAAAATCAATCAAAAAAACCTACTTTTCCAAAATTTGAAATTCCAACTTAAAGTTCCAAATAAACTCTTAAATCTGAAAATTACAAATTTCTATCCAAAGGTTAAAATTTAAACAGTTAACTAATCTCATAAATTTGAAATTGTCAAATCTACCCAAAATAACGGAAACTCAATTAAACTATTCAAATTTAAACAAAGTGTGTGTATATATATATATATATATATATATATATATATATATATATATATATAGAGAGAGAGAGAGAGTATATAGAGAGAGAGACACACACACAAAGACACACAATGTCCAACATCTCAAATTAACAACTTAAAATTCGAAATCTAGACAAGTCCAAATTTGAAATTTAAAATTTTTAATCCAAAATTACCCTAACCGTTAATTAACAATTGAATTCATACATTCCAAAATCTAAAAATTAGAAGTGAACTTGAGCACATGCACATACACATACACATATATACATCTATACACACATACAAATCAATAAATGTAATTGTCTATGAGTGTGTGTGAAAACCTGTGTGCGCTGTCATTCGTCTGTGCCTGTGTAGTCGAGGAAAAAGAATGGGGATGGGAGAAGTAGGTTACCTTATCGTGGTGGGGGCGGTGGTGACCGGGGGTGATCCCCGACTAGAGAAGACAAGGCGTAGAGAGAGTTGAGGAAATCGGGTGTGCGAGGTGAGGGAGAGAGAGACAGCGGAGTGAGGGTTGGGGCTAGGTTTAAATGTTTAAGTTTTGGTAATTTCAAATCAGTCGCTCAACTCTTATAAATTGGGAATTTAATTGCAAAGATTTCTAAATTTTTAGAAAGTGTAGTAACACGTATTCTTAATTTCAATCTAAGGCAATATAGGCAACTTACAACTCAATTAAATAGAAAATAGCAAGATTAGTAATTAACATTAATAATCACACATAAAATTGCACATGAATAATTTACAAACTTTCTAATTGGTACATTGATTGAGACGGCGTCCAACTCTTTCCACTACAAAATAATTCAAACTATTATTGATAATAATTACCAAATAAATAATTCATCATAGTATCAACATAGAAATTGCGTGATATTCAAGAAAGCATGTAAAAATTAAAAGTGGTATTACAGAAGTTCAATGAAGAACAAGCCTGTCTTGTAGCCCTTTGAAAGGATAGGCAGACGGTCGATGACATTGAACCCTTAGCCATTAAATTGGACGATCTCCTTGGGGATGAAGTACTTGATGTCGCTGGCAGAAAAGTCATCAGAGGTTAGAGTCCATATCTCTGATATGTACTATTTTGTGCGGGTTCTCGCTAACAATTACAATGGAATCAGACGAGTGTGTGAGGAACAAAAACCTCTCGAGACAAAGTTCCAATGAAGGGTACTTTATTTATGAAGATTACAGTGAAGACAAAACGCCTCCAAGGGAGCACACAAATTAAACTAGAATTTTGACATGGAAAAGTAAAGATAAAGATAATTACATAATCTCTATTTGAGAGTTGATTGATTGATGCTATAAAATGCCTAAGTTTTTACTATATATACAGACAATCTAACAATCTCTTCTACCATTCAAATTTTTGATTTGCCACATTGACTTGTAACTAGCTTGGAATAACTGCCACTTATCACGTTGCATAACCGTCGCCCACTTCTTTATGTAACTGATTTCTACTATATTGCTCCAAATAACTTCCACGGTTCCCCTTAACTGTCCACTATATGGGTATTTCCAATGATTGACCGAGCGAGCCGTGGGATAAGTACCAAATACGGCTTCTTTCAATTTTATTCTTGCTTGGTTTCCTAGTCCCCCTTGTCCTATCTCCCTAGTACCTTAGTGACCGCCCAGTAGCTCAGCTTCTCTTACATCGCCCTTTCATCCACAATGGGCTCCAATGTTTTGGGCCTTTTGTGTTGGGCGTCTAAATCGGGTATTTTTGGGCGTCAACAATTACCCCCCAATATGGTGAAATTAATATCAATTTATTATTTTTGTACCATTTTCCAAAATATCTATTTCTTTACATGATTTTTGGCATTCTGATTTCTCCCTTTTCTAAGATTTAGACCTTCAAGCTTATCATGCTTGTACCTGGCCATTTGTATTCCGCCACTTTGCCTTATGTTCCTCTATAATTTTTCGAATCATGTTGTACCTTTTTATCTCCCATTTCATATTCTCCATTTTACATACCGTCGTTATGGATTCTTGTTCAACCGATATGTAGAATTTCATTGGCCTTCCTTGGATAGGTGACACAAGCACATGTGGACTTGACAAATAAGTCTTCAGGTTATCAAAAGCCTTTTGATGTTCTTCCTTCCAGATGAAGTCGTTTTGATTTTTCAGCTTTTAAACAGGCGAAAAAGCTTTCGTTTGCCTTGCACAATTGGAGATAAAACGTTGAGCATTTTAATTGTTGACAATGGTCTTCTTCTTTAAGTGATTTGACCACTATATCATCTACATAGACTTCAACAAATTCGCTTATCATGTCATGAAAAATTAAGTTCATCGCTCTTTGGTAGGAGGGCCGTAGCATTTTTCAGGCCGAAATGCATGATTTCCCATTCAAAGCATCCCAAGGCTCAAGGGCACCTAAAGGCGGTTTTATGCATGATGTGTGCTAATTGCAAGTGTAAGATATTGCATCCAAGTAATAAAGTGGACTTTTTGAGTCCGAATATTGAACTCACACAGATTGTAATTAAATGTCGAAATTGTTAGTCTAGTCTTATTTGAAAGGTAGAATTTATGGATTTGGAAGGGAACTAAACTAAAAATCAAAATAAAAGAAAAGAAATTTAAATAATATTCTAAACTGACGTTTATAAGTGTTGGGATATCCGATTTCACATAGTCAATACTCTTAATTTCAATCATCTAGTTTTATTCCTATTATAGTGCTCGATCGAATTCACTTATGCACATGAAATTCCCCTCTCGGATTGTGAAAACACCCATTAAATCATGAATTAGACATGAATTAATTCATGTATTAAATACAAAATAAAATCAACACATGCAATTAAAGTGCAAAACTATAGATATAGAATTAAAAGTGTAAAACCTGTTGCATCCAATATCCGAACTTTGTAATTAACAATTCATCAATAAAGAAATAAATATGCAGTAAAATTAAATATTACGCATGTTGAGTTTATCGTATTAACAAGAGAAGAGGAAGTCTTGCACCAAGAATTCGCTCCCCGTTGATAATCTTCAGTCCCCAAGCCTTTGTCTTGATCTTTGCCTCCAAGAATTTAATGATAGAGCAATGAATTATGTGGTTGGAAGGCTGTGCAAAGGTCCCCAATTTCGTGCATAAGAAGTTTATTGCTTTCAGTACCTTAATTTCCTTTTGTTACATTCTTGGAGGTTAGGTCTATGTCCTCCTCCTTCCATGTACTATTTAATTTTAATGTTAGCTCCTGGCCCGCATGAGGATAAACTTTGAATGGCTCAACCTAATAAAAAAATAGGTCGGAGGGTGGTTTAGTGTTTTTCCTTAACTTGCTGACAAACGAGACAATGCTGAATATAATCTGTCACCTCCTGACTCATACCAACCAACCAAAAATGTTTCATAAAATCTCGAGCCTTCTTAGTAGTTCCAGGGTAAATTGAGTAAAGAGTGTTATGAGTTTCTTTCATAATTTCTTGTTTCAACTCATTATTGTTAGGGACAACTAATTAACTACCATGCCGAAGAGTACCATCTATTTATGATAATAAGATCAGTGCACTTTCCCTCAGTAATCTTGATAAGAACTTTTAATATTCAAAGGTCCTCAGACTGTTGAGCTTTGATCTTCTTAAGAAGTGTCAGTTCCAAAGTCATGGAAAGATAACCTAATTTACCTTTAGGAATGATTTCTAAATCAGGCATTTGAATATCTACTAGCAGGTAGCTATTGTTCTTGACTTTTTTCTGCTAAGTGAGTCGGCCATAACATTAGCCCTGCTAGGATGATAGTTAATTACACAGTCATAATCCTTTAAAAATTCCAACAATCTACGTTGTCTCATGTTCGGTTACATTCTAAGTGAAGTAGTATTTGAAGCTTTTATGATCGATGTACATCTAACATCCGACCTTGTAAGGATAGTGCCTCCATTTATTTAATGCAAATATGACACCTACCAACTTGAGATCATGAGTTGAGCAATTCTTCTTGTACTCTTTTCACTTTCCTAGAAGCTTAAGCAATCACTTTCCATGTTGCATAAGAACACAATCGAGCACTTTGAATGAAGCATCGTTGTAGATTACAAAACCTTCATTACCTTGTAGGATTGTTTAGATGGGCGCAATTTTCAACCGTGTCTTTAACTCCTCAAAGCTCAGTTCACAATCCACGCTTCATTAAAATGTCGTATCCTTTCTGGTCAATTTGGTCAAAGTCGACTCAATCTTAGAAAATCCCTCAACGAATCTCCAATAGTAACTAGCTAACCTAAAGAAACTACAAACATCTCTAACATTAGAGGCATCAACCGATTTCCTCAATCTTACTCAAATCAACTGTATTTGGTAATGTCATATTTCGTTAATCCAAACAGCATCACTAATAAGTCATAATGCCCATATCTGGTATTGAAAGCTGTATTTGGAATGTCATATTCTCTGATCCTCAACTGATGGTAACCAAAGCGTAGATCAATCTTAGAGAAATACCCCGTACCTTGAAGCTGATCAAACAAATCCTCAATCCTTGGAAATGGATATTTATTCTTTATTGTAACCTTGTTCGGCTCTCTATAGTCTATGCAAAGTCTCATGGATCCATCTTTCTTCTTCACGAATAACACATGAGCACCCCATTGTGAAAAATTAGGTCGAACAAAACCCTTGTCCATGAGATCCTATATCTGCTTCTTGAGCTCTTTAAGTTCGGCATGTGTTATCCAATATGGTTGCTTGGATACTGAAGTTGTCCGAGGCAATAAATTGATGATGAATTAAATCTCCCTTTAAGGTAGTAGATCATAAAGGTCATCTAGAAACACATCTATATATTCTTGAATGATTGAAATTTGTTCGAGGGAAGGGTCTGTCTTAGGAACCTCAGTTACTGCATATAGGTAAGCCTTACAACCCTTATTCATCAACTAAAGACCCTTCATCATAGGTACCATCAGAATAGAATGTTTCATCTCAACCCAAACAAACCAAAAAGGGGTTTCATTAATGGTTCAAACACCACCTTCTTATCATGATAGTCAATTAAAGCAAGATATTATGATAACCATTCGATTCCAAATATGACATCAAAATCATAGATATCTAGTGTTACGTATTCTATCATCCACCCTTCCCAATAATTATGATTTGGCTCTCAACACATATTTTGAGTTCAACCTTGCTCTAGACGGTGTTGACAATCAAACTTGAGTCTCTAGTCACGCAAATGGAAAACTCAATTCCTCAATAAATGTGGGACTAGCAAATGAGTGGTTAGCACCATAATGAAACATGATAGTAGCAAGTACGTCACATACATACATAGTGCTTGACACTACATTCCATGCACCCACAACTTCTTGCTTTGACAATGTCTACACTCATGCATGCGCAGTCTTCATGACTAAAAGTACCATTCATATTCGCTTCTCATTAACATAACCTAGACTTGTCATAAACACTAACAACGTGCTTAAATTTTCACTTACAACATTACATATTAACCTTTAGAAATGTACAACAGTAACAATACTCAAAACATTAATTAGTAATCAACAATCTAAACAAAATTAACCTTACCAGATGATCAATGAGGATATACTAGACGCGTAACTCAGTATCCGAACCTTTTCAAATAAGTTTTTAAAGTGTACATAATTACTTTTAAAAATTTCAGCTCTGATACAACCAAACGTAACACCCCAAATTTAGAATCCTAATCCTAGAAGTTCTAACTTCCTTTCACTTTAAATGTAGAAAAGATGTGGGAGAATCAAAAGATGCTTACTCCACAGATTTTTACAAATTACTAGTGCATAATGTGGGAGAATCAGAAGATCAGTTGGTAGGGAGCTACATTGGTGGGTTATGATTGAATTTGCAGGATGTTCTTAACATGTTTTTGCCAGTATCTGTGTTTGAGCCTCATCAACATGCACTACGGGCTGAAATTTAGCAATTGCTTCATTTGGGAGTTGGCAATTCTAGTGGTCAGACTAGTGGTCGCCGTCAACAAGCCCCCAAATCCAACATCTAGTTTGTTCCAATCTCCCATCTCAGGGGTTGGGGCATTGATAAAAACACTCGGCCTCTGACTTCTCCAACTGTGACTTTGATTTGTTGGGCTCCTACTCGTGGACGAGTGTGGTAGTCAGTGTTTTGGTTGTGGCGATTTTGGCCATTTGAGGAGGGACTATCCATCTCATGGTCAAACACACCTAGGTTTGTTGTTTGGAGAAGCGACCCAAACAAATATTATCAATCCTATCATTGAGGTGGATGAGGTTGAAGAAGTCGAAGTGGTACTTACAGGGGACACGGGACCTCTATTTCTGCTGCAGCAGACGCGCCTTGCACCTAAGGGGTCGTCTATAACTTTGCAGTAAAACAATATTTTACAGTATACATGTACCATTAGGGGAAGAGTGTGCAAGTTCATCATCGATTCTGGCTTTTGTTAAAACATAATGTCAGAAGTTGCTGTGCAGAAGTTGCAATTGACCAAGGAAACCCACCCTGCTTCTTATAGCTAGGCATGGTTGAGAAAAGGTAATGAAATTTGTCTTACTAGAAATGCATTGGTACCTTTCTCATTTGGCAATGTGTAACCATGGTAGTGTTTGGTGTTATGTAGTACTTATGGACGCGTATCATCTGTTGGGTTGACAATGGAAATTTGATCGGGATGTGTGTCATGAGGAACGGAGGAACGCATATACTTTCACCTTTCCAGGTAAGAAGATTGTATTACTACCCTCTAAAGATATTCCTTGTGTCTCTTTAGTAGGGGACAATAATAATCTACTTTCTAGATCCTTGTTTGTTCGTGAGATGTTGACTGAGGGTGTTGCGTTGTTTTTAGGAGGAACTGAGGCGACTTGTGTAGCGACCGAGAATTTTTCAGTTGATTAAATATTTAATTTCTCAAAAACGTGTCGCTATAATTTAACCTATTTTTAAATTAAAGCATGTTCGTCTAGCCATATTGATTATTTCAAGCCAATAAAATATTATTTGAGTCCAATTCGATTTCTAGTCCAATTTCATATTTTTAAATGTTGTCCAAGTCCAAATTAATTTGAGTTCAAAATTATTATTTATTTTAAATCCAAATTATTTTAAGTCTAAAATTTCAAAGTACAATTTTATTATTATCTAAATTTATTTTTCATCCAAGTTTTATCTTTTAAACAATTATTAAGGTATTCTCTTTTATTCGCACTTGTATTCTTGTATCCCAAATTTTTACAATCTTATTCTAAATCAAATTTTCCATATTCAACGTTTCACAATTCTATTCCAACTGTAATACTTCCCATACCAATCTATATATATACACATACATTCTCCATCAACATTCACGTACATAATCATCTTCTTGGTAAGATTGCACAGTTCAATTCATGCAGAAAATCATCAACATTTCTCAAAGTTCAATTTCTCTTCTCAAAAAGTTCAACCGAACCACGAACCTCAACCAATGTTGAGCCTCAAACCTCTAATCAGTATCCCACAATCTGCAAATTTCAACTCCATTGATTCACTACCTTCATCCACACAAAACCCAATCAACAGAATGCAACCACCCAATCCACCGCCGTTATACACCACCACAACCAACAGCATCCATACACCGAGCCACATCATAACCATCGCCAAACCCTCCACTACCTTCCTCAAACATCCACTCAATCAACACCAATACCACCAAGAAACAAACCCAAGAAAAACACACAAACCAATAAACCCAATACCTTACCTCAGCCCATTCTGGAAGTTACCACCGGAGAAATTCCCAAAACCGCAACTTTCAGCCTCGGTTCCTTTCGGTTCTTAGCACCCGAAATCGCCTAGTCCTCCTTCTGCCGCCCAATACACCCGCCGTTGTTACCACCCCTTGATGGCTGCATCACTGCCTGCAAACGCCGGTGAAGGCACCGACAGCTTCGTCCCCAACCTGCAACCTCTCGCTCACTCGGTTCAAATGGACAGAGATAAAGGGATTTCTTTTTTTTAAAACGGGTTTTGATTTTACAAATTTATCTCTTAGCCCTCAAGTTTTAAAAATATTTATTTCAGCCCCTTGTCTTAAAAGAGCTTTATTAATCAGCCCTCAAGTTTTGAAAGTCTTTTTATTCAGTCCCTGTAGTTTTTGAAATGTTTTATTTAGCTCTAAAGTTTTGCAAATCATTTATCTCAGCCCCAACTATTTTGAAAAATAAATTTTTTAGTACCCTAAAGATATTTAAAACATATGAGTCAACCCAATAGTTTTCAAAATCATTTATTTTGGTCTCAACTCTTTTAAAATTGCAACTATGTTTAATTTTCAATTTAAACCCTAAACATTTATTCTTCTTTTAAAAACTCTTTCATTTTAAAAAACCTTTGAATTCCAAAATACTAGTTTAAAATTTATTTTCTTATTAGCTAGACGAAGCGTTCAGAGATTTAAAAGAATAAAGTGATTATTCCCGCTCAACTTTCAAACGTGTGAATTAAGGTAGACTCGCCTCCACTAATTAGTTTAAATTATAATTGCATGTATTATGTGATTTTATGTGATTTATATGCATTTAATGCAAGAGATGAGACGAGACGAGATTATGATGTTGTTATGCATAACTTACGTGCTTTAATGCATGAGACAAGACCACCCACACCCTATATTTTTAAAGAGCCTATGATTTTTAAAAATAAAAGAGCCTATGACGATGATGATGTCACTGTATAAGTTGCATAATTATGTATTCAATTATTCTATAGATTAATTATTGGTGATGAGTCTACTGAGTATTTTTATGAAATGCTCATTCATTTTTTTTTTTTTTTTAAAACGTTTACAGATACTTGAGATGGAGGCACGTGATGGACATGTTGGCAATAATAATTTAATAATAGAAAGTTTATTTTCAATTTTTGAATGCTACCAAATTTTATATCTATATTAAATGATTTTTTGTTTAGAAAATAATGAGCGATTTCAATTGTTATTTCAAGAAATTCCAAATTATTAAATTTTATTTTCCATTTGGTTTTATTTAAATGATGTAAATTATGAGAAAAATTAATTATTCTTCTGCTAAATCATTATTTTAAAAGTTAGATAAGACGATGACGTGATGAACCAGGTGTTTAGAACTCGGGGCGTTACAACTTGAGTATCGATAGTTCCCATGGTAATCGAGGGGGTAGGTCTTCACCCCAAAGCTATTGCCTTGGCGTTTGAATTTCACAATGTATTCCCAGAAGACCTACCGCTGGGTTTGCCTCCTTTCCGGGATATACAACACCAGATTGACTTGATACCTAGTGTATCACTATCTAACCATATGCATATTATCGAATGAGCCTGGCTGAGTACAAGGAGTTGAGGAGGCTGATGGAGGAGTTAGTTCAAAAGGGTTATATCAGAGAGAGTCTCATCCCATGTGCAGTACCCACACTTTTGGTGCCAAAAAATGATAGGATTTATCGGATGTGTGTAGACAGTAGAGCCATCAACAAAATAACAGTCCGTTATCACTTTTCAATACCAAGGCTTGATGATTTACTTGACCATTTTGCAGGAGCTGATTGACTTGAAAAGCGGTTGCAGCCAAGTCAAAGTCCACACTAGTGATGAGTGGAAAACAACGTTTAAGACAAGGGAGAGATTGTTTGAGTGGTTTGTTATGCCCTTCGGATTATCCAATGCACCGAGCACGTTCATGGAGGTAATGAACCAAGCACTACATCCATTTATGGGTAAGTGTGTTGTTGTATACTGTGATGATATCTTAGTTTATAGTGCGTCAAAGGAGTCTCATTGTAAACATTTGCGGGAGGTTTTTCCTATTTTACACTAGGGGAAATTTGTTGCAACCCCTCATAAGTGGGTAATTTTTACTGATACAATTTTGTTTCTTGGATATGTTTTGTCTGCCAATGGGGTGAAAGTTTATTCTGCTAAGGTTAATGCGCTCCGACAATGGACAACTAGGTTATCTATTTTCACATATTTAAGAGGTTCTTCATGAAATAAGAAATGCATTTGTTTTCTTAAGTACAATCCATTGTCGAATTATTGTTCTTACGTGTTGTAGATTTGATATACATCACATAATGAATTCAGTAAACCTAGTAAACTTACATTGAGTAAAATGGTATAATTTAACTAAACATATCTATTCATATAAAATACTCCACTCACTTATAATGAAGTCAAATAATTAACTACAGATGTATTCAAATTAAATAACATATCCCACTCACTTATAATGAATCATGTAATTCACATAAATATATCCAACTTACACCATTAATCAAATACTTCAAATAAACATATTTGACTCATATCATTGATCAGATACTTCAATAAGCGTATTCGAATAAAAAATAATTGGATAATAGATCCATGAACGGCTTCTAATATAGTTTTCTTTAACTGGAAGTCCCTTGACTAGCTTTCCACGAAGTATGTGAAGATATATGTATAAAAATCCTAGTATTTGAAACCCCACTAGTTGTGTATTATGTCATTAAAAAGATCATCAAATATGAAGTTCAACAGACTTTACAGATATGAGATCGGAGTTATAGAACAAAAGTTAGGCTGCCTAACTGTCCATTTGGTGTTGACACCAACTGTTTTGATGTTGACACCAAACTATGAGAAAGTCATTTTTCATCATTTCAAGTCCAAGTGTCAACACAAAAGTAGGTGTGGACACCTAGCATATATTCAGAAACTAAAACTTCATTTTGTCGATTACTTTGATCCAAAACCATATATTTTGATAAGGGGCTTTGATAAAACATGTACGGAAATGAAAAGGATGAATTAAAACGGATTGAAACATAGTTTTAGCATGAATTCCTTACCTAGGGTTTTGAAGATGAAGAACAGTTTTTAAAGAGTTTCTTGCTTTGATTTTCAGTTGAGAAGTTTTGTTTCAAAACATTAGCTATTTATAAGACTATGTGGATGCACGGAAAAGGAAGAAAGCTTCGTTTGTAGATCTTTCATGTTACTTGGAGGTTAAGGTTCGAGTAGACTCTTATCTTTGAAGCAAGAGGTGTAAAGTCTTGCACATGAAGGGAGGAGGTGGACATCATAGATTAAGTGTTGAGGTCTACAAATGTAGCAGTGGAATATGATGCAATTCCTTTTGGGAAACATGAGAAAAACTAGGAATAACAACATAAACAATAGGAAAGATTTAAATTCAGAAAATAACAATAACCAAGAATAACAATAACGGAAAAAGAAACGATAGATTAGATAATAGGACCTTAACCCAACAATCATGATGCAATAAATCGACAATGCGGAATGAAGAACCAAAGTTGTCGAACACCACAACAGATGCCAATTTCCTTGATAAGTTTGGTTAGAACACCACAAATATTAAAAAATATTTGATAAGTTCAATGGTGTTCTTGAAGAACAAGAAAAGGTAAAAACTCCACCTTTCAAAGAGAAAAACTCTCAATTCAATATCAATGTCAAAGTTAACTATTTAACCATCAAAACAAAACATGATATAAGGTAAAAATGCGTCTAAAACTAACCTAGCCACACTAGGGTTTAGAAATATAATTATGAAATAAATTAGAATGGAAATTAAACATGAATTTTGAAAATTTTGTTCCGCTTCAACCGCATGACCGCGCAGGAAAACCTATTGCAATCGCTGGATACGCCTAAGACTCTGGGGTGAATTTTTATGATATCACGTGATCGTGCCTGTTTTTGCCTCATGCAATCACGTAGTGGTTCCGACTGCACCAATTTTCCATCCTTCGAAGTGACTTGGTTTGACTTGATTCTCGACTCAGTCCCAATATGAAACTTGCTCATTTTTCTTTGTAGATTGTTGTTGCATCATCCGTATCTTGATTTTTCCTTTGACCTCCTACCTTGGATCACATCATTTCCCTCTCTTGAAAAAGATTTGACCTCGAATCTACAACTTGTCCAATCTTCTTGTAACTTCTACAATTGTTGGCTATGGGAACATGCTTGTGCTTGGGGTTGTCCGTTAACCATTTAGGCTGTTCTTCCTTACACGTGACTTTCTTCTTGGCTTTAAATTTATGATTTGATTTTGGTACATGCAAAATAGAATTAACGAAACTAGGGAGGGAATTATTAGCATGGTTAAGTTCAAGGCATGGACCCTCGTACATCAACCGTTGTACAAAAAGGCTCATTTTGTGGCTAGATTCTCCTTTGTTTTTCTTTTTTCACTCATACTCTTTTTTTTGAGGTTGTGGCATCAACTCTCTTATTTTTCCCCTTCAACTCACTTTTTATTTTCAATTGATCCTCTTGGACCTCTTTAGGTGATAAAGGAGCAAGAGTGATCTTTTACCCCACCCATCACAAAGGAATATTGGTTTTTAAACCCATCATACACCACCCTCCTATCATGTTTCCATGGCCTTCCCAATAAAATAAGCCTAACATACATAGGCACCACATCACAAATAACTTCATCATTATAACTCCCAATGGTAAACTTGACATTAACTTGTTTGTTCACCTTAATTTCCCCCAACTTGGTCAACCATTGCAATTTATAAGGATTAAGATGTTTCACCTTAGGCAATCCCAATTTCCAACCAACATCGTACTAACTACATAAGCACAACTCCCCCCGGTCAATCACCATTCCAGAAACCTTTTTACCCACCAAACAGCTAGTGTGAAATAAGTTATCCCTTTGTTCATCAACCTCATCTACTTTAGCTCTAGAACTTAGGACATGCCTATTAACAAGCGAACCTTTCAAAGCATAAGTCAATGCCTATTGACAAGCGATCCTTTCAAATCATAAGTCAATCCTTCATCATCACTACTACTAGCCCCAATATCTACTATTTTAGGCATCCCTTTAAATTCATTCTCTGAGCTAATTTCCCCATTATCACGCATAATCAATACCCGTTTATTTGGGAATTGAGATGCTATATGACCCAAACCCAAACACTTAAAGAATTTAATATTCATATCCTTAGTAGGTTGAGAATCAGAAATTTTTTACCTTTTATTGAAGGTTCCTCCCTCCCTTTCAGGACATGATCATCATTGTGTTCCCGCCTTGCTTGTAATGTAGGATAAGATCCAAGTGAATGTCTTGCTTTCCCCCTTTCAGTTTCCTTTCCACCTTCATTTTCATAAGCACCATGTCTTCCATCTCTACATAATGATGTAGTTCAATCACATTATCAATATCCCTGTTCAACCCACTCAAGAACCAAGCCATAGTTGCCTCCCGGTCCTCCACAATATTGGCCCTAATCATGGCTACCTCACTCCTAGAACCTTGTGTAAGTCCCCTGTTTAACCTTTGGTAAATATCCCTATGGTAGTGACTTAGGACAAACCTCTTCCTCATTATGGCCTTCATATCAACCCATGTATCCACTAGTCTTTCACTATTCCTTCTCCTACCCATCACTAATTGATCCCACCAATTTATTGCATAGTCAGTGAACTCCACCACAACCAATCTAACCTTTTTTTCCTCCGAATAATTATGACACTCAAACATCAACTCCACATTCTTCTCCCAATCTAAATAAGCCTCTGGGTCACTCCTTCCATGGAAAGGTAGTATGGTAATTTTTATACTTCCTAGATTATCATCCACTTCATCCCTATTCTCATGCCTCCTTCCATGACCCCTTTCACACCTATAACTCCTTTCACTCCTTCTTCCCACACTAGCCATTGATGAATGAACACTTTCTCATCCACTATCAACCCTTTCTTCATCAAACCCATATCCAAACTGATGATTGTTTCTCCTCCTATGCTCCCTCTCATCACCTCTCCTAACTCTATGTAGCGACCAAGATTTTTATGAAATAAATAATTATTTTAATATTTAGAAAATTGTATCGCTACTATTTCACCCATTATTTTGAAGTTAACGCCGCGACGTGTTCGTCTAGCCAAGTCAAGAAATATCGAATTTGTTCGATTTTAAATTAAAATCCGAATTTCTAAAATTATATTATTTTAAGTATTATTGTCAAAAGCATTTTAAATTCCATTTTCTTATTTAAATTATTTAAGTCCATAATATGCAATTCAATTTTTATCTCAAAATTATTTATTTCTCAAATGTATTTTTCAGTCCAAAATATATCTGTTTTGAATACATTTTTTAATCGAAGTTAGTGCAATAATTATCATAACCAAAATTCCCATACTTTACACCATTAACCTAATTTGCAACCCACGTTTTTCTTCCTTTCCATTCATTTATCTAATCACAAAGCCAAACCCACTCAATGAATGATTCCCCTCCCCAAATTATGATGTTCCCCATTCATCAATTCTTTTTCTTTTTTTTTTTCCATCATGTTTTTCAATTTAAGCAATCAACTGATGAACCATGGACATACAATCCACCCTCAATTCTGTACCAACACCAACCCCAATTTTATCTCCACCAGCAGCAGCCACCTCCTCGATCAGAAACCATCAGCAGCCACCATTTACCACAGCACCACAACATTGAATTCCAGCCACTTTCTGCAAACCAACCATCACTCTGGTTCCTTCCAATTTCATTTCAGCCTAGCAGCTGTTCCATTCCAGCAAACTCAATCACTGGCCACCAATCTACCGCCTATCACCATACACTGCCCTCTACCATCGTCACCATCACCACCCAACACAGTCTGCATTCCCAAATCCTAATCAACCCAACTGCCATCAACCAATCGAGTCTCTGACCAACTCCAATTCAGTGCCAAAGCCCCAAATCAAAATAAAACCCAAAACAAAAACCAAGAATCAATTTACCCATAGCACTTACCTCGAACTCCAATCAGTTTTGACCGGAGTTCCACCGGAAATCGCATCTCCAAACTCAGCCTCCAGTGTCTAGGTTTCACATCAAATTCGCTCCAAATCGCTAACCATTTACTGAACCAGTCACTGCCACATGATGTCCGAACCACCGCCGGAGTTGCGCCGGCAGTAGACCGGATATTTCTCAAATCCACCAGTTTCAGCCGCAACTCTCTGTCTCTCGTTTTCTCTCGAAATTCTCTGATCTGAAACGTAAAGGAAGAGAAGATATATTTGATATTATATTTAACTTTCAGAAATTACAGCTTGGTCCCTGAAGTTTTTAAAGTTATTTCAAATCAGTCCCTATGTTTTAAAAAGGTTTTATTTCAGTCCTTTCAGCTTTTAAAATCAGCAATTTCAGCCCTTAAGTTTTAAATGAGTTTTAATCAGCCCTTTCATTTTCAAAATCTGATCACTTCAGTCCCTGCTGATTTACTTTTAAGCTCAAGTTTCAAAAGTATCTATTTTAATCCCTCAACTTTCAAAGTATCTATTTTAGTCCCTGAACTTTCAAAAGTATTCATTTTAGTCCCTCAACTTTCAAAACATCAATTTTAGTCCTCAAATTATAATTTATCATTTTGAACTATATATTCGATAGACTAAAGTGACTTATTGGCTAAGACGAAGCGTACGGAGAATTCAAAGAAATTGAAGTCATTCCCGCTCAACTTTGCACTCGTCGGATTTGAGGTAGACTCGCACTTATTAATTGATTTAAATTATGATTTCATATGAATGTCATGTGACTTGTGAAAGTCAATTTTTAAGAAAAGCACGTATGTTTTTATGAAAGGTAAATATACCTTATGTTTTTATGAAGAGTAAGTATGTTTTTATGAAAAGAAAATATACTTTATGTTTTTACGAAAAGTAAGTATACCCTATGCTTCACGAAAATGTTTTTTTTTGGATCATTGCTATGAAATCAATCTACCAAGATTGTTATGGGTCCCATATGATAAGTTATGATATGTTAAGGGGACCGGAGTTTTAGTAGCGCTACACATAAGAATTCTTGCCACCTAAGTTCGGTAACATTCTTGTGTCTCCTATGTTTATGAGGATTTGCCACGAAGTTCGGTAAAATTCCTATGTTTCCATATGTTTATGAGGATTTGCCACCTAAGTTCGGTAAAATTCCTGTCGCATATGTTTATGAGGATTTCGATCCTATCTTATGTTATGATGCAATTGATCCCTATGAATTTCAGAAAATTATGCTTGGTATACTTACTACATAAGAATTCTTGCCACCTAAGTTCGGTAAAATTCTTATATTTATGAGGATTTCGATCTTATCCTATGTTATGATGAAAACTTACTGTTATTATGATTTTACTGCATAAGAATTCTTGCCACCTAAGTTCGGTAAAGTTCTTGTGTCTCCTTATGTTTATGAGGATTTCAATCCTATCTTATGTTATGCTTTCAAAAGAAATTATGCTTGGCATAATTAAAATGTTTTTATAAGTATATGGTTTTCAAAGAGCTGTTTTCAAAGAGCTATTTTCAAAGAGCCTATGATTTGCAAAATATGTCCCGTGCTGTAATGCACAATATGAGTTTTATCAAGAGCCGTTTTATAAAGAAGCTCTATCAATGCCCGTTTTATAAAGAGCCGGGATTTATGTGTTTAATCATCTTATAAATTAAATTAATTTGCGATGAGTCTACTGAGTATTTCCCCCATGAAATACTCACCCTACTTTTTAACAGTTTTGCAGATTTCGGAGACGGTGGCGAGCGATGAATGATGGTGGCAATAATCGTTAAACGGTTGAAAGTTTGACGTTAATGATTTCCGTATTTTCCAAACATCGAATAATTTAGAGAAGTTCATTTATTTGAGAAATTATGACATTGTCAATTTCTTTACAAAATTAATGGTTCGATTTACTATTTCAAATGGTTTCATAAATGTTTTCAATTTTATCGGCCATTACAGTTTATTTAATGTTGCCAAAAATGAATTTCAATTATTTCTTCCGCAAAAATATTATTCGAAAAAATTTAGACAGAAAATGACGTAGTGAATCGGGTATACGGAACTCGGGGCGCTACACTCTAGGACTCGAACTCACTTCGCATTTTAGCAATATTTTCATCATTCTTATCCATTCTAATCACCAATCTCTCAAGTTGCTCATGTATAGTTACGTTTACATCAACATCATTTCTACCCATCCTATTCATACCTTTGGGTTATTTGTAGTGATTCATTGATGAGGCTGTTGACTCCCTCCTTTCAATTCATTTGTTGTCCCCTATTGATGACGATGATGCAAATTCTCCCCTTTAAGACATGGTTAATAACAAGAAAAAAAATTAAAATTTTCCTCGTGTATATAATTCTCACTCGTGTATCACTCTTATTCCCTTTTTAAGTACTCCAACGAACAATCCAAGAACTTCAAGTATAGGAAGGACAAGAGATGACACGGATACGAATAAGAAAATTTGGAAATTGAGGAAATTTTCGGAATATTTGGAAAATAATGAATTTTCAATTTTTTATTAAATCCGAAATTTGACTACGAGCAAGGTAAAAAAAAAAAGAACTGAATTCAGATAAGAATTGAATAAAATAAACACTTTTGAAATTTTGTTGGATTTTTATGTGTATAAAAGACTGGAAAACTATGAATAGCACGAAGAGCACAAGAAAAAAAGAGAAAACCAAGAAAATCAAGGAATATCAAAAACTGAATTTAGATCCAAGTTCTGATACGACCTGATGCGATTCCTTTTGTGAAATGCAACAAAAAAGTGGAATAACAACACAAACAATATGAAAGATCTAAATTCAGCAAAAATAACAAGAACCCAAAAACAATAATGGAAAAAGAAACGATAGATTAGACGATAGGACATTGACCCAACAATCACGACGTGATAAATCGACGATGCGGAATGAAAAACCAAAGTTGTCGAATGCCACAAATATTCAAAAACATTTGATAAGTTCAATGGTGTTCTTGAGGAACAAGAAAAGGGAAAAACTCCACCTTTCAAAGAGAAAAACTCTCAATTCAATATCAATGTCAAAGTTAATTGTTCAATTATCAAAACAAAACATAACATAAGGTAAAAACATGTCTAAAACTTACCTAGCCACACTAGGGTTTTGAAATAGAATTATTAAATAAATTAAAATGGAAATTAAACAAAAATCGCGAAAATTTTGTTCCTCTTCAACCGCGCGATCACAAAGTAAACTTGTCACAACCGCGTAGAGACGCCTAAAACTCTCAAGTGAGTTTTTGATGATGTTGTACGATTGCGCCTATTTTTGCCTCACACGATGGCATAGTGGTTCCGGTTGTACCAATTTTCCTCCTTCAAAGTGACTTGGTCCGACTTGAATCTTGACTAGGGCCCAACAAAAACTTGCCCATTTTTCAATGTAGGTTGTCGTTGCATCGCCCTGTAGCTTGATTTCTCTTTTGACCTCCTACCTTGGATCACATCAGAATATCTAGGAGATACCTCATGCAAGGTTACTTTAAGAATCCCAATTTTGAGAGGTCATTTTTGAAGTTAGATTTGGGAAAGTATATGAAGTCGAAATCTAGTGTTCTTAGTACCATTTGAAATTATTCAATGCATACTTTCACATGCACTTTACCATGCCTGAAAGGGTGATAAGTGTATTTTATATACTTATTTATCTGTCAAGATTAGGATATTATATTGGTTTTCTTGAATAAACTCTACTTAGTTGTTATTTATCATTTTTTCAGGTTTTATCCCAAAAATAAAGAGAATTGAAGAATTGAAACTAAAACAATAAAATAGGATGAAAAGTGGAGCTATAATATGCAAATGGAGGATGATACAGTCAACTGAAATGTAATGGAGGTGCAAAAGTTGAAGAAAGAAAGAAGAAGTTAGAGTGTACAATTGAAGAAATCAAGAGAAGAAAGGACTCAATTGAAGACATTTAGAAGTATGGGGACCAAGTTGATTAAATCAGAAGTTGAAGATTTGAAGTGCAATTAAAGATTGAGGACCTACTAAAACAGATTGAAAAGATGGAAATCACATAACTAATCGATCGCAATTAAAGATTGAAGTGCAATTAAAGATTGAGGACCTACTAAAACAGATTGAAAAGATGGAAATCACATAACCAATCGATCGCTCGAAGTTATACCAAGCTATAACTTGAACCTCTTCGAAATTAATAGAACCGAAAATGACATAACCAAGTGATCGTCAAGGTTTCTACCAAGCAATCGCTTCGCTTTCCACCTGGGACGATTCATGGGCCTGAAACTTGACTTTTTACCCAAAATTTCTTTTTATTTACCTAGTTTCATCTGATTTTCGGGACAAGCAGTAGAGGGGCGAATTTCTTTAGAACCATAGGTGCCTCCCTTCATCTAATTCCTTCAGAAAATCAACAAAGCTTGGGAGATTTCTTGGTGCAAGAGGATGTTTGGCTTTGGTTCTCCTCAAATCCGGGTTTTGTTTGTGTTTTTATTTATTTATTTTTCATTCAATTTATATGAGTAACTAGTTTAATAATCGGGATTGATGATGTAGACTTCATGTTTTTAGTTTAATTTTAATTCTCATGTTGGTGTTTTGATGTTCATAAATTGATTTTACTATTGGTTTTAATGCTTGAATTAATTAGATACTAGTTCATGATTTTATTATTGTTTCCATAATCCGAGAGGCGTGTTAACAATTAGATCACTTAGTAAAATCTGGCAATTTCAACAAAAAGATAGAGATATGAATTTGTGGTTGCATGTGATCATTAATGAATTTCTAGGAGATTTTATGCATCTAGCCAAAGAAAACTCTGACCCTCTGTAGAGATACACAATTGAATTAGTTAAATAGGCCTAATTTGAACTCCGGAAAGGTAAATTAGATATATGCATGAATTCGATCAAATACAATTTTAGAAAACAACTTGAGATGCAAAATTAAGCTAGAATATTACTTTGAAATTGTTACTTCCAATATTCTTTTAATTGTTAGAAAACATCCATTCCTTTAATTTTATTGTTCTTTGCAATTAATTTAATTTTCTATATCTTTTAGTAATTTGAATTGGCTAATTCTAGAATTCCTAAATTTTATTGTCATTATTTCATTCTTTTACTTTTCAATTTCATCGTATAGTTTAGGCCTTTAATTTAGGAATCTTTGGAATGAAGTGAATTGATAACAAACAAACTAGTCCCTGTGGCATTGACAACTCGGACTCAAAGTCCACTCTATTACTTGTTAACGATATCAAATACTTGCAATGTTCAAACGAACAAGTTTTTGGCGCCGTTGTTAGGGACTATATTTTGTCGCTTCAATAGCTCTTTCTCAAAATGTAGCACCACAAAACAATCAAGTAAATGAACCGAACTTTCAAGATGACAATGTAGAAGACCTTCCTATGGGTCAATTCTTGACACCGGTTGCAACTGCAAACCACTCTAGTATATTATGTTTGCCTTTTAGAAGGAATGACTTCCAATTAAGAGTTGATTTAATAAACCTCTTCAGTAATAATCTCCAATTCTTTAAAAAGGCACATGAGGATCCCAATACTCGTGTCGCAAAGTTTGGGAGAAGGTGCCTGAATTTCCAATTTCAGGACATAAACGATGATATCATTCGTTTGAGACTATTTCCTTACACCCTAGGGGATAGTGCCTTGGAGTGGCTTAATTCTCAACCAGAATTTAGATAACCATATGGGATGACCTAGCTCAAAAATTTTGTAAGAAATATTTCTCACCTGCTAAGGTCACTAAACTAAAATTTGAGACATCTACTTTTCAACAACTAGACGGTGAGAACTTTCATGAATCCTAGGGTAGATTTTCGGATCTCCTTCAAAAATACCCATATCATGGATTTAATAAATCCCTTCATGTTCAGTAATTTTACTCTGGGTTGTCACCACAATACAAATCTATAGTGGATTCATCAGTTGTTGGGTCCATTACTAATAGAAGTGTCAACCAAGCATGGGAGCTATTCAAACTCATTGCAAAAACTCATACCATGTTCCCATCTAAAAGAGTAGTACAAAAGGGAGTTGTTGGAGTGCATAATGTAGATGCATTGACTAATACAAATGCGCAACTACCTGCACTAACAAAAATGTTGATATGTTGTTTTCATCACAACATCAAGGAGTTAATGCTATTCAATCACATGTAGTATGTAATAATTGTAGTATGAACCATTCAACTAAAAACTGCATATTGTTGGCTTCAATAGAGGAGCATGTTAATTTTGTGCAAAACAATCATCAACAACAACAACAAAAAAACCGTATGCTCCTACTTACAATCCTGGTAGGAGAAAACACCCAAACTTCAAATGGTCTAACAATCAAAAAGAGTTTTACCAACAAATGCAAGATAAAAGAACAAGTTTGGGGAGAAATGTTTCAACAACACATGCAAAAGACTAAAGAACTGTTTGAACTGCATCAAGCAACCATTCAAAGTCATTCTGCTACAATTAAAGGGCTTGAAAATCAGATAAGCCGAATCGCTCAACAACTTTCTGAGCAAGCAGCTGGAACACTCCCAAGTAAAATAGTTGAAAATCCATGGGAACAAGTTAATATGATCTCTACATTGGAGATGAGAAAAATCTACACTCCAGCTTCTATAGTAACTATTGAGGATGTGCCATACATTTTCACAAATGGACATTGATAAGTGTATTTTATACACTTATTTATGTGCCAAAAGTAGGATTTTATATGTTTTGAGAATGTGAATGAGGCAAATAATGGAAAAGATGAGCTTTAGAATAATAATTGGAGCTAAACTCACCAAAATGGAAGTAGATGATGTCAACCAGGAAAGTCAAGAGGAGCTATGATGAGAATCGGGAAAGTCAAACCTCGATGCACGTACCCGTGGGACCCATGACGAGATCCGAAGCTGAAGAGGTTCAAGATTCGAGGCTAAACAATGTGAATAAATCAAGAAAAGCAAGTCGAGAATCAAGTTGGAGCCAAAAAGAAGACGAAATTGGAAACAACCAATTTCGGTCGACCGAAACTAATTCCGGTCGACCGAAAGTCTGCAGAGTTTTTTGAATCAAGCCTCAGTCAGTATCGGATGAGCAGAGGTCGACCGAAAGTCCAGTTTCGGTCGACCATGAGATCGACCGAAATAAGTTCAGTCGACCGAAACTTATCTTTCGGTCGACCGAAAGTCCTCCGAAATGAAATAGCGGGGTTTTTCTTGCAATTTCCACAAAAACGGGGTTTTTCTTGTAAATACCGAAATTGCACATTTTTCCCATTTTTTACATTATATTCTCATTTCTCTTCATTTTGTAAAAAAAACTTGGTTTGTTCATTAGAGAGCTCTTGAGAGCTAGGGCTTGAAGTCCCCCTTCTTGAGGTAAGGTTAAACCTCTTTGATCTTGTTATCTTCTTGGAATTTAATCAACTTTATCTTGAGTATTGTTATTCTTGTGTTGTTGTTTATTTTCCGCCACCTTGGAATTTGTTTAAGTGACCCCCATTGGGCTAGGGTTTGTTAATCCTTGAATTTTGGGTTAGAATTAAACTTGGGTTAAGGTGTTTATCCATTTATTTACCACTTTAGCTTTCTTGGGTTGGTATTAAAATTGTTGTGGGAATTTTCGGTCAACGCACCGAAGGGGTTCGCATCATTTGGTATCAGAGCTTGGCTCTAATTTGGTAAACTTATCTTTACTTTCTTGTTGTTGTTCTTGTCATTGTAAAAAAAAAAAAAAAAAAAAAAAGAGAGAAATCCGAAAATTGAGAAAAAAAAAAATTCCGAAAATTGAGAAAATTTGGGGAAAATCTATATATCCATGTGTATTTGTTGATTCTATGTATTGGGTATATTGATTGTGAGTTGTTGGGGGAATTCCATATTCATTCACTACAAAACCTACACTTTTCAAATTGTGTATTCAAAGTGTTTGATAAATTGTCCCAAAGAAAAATACTCCCTTAGTGCTCTATTGTTCAATACCCATATATTGCTAATTGCTTGGGGCTATCCAATTCCCATTGTTGAGATTGTGTTATCAACATCTTATTCCACATATCATTTGTTCCTTACATTGTTATTGTTGATCATTCATTCCTTACTACATTTGGGTTGTTGGGGATTTATTCATATATCCACATAATACACATTCAAGGCCACTTCAATATTGAGTACAAAGTGTTTGCTAAATTGCTTCATTGAAATTTACCCTCTTGTGCTTATTTGCTCTACATATATGCCTTGTCTAATACTTGTGGTTATTCAATCCCATTGTTGAAATTGTAATCCTAGCATCTTATCCCACATAAATATTGTTCCTTTTGAGTATAGCAAGCACATAAATTCTACTTGCTATTTGTGTCTATTTGTTCTAAATTCCTTCTTCCTTGTTGGTGATTTCTTTAACTCTACAAGAATTATACTTTGTGGTTTAGTTGATTACCTTCCTTGGAGAACTTGAGAAAGGAGATTTTGAGTGGAAAAAGGCAAGAGTGGTGAGCTCAATAGAGGGTAAAAGCCAAATTTGAGTGAAACACGAGAGAAATATTTTCTTGTGAGAACACTTTCACACTCGCACACCATGTCCATTTTCAATTCTCAAACTCAAGATTCGAAATACTTGTTGAAAAATCTTTCAACCACCATGGCTAGACAAATGGAGAAAAGTAGGGGTGAGTTGGAAAATTTAGGAACAAGAGGGGAGAGTACATCAAATAGGGGAGGTAAAGAAATGATGTGTAGTAGAAGAAGGGTGAGGGATAATCTTGGGGACGTAGTGTATAGGGATGGAGTTAGAAAACAAAATGGGAGTTTAAATAGGAAAATTATGAGGGATGATAATGAAGGAGAAGTTGAAGGAGATGGGAGAATGGGTAGAAGAAGAAGAGAGTGGGTAGGTAGGAATGGAGTTGATGAAAATATTGATAGTGCGAGAATGCAAAATTCATCACTTCATGGAAAGGGTATAAGTGGAGAAGTGGAAAAAGATTGGAGAATGGGTAGGAGACGAAGAGAATGGATAGATAGGAGTGGAAATGGGATGGATGAGAAGATTGATATTGAGCAAATGAAGACTTCATCATTCCATAGGAGGGAAGGTAGTGGAAGTAGAGAAGTAGTGAAGGAGATGAATGCTAGGCCACCACAATCTTTGGCCCATGCTAATGAGATGAAGGAACATGGGGAGGATAATTTCTACACTAGATGCCTAGTAAGTGATAAATCATGTAGTCTCATGATAGATGGGGAGATTGGCACAAATTTGGTGAGTGCTAGTAGGGTGGAGAAATTGGGGTTACCGGTTATGAAGCATCCTAATCCCTATGTATTGCAAAGGTTGAATGACTATGGGGAGGTGAGGGTAAGTGAACAAGTTCTTCTTACTTTTCACATTGGTACTTATAGTGATCAAATATTATGTGATGTGGTTCCCTTACACACTACTCACATAATTTTGGGGAGACCTTGGCAATGTGAGCGAAATGTGAATCTTGATAGGAGGAGGAACCGGTGTAGCTTCAAAATGAATGGAAAAAAGGTTGTGATCCTATCTTTGAGCTCGGAAGAAGTATGCAAAGACAAAATGAAGCTCAAGAAGGAATTCGAGGAAGAAAAGGAGAAGGAGAAGGAAAAAGAAGAGACAGAAGGGGAGGATAGGAAAATAAAAGAACCTTCAATTGATAAAATTGAAGAAAATAAAAATGAGAGCAAGAGAGTTGGGGCCACGTCCCTAGAAAAAGGAGAGGCAGTGAAAGTTGGAGCCACGACTCCAGAAAAAGGAGAGGTGAGAGAAGAACCGAGGGTTGAG
The DNA here is from genome assembly GCA_963555705.1 of Ligustrum vulgare. Classification (NCBI taxonomy): domain Eukaryota; kingdom Viridiplantae; phylum Streptophyta; class Magnoliopsida; order Lamiales; family Oleaceae; genus Ligustrum; species Ligustrum vulgare. Next base: position 35,742,754 of record OY743190.1, on the reverse strand, counting down.
GATTCTACCTCAGAAAAAGGTGAGGAAGTGATGAGTGCCACCAAAGAAATTGAGAGAAGAGATCACTCCAAAATGTCCTTTACTCTTGAATATTCTAATACTTCTCTCCCTAGTTTTGTCATGTCTTTGTTGCAGGAAATTGTGAGGCCAACTTATCAAGGCAACAAAGAACTCCAAAAGCACGCCTTATGGAAGAAATTCATGGAAACATTTTCCTACAACAACGAGTACAACCAAGGTAAAGAAAATGGGATAACCAATGCAACATCGAGGAGGTATGCTCCTAACAATTCTTTGAATGCAAGGTTATTTTGTTTTGAATACATTAGAGGGTTGTATGATCTTGATGTAGATTTGACAAGTGTGTTGTTGATTTGTGAAAATGTAACTTGTGGTAAGGATCATTGTCATGATGAGTGCTTAATGTGTAAATGCAACTTTTTGCGTGTGCCCAATGGCATAAGTACCAAATCCTTTTGTGAAAATGTTGCATATAGTACATTTCATGGACATGTTGAATCCTTATTTTGTGAAAATATGCTTGACTTGCATATTCGCTCTCTAAAGGAATTGCTAGTTAGGGGAGTCCATGGGAAGGATTATTTGGGGTGTCTTGATGATAAAAGGACTTCGATTCTAACATTTCTTGATGCTCCCTCATTCCGTGTTGAACATAGTAAGAGCATGCATGTTAACTATCCGAATTTGTTAAACATTCATGAATCATGTTGTGAGCAATATTTTGATGGATTCTATGGGCATGATGATTATTTGTTTTGGAAAGTTGGATTGTTTCCTTGTAAATGTGTCATGCATGAATTGCTAGTGGGAGGAGCACATGATGATTGTTTGATGGGGCGATTTAAAACCGATGGGGTTTTAGGGGTATTATGTGATCAATTTTATTGGCCTATTTTGAAGATTGGTGTTGAACATGTTTGCACTTGTAGTAAATGCCAAACTTGTAAAGTGGCTAAACTTAAGTTTTTCCCCCAAGAATTCCATGCATATTTGCCCATCATGAGTAAACCTGAGAGTACTACTTCTATGAATTTTATAGTGGGTTTACTTGGAATAAAGAAAGAAGATGAAGCTATTTTTGTGATTGTTGGTAGAAAAACTAAAATGTCACGTTTGATTGCATGCCATGTAACCAAAAAGGTCATCAACCTAGCTAATCTTTTCTTTCAGGAGGTCGTGCATTTGCACGAAGTTGGTGCTAATTTTGTGGTTGTTAAATTTGCTTGCGATTTAATTGCTCATCATAATAGCAAGTTTTCTCCACTTAAAATTGCTTGTGACTTTAACCTATTAACTCTGTTGAACTTTATGCATATGTTTATTGAAGAAAGAGTTGGTTTAGGTGGCCACGAGAATGCACTTTTGGTTAAGCCCCTTTGCAGGAGGCTCGAGCTTCCATTTAGGGGAATTGGAATGCAATGTGCTTCCAATGCCAACCATGGCGGGAAACATATTCCGTTTGATCCAGGAGGCCGGATGTGTTCCCATTCGTGGAAAGAGCGACCCCCCGATCAAATAAAATCCAAATTGCTGCTCTTCGGTGTTGGCACATCTCAAGCTTTTGGCAACGCCTACAAATTGATTTTGCACGGTGAGTATGAAATTTCAGTTACATTTATTGTGTCTGAATTTTCTATTTTTATTGTAGGTGCCGATTCGTGGTCGAATCTCTTTCGAGATGATGAGAATCGCGAAGGTCCAACTTCAACGCATGAACCTGTGATCCACAATGTTGCAAGATCAAAGTTCAAGGAGTTTCACGATAGTGCATTCAAGCAAGATTCAAGGTCGAATCCTTTTCAAGAGGGAGGGGATGATGAGAATTGGGAAAGTCAAACCTCGATGCACGTACCCGTGGGACCCATGAAGAGATCCGAAGCTGAAGAGGTTCAAGATTCGAGGCTAAACAATGTGAATAAATCAAGAAAAGCAAGTCGAGAATCAAGTTGGAGCCAAAAAGAAGACGAAATTGGAAACAACCAATTTCGGTCGATCGAAACTAATTCCGGTCGATCGAAAGTCTGCAGAGTTTTTTGAATCAAGCCTCAGTCAGTATCGGATGAGCAGAGGTCGACCGAAAGTCTAGTTTCGGTCGACCATGAGATCGATCGAAATAAGTTCGGTCGACCGAAACTTATCTTTCGGTCGACCGAAAGTCCTCCGAAATGAAATAGCGGGGTTTTTCTTGCAATTTCCACAAAAACGGGGTTTTTCTTGTAAATACCGAAATTGCACATTTTTCCCATTTTGTACATTATATTCTCATTTCTCTTCATTTTGTAAAAAAAACTTGGTTTGTTCATTAGAGAGCTCTTGAGAGCTAGGGCTTGAAGTCCCCCTTCTTGAGGTAAGGTTAAACCTCTTTGATCTTGTTATCTTCTTGGAATTTAATCAACTTTATCTTGAGTATTGTTATTCTTGTGTTGTTGTTTATTTTTCGCCACCTTGGAATTTGTTTAAGTGACCCCCATTGGGCTAGGGTTTGTTAATCCTTGAATTTTGGGTTAGAATTAAACTTGGGTTAAGGTGTTTATCCATTTATTTACCACTTTAACTTTCTTGGGTTGATATTAAAATTGTTGTGGGAATTTTTGGTCAACGCACCGAAGGGGTTCGCATCAAGCTAAGTGTAAGAAATCAAAGTTGGAGGGCTCAATTGAAGAAGAATTGAAGACTGGAAGAAGAATTGAAGTGATTCTGAACTTTGGGGACTAGAATGTAGCAATCAAAAGTTGGAGGACTTGGATAAAAATAAAGAATGAGGGTTTACTTAAACAAGATCAAAAGCTAAAATTGCACAATATTCGTTGTACCGTGCGGCCTCGAGCTTTACTACTACGCGATCACGCGACATCATTGGAATTAACAGAACCAAAAATCAACCAACTACGAGACCACCAACTCTTACCCTGCACGGTCATGCAGTTGTCCAACCCGGCAACAAGGTCATACCCACGCACAGATTTTAAACATCATAATTCCACATTCTTGATAATAAATTCTTTGAAAGAAATTGAAGGCAAATGCTTGGGGATTGAAGATTATCAACGGGAAGCGAATTCTTGGTGAAAGACTCCCTTTCTTTTGTTAATTTGATAAACTCAATATGAACAGTTATTTATATTTCTGTGTATTTATTTCTTTATTGACGAACAACCAATTTAATAGTTGGGATATTCGATGTAACCCAGTTTTACACTTTTAATTCTATAATTCTAGTTTTTTGTTATTGATTTCATGTGTTGATTTTATTTTGTATTTAATGCATGAATTAACTCGTAACTAACTAATTCATGATTTAATGGGTGTTTTCATAATCCCATAGGTGAGCTAACACTTATATTTAGGAATAAAATCCTATAATTCAACAATGATAGAGATATACTTTTTTTGTTATTGCGATCGCTACATGAATTTCTGTGTTCCATGCACCTAATCATTACAACCTGTTGTCTAGAAACACGGTTGACTAATTAAGTAGAGTTGATTTAAACTCGAGAGAGAAATTTCATATGCATAGGTGAATTCAATCTATCACATGAATAGGAGTAAAGCTAGATGAATTGAATTAAATGTATTGACTATGTGAAATTGGATGTCCAAACACTAATAAACACCAATTTACAATATCTAAATGTCTTATCTTTTATTCTCTTTTATTTACTTTTATTTTCTATTTTAGTTTAGATAATCCATCATTATTTTACTGTTCAAATAAACTGAGAACTAACATATTTCAGTACTTAATTACAATCTATGTGGGATGATAACTCGGACTCAAAAAGTCCACTTTATTACTTGGATGCGGTATCTTACACTTGCGATTTAGCACACATCAGATATGTACCTCCAATCCCTTTCCCTCCCTCATGCACTCCTAAGAAGTAGGATACAAAGGTTGTTCAGGATATAACTACCAGAAGTGGTGTACAATTCCCTGAAATACATGAGAAGATGCCTGAACAAAGGGAACAATAGATAGAAAATTAAGACAAGGATATAGAGACAAAAGCAACTTAAAATTTTAAGTTGTCAAAATGATGGTTAAAAATCGAAGGAAGAATCTCCACCTCCTGTCAAGACCAATGTCCCACCAGTCTCGTTGATCACAAAATAGATAAGTAATTTAGTAAATTTCTTGAAGTATTCAAGAAACTGCATATCAACATATCATTTGTAGATGCACTGCCCTAAATGCTAGCTTACCTCAAGTTTATGAAAGAAATTATTTCTAAGAAAAGAAAGTTGAGGGAATTTGAGATTGTGTCCTTAACTGAAGAGTACAGTGCAATTCTGCAAAATAAATTGCCTCCAAAACTCGAATATCTAGGAGTTTCTCTATCCCTTGTGATATTGACAATTTCAAGTTTAATAGAGTTTTGTGTAATTTAGGGGCAATTATCAATTTGATGCCTCTCTCAATTTACTAGAAACTTGGATTGAGGAAACCCAAACCCACCAAAATCACATTACAACTTGATGACAGATCTGTGAAGCATCCATATGGTGTCATTGAGGACTTTTTAGTTAAAGTGGATAAATTCATATTTCCAGTAGATTTCGTGATTTTGGATATTCAAGAGGACAGTTGAATGTCACTTATCTTTGGTAGACCCTTCCTGGCCATGGGATGAGCTTTGATAGATAATGGAAAAGAAGAGGTGATCTTAAGGGTTCAAGATAAACAAGTGACTTCCAGTGTCACTCAACACTCAAAAAAATATTATTGGACAGAAAATTGCTTCAAAGTGGAGAAAGTGGTACAGAAACTTGGAAATAATGTGAAGTAAGAAGAAAAATAGGTGGCACTCAGATCAACAGTCAAGAATTCAAGAAAGTAGGCAAAAGACTGAGAAATGTCAGGTGAGGAATTGCATGGAGTGCAGGGCATCACGAGCATCCTTTATGCCACCATAAGAATGTTTGCAAAAAGTCGAACTTTAGACTATAAACGAAGTGCTTATTGGGAGGCAACCTAATTTCTTTTCCTTATTTATTAGTATGCTTTAATTACAACTTTACACTTTGTTTTCGATAAAACTTGCATTTTTGAGGTCATAATAGCATCACTTGCACCATAACCATTTTTGAATTGATTGTTGATTGAATTCTCACTAATATCTAGTGCATCACGATCACTTTCACATTCTAGCTTAGTACATGAAATCAAAGCATGCATTATTAACTACTTTGGGGGTGAAAATTTAGTTCAAAAATTAAAACAGAATTTTTTTGTCTTCTGTCGGAAAAACGTGATCATATGGCATTAAAACCGTGTGATCCTACGAATTGCAAAATTATAAAAAAAGAAGCTACTAGAATGTACTGAGGGATCGTTGGGTTAATAGACATTTGATCGCGTGAGTATATTCTGGGCGAATTGGATAGCTTTATTTTGTGTTTCAATTCTTTCAAATTTTAACATCATAACACCATTTTCTCTTCCCCAAATTCACCAAATTTTGATTTCTCATCCCTAAAACAAGATCAACATTGCAGTACATAAAAAATAAAGGCCTCCATCACTTTCAAACTCTGATTCAAGTAAGCTTTTCAAATTTTGAATGTTTTGCATCAAAATTTCTATTTTTCCTAAGAGTTTGAATGTATGAATTTTGTGATCCATGGAGATTGGGAATAGGCTAGATGTGGAGATTCTTTGATTATGCATTAGTAGTGAAACTTTTTTGGATTAATTCATATGCCCAAGTCCTTGTTATCTCCTCGAGAACATGCAACGCACATCAAGTGTTTGCCAAAATGTCTCTTTGAGTTTTTTGCAAATCATTTTGAATGAATCCATTATACTCATGTTGTACATCACAAGGTCACAATTCATTCCTATTTTACACATGTTCAAGGCATAGAACTCAAAGTTGGCATCATGGCACTTCAAGCACCACTTCACTAAATTCAACTTCATGTCACCTACTTCACACCACCTTTTCTAGAGCCAAACGGACTCCAATTGAGCTGAATTTTTAATATGTTGTAGAACATATTATATACTTTCATATGCCTAGACATGTATTGGGAAAATTTCATGTTTTTGAGGTGATGTCGGGGATGAATATTAGTGGTCACTCATATTTTAAAATTCAATTACTTTGCTTTACTCTAGTTAAGGGGGTGTTTAGTTCGGTGGTTTCAATTTCATGTAACTTTTAATTTTATCTAATGTTTTTTTGTTTACTTGCTTGAGGAAAAACCACAAACTAAACAGGAAAAAGCATGGAAAATGGCAAGATCTTCCAGAATGACGTCAAGTGAGAAGCTTCAAGTGATTGCATCACTTCTCTAAACCCATGAAGTACCTAACTCCTCTTCTTATGTACTGTTTTTAATTGTTATATTTTTTCGTACATTAAGGATAATGTAATTTTCTAGTTTGGGGGGGGGGGTAGTGAACATAGCCATATTGAATTGATGTTTGTGTAGGAATATGTTTGGCATATGTGGGGCAATATCACGCAATTTGAATTATGAGTGATTTTATAATCCCCAGCCTTAAGTATTTAGATCCTGGCCCTAAATTAGACTAAAACTGCTCAAAAATCCATCTGGGGTGGAAACGTAATTCGTACTTTTGGTTGAAAGAATTTTGGTCATCAAGTATAAGCCACTACAAAAAAAAGTCTTATTCTTCTCTTCGTAGCCTTTTTGACTTGAGCAAGTAAGCTTTTAAGGGTCTTTAAAACCTAATACCTTAAATTCATCTGAGTTGGGAGTCATCACCCCAAAGCTCATTACATGGGTCACTTAGAAATCTTAAAGGAGAGATGACTTACACATAAGACACTGAAACATCTTTAAATTTTTGGTGTCGCCTTTATGACTTGGGTAAATAAGTCTTTAAGTGTTCTTTGAACCTGGTGCCCTAAAGTCGCCTGGTTTGGGAGTCATCGACCCTAAACTCGCTACAGGGGTCACATAGAAAGCAAATAAGAAAAATATTGCACAAAGATGGGTAAAAGACATGGACATGAAAATAAAAAGTCATTTATTTATTATAAAAGTGCATGGTATAAGCTTAGTTGACTAGAGCTATGGAAATTGGAGGTGCGAAATTGGGAACTGATTATAATGAATCTGTTATGCATGCTTGTATCTAGTTCTGACTGTCTTTGTGTGGAAAAATGCTATGAATAAATATCTAGAAAACACATGAATAGAAGGAACCTCAGGATGTGAGAGAAACTGGTTATAAGTAAAATGGTATGAATTAAATGGTTATCCAAGGAAGAAGTTATGCCTTGCAATACTAGGCTACCCAAAACTATTTTTCTTTACTGTTCGGTAAAATGTTAACTTTAAAAATTTACTAGAAGCTTTTTGTTGATCGAAGTTGAAAAGGATTTCATATTCTCAAAGTAAGTTTTGAGAAATTATCTATGCATATATCACATGCATTCAACAAAGGTCGAAAGTAATCAAATGAGTCTCCTAAAGAGAGGCGTTTAAACACGTTTTTTCTAACTTATCATTTAATAAGATTTTTTATTTTCTTTCTTTAAACTCCACAAAAAGCAAATAAATTCTAAAAATACTTTCATTAATAATTATGAGTAGATAAGGACTTCATAGTTTTTCAGAGTGTTACAACTAGAGGTGGCACGGGTCGAGCCAATCAATCGGATTGAAAAAAGAGCTGAACTCAGCTCTGCTTGCCTTGAAACAAGCGGCTCATGGCTCATTGCGACAAACCACTCGCCTTGTCGACTTATGAAAATAGATTTTTTTTACCCTTTTTCGATCGTTGCTAAAACGGTCATAAAACTATTAAAATGACTGTTGTAACGTTTTACCTTTTTTTTTTTTTTTCATTTCTCATCTATGAAAACTACTTCATTTCATTCAAATTCAACAAAAATACTCTACAATTCTACTCTCTATACTCTCTTCATACAATCCAATTCAAATATTCAATCTCTATTTACATTATTTATTTATATTTCAATTTTTCAATTCATTGTATATTACACATTATAAACATTTCATTTTCAACATTCTTATCACTTATTTCTTATACATTTCAATTTTCATAGTAAAAAATGCTCTACAAGTCTACTTACTTACACCGCTATTTCTTCAAGTTTCATTCAATCTCAACATACAAAAGAACTGATTCTGAGCGAAGATTTATTGAAGAATTGTTCGACGGGAAACTTGGAATTGAGGGGGAGGGGCTCCATCAAAAAATATAAATTTAATGAAGAATTTTCTGGTCTCAATGACATTCCCATTATAGAAAGCATTTATGAGGCCTTCGATAGTCATCCAATTGATTTGGATGATATTGAAGAAGATTTTGAAATTTTAGAAAATGCGCATGTCGATACCCTATGCAAGAGGGAAGCAGAAAGCCGAAAAACGTAAGAAAGCAGAAAATTGTTGGGAACATTTTAAATTAGTCTCAACTGGGCGTACAACTGATGGAAATCAAGAGTTTAAGCCTCCGTTTGATAAATGGTTTATAAATCAGTTTATAAATTACACAATTTCCTAAACCACATTTTAACAACATACATCTTCTTTCTCCAATTCTCAACAATACATTTTACCTCAAAAACACGATTAAAACAGTTTATAAATCACAACAATGTTACCAAACAGAGGCTAAAGCAGTGTGCAAATATTATGCACAATAGTTGGCATGGAAAAAGGGTATAGGTACTACACACCACCACTGTCACTATTGCAAGTGTGTGACCAAACATGGGTACGTTGACACAAAATAAAGTCAATTATTTGGTTCTTCCGCTAGTGCTTCTACATCTACACTTTCAACGTGAATGTATTCTGAAGAAGAAGAAGAAATGCACGTTGGAATGGTTAAATTTGTTGCTGGGATTTTAATTTCCACTAAGCATGGTGGACAACTAGCACTTCATTACCTTCGTTAAAGAATATCTTCATTTGAGGTATGTTGGAATTACTAGGAATATTTTTTTGTTTTGACTCTATAGATTATTTTTTTAGAGCTAAGAAGAAAATAATATTTGACTTAAATAAATATTGTAGTATTATTTCCTATACTTCTGATCTTTGGGAAGGAATTAATGAAAAAAGGTCATATAGCTGCAACTATACACTACATTGATCTACTTTGGGTTATGCATAAAAAACTTGTTGTTTTTAAAATTATAGAATTTCCTCATAATTCAACCAATATTTAATGTTATACTGCAAATTGTTAGAGAATATAGTTGTGAAAGTAAAATTCACTCATTTACGTTTCAATAATGGCAGTGTAAATAAACCCGTTGTAGATAAATTATGTAGAATTCTTAATCCTGAATTTGGTGTATTTTAATTCCATGCTAGATGTATATGTCATATTTTAAATTTAATTGTTCAAGATGGAATGAAATATATTAATGACCAAATGTATAGAATTAGAGATGCATTAATGTACATATCTATTTCACCAAGTGGGAAACAATACTTTGAAGAGTTATGTTTATTCTATGGAAAAGATGCTAATAAATTTATCGACGACATATGGCATATGCGGAAATCTACATTTTTGTTAATTGAATCATGTGAAGGTTATGAACACATAATAACTTAATATTATAATAGTAGAACTATTAGAAATGAAAATGAATCTGTACTAATAGAAGAGGAAAGGGAAATCACTTTTAAGTCAAAAGATTTTTGACAATTTTTATGATTCAACCAACATATTATCTGGGGTATACTACCCAACTGGTACAAGAGTTCTTGAATGTCTTTGTATTATTGCAACAATTTTTCATAGGAATAGAAATGATTCATTTTTTACTGATATGCTAGTTACTATAGAGATAAAATTTAGAAAATATTGAGAAGATTTATCTATGTTATTTCCTGTAGTGTGAGTAATGGACCCGCGTTATAATATAAACCGTACCAAACTTCTTTTTTTAAAAATCAATAACTAGTTGATTTTGCACACCCCTATCACTTATAACAATTTAGGAAGCACATTAGTGAGAATGTATAACTCATATGCAATAAGATTGGGTATTAATGTTAGTTGTAAATGATGCGCATCATCACATTTTACTACACTTAAAGGAGACGAAGTAGAATTATTAGATCTAATGGAAGAAATTTGGGATACACAAGAAACTTCATCTTACAAAATTGTCTCCTAGTTTTCATAACGAATCTGGATCATAAAGTCCACTTATTACACTTGAAGAATTAAAAAATTATTTTAAACAAGAATTATTTAGGAACGTAGAGCATGCTAATATTTACATTGATTTACTTAATTTTTGGCGAACAAATGAATGGAGATATCAAATTATTTCTTCCATAGTAAAAGATGTAGCAACACCTCCGGTTAGCGTGGTAGCTTCGGATTCTACTTTTAGTGCAGGTAAAAGGACTTTGTCATAAGTAAAAAACACGACTCAAAGAAGACATTTTAAAAGTGTTAATGTGCGAAAAAGAATGCAAGACGCTCATTTTTGCATACAAAATAAGTATATCGAAATTACATGTCATGTAAATGATATTTAGTTTTATACTTTTAATTTCTTTACTTTAGTCTTTACCTAAATAATATTTTATTTCAAAATAAAAACTGTACACTTAACAAGTTGTTCGTGTGCAATTTTAACTTCCCCGACTAGTAAATTCAATTATTCAGATCAATAGCTAGTTCAAAGTCCCGAAAAAGGTGGAGAGTTAAACTTCTAAATTTTAATTTCTTTACTATATTTTAGTTTCTGAATTTTATCCACTATAACATGTCAGCTCTTAAGGCATGGGAACACCTTATCCTACATGCATTTCCGCATTTCAATTTCATTAATTTAATTGGACTTATTCATTACTTACCTAGTTTTATTACATTAGTTATTACACAACTAATTATGTATTCAAAATAAATAAAGAATTAAAAAAAAAGGCTCGTGGGTCAAGTCGAGCTTGGCCCATGACAGACGTCATGAGCTCGTGACTCGGCTCGTCTGTTTGACGAGCCAAGCACATCGAGCATAGGGCCAAGCTGGCTCGGCTCGGTCCATTACCAATTCTAGTTACACCAGACCCAATCTTTGACAAACATAGTCCCTTTGCCCAATTTGGAACCCCCATGACATGTACACCCCGATCTTTATACATGCCACGAACATTTCTTTTGATTATTAAAGTAATCCGTCATGTTCAGGATTATCTTGTCTGGGCTAAAGGATTCCGTTTATTCAATATCGGGACCTAGACATCAGACCCAATCCACCCTCCTATTTTCAATAGGGATTTTGATTTTATGAGTCTTGACTTGATCCAACGATTGTGATGTAGACCACAGCTTACGCGAACACACGATGAATAAACGCGGATTGCAATTCAAACCAAAACAAGTCTTTTATTCCAAAATCAACCAAGAAAACCTAGTATGGAGTGTAAACAACTTAAATAATAACCAATAGTCCCTTAATGGGCTGTGCCCATCATGATAATAAATAAAAATAACATAAAAATAACAACAAAATATGAAAAAGTGCACTTTTAACAAAGATAACGTCCTCAAATGGTCAAAATCCATCATACATCAAGGCAAAGCAGTGATTCTTGTCCGGATCGTCGATACTTTTTCGAAAAGTGGTCATAATAGTGATTCTAACACCGTATGCGAATTCTATGCACATTTGAAGTTATTACCTCGTCACCCCCCTCGTCTAGAGCTCCTAATGCACCAAGAAGGCCATCGATTTGTCCTGTATGGTATCTTCCTGTACTCCATCATATTCTAAACCTACAACCTTATCCAAATTACATCAACAAGACTCCTATATCTTTTAGAATTCCCGAGTTTGTCAGTCACCTATGTAACCCAATCCTACCCAAATTTTACTACCCGTCTCAAAAGCTTTTGATCATTATTCACGTACACAATTATTATTAAAGTTCATAGTCTTGCCCTTAATATTTTCTCCCTCTTCAGTAACTTAAGCATTGAAGGGGCGACGAGTCAACGCTTCAATGCGTTAGTTTCAGGCATTGGAGATCAAGTTCGTACTTTTTCTTTGATATATATTATGGGAAATCATAGTACAAATTTTTGGTAGCATCAATATATAACATAGAATTTCTTCTCTTTCCAACTCTTTTCTCACTAGGTCGACAATATTTGGTTGTGCGATCAAATATGTCAGAGAAATTTAGCTTCAAATTCGATGACATGACTCAATCTTGTTCTTCACTTTCCAATCCTTTGTCTCCTAAAGTAGAAACCTTGCGATTTCCAAACAGGTTTCTCTCATTTGCGGGTCCTATTGGTTTCCTATATACTTTTTAAAAGTTTGTACATATTGGTCAATCCGAAGCTCGATTTTCACATACAGGCTCTTTAAACTCCACTTCCGATTATCGTGGAAATGTAGCGATTCTATAAATGCAACTTTTTTCTTATTTGTTTTTATATTAGTATCTCTAACTCAACTTCGAAATTACGTAAAGTGCTAATTTGGTAAGAAAATAAGGCTTCAATCGGATTTCAAATTTTCAGACCAAATCAGAGTAAAGAATATTGATATAATTTATCGTTTTAATTATGTTTTATTTTTTCTTTCATTTTATTATACTATAAAATAAAATTAAAAAAAAAAATTAATGGGAACAACTATCTAAAATATATATATATATACACACACATTTTTAACATTATGTAAATTTACTCTATTGCAAAAAATAAAATAAAATCTATTACGTTAAAATCATCCAATAAAAAGAACTTGCTACAATATGCGATATGCCTATGGAAATTATTGAGACAAAAATGCTTGTCGTACATCATATTACATAATCTTGATGATGAAAAAAACATTTATCTTGTTATAAACAATGTCAAAAAGTAAAGAGAAAATTACATAAGCTCCTATGTTTAAAGATCACATTGTAAAGATAAGGGAATGAAGATTAATTTTCGAGAAATCAGGTGCTAATTATCTAATTAATATTTATTAATTAAATATTTTATTATTAAAAATCAAGTCCAACCTCCCTCACAGGCTCACGATCTTTCATCTCCCTCCCTCCCTCGCCGACTCGTCGGTGGCTAGCCACCTTCGATTTTAGCAGTGGCTATATATTTCTCTGTCTACAATCTTTTCAATATGCAACATTTTAGGAGTGGAGAGATCGTTGCCTCGAGGTTCCAGCAGCCCAGCGAGATCTTCATCTCGCCTTCCTCATATGCACAACATATGGAGGCGGATCTGATTTGATTGGTGTAACTAAAATTGTAGGTGAAAAATTGTCTCGAAAAGTTTGAAGATCTGTATGAGAAAGAGGTTGGTTGATATTTATTCCCTTGATTCCTTCCTGCTTATGCTGTGACGTGATGATTGGACGTGGTGTTTGGTGTTGATGATTGGAGGCAGATGTGTTGGTTGTAGTCTGTGTTGATGGTGGTTTATTAAGACTATGGTGTATTGATGGTGTGGTGTGGTGTAGTGTGTTGAGACTTCAATGGTGGTTGCAGTGTGTTGATGGTGATGGTGGTGGAATCAGATTGAGGCTTCAGTAGTGGCGACGATAGTGGTTAGGGATCTGAGACTTCGTGATGCCGACGGTGGCGAGGGTAGTAAAGGGTTAATGGGTAGGGGAAGGGGAAGGGGAAGGGATTGGGATCGGATGCTTCATTGCTGCTGCTGGCATTGGAGTCAGGGGAGAAGAAAGGGGTGGGTGGGTGGGGGTGGGAATGGGAGTGGGGTGATATATTTGTGATCAATTATGGGTGATTGTGACCAATTATTAGGTAATTGTGACCAAAATATTGAGTAATTGACTTTATGCGACTTATGATGAGTATAAAATGTGACCAATTATTAGTAACCATGACAAAGAATATTGACTAGCTGAGACTAAGAAACTAGAAAATTGTGACGAATAAATAAATAATATGTGAACAATTATTAGGTAATTGTGATAAAATATTGACTAGCTATGACTTTGTGTGACTTGAATAGTAAATGTAACCAATAATTAAGTAATTGTGACTAAAATGTCAACTAAATGTGACTTTGTGTGACTTGTGACGAATACGAAATTTGACCAATTATGAGGTAAAATTGATAAAACATATTAAATAACCGTGGCCATGAAAATGAATAAGTTGTGATCAATAAAAAAATAATATTTTGACCAATTATGGATGATTGCGACCGATTATATTTGAGATTGTGATCAACTGTAACTATTGTGTGGCTATTGGACGATGATGTGATGTGACTTATAGTTGTGTCCATTATAGCTATGTGTAATTGAACTGTGACTTTGTGTGAGTGAATGGTGACCTTGTGTGATTGACCTATAAGTAATCGAAATGTGACATTGTGTGATCAAAATGGGATTTTGTGTGACCGAATGACAACTTTGTTTGATCAAAATGTAACTTCGCGGTGAAATTTGCGACTAAATATGTAAATGTGACTTTGTATGACTTTGCGAGTGGGGTGGCATGTGGTGGGACAGGTTAATTTTACGACTAAATTTGTAGTTGTCACCGGACTATGACTTTGTGTGACCAACTATGACTTTGTGAGGATGGGGTGTTGTGAGGTTGAGTGACGGACATATAGATTGTATCATTAGGGGTTGTTTGAGGATTATAATTAAATTATATTAGTTTTAATTTAATATATAACAGATATTTTTTATAATATATATTACATTTATTGATTATTATTAAACATCTAATTAAAACAAAAGAAATTTGAAGTTTGTTAATTTTAAAAAGTGGTAGATAAAGTGTTCTGGTTGTAAACTTTTCCCAAAATTAAATGGGAGATTTTTTTTAATTTATTGGATTGATGAGATTTTGGCCCAATTAAATCTCGTCACATCATTTATTCATGATCAAATCTGTAAGTTATGATGTACATGTAACACAATTATAATTATTGGAAAAAAAAACTTACAAAATCTTTTCCAACCATAATTGTTTTGTCCTCTGTTGTGTCCATAATTATTGACTAGTTGTTTTAGAGTTGTAAAAAAATTATCTTTAAAACAAAACATTGTATTGAGTGAGAATTTACGTGGTGTTGATGGTTTAAATTAATGAATTTAATCTTAATATATATAATAATAGTATAGCCGTCAAAAAAATCCACACATAGTTTCCCGTCATTTTTCCCTACTATTTTAGGAAACTTTGTAATTTTAATAATTATTTTAATAATTGAATTAGGAAACTTCAATTAATGCAAAATTAATTAAAGGTGACATGTAATAAATGACCTATTGATTGTAAAAAATAAAAAATCTATAAAAAGATCAAATTGTATATTATTTTTAATTCTTTTGACAATTATTGTAATATTTTGAAGTCAAAAAAATATGCAATATAGGTGTCAAATTCATGATCTTAACGAGAAGTTCAATACAAGTTAACAAATGAGAGCAAACTCTAAATATATCGTTCTTAAAATTTCCTCAAATAATAAAAGATAAAAGTTTTACTTATACTTTTTACTTTTTTTAATATTCAAATTCAATC
Organism: Ligustrum vulgare; assembly: GCA_963555705.1. Classification (NCBI taxonomy): domain Eukaryota; kingdom Viridiplantae; phylum Streptophyta; class Magnoliopsida; order Lamiales; family Oleaceae; genus Ligustrum; species Ligustrum vulgare. The sequence goes on along the minus strand of OY743190.1, from coordinate 35,727,237 downwards.
TTTTTAATTTATCTCATTTAAGTCATAAAATGATATTTATCATTTTTTTACCTAACTTCAATTTGACATAAATGATTAATTTCAAATCTTTTTTCTTATCAAATTAAAAGAAATAATGATATCCGATCTTCCTAAGTAAATTCAATTAAATCATTTTAATTTCTACAATTTCAGGTTTCGATAAACTCTTTGGTAATTTTGAAATTAATTTTATAAATTTACTCATTTTGTTCATTTATCTATTTTTTAATTTTTATAAATTTAAAATAAAATCAATTTGTAAAATATATACTACATACTTTAATAATTAATTCATTGAATTTTATAGAAAATAAAAATATAAGGTTTTATCAAACTTATTCTATTTAAAAATAAAATATAGTCCATACATTTATTTAACATGCACAAAAAATAGTTTTGCGTGTGTGTGGGTAACATGGCCATTTTCAATACTTGGTGAAAAATAAAATGTCACATTGTATTTAAAACCATTGAATAGGAGTAAGTTTGATATAAACTATATATATGATTTTAAATGTGTGATTGAAAGTGAAAGAAGGTAGTATAAAAAATAAAATAATTGTCAAATCAATCAATTGAGTGGTTAAAAATTGATTTTCTTTTTTTAGAATGTGTGGTTAAAAAGTAATATGTGCAATTATGAAAAATTAGTTTTAAAATAATATGTGGTTGTTAATGAACATTAAAAAAAAAATTATTTTTGAATAATCAATTCTATATGAATAAATAAAGTAAGGAAACTAGATAATGAACAATTAACTGTTAAAAAAATGCAATTCATAACTCTTTTTTTTTTTTTTTTTTTTTGATATTTTGATTGTATATTGAATATACAATTTATGCATTAAAGTAAGAAATCTTATAGGGAGAAATGAAATTACAAATTATTCGCAATTTGTGTATACAAGTTATTATTATTATTATTATTATTATTATTATTATTATTATTATTATTATTATTATTATTATTATTATTATTATTTTATTGTATTATTTTTATCGGGCATTGTATTTTTACAACTTATTCAATAAATATTATTTATTCCGTGCATCGCACGGGTGCGATTACTAGTTAGGATAAAATTAGAATGTAACGTAACGTGGATGGGTTAGGTATATTTGCACCACAATTTCTTATAATTATATCACATTTGAATTATATTATTGGTCCCTAATCTTTATAGATTATTACATTTATGTTCTTTATTTTTTTTTATCATTAAATTTTCAGCAATTATCAAATTTTGTCCTTCATGATGGTTTCATCCAATGTTTTTATTATTATCGTGTTTTAAAACAATGAACAAGTATCCAATTAAAATTTTAATTTTTTTACTTATTCAGTGTACAAGCGGTAAATAAATTTTTTTAATCCCTCTTAATAATTTATATATTTTTTTAAAAAAAAAAAGTTTTTTAATAGGGATATATTTAGAGTGGGATAATAAATATATAAAAACGGGGGATGAAAATTGTGGCTCTCTCTTTAATTCCTATTATTATATTATATCCTTTAATGCTTTTTTTATATTTATTTAATTTTAATTTGATTTTGATTTTTATTAATATTTATAATAAATTATAATCCAGTAACAAATAATAATTACTGAATACATTAATGTTGAGGTCAAAAATAATCACTGAAATGGGACGATTTTCTTATCAACTTAGACAAGTGTGTAAATATATTTGAGCCGGTATTTATTGATAAAGAGATAGAGGAAAAATCTCATTTGTTGGAATTATTTTGACAGCACATTTATTTCCAAATTTGGCATGCTTTACAATGACATAAACTTTTTATTTATAGACAAATCTTTAGGGTTTACTGTAGATAAATAAATAAAGTAAAGGGATTTTCACTATAATCAAGACAAATGACGTTGATAACTTGTTGTTTAAGCATAATTCACGTGATGGTGGGCCCACTGTTGCAACATTCTCTGAAACTGTACACTGCAGACGTCGTGTTGCAGGAAATTTCTTTGAATTGTGCCACCCTAGGTGACCCACTTGCATTGAGCAAGTTATTTATTGCCCTCAATAAATCTCTCTCAGGTTCAATATTTACCGGGGTGAATATTTTACCTACCTCAAGAATTTTCTCCAAGGCAATAACAGTTGAGGTCGCAGATCGGAGAACGACGTAATATCAATGAAGCTAGTTGTTCAACATGAGGGATCTGAGGTGGGCCAAGCCCAATTTATTTGATGCCTCTTTGGACGGGCTGAACTCAAATATTCGGGATTGGACCTTGATAAAATTTCCTATATCAACAATTGTCCCCCAATGTCTGCGCTGAACAAATTTAGTGCGGGCCTTATACCTTTTTGTCTCCTTTCAACAGATGTCTGTGAATTACTTCTTTTAAATGCTTTGATTTCTTCTAGGCAATAATTAGTCGTCAATTCACACCTTTTTCTGGTTCCAAGGCAAAGGAAATGTTTTGCCCCGTATATTTATATTTTTTGAATCATATTTGTTAGATTTCATCTAACGGTTGGGGTTTCTTTTGCAAAAAGGTTAAAAACCAAAAAGTACCCCAAACCCTTTTATTTCCAGGCGATTTTATGTGAATCTCTTCGAACGGAAACTTCATTTTTTCCGGTGACCAAAAGCTTCAGCTTTTTTTCTCTTCTATTAAGGTATAAGAAAGCGAACTTCCTTTCTTATCTCTTTTTCTTTTTCTAAGCTCTCTCTGCTTAATCTTCGTTTTAGGAGAACTTTTCAAGGTTTTCTTTTTCTACAATTCTTCCCTCTTTATGGTAAAAAATTGATAATTATCTTCATATTTTTGGTAGTCATGAGTGAAGAAGTGAGAACTAGTGTAGATTTCAATGAACTTCCTAATGAAGCCCTAAGGGCTGCTCCATAGACGGTAGTGACTTCTTCTAGCCAGGAGGTCACTTTGGCCTCGCGTGAAACTGGGGAGAATAGGCCACCAAATTTTTCTGAGGGGATGAGGGCCATTATGAGGGATAGACCAGAGTGTGATGCAAAAAGGTATATTTTCGTGGTGACGGAATAAGAACTAAACTTCTGGAGGAAGACATATAGGATCCCGAAAGAGGTAAAATTGGGGATTCCTCTTTCGGACGATAGGTCATGTGATCCGCCTGTAGGTCACATAGCGGTCAATAAAGAGATGTTAGATGCTGTCCTGAGACTTCCGTTCTCACCAGTAGTAAGGAAATTTCTTAGTTCCTGGAGAATAGCTCCATTTCGGCTTACTCCCAATGGCTGGAGGATTTTAGTAGGGATGATAGTACTGGGGGATGGAGAGTTGAGTGTAGAGGAGTTCCACTCCATGTACAGGTTTGAACATGATGGTAAGAACTCTGAATTTTATTACGCCAGTGCCCGCCCAAAACAAGAAGCGAACTGTAACCTGCCTACTAGGATGCTGTCCAACTCGTGAACTCCTTCGCTTGTCGCTAATTTGGCTAATGCATCTGCATGACTGTTTTGAGATCGTGAAATTTGTAATATTTTGGAACTCAAAAATGAATTTAGCTCTTTGGACGACCTTCACATACTGGTCCATGCACCCTTCCTTCATTTGATAAGTCCCCTATAGTTGATTAACCATGAGCTGTGAATCGCTATATAAAACGATTCATTTGATCCCCATGTCCTTTGCCATTTGTAGCCTTGCAACAATGGCTTCATATTCTGCTTCATTATTAGATTCTTTAAAATCGAAACAAAGAGCTCGGCAAAAGGTCTGCTTTTCAGGGCTCTTAAGGATGAGACCAGCTCCTTGATGTAGGTCGGTTGAAGATCCATCAACGTAGAGTTCCCAGATGTCATTGTGATTTGTTTCATCCTGTTGGATTCTAGGGCTGAATTCTTTAATGAAATAAGCTGGGCATGTCGCTTAATCGCAGTCCGTGGTTTATAATGAATTTCAAATTTCCCTAGCTCTATTTCCCATTTTACCATCCTTCTAGAAGATTCGATTTTTTGAAAGATCTGTCTAAAAGTGTAATTTGTGAGAACGTGCACGGGGTGTTGCGAGAAGTATGGTCTTAATTTTCTGGAGGCTGTAATTAGTGCATATGCCAGCTTTTCCGTTGGTGAATAGTTTAATTCTACGGCCTGCAAAGCTTGGCAGGTATAGTACACTGGTAGTTGGATCTTTTCTTCTTCCCTTACAAGTACTGAACTCACGGAGTGCAGTGACACGACAAGATATAAATACAGGTGTTCGTCTTCCTTTAGTTTGGACAACAGAGGTGCTTTCGAAAGGTGCTCCTTCAATTTTACAAAAGCGCTTTAGCAAGTCTCAGTCCACTGAAAATCCTTCCCTCCTCGCATAGCGTTGAAGAATGGTTTACATTTTTCAGTTGATTTTGAGACGAATCTACTGAGGGCGGCTATTCTTCATGTCAGACATTGAATTTCTTTGACTTTCATTTCTGCTTTCATTTCCAACAGTTCTTTGATTTTTTCAGGGTTTGCTTCAATTCCTCGTTGGTTGACCATGTATCCCAGGAATTTCCCCGAGTAAACACCAAAAGCGCACTTTGCTGGATTCAACTTCATTTTGTATTTCTTCAATATAAGGATGGTCTCATGAAGGTTTTAATGTGGTCGGCATACTTAAACACTTTTTACCAGCATAACATCAATGTAGACCTCCATTGTTTTACCAATTAGGTCGGCAAACATGTGGTTTACCAACCTTTGGTAGGTAGCTCTTGCGCTTTTAAGACCAAAATGCATTGCTTTGTAGCAATACATCCCTCTTTCTGTTATAAAAGTAGTACTTTCTTCATCTTCCGAATTCATTGGGATTTGATTGTAGCCATGGTACGCGTCCATGAAACTCAGGAGCTCGTGTCCAATAGTGGCATCTATCATCTGATCAATTTTAGGCAAGAGAAATCTATCCTTTGGCCAAGCTTTATTAAGGTCGGTAAAATAGACACATACTCTCTAGGTTCCGTTACTTTTCTTTACGAGTACCGGATTGGAAACCCACCTTGGTTAGTGAGCTTCTCTAATAAACCTGTTACTCAAGAGCTTATCCACCTCCTTTTCCAGAGCCGCATATCATTTTGGATCTATTCATTTCATGTCGGAGTGACTCCAATAAAAAACATCTAAATTTTCCACAAGAAAATCCTTTTAGGTCAGTTTTGATGGGCTCTTTGAGTTCTTTTCCACTAAAGATCTAATTATCTGGTTCAGTTTGCCATGGGAGCATTGCTTCCAATTATTCCATGATTTTCATTCCTAGGATCAATCTCTTCCTCTGAGACCTTATTTACACCTATTTTAGGGTACAAGACATTGCAATTCGAAGCCGTAAATTGATTTCCCCGTTGAAGTAGGAACTTTCATCATGTAATGGTAAATGGAGGTCACAACTTTTAGCTCGTGTAGAATTGGTCTTCCCAAAATAGCATTATAAATGGTTGGAAAATCCACTACAATGAAGTCGGCAATCGTCCTTCTTTGACACAGTGGTTCACCGAGCTCCACCATTAATGCAATCTATCCAACCATATATACTGAATCTCCCGAAAAACCTTGCAATGGTTTGTAATGAGGTGCAACAAATCCCTACTGAGCCCCATTTGGTCGTAGGTCCTAAGGTACAACATGTTTACCAAACTTCCATTATCCACCAAAGTTTGATGAATTTGTATTTCGGCTACAGGCATTGTTATTACAAGAGCGTCACTATGAGGTTGGAGGACGTTGCTCGCATTTGACTCATGAAAAGTGACGCTCTCTGATATTTCACTCTCTGTTATGTTCCAAGATCGGACCTCATTGCTTGAATACGAGTGGGCTTCTCTCGCCATCCTTTTTCTTTCCCTATTTGAGCCCTTGAAATTGTGAGTTGCTCCTACCATCATCTTGATCTCCATTCTCAATCCATCGCCATGCTTTCCTTGAGGTCGAGGTGGTGAGCCCACTCATTCTCCTGCCTCCATTGGTTTAGAAATGAACTGCTATAAATAACCTCTTCTAATGAGGTTTTCAATTTCTTCTTTCAACTGGCTATAGTAATTGGTATTGTGCCCCGGAAATCGGTGAAATCGACAGTATTTTTGCTGATTCAAATTTGATGAGCTCGCTTTTAGTGGAGGTGGTTTCTTTAAGAGATCTTTATCTTTTATTTAAAAAAACACATTTTCTAGGGAGATATTTAGTAAAGTGTAATCCTTAAACCTTTTTGGGTAAGGCCTAGGTCGGTTGTTTCTTTCTTTTCTGCGATCTGATGTTTTATCCTTCTATGGAAGCCTATTTTCTTCTTTTGACGTTTTACTCTCCATTCCTCCATCATACATTGCATCTTCAACATTGATGTATTTCTCAGCTCTGCTAAGGAAGTCATGGTATGACGTTGGGCCATCTTCGTGCACAGGACCACCATAAATGTGTTTTTGGATGCAGGCCGGATAGGGCGACCATGAGTGCAGCATCATCAGATACATTTTCCATTTCCACCTTTTGTTTATTAAATCTTTCCAAATAACTTTTTATTGATTCAGTTGGTCCTTGTTTGATGGAAACAAGGTGCTCCTTTGGCATCGTTCTCATTCTGGCTTCCATGAATTGGCTAAAGAACATTTTGGCGAGACCTTCCCAATTTTTTACAGAACCTTGAGGGAGTTGCCTGAACCATCTCTGAGCTCGGTCTCCGATGGTCAAAGGGAAGGCTCTGCATAAAATAGCATCACTAACTCGTTGGAGTTCAACTAAGAGGTATATTTATAACTATGCTCTGCTGGATCCGTGTTCCCTTTGTGGCCCGCGAGAACGGGCATTTTGAATTTCTCCGGCAGCATTTTAGCTAGAACTTCTTTGGAGAAAGGAGATGGAATGCCCTTATTAATTCCTTGCATTATGATTTTACCTTTGGATTCCAGCTCCGGAATTTGTTGTTTTAGGGCTTCTGTTTTATACATTTCTTGGGGGGGGATGTTTTCTATTTGTCATGGAAGATATACGTTCTGGTAAAGGTGATTTTTTGGGGCTGCTAACTCGGTTCGCCTAGACAATCGAATACACTTCCTCCTTTTTGGTGGAATGGGTTTTCCTTGGAGAAACCTTTCTTTTTCCCCATCTTTCTTTGGAGGAATCTTCTTCAAAACTCAAGGCCCTTCTTGTTTGTTGTGCGCCGTGTAATGGGGATTGCACCTCAAGCTCAGTTCTAGTGGGGCAGAGATGTTTGTTGATTTTGTTCTAAACGAGCCAGTATATTGGCAAAATGGTCCAATCTATTCATAATTATATCAACGCGAGGATCCTTGAATTCTTGAGAAGTTTTTCCTTGGTTTTTTCCTGAAATGTGGAGAAACTTCGATTTCATGGCTTCCAGTTCTTACATTACAGGAGTGTTGACTCATTTTTGGATGATTTGGTCAAGTAACTTGTTGGGAACAAAGCTGTTTTTGCATCTTTTGGAAAAGGCAGTGTGATACAAGGTGGATAAATGGAGAACCTCGTTTTTCAGGGGGAGGCCCTTCTTCTAACGCCAAACTGTTGAATTAAAAAATCGTCATTGATACGGGGCGATTTCTTATCAACTTAGATCAATGTATAAGTATATTTGAGCGGGTATTTATTGATAAAGAGATAGAGGGAAAAAGTCATTTGTTGGAATTATTTTGATAGCACATTTGTTCCCAAAATTGGCATGATTTACAATGACATAAACCTTTCTATTTGTAGACAAATATTTAGGGTTTACTGTAGATAAATGAATAAAATAAAGGAATTTTCACAATAATCAAGACAAATGACGTTGATAACTTGTTGTTTAAGCATAATTCACGTGATGGTGGGCCAACTGTTGCAACATTATCTGAAACTGTACATTGTAGGCACCGTGTTGGAGGCAATTTCTCTGAATTGTGCCACCCTAGGTGACCCACTTGCATTGAGCAAGTTATTTCCTACCCTCAATAAAGCTCTCTGAGATTCAATATTTATTGGGGTGAATATTTTACCGACCTCAAGAATTATCTCCCATGTGGTAACTGTTGACCACAAAATCCGGATGGACCTTGGACCAACACGTCTCAGCTCCTCCCTCTTGAACACGTGGGCTTCCTGCGCACTGTGACAAACAATCAGTTTGCAAAGGGGGCCGAGGTGGCTCCTGTTTGCACTCCGATGCCTAAGTCAGTACTCATTTTGGGCAAATATAAATATATTGGGTGCGGGAGGTATAAGTGTGTAAAAGAGAGAAAAGGGAGTGAGAGAAATATCTTGTTAAGAGTGAGAAATTGCTAACCCCCCGTTTGGAGACAATTGGGCTTTATTTATAGGGGGACTTTTTGCCTTGGATCACGACACGTGGCATACTTTACACTTGTCATCACCCTAGCTTACGGATGTGACATTCTTGCTTTCCAACCGTAATCATTGCTACATTTCGTAGGGGATGGGCGCCCGTCACATCTGGGTAAAGGCAGTGTCCCATCACTGACTCCATCTCTCTCTTCTGGTCAGCGCCATAAAGCGCCCCGGCTGGGCTTAAAGCACATCAGCTAGGCATTAACCAGGTCGGTTTAAAGAGGAATGCTCGGCATACCACCTCGGCATTCTTCCCAGGTGATACTTTAGGCCTTGAGTTGTGGGCCGTGGTCCGTTGGACCACTAATGGGCCTTCGCTGGTGGATCAGTGGACCTTTCTTTGGGCCCGGATTCAACACTAGTCCCTCAAATCCGAAGGGACCATTCATGGTCGTGTAGGATTTGCCGTGATTTCACAGCATTAACTTTTTTAGGGAGTCAATAACGACATTCCTTAGGTAAGGTTCGAATCCGTATCATAGCCAACCTTCTTCCTCGGATTTTTTTTCTCATCCTAGTGGCCAGGATCATACCAGCGCATTTCCTAGGCGGCGCATTCAATTCGGAGGAGCTATCGGTATTTATTTCAAAGAAATATATATATATATATATAAGATGGGAGGAGAGGGCAGCATTTTGCAGCGCGTGGCATTCATTGTGGTAGCTGAACGGTTTTGTTCCTCCTTTTGACGGCTGGCGCTTTGATTAGCCCGTTTTCCAAGAGATATGGGTTACCCACATTAATCACGCGGCTCACGAAATTCAAGGAATCTAGACCGTTATGATGCCTATAAATCCTTCTTCATTTTACCACTTCACCTTTTACCATTTTCTCATAATCTTTGTAGCAATACTTTCGCGAGAGCTTGCGCCGTTTCTCTCTTCCTTGCGACTTTCGTGTCTTTTCTTCAAGGTTTTACTACACCGCATCCACCCTTAGCGTTTCACAGTTTTTTCTTGGCGAGCTCTTCATTCCAAGTGCACAGTGTCAAGCATTCGCCTTTTGAAGGTAAATCTCTTGATCCCTGTATATGCAAGACTTTCTTACTTTTAGTTTCTCATTGTGGGTTTGAGAATTTTGTTTTTGCATTTTGTTTTTCTTTTGTTGAGTCTGACTCTCTTTTAAAACAAAAAGAAAAAATGGAAAGAGTTGGGGGAACGGGTTCACAGGAAATGTTAGCGATGGCGGTTCCCATCAGAGGTTTCTGTCCCGTCTCTTTATCGGTTTTTAGCTCCCGTTTCTTTAGGGAGCAGGTTAAGAGGAGAAATAGGAAAACCAGTGGCATAATTTATTTGAGTGATTCTGACAGCGAAGAAGAAAAACACCAAAACTACATGGCTCATCTGTCATCCGAGGAGGAATCCGCGCTAAGAGAACTCCGAAGCAAACGAGAAAGGGATTTGGGAAAAGAAAAGGCGGCGAGCTCCTCTTCAGGTCACCAGGACCTCGGCTTGATTGTTAGGGCACCGTTTAGGGCGCATAGGGAAGAGTTGGGTTTGACTGCGGAGGAGATTGCTCAGGTAGAGGATTGGGTTGACCAGGTCAAAAAAGTTTCGGGCTACCATGTTGATCCCGATCCAAACCCAGATTTTTGGGAGAGCAGCGAGGTTACTACCGAAATTCGAGGAGTTGATCTGGCTTGTGCCTCGACGAAGTTCAGGATGCCAGAAGGGGTCCGTTTAGTGCATCCTACACCTTCTTGTCGACCATGCAGTCCTCCTCCAGGCCAAGTAGCTATATGTTACGACGCTTTATCCTGTGGGATGAGGTTACCTCTGCATCCTTTCTTCGGGGCCTTGCTTAGGAGCTACAACTTGTGCCCCTACCATTTGGCACCCAACTTTTGGACACAGGCCGTGGGCGCTTGGCTGGTGTGGCAAGAGGTCAACCCCGATTATCCTATCTCACTACACATTATTCATACCTTGTACACTCTGAAGAAATCGGTGAGAAGGGAGAGGGACGTTAGACCAGATGTGAAGGACTGGTATTACTTGTCTCCTAGGGGCTCATATCCTCCCGTCATTACTGGCCAACCTACTTCTATAAAGAACTGGAGGAATTAATGGTTCTGGGTAGCTGGGGAGTGGCAGAATTCGCCTGTGGACCCAAGTCCAGAAATTTCAGTTCCCCGAACTCTTTCCACTCCTAGTGAGTCTTGTGTTCGCTTTAGTGTCCTTAAGCGTCCTGTATCACTTGTTTTTTTTATAATATACACCTCTCTCCGTTGCTTACTAACGTGTCACCGGTTTCTGGCAGGGGACACTTTTGCTCGCCTCCTCCCTGACGCAGACCTAGCGACAGTGAGGCGTTTATTTGCTTACAAGGGCACCTTCCAAGGGGTCATTCAGCAAAACAAGCTATTTGTTAAACACGGTCTTATGCGAGCCATGAGTAAGTCCGTTTCCTTATTGCTATTTCATCTTATGCTTTGTCTGCTTCCAGCCTCATTTTTCTTTCCTTCTTGTCAGGTTCCAAGGATTTTCCAAAGATTTCTCTAAAGGGGCTAATGGCTACGAAGATCCCCCCTGCACTCCGTCATGGCAGTGAAATTGAGAGAAAACAGAAGGTGGTATTGGCCAACCTGCAAGTTGGGGTGGCAAAAGAGGTGTCCGAGGCGTCTACGGCCCAACTTCAGGGGCCTTTACCAGCTCTACTGCCACCGCCTACTCTGCTTCCTGTGGGTCCCCAGCAACCTAGCACAGAAAAGGGGACTGATCCTAAGGAAGTCCTTCCAAAGGGGAAGGGGAAAAGGTCAGATAGGGGCGGATCTAAGAGGGACAAGGAGGCTAAGGGTGCCTCGGTTCCTCCTCCCTTGTCCGAGGACACGTTTGAGCCTTCCCCTGAAGAGGAGCCTGCCCCTCTGAAGAGACTCAGAAGAGGAAAGGGCAGAGAATCCACCTCTGCGCCTCTGCCTCCCATGCTAGAAGACCTGGGGGATGAGCCTTCTGTATCCATTCCGGGTTTGGCCTATGAAATGACACCGGAGGGAGCAGAGGAGCTCAAGCACATCAAAACTAGCATTCTCCCCAGGGAGGTCACCTTCAGCCCTTCGCTGTTTGACTCTCCCAGTTCTCCTCCAGCCCGGGCCGCCTTTATAACCGAGCAATTTTGGACGGAAGGCTGGTCCGCCTTCTCTTCTAGTGCCAGTCCGTCCCGGAAGCTGCTCGCCGCCAAGGCCATGAATGCCAGGGCGTTGTCCCTTATTGACGAGGTGGAATCGTCCGTGGATGAGGCTCAGCGGGACAAGAAGAATGCTGAAACTGCTCTTCGGCATGCGGACAACATGCTAAAGGAGATAAATGATTTGAAGACCCAGTTGGCCATAGCCCGGAAGTCTTCCTCCGAGGAGAGGACCAATGCCAAGCGGCTCCAGGAGGATAATGATAAGTTGAAACACGACCTCCTGGCCTCTGAGTCTGACGTGGCAACATTGTGCAAGAAACTGGATGATTCTAATCGTGCACAATCCATCGCCTCTGAGGCTCTGGCTGCCGCTAACGCAGCTAAGTCCAGGCTGGAAGTCGAGGTGGCAGCAGCGAATGAAGAATTGGGGAGGGAGCGGGAGGCCAAGGCAAAGGCGGAGGAGGACCTTGCCTCTTTGGAAAAACATATGCAAGACAGGATTACTGAGGTTCTAGAGCAGACCATCATGACACGGGTGGAGAATGCTTTAAGTACCCGAGTGTCTGAGGCTGTCCAGACCTTCAAGGACACTTTTGAAGAGACCCCAGAGTACGAGGCAATGCAAAGGGTCTTTGGGAACTTAGGGGCCAGGATGGCTTTGGGGGACGTGAAGGAAGCTTATCCGGCTTTGGACCTCTCCATTGAAGCATTGTACCCTGAGCCTCAGAGTGCTCCTGCGGATCCCCTAGATGCATCTGACAAGGGCTTTTCAGAAGACGTCTCTCCCCAATAACCCCCTTTTGTATTTATCTTGTCGTTGGATCTTTTTTTTTTTTTTTTTTGTAAGTGCTCCGGCACCGGATATTTGTAAATGTAACATTCATTCAATTTGTAATGACTTATTCATATTTTTCCTGTAAACGTAACATTTCGAACTGTTTACGCATAAATGCTTCCAAGCGCGGACGCCTTTGCGATTGTAAATGTCTTGTATGATGTAAAATGTACTTGATTTGCAGGATAAGACATGCGCTCTTAATGTCTTGATTTGTAAAATGCACTTGATTTGAAGCACCTCGGACAAACACAACCTAGTTCGGCCGGAGGGGCTCCTGTGCCTTTTGTAGATGTCTGTAAATGTCAAGTCCCTTAGATTTAACGAGCTTGGTGCGTTCACGCTTGCTGGTTAAATCTGATGTCGACCAACTTTTGCGCGATTTTTAACTCACATTTAGTAACACCCCTTACAACTTTGCATGAACTTCTGTTTGTGGCGTACCTATTTTCAATCTATAATTTTGACCACGTGCGCTTATGTTTTTATAACAGAAATAATATAGGGACTTTTACGTTTGAATCCAGAGTATTTAGTACGCATATGTCTTGTGAGCGTTTCACTTAAGTGTATGCATGAAAGTATCAACCACTTTGCGGAAACATTTAATATTTCGTGCGAAAGAGCACCCCGTATGTGCGAACTAATTTATCGTTTTTAGAGCTTTGGTTCATGTGACAATGTCTGAGGCACTTACGTCTGAGTTTGCATGGATTTCAGAAATAATACAGTGATCGACGTGTGGTCTTTATAAGAGTCCCTTATTTTTAACAATTTCATGCATGACGAATACACATGGCTAATTAGTATTTGGTGCAATCCTCATCATAATTAACTAGCGATTTCATACAATCGTGTGACAACGCTGTGCCTCGTTGAAGTGGAATTTGACTTATTGAAAATAGCGACGAAGGTGATCTGTGTTCCAAGGATTACACAAAGGTACCCCGGACAAATCTTCAATTATGTAAGTACCAGGTACCACCTCGGCTGTGATCTTGTAAGGGCCTTCCCAATTGGGACCCAAAGTCCCTACTCCTGGTTCTTGAGTTGAAGGAAGAACCTTTTTTAGGACTAAGTCTCCAATATTAAAGCGTCGCCCTTTCACCCTTTTATTGTAGTATCGAGCCATCTTTTCCTGGTATCTGGCCATCACCACTTGAGAATCATTCCGTTTCTCCATGAGAAAATCCAAATCGGCCCTTTGTGCTTCTTCATTTCTCACTTCGTCGTAATTAATCTGTCGAAGTGAGGGTACCCCAATTTCGACGGGACATACCGCCTCGGCTCCATACGCCAATGAGGACTGCGTTTCACCAGTTGCGGTGTGAGAAGTGGTGCGAAGCGCCCATAGCACTTGCGGGAGCTCATCTACCCATGCGCCCTTTTTGGACTCCAACTTCCTTTTCAGGGTGTTTTTTATGGTTTTGTTCACTGCTTCCACTTGCCCATTGGCCTGCGGGTGATGTGGAGATGAAAACAGCTTTCTAATTCCCAAATCACCACACAACTCGTCCACGCTTCTGTTTTTAAACTATTTAGCATTGTCACTAACCAGCGAATGGGGTACCCCAAACCGGCATATGATATTCTTCCAAATGAACTTGGTGGTGTTGGCCTCAGTGATTCTCATAAGTGGTTCAACCTCGACCCACTTGGTGAAGTAGTTAATTGCTACTATAGCAAAGCAATTATTTCCGGCTCCCCTAGGCATAGGACCTATAATATCAAACCCCCATTTTGAAAAAGGCCAAGGGCTGGTCACCACGGTTAGCCTGTGATGTGGCTGATGCAGTATGGTTGCGTGTCTTTGGCATTTATCACACTTGCGCACAAAGTCATGAGAGTCCTTTCGCATAGTGGGCCAGAAATACCCCTGTTTGAGGGCTTTCCGAGCTAGCGATAGTGCCCCGGCATGGTTGCCACATATACCTTCATGGATTTCCCTCATTACATATCGCCCTTCCTCAGGCCCAACACATCTTAGCAACGGGGAGGTGAAACTCCGTTTATAAAGTAGATCATCCAAGAGTACGAAATTGGCAGCATACCTTTGTAATTTCCGAGCTGCTTCAGGCTCGTTTGGCACTGTCTGGTGCCTCAAATATGCAATCAGCGGATTCATCCAGGATCTCTCTTCCTCTACCATCAAAATTTCTGGTCCTGGCTCAATAGAGGAGGTTAACATGCGCTCAACCGGGATCAGATTATATAGCTCCACATCACTGCTGCTTGCTAGTTTGGACAGAGTATCAGCGTTGGAGTTTTTTGTTCTGGGGATGTGCCGCAATTCCATTTCTTCAAAGTGTACCGCCAAATCTCTTACTTTCTTCAAGTAAGCAACCATAGAGGGTTCTTTGGCAGAAAATTTCCCATTGAATTGATTCACAACGAGCTGCGAATCGTTGTTCGCCACTATGGACTTGATCTTTAAAGCTTTGGCAAGTCTTAACCCAGCTAACAACGCCTCGTACTCAGTAACGTTGTTCGAGGCTTTGAACTCGAAGCAGATTGCGCTATGTAGTTTAAACCCTTCCGGGCTAATTAATAATATGCCTGCACCGGATCCCTCCTTAGCCGAGGACCCATCAACAAATAATTTCCACTCCTGGCTAACTTCTGTGTTATCAATCATTTCGACCTCCGGCGGGTGTGTGCATTCGACTACGAAGTCAGCCAAAGCTTGGGCCTTTATCGCAGTCCGAGGCGCATAGTGTATGTCAAACTGGCTTATTTCTATTGCCCATTTCAGTAATCTCCCAGATACATCTGGTTTTTGCAACACTTGTCTCATGGGAAATTCGGTGAGCACGTGTATGGAGTGTGCTTGAAAGTAGGGGCGAAGTTTGCGAGAAGCGGTGAGTAGTGAAAGGGCAAGTTTCTCCATATCTGGGTAGCGTGTCTCCGCATCTAGCATGGCTTTACTCACGTAATATACTGGAAATTGATTCCCCTCCTCTTCTCTGACCAACACAGAGCTAATAGCTTCTTTGGACACAGCCAAATACAAGTAGAGAGGCTCGCCAACCTTTGTCTTTGATAGCAATGGGGGTCGTCCCAAGGATGCTCTCGGGTCGGCGAAGGCCTGCTCACACTCCGGTGTCCATTGGAATCGTTTCCCCCCTTTTAGGATTTTGAGAAATGGCAAGCATTTGTCTGTGGATTTGGAGACAAATCGATTCAGGGCTGCGATTCTTCCCGTTAAGCTTTGCACCTCCTTTGGATTTCGAGGCGATTGCATGTTTAACAAAGCATCGATTTTGTCGGGATTAGCTTCGATTCCTCTTTTATTCACCATGAACCCAAGAAATTTTCCAGATGCTACTCCAAATGCACACTTCGCCGGGTTGAGCTTCATTCGATATTTCCTCAAAATATCGAAGGCCTCTGACAAATGGCGGATATGATCCGCGGCGATCATACTTTTGACCAACATGTCGTCAACATACACCTCCATGGTGTTTCCCAATTGTTTTACAAACATGCGATTCACTAGCCTCTGATAGGTAGCTCCCGCATTTTTCAAGCCGAACGACATTGCTTTGTAGCAATAGAGTCCTCTATCTGTTATAAACGAGGTATGCTCCTCGTCCGATTCGCACATGGGGATCTGATTGTATCCGGAGTAAGCATCCATGAAGCTCAGGAGCTCATGCCCTGCCGTAGAGTCAACAAATTGATCGATCCGGGGCAGTGGAAAGCTGTCTTTTGGACATGCCTGGTTCAAATTCGAAAAATCAATACATACTCTAAGCTTCCCATTGTGTTTTGGTACTAAAACAGGGTTTGATACCCACTTCGGATAGCGCGATTCTCTGATGAAGCCATTTTTCAATAGCTTCGTGACCTCATCTTTCAAGGCCTCATACTTGTCTGAACTCATAGGTCTTCTCTTCTGCCTATGCCCAGGGCTTCGTGGATCAACCTGGAGTCTGTGACATGCCTCCTTAGGATCAATCCCAACCATGTCGCCATGCTTCCATGCGGATACATCGAGGTTTTGAAGTAGGAAGTCCTTTAATTGACTCTTGTATTCGGTTGGCGAGTCCAGTCCGACCTGTAATTCCTTGATTGGGTCCAGTGGGTCTACGCCGAAGCACTCCAACCTTTCGGCCGGGGTGGGGCAATTGTCACCTGCCATCCTGGGGTCTAGATCTGCTAAATCCTCTTCTAGGATCATCGTGACATCCTTATCTCCAGATGGCCCTTCACCCAATCTTTCAGGGTCTGGAGCAGCCTCGGCCATGGCTACATCACTGATCATGTTTAAGCTTCGATCTTGAAACTTCCGGATTGCATTTGTGTAACAAGCCCGGGATTCTGTTTGGCTTCCCCTCACAGTTGCAACGCCATGCTCCGTAGGGAACTTCATGCAAATGGATTTGGTATGCGTTACGGCCCCCAAGTCAATGAGACCAGGCCTCCCAATTGAGCCATGATAGGAGGAGATTTTGTCAACCACCAAGAATTCCATAGGGATTCTGGAGAGGGTCGGGGCTTGCCCTACTTCAGTCATAAGGGTTATGGACCCTCTGGGGGTTATGCTGTCCCCGGTGAATCCGTATATCGGATCAGGGATCGGAATGAGGGGAGTGCTGATCCCCATCTTATCAAAAGTTACCCCGTAAATCACATTTATCGAGGCACCATCATCCACCATCATCCGTGATAGCTCATTTCGAGCCACCACCACCCTAATAACCAATGCATCGTTGTGTGGGAAGTGCACTCCAACGGCATCATCTTGTGTGAAGGTGATAGGTTCCATCCGAGGCACCCCCACAGGATGGGAGTGGATATGATAATTCACGTTGGCGGGCTGCTTGGCCTCTCTTAAATACCTCTTTTGGGAGTTGCTTGTACTCCCACCTGGGTGGGGGCCTCCCAATATTGTGTCGATTTCACGGATGGGGAGGTCGGCCACAGGTATAGGTGGTTCCCGTGTGTCTTTGGCATGTGCCGAGGCGGTGTCTTGGCCCTTATTCCTGTCTTTTTGACGATTATCAATTCTTTCCTTAGTTGAGTTCTTCCACGGAGCTCTCCTATCAGCTCGATTGAACTTCTGGCCACTAGATTTTTGTGTCCGCCCTGTGTCAAGGGGAAAGTCACCTCTACTTCTCCCCTGTGCCTTTTGGTCGGCTAGCATGTGGATTTCTCTGCAATCCTCTGTTGCGTGACCGTAATATCTGTGGTAGGCACAGTAGGCCCCAATCATGGGCTGTTTTCCACTTCGGCCGCTTTCCACTCTCCCTTGAGCCGTGTGAGGATTTTGAGAAGGCGTGTTAGAGTGTAAGTGAGGGATAGCCTCCGTGATTTCTGCTGCAAAGCTAGATCCAGTCCCTGGGAATGGCCGAGGCGCGCCACCTCGGTTACCGCCAATCCTATCCTTGTTTCCTCCCTTTTTGAGGTCCGCTTCATTGGGATATCCAATGTTGTATCTCCCTTGGGGGTGATTATCTCTGGCCCTAGCCATTTCCTCTGATACAATCTCTTCCTTCATCAGGTCTACCAAGGTATTGTAATCTCTTGGTTTCCTGCTCCGGACATCCCTCCAAAACATGCTGGTCATATCTAGCCCTCCTTTTAGGGCGGAGAACATCTCTGCTTCTGTGATATTTTCGCAGATATGCATTTCTTCAGTGAATCTAGCTAGGTAACTTTTCAGAGATTCTTCCCTTCCCTGCCTCAGATCCTGAAGGCGTTGGAGTGGGAGTTGACCAGGCCTGGAAGAAACAAAGCCATTCTTAAAAGCAGTTTTCATATCCCTCCAACTGTGGATGCTGCCAGGAGGGAGTTTTTTATACCATCGTATAGCATTTCCCTCAAGGGTTAAAGCAAAAGCTTTACATTTCAGTGTCGGGGTGGCCCCGGCTATTTCCATGCTGGCGCGGTAATTTAACAGGTGATCATCAGGATCACCTCGGCCAGAATACTTTGCTATTTTCGGCATTTCAAAGTCATGGGGGACGGGGCATCTACGGAGGCCCTCTGTGAAGGGACTTACTTCCTCTTCATCATCCAATTCGTACGACGGCAGCTCGCTGTTCTCGTCATAACCGGAATACTCCAGATCACGGTATTGGCCATAGAGCGGTGGAGCGTACTCCTGCCCTTGCGGTGGTGGAACGCAGTCGTAGTTTGGCCTTTCATGGCTCTGTAACTCATTGCGAGGATTAGTCTGAACTGCTTCGGCTCTTCTTTCTTGCCTATTCCTAGGCTCATGTGCTGATGCCATCCTTTCTCCCCCCATACCTCGTTGGTTCCTGTACATTTGACCCTGCGATAAGGCTTCTTCAGCGCGTCGCTCGCGCCTATTTCTAGGCTCTGCGGCATTGTGCCGACCTGGGTCCGTTTGTCCCCGTCGTTGTCCCCTGAATAACCCTCCTATTCGGCTGAAAACACTGCAGGAATTTGCGGGAGAAGCCTCCCTGTGTCTAGCTGGGAGTGGTTTTTGTTCCCCATGTGTTTCGTGTTCTGGGTCTCGCTCGTAGAAGGGCTCGGATTCCACTTCGGCGTATGCCTGCGGGTCCTGATAATAATAAGATACAGTGGCCGCCTCAGATGGTGAATAATGTGGCTGTGAGTATTGCTGAGGCATCGCAGGTTCGTTCACAGCATACCCTCTGGCCATAAAGGCATTCATTGCAGCAGTTTGTTCTATTTGCTGCCTCTGCATCTCCAGCATTTGGGCCGCCATGAGTGTCATGTCTCGCATCATGCTGCGATTTTGGTGCCGGCGAGGTGGATTAGGTTGTGCCACCTCCTCGTTGGCGTTTTCATGGGGTTCTTGAGGAACTTCGTCCTCGTTGTGTCGGCCACTTCTTCCCCTACGGGGGTTAACATCACCGTCACTTTCATTCATATTTCAGAAGAATTTCTGGTCTTAGATCGCTTTTCAAGGATAAATAGACCTTTGTCTCGCTGCTTCAAACCTTTTTCAAGGTTGTTAAACTTATGTTTCAAAGTTCTTTACCTT
Organism: Ligustrum vulgare; assembly: GCA_963555705.1. Classification (NCBI taxonomy): domain Eukaryota; kingdom Viridiplantae; phylum Streptophyta; class Magnoliopsida; order Lamiales; family Oleaceae; genus Ligustrum; species Ligustrum vulgare. Next base: position 35,707,961 of record OY743190.1, on the reverse strand, counting down.
TATCAAGGGTGATCCAGCTTATCTTTCAAAGCTCCTACCTTTTTCAAGGCGAACCAGGTTAACTTTCAAAGCTCCTACCTTTTTCAAGGCGAACCAGCTTATCTTTCAAAGCTCCTACCTTTTTCAAGGCGAACCAGCTTATCTTTCAAAGCTCCTACCTTTTTCAAGGTGAACCAGCTTATCTTTCAAAGCTCCTTGCAGCTATCCGCTCTATTTATTGTAAGAGGTTATTCGTCCTTTTTTAGAACTACCTTTCTATGTGTGGCTTCTTACCATGTGTTTTCGTGGTTAGCAGTATGGCTTCCCACAGACGGCGCCAAAATGTTGACCACAAAATCCGGATGGACCTTGGACCAACACGTCTCAGCTCCTCCCTCTTGAACACGTGGGCTTCCTGCGTACTGTGACAAACAATCAGTTTACAAAGGGGGCCGAGGTGGCTCCCGTTTGTACTCCGATGCCTAAGTCAATACTCATTTTGGGCAAATATAAATATATTGGGTGCGGGAGGTATAAGTGTGTAAAAGAGAGAAAAGGGAGTGAGAGAAATATCTTGTTAAGAGTGAGAAATTGCTAACCCCCTGTTTGGAGACAATTAGGCTTTATTTATAGGGGGACTTTTTGCCTTGGATCACGACACGTGGCATACTTTACACTTGTCATCACCCTAGCTTACGGATGTGACATTCTTGCTTTCCAACCGTAATCATTGCTACATTTCGTAGGGGATGGGCGCTCGTCACATCTGGGTAAAGGCAGTGTCCCATCACTGACTCCATCTCTCTCTTCTGGTCAGGGCCATAAAGCGCCCCGGCTGGGCTTAAAGCACATTGGCTAGGCATTAACCAGGTCGGTTTAAAGAGGAATGCTCGGCATACCACCTCGGCATTCTTCCCAGGTGATACTTTAGGCCTTGAGTTGTGGGCCGTGGTCCGTTGGACCACTAATGGGCCTTCGCTGGTGGATCAGTGGACCTTTCTTTGGGCCCGGATTCAACAGTAACAGTTGAGGTCGCAGATTGGAGAATGACATAATATCAATGAAGCTCGTTGTTCAGCATAAGGGATCTAAGGTGGGCCAAGCCCAATTTATTTGAGGCATCTTTGGACGGTCTGAACCCAAATATTCCGAACTGAACCTTGTTAAAATTTTCTATATCAACAATTAAAATAAATTATTTATTCAAATTGCAATGTTACAAATTAAAAGAAATTATCACTATATAACAACTAAAATATAAAATAAAAGATAACATAAACTAATAAGGAAACAATATTCTGGGTAGATCATCACTAGATCATTCAAGATCATCAAAATATTGACCAAAAGAATTATAAGTACTCTGAGATCCTTGGCATTGTTGTTGAACCTTTCTTTTTTTTTTTTTTTTTTTTTTTTGAACCTCTCTCTCTCTCTCTCTCTCTCAAAAGACTCATTTTTTTATATTTATCTATTTATTTATTTTTTCATTTGGCTTTCTACAATCACTGTTCACATTGATTGCAGATTCGACACGTTGTTAGACAAAATCATGTATTACATAGCATAATGTTTGCTAGCGTTGATTATGCACAGCATGGTAATTGAGGATGAATGTGATGTTGTTCATGCACCAATTGGAGATTTGATTAAAGTGTCAAATTCAGAAGTTGATGTGGTTGTAGATAAAAATAATCGATTTCAAGAATTCTTTGCTCGAGGTAGATAAATCAAGGATAAAGAGGCTCACAATTAATTAGTTCAAAATCATGGATTAATTGATCATTTGTGAAATTACTATAATAATATCAAGCATTAATGATAAACTTAGATGGACTTTATGTTTGTGAATTTTTCTATTACTATATTTTAATTTTTTTTTTTTATATAGTGATGTCAAATGCAATATTTTCTTAATTGTGATATTAAGAACTTGTTTGGTAGGAATTTTAATTTAGATTTTAATCTAAGTCAACAATGAATTTCGACCACATATTTTATAAGATCTACTACTTTTCAAACTCACATTTCATCATTTTTTTACCAAAACCTACTAAAGTTTCTGTTTTGTACGAGTGTTGTTTTGATTATGCTAACAATTCAAAAGGGATCCAACGAAAGTGTAAGAGACAAACTTGTTGAGACAAAGTCTCAAAAAATGGTGTTTGCACTAAAGAAAGCTTAATTAACAGGACTCCTCCAAGGGGAACAAGCACACAAATTAAACAAGGATAATTCTAAAATCTAAGATAAGAAAATTAAATCTCTATTTTGAGAGTTTTTATTTGTTGGTCTTTTTGAAATGTCTAACTTTCTACTATATATACAAAATGGCATCAAACGGCCCACTACTTTGAACTTTTGATTTACCGCCATAGTTTCGTCACGTGCTTGTGATAATCATTGCTTTTCACTTTGCTTAACCGTCACTCACTCCCTTGCATAACCGTCATCCATTTCTCTACATCAAGTAACTTCCCATGATTTTTACTAATTGTTCATGTCGTGGTAAATACTCATGTATGGTTAAACGGGGTTCCCTTAGATCGTGTGATGAACAATGAAAACTGCTTCTCGCCCAATTGTCCAGACACCTCCGTCATCACCCAACTACCCATATTCCTTCACATCACCCTATTAATTGTAATGGGCTTTCATGTTTCGGACTTTTATATTGGGCCATTGAATTGAGTATTTTTGTAACAACCGAGGTTGCCTTAAAGATCGACGACTATCTCCACTGTACCAACATGGGTTTTTTCAACATGTTTTATCCTCACTCTCATGCTCCCCGAGAAAATTCCCCAGGAAGTCACCCATCATAGAATTGCTCCAAGCCAAGCACGCTTAACTATGGAGTTTCTAACGATGGACTTTCGAAAAAAATGTGCACCTTGTTAGTATGAGTAGTACCTATCAAATCTTTTAAGCTTTCTAACTTGGGTATTACAATCACCCCTCTTAGACTCGCGACGTCCTTGTCACGCTTAAACCATCTGAAGATCTGTTACCAGGAGTTGGAATTCTAGAGGTGGCTCCCGCCCTATGGCGTAGCACTTTTTCCCGCGTAGCACTTAGTTCCCAATTTTTGGTTGGTGACCAGATCTGATACCATTTGTAATGATCGGGGTTGTCTTATAGATCGACGACTGTCCCCAATATACCAACACGGGTCTTTTTAGGATGTTTTGTCCTCACTCGCATGCTCCCTGAGAAAATTTCCTAAGAGGTCACCCATCGTAGAATTTCTCCAAGCCAAGCACACTTCATTGTGGAATTTATAATGATGGACTTCTGGAAAAGAATGTGCATCTTGTTGGTATGAATAATACCTATCAATTCATTTAAGCTTTCTTGGCCTAGGTATTACAATTTTTATGTGTCAACAATTACCCCTCCAATATGGCTAGATTCACTTGCAACCATTAATTCTGACATATTCAAAGAATTATGCATGTCTTTACTTTTTTAAATGCTATTCAACACGAGGAAAAACAAAAACGAACATGCTATGCAACTTTTGGGCAACGCTTGGTGTTCCATTATGCATGTCTTTACTTTATTTTTCAATGCTATTCAACACGAGGAAAAACAAAAATGAACATGCTATGCAGTTTTTGGGCAACGCTTGGCGTTCCATTATCCAATCGTTGAGTACCATCATCTAAGCATCGTGTACCATCATCCAAGCGTCGCATACAACTTCTCATGGATACCAGACTTTACTCTACATGTGTCTCCATCGTCCTATAAAAGGGAGTGGCCCTTCTTCTTCTTCTTCTTCTTCTTCTTCTTCTTCTTCTTCATATTTTACATTTTACTATCATCGCTTTAAAGTTTTTTACACTTTCAACAAAACTACCTCTTCCTCTCCTAAGGCCATTTCTAGCTTTCAGGATTTTTGAAAAATTCTTTCACCCCATGTTGTATCTTACATTTTGTTTACGTCAATGTCGAATTTGAACGTATGTATGGGTCATGCTTTCGTAGATGTTGATGAAATTAAGGTTACAACTATAGCACAAGGTTATCCACTTCTTTCGGGTTTGCCCTTATCTAAACCCAATCCCAATAAGTCTACTATTTTCTGGTGGTATCCGTACATGGCCCAAATCATTGGACTTTACAACTGCAGAATCTATAGTCTTTTTCGAGTTGGGAAAAAGTGATATTAAGAGACGTGGAGTTTTAAGGATACCTTAAAAGGGGGTGGACTCTTTAGTGCCATTGGAGCTCTTGTGAAGATTCCCAATTTAGGCCCAATGTTATTTTCCATGGCACTACGGTTTTGGTCTAATGATTACAATACTTTTGTCTTTCCTTTTAGTCCATTGACCATTACTTTGTGTGATTTTGGCTCTTTGCTTAATTTAGCACCTATGGGGTGTACAATCTCTCCTATTTCCAGTTCTTCTTTTACTACCTCTTCATTTCCAAATGCCCTCATATGTTCTTATTCCGCCCTTACAAAAATGAGTTCAAAGGACCTCACTAAACCTCCTTCTATGTCTGAATGTGTCGTCTTTGTTCATTATTTGCAATTTAAGTATATCATTTGTACTCCTAGTATCAAAGCTTCAGGCAGTTACCTCTCTTTGTTACAAGAAATTGCATAAGGTCGAAGTTTCAATTGGTTCTCTTTTACTTTGACCGCCATTTTATAGGGGTATGACTACACTTATCCATCAACTTTGCACTAACAAAGGAACTCCCACGGGCTGTGGTCCTCTCTGGATTGTTTGATTATGGTTGAGAGTATATTTCACTCACTTTGGTACTCCATCTATGATTCCTCCTTTCCCTTGTTATGCTCCAGTGATGGCCCAGTTGTTTTATGTGAGCCAAAGTCGTAGGGACATTTTTTCGTATTTCTATAACCTCTATGAACTTCCTTCTTATTTCCTTTATCCATCATCTCATTGCCTTAACGATGTAATAACTGCTTCAACTAATGAGGATAAGATGATATGGGTTAGATTCTTGACATGTCAGGAATTGTTTCATGATTTTATTGGTACAGGCGCATATGCAAAGGCTGGGGTAGAAGTGTACTCCCCTCATTTTGTCACACATCAATTCAGGATGGTGCAGGCATGGGAAGTTCCTTTCTTTGCTGGTACAAACATGAGATTCTAGAATCGATTTTTTGTCCTTTACCCCGATGAAGCAAAAATGGTGGACTCCAATAATAAGGCTTTGCTGACTAATGTACGATGGAGGTCTTTCCATTTTGATCCATTAATTTATCCCTTATTTACTCATTTCTGGGTGAGTGTGAAGGAAAGGTCTTTCTCAAGTTTTCCATGCTATTGATGCAAAAACTGCCCTAGTCTTTTGGAAGTCATTGGATACATTACCAGACCGAAAGCCGTTCAGTACTGGTTCATCTGTTCATTCTCATGTAGGAACTTCTAGTTCTTGGAAGTGACCCTCTGCAATTGATCCTGATGAGACATTAGAAGAAGAGAGTATTCTATTGGTTCGAAAGGTAACCATACTGAGATTTGTTAAGTTTTTTTCATCCTCACTTTGTAATTCGAGTTTTTGATCTAATCTCTTGTTAAGTAGTCTCATTCATACTTGACTGATGTCACGTTAAATTCTCCATTGAACCAATCTAGCCCTGATGTGGCCACGACAACCGCTTAACCAGCTTCATCTTTATTCCCTGAATTTACAGTAGAATCTCCCCCTTTAAGCCTTGAGGATGGTCACGAGAATGATGTTGATCTCTCTATGGAGCCTCCACAAGGTATGGGTAAAACTTTAGTTATGAGTACTTTACCTCTCAGTCAAATTTGCCCTGCTATTACCGAAATACCATGTGATCACTTTATTTTGAGTTTAATTCTTTCCTTCTCCCTAGCATTCCTATCATTGTTGAGCCTGATAGTCCTCCCCTCATTGAATCAAACATTCCTTCAACTTTAGTCTATGCTATAACAAATCTAGATCCTGATTCTCCCTCTGACCTTGATCTTTGTTCTCTTTCAGACCCTCGGGTTCCAGATCTTGTGCGAGATGCCCCCATGAAGGCTTTCGATGATTTTGTACGTTTGATTCATCTAGAAGTTCCTATTTTAGAGGCTCTCAAACTTGATCCTTCATCTTCCCGACATGAATCCTCAATTTTTGATACTGTGAGCATACCCTATTCAGAATGGCTGCTTTTTTTTAACTCTGTACGGATCTACTCACAATTTATTGGGTTTTCACAGAAGGATTTAGACACGTCCTTCAGACTCGATCAAGTTTTTTATTTAATGGAGGACATGATTAGTGGCTTTGCTAGTCATTCCTCTGAAATAGATCCATCATTGATAACTCATTCTTTCATCCTTGATGCCTAGTATGAAATTTTTCTCCAATATGCTCATTTCACTGATGGAGACATAATTTCAGTTGCTTTCAATAAAAGCTGTCTCAACTCCAAGAACTTGATAGTAAATTGCTGGGAATCTTAGTTGACCCTTCTATACCAGTGCTTCGTAATGCCAGGATTACTTTGAAAGGAACTTATAATGAATTGCAAGAGTTGCTTGATTAGTCAATAAGCTTTCGCAAGCGGAAAGGAAATTTATCAAGCATCATCCTAGACAAGACCACTTAGTTTCAAACTTCTCTAAAGCCAAGAAAATGGTAGAGGGGTTAACTATTGAGGAAACACAAGTAGCCTCCTCTTTGGAAGATGTACAAGAAGCAAGGAAATCCAGGCTCGTGTTTATAACTTGGAAATAGAAAAAGCAGCAAAGGTATGGGCCTTGGCTCAAGAAGTAGAATATGTTAAGTTGTTTACTTCCTGGTATACTGAATTAGAGAAAGCTAGCCCAGAGAAGGAATTTGCTCCTATAAAATGGAAGAAACACAACTTCATGAAGAATGGAATATAATCAAGAGTTCTATTCGCTCTTTGTCGGAGCAAACCGATCGGGGTTTGGCCCATATTACCAAACTGTTCTAACTGGTGCTTCCACACTCTTTATAGATATAGAATGGGAGGCACATATGCCTTGACCGGAGGTCGAACTCCAACTGTTTCTTCAGTATTTTCTTGAACTTTTGGAGTTGACCCCTGCTCTTTCTCAATCATTTTCTCCTTGACCACATCTTGTTTTTTGTTATTTTCATAATCTTCAAAGGTTCAACCAGACTGAATAATCAAAGGTTCAACTGGGCTTATCAAAGGGAAAATAAAAGAAATCCCCAGAGGGGAGGGAATCATGACCATCAGAGGGATCGAAGCCTATACAAGAACAAAGCCCCAACACCTAATAGAAATATCAGAGAATTACCCCATCCTCCAAATGATCCACCAATCTGTGAGCTCGACACAATATTTAGAGGGCCTCATCTTGGTGGGAGTCCAAACAACTCTCAAAATCGATACATCAGAGAAGCCAAAGAGCCCGCCAACGTGAATTATTACATAAACTCACACCCTATTGGGACTTTGAGGATGGAGCCAATCACTTTCACCCTGGACAATGAGATTAGGATACATTTCCCACAAAACGATGCACTGGTAATTAGTTTGTTGTTGGATGGGGGTTCGGATCTTGATTTGGTAGTGGTGGTGGTTCAATCGGTTGATTGGGTGATGCCCAATGTGTGTGACGAAGGTGGGGGTGAAGGTCGTGATGTTGGTTTCATTGAATTATGTGTGTGTGTGGTCAAAGTTTCTACCAAGAACATATAGTTGGAAGAAGAATTGTAGTGAGAAAGTTTGCAGAGAGTTTTTTTTATGTGAAGTTTATGATTGGGAAGGTAGAATCATACCTCGCTGAAATTATTATGTTGATGAATGATGATGGATAAAGGAGGAAATATGTGTTGATGGAATGATGGGGAAAGGATAAATTATGGGTTTGTGAAAGGCATATTTACGTGGAGAATGTGGTAGAAATGGTGATAAGTGACATATGTAAGTGGAGAATGTTGGTGAAATGAAATGATAACATTTTTATTAGGGAAAGTTTAAATTTTGGGCTAGGAAATAAATTTGGGATTCTAAAAAAACTTGAAATTAAGCTTGAATTAGATATTTGGACTTAAAATAATTAAATAATGAAATTGAAATTGGATTAAAATCTTAAATAAATTTAATTTCATGTAGTAATGGCTAGAAGAACATGTTTTTAATTAAAATAAATGAGTGAAGTTTTAGTGACACGTTTTTAAGAATTAAATTATTTATTTAAATAAGTCACGGAAAATTCTTGGTCGCTACAAACACAAAACTCCATATGAGAAGGAACTTAACACGATTGAATTACCTTCTTGTGAAACCAACTATGGAAGCTTCTTCTGTGCACCTCCTCTATATTGGGACATGCATCAAGCATGAGTTCATGTTTATGGTCACTATGAAACAAAGATATGATCAGCAACCCCAGTTCATTACTAATGGGAGTGAACAATTATAACTGAGATTTCTTACTTTAAATATGACTCAATTTGTGGACAGTTATTGAGGATGTAAAACATAGCCTGATTTTGCACATCAACACGTAGCATGATCGATTTCTGCAACCCGATTGGACAACACTAAGACTCAAAATTTGATAGTTTTCTTTTATTAAAGCTTACATCCAAATTCCTATTTGGCCTCTGATTATTGTCCAATTTTACGTATTTTAAAGAAATAAATAAATGAAAATATATAATTTTGGGATATAAATTTTGTCATTTAGAGTGAAACTTATAAAAGATTCAATTTTATTTCTTTAACTCTAAATTGATTTTATTTACTAATAATTTCATTTATTTAATTGCAGGTACATTTTCGATAATTTCAACTCAAAAATCCCTAATTTAATTGACCTGAAAAAAGCCAAAAATGGACGAAACCCCATAAACCCAGCCCAAAACATTTTCTTTCTCTTTCTATTACCTACAACTCTCCATTCTCTATATTCTCCTACACACACCCAGCCGCCATTCCGATTCTCCCTCTCCACCTCTGTCTCTTCTCCCTCACACCAAAGCAACCCAGCAAAAAAAAAACTAGCCGCTGCCATCCTCCTCACTCACGCTGCCAACCTCTCTTCCCTCACGTAAACCAACAGCCTTCTTCCCCCAACTTCTCTCACACCATCCAGCTGCAAGCTGTTCCTTCTCCCTCTACCTCCTCCCACATCTTTCCCTCTGTATTTTTCTCTACAGCACGTCCAGCCTCTCCAATCTCACCATTCAAGAGCCCTCAGCCACCAGTTTACAGCCGCAACCTGTTCAGCCCACAAACAGAACCTACAGCCTGCATTCCCTCACGTAACCTCTGCCTTCTCCCATCTTCTACAACCCGCCAGCCTCTCTCGGACTTCTTCCACACAGCAGCAGCCGGAACCAACCGTAGACAACTTCAGTCGCCAGTCAGCCACACAAAACGCCCAGCAGCTCTCTTTCATCATCTTCACGTAGCAGCACCAGCAGCCTGGCTTTCTCCCTCCGCCCAGCAGCTGCAACCTCTGTCTTTTCTCTCGGCAGCAGTTTCAATTTTGAGCAATTTTTGTCCATTTTCTTATTGCCTTTATTTAGATTTTCAATTGTTATAATCATTAGTTTACATAATTTTATCTGTTGATGTTAGTTTGATTTTAGATTTATTTTAGTATTGAAATCTCATTTCCAAATTTGAATTTTGTTTGATTAATGGTGATGGTTTGTTTGAATTTTATTTCGTTTAGTTTAATTATGTTCGGCTAAGTTATATTTGAGGGGAGTTATTCCTAACCTCAATGGGTGAGTGTTAATTTTCTATAGATGAATTCTTGTGATTGATGATAATTAACGAGTGTTTTAAATTTTCAAATTATTTTACTTCGATTGATGTCGTTGATGTGGTATGTATTGATTATGCACACAACATGCTCGACTAAATGCCGTAAAATAAATTGACTAATTTTCGTACGAATATGTTTAAATCTTATCGATTTCAAGAAATTCACACTAATCTTATTTGAAAAGCCCCATTGATAGCGAAAGAATAACTCCACTCAAATTTTCCTTTCATTGCAATTTAATTATATTCTCTTTTTATCATTTAAGCAACTTCGAAATCATAGTTTAAGACTTGAATTTAGCATATATTACGACACCAATAAAATCCCTAGGAAGAATGACCCTGGATTATTGCTAGGCTATAACCTGACCCCTTTATACTTGGAGGCTAGATTTTACATCGAGTCAAGTTTTTGTGGCCTCTTAAACCTTGTCTCTACATCATTGAAATACCTAGAACAAAAGGTCAATACCTCATCAACAACGTACCCCTTCCGCTATAGAACCTTCCGATCTCACTAGATTTTTTATGTAGTCCGTTAGTTTCTTAAGGTATCTCTATATAGGATACATCCATCTCATGTAAACCGGGCCACCAAGTATTGTCTCCTCGAGCAGATGCAATACAAGGAGAATTATGATGTTGAAGAAAGCTGGAGGGAATATTCATTTCAATTTGCACGACATCCAATTTGTAACAACCTCTACAAAATAATGTGATAATCATGTGACTTCAAGCTAGTAATTCGACCCTCGTTAGGTGCTACACATCTCAAATTAGAAGCGAAGCCATCAGGGAAATTTACCGATCTAATAAAGTTGCAAAACTCAACACGATTTATGTGTTTCAATGTATGACCTGCAGCAGGCTTCATCAGTCTAGTTCTATTGTGATATAGATGTAACTCACTTCTTATCCCCATTTCCATAAAGTCTCATTTTACATTAACAATGTCCTTCGATTTATGAGGATCATCCAAAATCATGCCAAGCAAGCTATCACATACGTTTTTTCCCACATGCATGACATCAATGGTATGTTTTAGCTCATTGGTAAACCAGTACGGAAACTCATGAAAATGCTATTCTTCCTCCAATTCAATTTATTTGCACTTCTCTTCCTTCTAGTTCTTCAGTACCTAGTAGGGTGCTTTCCTGGAATACTCATCCTCATACGGTAAATTGTGCTAAGATATCATTAGTCGTCAACTTTCGAGGAGGCTCTCTGCGATCAATATTTCCATCAAATTAGAGGTTACCCCTGAAAAGATGCATAGCTGGTAGGAATCATTGATGACCCACATAAGCTATCTTACCCAGCACACATACTGAAGGTGTATCCTCATTGCAAGTTGGACATGACTTGTACCCTTGACCGCTCCAACTTGATAGACTACTCCTAACTGGAAAATAATTGATCATCCAAAACAACATGGTATGCATTCAAAATAATCCCCAATTATTACTTCTACAGCGTCATGTGTGTCAATACTATTTGACTACAGCTCTTTCAATTCATCCACTAAGGGTGGCAATAATACGTTCATGTCCTTACCAGGTGCTTGAACTTAGAATCAATACAATCAACATTAGGTTCTCTGATCTCATGCATAGCCAAGGTGGGAGGTTGTAAAGTATCATTACTCCTACCCACATACTGTAAGCCTGACTCATGTTGCCAAATGGACTAAAATCATCTACGGCCGACCCCATCCGAACATTCCTAATCTCACTTGCAAACTGCGGATGCCTCGTGTTGAATTCTCTCCAAACCTTCCCATCAATGTGATGTTGTAGCTCATCGTCATCTTTACTCTGACCTATAATGTGCCACCTCATGAGTCTCACAATATTCTTCGTTGCAAATAGATGTCTCAATCTTGGGCCAGAGGAAAATATCGCTACACCTTATGCAGCACATTCTTCCAAGAACCTAATGCGACAGTGTGTATCCAACAACATTCCTGGCATAAGGGACAAGTGTATCTATCTGCGTACTCTTTCTAGAATAATGCAAAGTCATTCTTACAAACATGTATGGATACGTAACCTAGATCTAGTTTTATCATCATCTTTTTAGCCTCGTAGTGAGATTCCACAAGGTCCATTTTAGGAAATGCTAGCTCCAGCAGCTTTAAAAGATCATCAAATTAACTTGTTTGTCCACTTGTCACTAAAAATTTTAATGAAGACAGGGAAGAAACTTCGGGATATAATTCTGAACGAAGAGCTTCAAATAATTCATCATATTGGGCACCAAAGCTTGTACCAGCATATTCACTCCCAACTATGCCCTCCATGACGTTCATCGTTTCATCAATCGTCTGATCCTCTTAATCAATCCCTTCATTTTGAGCATTCACATTTTCATGTGGAATCTCAATCTCCCAACGGTAAATCCATGCGACATAACTCTCTGCAAATTCATAATGAAATATATAAGCCTCAATAGTTTCCAAAAAATGTGTTAGCCCGTTCAAGCATTTATTGCACGGTCTTCTAATATTTTCCCTGCCTTTTTACAAATGGCCTTACTCTATTTATAAATGCTTTCAAATCGTTCCAAAAATCTTGAGACTTTGCACGATTACTAATTTTTGTCCAACTCTTATCAAATTCCATCTAAAATATTATACAACAAATAAATGAATGAATGAAAGTATTAAGTAACAATTTTGACTGACGTGAATACGTCCTAAGTCATCCTTATCACTCCAAATCTAATTACACGGCAGGGCCCTAACCTTTCATCATTGATCCTTACATAACGAATTTTGTATATTTTCCTGTTAACGCCACTATATTTTCGATAATAAATTTCGGTAGCATCTCCTCCATGTTCTCCTGAGTGTGCGGTCTACATTGAATATAGTCCACACTCGAAGAACAAGAAGGAAATAAAATCGAAACAAACATACGAATATATAGCCATCAACAGAAATATATAGTACAACAAATTTCGTTATATACATATCGATGATGAACTCTTCAAAACTGGGAGAATTCAAATACAATTTTGTAAACATCAAACTAACCCCAAGTTCGGGCAGTTTTTAATTTACAAAATTACATTCAAACAATTTCCTAAGTTTCATGCAAATGCAGTGCAGTGTACAAACTAATGTATATCCATTAAAAATTATATATACAATACTTATATCATCAGCAAAACAATTCATAAAAACTAGAAAACATATAACGATAACAAGTTTAAAGATTTTTACCCAATGTTTTTGCCTTCAATGCCTTTTTTTCGGATGAAATTGTTTTTGAATCGCACAATCAAAAAATTTAATATAACATATGATTCTGCAAATGAATCCGTGCTAGATAAAAAAGGCTATAATTTTTAGGGAGAGATATGTTGCCCCTATAGATACATCTTGTTGTCCCTATAGAATGAAAAAGGCGCTAAAATTTCCCCCATTACTTCTGACCTATAGGGGTGACATAGGTCTCCCCTATAGAATACCCGATATGGGCAACTTATGTCGCCCCTATAGCATATAGGTCCTATTGGGACAACTTTTGTTGTCCCAATATGAACGAAAAAAAATACGCCAACAATCGTGCCAAATGTTGACATAAAAATTCGTGATGGTCGTCCATATAGAGTAAGGAGTCTATAGGGACGACATATGATGTCATCGCTATAAGTTGATGCGCTATAGATCAATTATAAATGCAGGGATTCTCGTAGTGTATTAACAAGCGGGATATAGTAATACTGTAATATCATGTAGGAAAATCTCTTTTATGTAAGGAATTAACTTTAAAATCATGAAAATCCTTTTTATACAATGCGTAATGGAATAATTTTAAACGTATCATGAAGTAGTTTTTCAGATCACTTAAGTTGGTGCAAGTGTTACATCACATAAACAAGTACAAATTTTACTCGCAATGTTCATATATTTAAGTAACAAATAACACTGTTAGTAATTTTGATAATTAGATCATGTTAACCAGTTGTATTACCCTCTTATATGAAGACAATATGCCTAGAACTGTTAGATTCAAACCACCATTTCTATTAATACAATTAATTATCCATTAACATTTTTAGACAATCATGTTAGACTACATACCAATAAATGTCGTGATCAGATTACCATTTTTATCAACACAAGTTATTGAATTTAAGATGACATAAACAAGAACAAGAATTACTCAAAATATCCCAATAATACTAGTTAGGATTTTAAATCGTTAGATCACGTTAAGAAATTTTATTACCCTTTTAGATCACAATAATTTTATTACCCCTTTTACACATTCATGTAATCAAGTAGACGACATATCAAGAACAATATTGAGGTTTTACCGCAATGGGGTTATACTGCATTTGCATATACATATTAACACAGTAATGTTGTGATTACACCGCCACGAAGTTTTACTGCATCCGTATATACATATTAACAGCAATAATAATAATAATAATAATAATAATAATAATAATAATAATAATAATAATAATAATAATAATAATAATAATAATGTTGGGGTTATATCGCCACGGGTTATACTGCATCCGTAAATATATTAACAAGAATAATATTGGAGTTAAAATGATGTTAACGATAGTAAACTTTGATGATCCCTTTTACGTTAAAAAGCGAATAATGATATTAAATAAATGTCAACGTCAAGATAAGTTAGTGATGTTATAATAGCAATATTGAGACCATAAATGGAATATTCAGTTTATTTATAATTAAATCACATAATAAACATATTTAACTTATATCAAATAGCCAAATAAACATATTTAGCACATATTGATTCAAGAATGCCTGAAAGAAGTTCTTTACTTTCTAATTACAGAAGTATCGATACTTCATGAACACGTATCTATACATGTTCATCTGCATGCTTTATACGTTGATACTCTTGTTCTAGGTATCAATACTTGCTGTCATTTCAACACTTCTAAACATTAATCACTAGGATTTTCTTCAAGGATTTTAACTGTATTTGATTGTGAAGAATCCCATTTGAGGTATCACATGATCATGTTATTTTATTAAGATGTCTATATCCTAACAAAATATTGAAACTTAATCCAAACCTTGAATTTTAGAATTTCGGAGGAAGGAAGCCATTATTTCTTTAACGTTTTCTTGGCTTAATTTCGGTAGGTGATATTCATTCACTGCTATGGCTATTTGTAGGAGAAATAGGTTGCACCGCATGAATAATATCATGTCCATATAATATAATTCCAATTGGCCGACTTAATTTTTAAATCTTTTTTTCGAAGGTGGAGGTGGAAGGAAGAAGGAGCTGTCCTTAGTGAATGGGGTAAGAGATGGAGATAAGGTGCAACCGTGGCAAGTCTTATTTAGACAACTCATGCTTGGATTTTGCAAAATCTTAGTCGGGGAACAATGTTTGAACTCAGATTCGATGTATCAAATAAAGCTAAAATCTTGAGTTCTTGATACCATTTCAATGTACCCACGACTTGCTCTCACATGCAATTAATGACGTGTGAAATGAATAATCGAGGAGAGAATTATGGTCTACTGAAGTAGGTCACTCAAAACTATTTTTCTTAACCGTTTGGTAAAGTACTAACTTTAAAAATTCACTGGGGACTATCCTTCAATCGTAATTAGAAACCGTTTTCAGATTCTCAAAGATTGTTTCGAGAAATTGTCCTTACATAATGGACAGTGAGGGACGTCAAAATACCCATTTCATTAATGTATGAGGTGTAAGACTAAAAATGTAAAATTTCACTAATATATTCAAATTTATGTTAGGGGTTTGGTGGGTATATGAATAAATTGAAAAAAAAATGAATCAAAATTTACTTTCTTGCGGGTGGAGTGGGGAGGGGTGGGGAGCGTGGGTGGGTGGTTGGTGTTTGGGTTTTATATATATATATATATATTATATTTATTTATTATTAAACACCTATTAAAAAAGAAATCCTAAGTTTGTCCGTTTTAAAATAGGGAAAATTACACATAAACATGGGTTTCATTGTTAGAATTCAAATTTCTTGGGGCGCTGAAAACTTTTGCACATTTTAGGTATTAATTATTGTATTTAATTTATTAAACATAATTTGGCAGAATTGAACCTCACTCCAAACACAAACCCACAGTCTCTCAACTCCCCCCCCCCCCTCTCCCTCTCCTTCCTGTCTCCATTTCTCTACCACTCTCTCTCTGAAACACCAAATTAATATATTAAACCAGGGCCACACACTCTTGCTACTCTCTCTACTCTCCTCTTTTCCGGTGAGCATCTGCGACGGTGGCAACAGGAGCCGCGCGCGGCGTGCTTGCAGGAACCGCTGCGTGCAGTGGTGTTTCCATAGCCCCTACATCAGTAGTCGCGCATGTCTAGTTGCTTTCTTTCTCGTGTGCGGTTGTTGTTGTGGTGGTAGTAGATTCTCGATTTGTGGTGTATGTGTGTAGATCGGTGTATGGAGTTTGGGTTGGTAGTGGTTTATAGCGAGACGGAGGCTATCAATGGTAGATTTGGGTGCTGTTGAGATGAAGACAAGGTAGATTCAGTGCAGATCGATGTATGGAGGTTCAAGTTGTTTGTTTTTGGTAGTTTCTGCAATTGAAACAAATTCTACAGATTTTGAACATTTCTCTTATTCTGATCATTGATCAAACTCAACCCTCATTACCCACTTTGAATCTGACGATGGACCAGCACGCTTTTGCCACACTCCTATACCATAATTCTCAACATCTAGCTTCAAACAAGTGAGAGACGGAGATAGTACCTTGTTGCATTTTTAGAGTTTGGATTAAAGAATTTCTGATAAGGTTTTGGGGAATATTAATTTTATTGGTGACTTTTAATCATTACTGGCAGCAATGATCACTGGTGTTTGGTTTTCCATCAGAATTTTGATGATGATGAGTTAATGAGAAGTTTGGAGATATTGTTGGTGAATTTTTTTATCATTACTCGTCTTTGGGTTCTCCATCAGAATTTTGATGATGATGAGTTAATGGAAGTTTGTGACGAGTGCGGGTTCGGCAAGGTGGAGGTGGAGGTGGGGGTTGGGTTGGGTGGGGCGGGATGGGATGGGATGGAGTGGAATGGGATAGGGTAAATGCTTGTAATTAATTATGGGTGATTGTGATTAATAATTAGCTAATTGTGACCAAAATGTTGAATAATTGTAACTTTTGTACTACATGTGACGATTATGGGATTTAATTAGTTTAATTATATTATTGATAGCAAAATTTGATTATTGTGTAAATTTGTAATTATGACTTACAATTTTGTGTCAATTGTGATTTTGTGCGATCATTGGATATGATTCGTTCAATTAATATACATTTACAAAATTTTATTGATCACATTAGGTAATTGTGACAAAAAAAATTAATTAATTATAACTTTGTGTGACTTGTGAAGAGTAAGAAATGTGACCATTTGATTTGTGCCAATCGCGATTTTATGTGACCCTTCTAGTTAAAAATGTGACAAATTATATGGGTGATTGTGACTTTGTGTGACTGAACTGTAAATTTGTGCAAGCGAGCTGTGACTTTATGTGACTTAAATGTGACCTTGTATGACTGAATTGTAACCTCGCGTGATTGAACTGTGACTTTATGTAAGTGAACTGTGACATTGTGTGACTGGACTGCGACCTTCTGTGACCAAACTGTGATCTTATGTGACCAACTGTGACTTTGTGTGACTAATTGTTATCCAACTGTGACTTTGTGTGACCAAACTGTGACCTTGTGTGATCAACTGTGACTTTTGTGACCAACTGTGACTTGGTGTGACTATTGAACGAGGCATGATGTGACCTACAATTGTGTCAAATATGACTATGTATGATCGAACTGTGACTTTGTAAGAACGAAGTGTGACCGAACTTTGACCTTGTGTGACCAACTATGACTTTGGAGGGGTGGAGTTTTACAACTAAATTTGTAATTGTGACTATGTATGACCTTGTGTGACTAAACTGCGATCTCGTGTAACCTTGCGTGACTGACTGTGACTTTGGGGGTGGGGGAGGTGGGGTAAAGGTCAGGTGGGGATAGAAAAACTAGAAGAAATCATTTTTTATGTGGTGAGGTGGGGTCGGGGGGTAGGGTGGGGATCGGGATCGGGGTCGGGGTGGAAAAGTAGAAGAAAAAAAAATCATTTTTTGGTGTGGGTGGGGATAGGGTAGGGTAGGTCGGGGTGAGAAAAAGTAGAAGAAAAATAATCATTTTTTGGAGTGGTGTGGGTAGGTGGGTAGGGTGGGATCGAGGTCGGGTTGGGGGTTGAAAAAAGTAGAAGAAAAAAATTATTTTTTGGGTGGGTGGGTGGGTGCGTGGATGGGGTGGGGTGGGGTGGGATAGGTTAGGGTAGAGTAGGGTGGGTTGAGATGGGGTGGTTGGGGTGAAATGTGAAAAAATAGAAGAAAAATTATTTTTGGATGGGTGGGGTGTAAAAAATAAAAGAAAAATAAATTTTGTATGAGGGTAGGGTGGGGGTGGGATGGGGTCAAGTGTGAAACAATAGAAGAAAAATTATTTTTGGGTGGGGTGGGTTGTGGTGGGGTTGGTGGGGGTGGGGTGGGAAAATATAGAAGAAAATTCATATTTGGGTAGGGTAGGTAGGGTGGGGGTGGGTGGCGAGGTAGGGTCGGGTCAGGGTGGGTGGTGGTGGTGGTGGTGGTGCGAAAAATTAGAAGAAAAAATTAATTTTTGGTGGGGTGGGGTGCGGTGAGGTGAGGGTTGGGGATGGGTGGCGGGGTAGGGTCTGGGGCGAGGTTGGTGGTGGAGTGAAAAATTAGAAAAAAAAATTAATTTTGGATGGGTTGGTGGGGTTGGGGTTGGTGGTGGGGTAGGGTAGGGTCTGAAGGAGTTGTAGAAAAGTAGTAGAAAAAAATCATTTTTGGTGGGGTGGAGAGTGGTGGGGAAAAAAAAAACTTATTTTTGGGGTGGGGGTGGGGTTGGGTTGGTTGGGTGGGTGGGGGAGGAGTGGGATGGGTTGGGGTGGGGTGGGTAATGTGGTGTCGGGGGTGTGGGTGAGTGTGAAAAAGTGGAAGGAAAAAAGTCATTTTTTGGGTTGGGTTGGGTTGGGGTGGGGTGGGTGCTGGAGGGGTGGGTGGGTGGTTGCCTGGGTGGAGTGGAGTGTGGTGGGGTGGGGTGAGTGCGCGTGGGGTTGGGTTGGGATACAGTGATTGTGAATTAGATATTGTTTTGATTTTATTATTTAATATTATATAAGTTTTAATTTAATATATAAATGATTATTATTATTATTATATTATATTAATTAATTAACTAATTAACACCTGATTTTTTTTAAAAAAAAATCTTATCCTCTGTTTGGCAAAAGTAAAAAAAAAAAAAACAAGTTTTTAAACAATACAATTTCTCAAATATTCTTTTAACTATATATATTTTCTCTCTCTATTTTTCAACCACATATCTTATCCAGAAAACATAAAAAAACATGTTTTTAAACATCAAAATTTTAACAAACAGAAGCTTAAGTTTGTTATGTTTAAAAAGTGAAAGTTTTATTCGTATAATTATGTACTTTTTCCTTTAAAATATTAAAGTTATATGTAGGAATTATGGACTTTTCCCGAAATACGAGTTGGCCCAATTCTGCATGAGTAGGTCATTAAAGCCGAGTAGGACCAATATTTAATTCTCGTCCACAACCTGCCATGTGAGAATAATTCTTGTTTAATTGACACATGGACGCTACGCTTCAAAGAGACAAAAATGGGGAGAAGCAACGAGCCGACCTAGCCGAAGGGAGATAAAACTCAGGAAGAATGTGTGTAATACTGATAACATACTCTCTATGATTGATTAGAATATATTTTGAAACAAACCCTCCATTACCTAACAAAAATAAAACCATCTACGAAGCTAACGTCTACCAAAGACAGCCGATCGATGCCAACAAACATTAGCCATTCCTCATATTCCTCTAACGCATCCTTCCAATCACTAACTCCATTCTCAGTTTGTCCTTTTTTCTTCAACATTTTCCTCTCCTAAAAAGTCCTTCACCTTCTCATATTAAAATCAGCCACCCTCACCTCTCTAACCATTTCTTCTTGGATTTTGTTGCATGGTAGCCGATTCCTCTCTACCTTCTTCATCTATATATATAAATATGTATGTCTAAAGGCCCCTCAACTCAAAAATATAGACGATTTGAATCATGGGACGACGGAATAATGATCCCAAAGTTGTTTGTTCTTCCATCATACTTCTACAAGAAAGGTTTCGACACTTACAGAGATTAAAGGAGAAGCGAGAAGAGAGAGAACTTCTCAAACTGTTCATCGACCCTACAACATTCGTCTCAACAGATATTCATTTTCGTCAGACCTTTCAAGATCCGCTGGCACTTGGACTCAACTTGTATGGAAAGAATACAGCAGATTTTCTAGCCCTCGATTCACAGCAGCAGCCATTAAGTTCTGCTGCAGATTTGAGGGTTTCTTATAGTTTTCAAAAAACTGATGTTGATACATCTCTTCATTTATAGATACGATCTACATATATTCAGATTTCAGATTGGATTCCCAAATCTTTATTAGGTTTTCCTTTGTAAGAAAAAAGGTGAAATAAGAGGGCCAATGTGTGTTAATATTTCATCCCAAGGGCTATGGCCTATGGGAACAATAATTATTATTCAAGAGTCAGATACAGATTTTTCATCTTGTTTTTTGGTATTTTGAGAAGTTATGTCCACAAAGAAATTTTACTTCTAACTACCTCAAATTGGTTAACGATACTTGTAAAATCTTGGTAACTAACGCAATACATGAACTCGAACGTTTACTTGCTTTCACAACACAATCCTATCTCTTCATTTTGGAGTCATACCCCCAATCAACCAAAACTTGTGCAATACAATATTTTTGTCTATTTTCTCCAAAGCCTTGCCTCTTCATTTATATTTATACATCCATAAAAGTAGACAGAAGCATTAAATGCAATTTTTACTCCAAAATGCACTTAGAGTTTTTGTAAAATAAAAATAAAATAAAATAAAAATTTGTGTAGAATAATGTCATATTTAAATTTGTGTTGATTAATGTAATTTTCATTTGAATTAATGTCATATTTAAATTTGTGTAGATAAACATGAATGAAAAATGTATTGTTTATAAATAAATTCATAGGAAATATTTAAACCTCAATTTGAAAGCTATACTTTTGTTTATAAAAAACAAAAATATTGATGCTTTGTTTTGGATGTGCGTTACTGAAAAGCGATTTTGAAAAATGTGTATAGTTAAAAAGTGGTTTCAAAGAATGTGCATAGTGAATAAGTTTGAGAAAAATGTGTTGTTTGTAAATAAATTTATAGAAAAATTACTGAAGGGATACTAATATTTTTAATCATTCATAATTTTAGTAATTGTGTAAAGATTATACAGTATAAGATTTTCAATATAATTTTTTGGTCTCTCATGTTGCTCAATTGTCGTATCATGATAATTGGAGATTTTCATAATTATTATTTTAACTACTTGATTTTGTAAATAAAAGTATAATTTTATTGGTTAAATATAAATATTTGTTGGTCGAGATCATTTATTATCTAAATATAATTGGCATTGACTTTCCAAATAAGTTTTTAATAATTTTTTTTAAAATTTTAATAACTATTGTAATAGAATAATATTATTTTTATGCATTTTATATTTGTGCTGATTAAAAACATTAAAATTTTACGAATACTTATCGAAATAGATACTATGGAAAGTAACTTACGTGTGCATCGCACGGGGTAAATACTAGTATAAACAAAAAGAAAAGAGAAAAAATAAAGAATTAATTGCAATCATAATCTCAATTATAATTGTATGCCGCTTTCCTATGCAGGTGGGATCGAACCATAGGGTGTGTTTTCATTCTCTGGTTATTGTCTGTTGAGTATTTAATAACCGCAAGGACACGGTGTCAATTTTTATAATATAGTGATAAATTAGGGTGTTGAATCTATAGGGATTAATAAACAAATTCGAAATAAGTACTATAATTATACTAACCTCTACTTTATCTAAACGATTAAAATGTAGAATAAATGAGTCTTAAATAAATATGAAATTGACGAATTAACTAAATCGACAATAGTATGTCTAATCTCAAGGTTTAAATAATATGAGAAAAGTTGTTCACTATATTTCGCAGTGTGTGAAATGTTCCACATGTCTACAAATAGTGACAAGTAATATAGTGAACAAAAGAGTGCGGATTATCGTTCACTCGAAAATTGTAATTAAGTGCCTAAATATTTAAGCTCTAAACTCTATTTGAACAAACGAATGATAATTTGTAATTTGAACTAAAATCTGAAATTATTATACTAAATGCAAATTAAAAGAAATAAAAAATGACAAAATTGATTTTTCTAAAGTGATTGGAAAAGTGTTGAGAATTACGATTTCACCTTATCTAATTGTACTAACATCAAACTCGAGTTTTCTTCCTATAATTGTGTTCGATCGAATTCACAAAACATATATTGATTTTTCTCTCTTGAGTTTAAATCAATTCTACCTAACTAAGTCGATCACATATCTCTATGGGGGGTCAAGATTATCTCTTAGCTAAATGCATCAAATCTCTTAGGAACGTGCAACCAGAAATTCATATATCTATCTTTTCGTTAAAATTATCGGGTTTTATACCATGGTCAAGTTTGTTAACTCATCTCTCGGATTGTGAAAATAGTCCACAAAATCTATGAATTAATTGCCAATTAATTCAAGCATTAAACATGATAATAAAATCAACACATAACAATAAAGCGCAAAACTTGAAGTCTGAAATTAATGAAATAAAACTAGGTTACATCGTTCATCCCAACTATGAAATTAGTTGTTTATCACAAAGAAATAATAAATGCAGTAAGAATAATAATACATGATTGAGTTTGTTGAATTAACAAAAAGAAAAGAAATCTTGCACATAGATTTGATTCTCCGTTGTTAATCATCAAATCTAGCGTCTTTTTCCTTGCTTTGATCTCCTAAGAATTGAATGTAAAAGTGTTGTAGAACATCGTTAGGAGGCTGAGTTCAGGCATAATCCTTTGTATATATAAGTTTTTTTTTGAAATCTTAGTTAATTAGGAGTTAATGTTATCAAAATCTGCGTTTATAGCCCAACAGTCAGCCCAATAATAATTGAGGCGGGATTGCAAGCCAACAAGGTGCAATCTCGTGATTTAAGTGTTTTGGACCTATTCAATTCTGGATGCTAACTCGAGCTCGCGCTATTGTGAAGATCATGATTGTTTGGTTTTTTATACAGTGCAATTTTCATCTTTCACATCCGTTTAAGTACGTCGCTATCCTTTTATCACCAATAAGCCCCTCATCTTTCGATTAGATCATTTTGGCCCTTGAACTTCTGATTTTTTTCAATTAATCCCTTTCTTCTCTTGATATCTTCATCTAAGTCCTCGAATCTTGCATTTTTCCAATTTAGCTCTACTTTAAACCTCGATTGACATCCTCAAATTCCAAAGTGCATACTTTAGCCCATTTTGATATCCAATTGGACATTATTTACCTCATCTGCTTTATTCTCTAGATTTTGGGATAAAATCTAAAATAAAACCAAATAACATAGAAATCAATAATATTTATTATAAAACGACAATATAATATCATAATTTAAGCTTAAAAATAAGTGTATAAAATAAACTTATCAAACACTCCCAAACTAGAATCATTGGTCATTCTTGAACAAACTAGCATTAAACTATAGAACTAAAATTCATAGAACAATTATTTTTCTCATGTGTGATCACAGCCTTATATTTTTCTCTCCAAGCCTGAGGTTTTTTCTATTTATGTGATTTCTAATCATCAATTTATTGCATTTTTTCACACAACATATCAATGGTAATCAATTACCAATTCTACGCCCACAATCTCCAAAGTTCTAGTCTCAAAGCTATATCAAGCATTTTATTCATAAGTTCTTTTTCTTTCTTTTTCTCGTCTTTGTGCAATAATTTTTCCTATTAGGCTTTCTATGTGACCACTGTAGCGAGTTTTGGGTCGGTAACTCCCAAGCAAGATGATTTTAGAACACCAAGTTCTAAAAACCTTTAAAGACTTAATTACCCAAGTCAAAAAGGTTACAAAAAAAATGAAAGATGTTTTAGCATCTTTTGTGTAAATCCTCTCTCTCTCTCTCTCTCTCTCTCAAGCTTTCTAAGTGACACATGTAATGAGCTTTGAGCTGATAACTCCAACTCAGATGAATTTAAGGTATTAGGTTCTAAAAGCCCTTAAAAGCTTACTTGCTCGAGTTGCCAAGGCTACGATGAGAAGAATAATACTTTATTATTAAGCTATTTCTGGCTTATACTCATTGACTAAAAACTCCTTCAACCAAATGTACAGTTCAGAAATTTCAAACCCTCAACTCGTCTATGCATACCTATACTAATTTTTCCACCCCCAAACTACTTCTTGAGCACATTTGGTTTCTATATAAAGGCCCGAATCTCTATAGATTTAAGATTAGGGATTATAAAGTCAATCCTACATTAGATTGCATGTCCACTTATGTTAAGTGCATTACTACGCAAGTAATAATTTGATCATGACTATGTGCAAAGTTTGTCAAGTATAACATGGTTAAGCAATTTCAATCAAAACTCAAGTTCAAATACTATCCAGAATTCTAACTAAAACAAAATAATTTCGAACTACATCATAGACAACAAACAAGTCCATGGAATTTTTCAATTTTTTTATAAATGTAAAACTATCGAATGAATGCATAGAATAATCACATTGAATTCAGTAAAATGGATTACAAAATATTGTGGTGTAGTTACACAGACCAAAGTTTGAAATCAAATTGTAACACTGTATTGCATTCAATTCCATGATCTTCATCACATTTAAACCAATACAAAGGTTAGAATTCTTATACTTTGAAGGATTGTGCTAGATTTTCTTGAATTTTCCTTTGTATTGTAAAATTTGAGATTATGAATTGATGGAGTATGGGTTTAGATTAGATGTTGTAGTAATAGAGAATTTTTAATAATATAAAATTATTTTTCTTGAAAAACGCGTTGATAAGTTTTAACCCTAAATTTTAAAATGAAAGTGTGTTAGTCTAATCATTATAAAACAAATTTAAATCTATTAAAAAATCGAGTCCAATCTCGAATATTTTAAAGTATCAAATTCATTATCATTTTAATCTAAATTTCAATAATTTTGAGTCCAATATTTTATCATTTTAGGTCCAAAACTATGTTAGTCCAAATCTTGATTATTTTAAGTTCAATTCATTTAAATTCAACTAGGGAAATTCTTGTATCCCAAATTCTTGACCCACTTAACTCCTAAAACTTTGTGTCCTAAAATTACTGTTCATATAACCCAAAATCTCCTTCCTCCCTCCTCAACAACTCACGCAGCCATCTCCAATGTCTTCGTTGCCATCATCCAACCGCCCTTCATACAAAACCTCAAGCACTGTTGAATCAAAACAACCCCTGCCTATTTTCTTTCACCACAACGAGCATCACCCCGATCGCAATCACATTGCCTTCAGTCCACCAGCCACGCAATTTCCCACTGTCCAACACCAATAACCGAGCATCACCTCCTCCGCCCTTCGAAACCACTACTGCCATAGCCAACCAACTCCACTTCCTTTGACTGCAACCAGCACCACCGTGCCAACCACCACTAGTCAACCACACAATCCACCATACCACAACCTGCAACATCGAATTTAACCACACACAACCATCACCTCCAAATCTCGGCTACCCAATCCAAAGAAAATCCAAAATCAACCCAATATCAAACCAAAAACCCATGAATAATCAAGAATCAAAGTAACCCAATCACATACCTCATCCCCAAATAGCTTCGACCGAGTATTCGCTGAAAAATCACAGCCCCAAATTCGAACCCAGCCCCAAATTCGAACCCAGCCTCAGTTTCTTGCCCTACAATCAACCCAAAATTCTTCTTCCACGCACCCTACCACCATTCGGCATCGTCTCTGCGTGGCATTGACTGTTGGGAACCCGGGTTGCTCTAATCACAAAAATTGATTTCTTGTGATAGATCATCCCGTTACAGGATTTTCTGTTCTATGTATTTAACTTGGAATAAATAATTTTGCACACAAAAATGATTTTGAGAAGATTACCTTTGTAGCGTGCTTTACAATAATCTTCATCAACTGCTTCTTGATTCCACCAAGCTTCAAACCCTCAAGCTTTCCCCGGTGTTCTCCAATGGCAGTTGTGCAAGTGTGTGGTCACCTTTCTCAAGATCTAGGTTAAACTAGGATTAGGGTTTCTTTGTAAAGAAGAAACACACACTACACACTTTAGTGTGTGTCTCGCCACTTTTCCAATTAGGTTAAGAAAAATAGTCTTAGGAGACTATTTGTAACCTCTTTACACTCCAAAACCCTACCAGGCCTAGTACCATAACCCAGGCTCATTTCTGCACAACCCAATACAGTTAATAAGCCTGTATAAACCCATTTTAGTGAAGCCACCGAGGGAACCTGATCGGACCCAATTAAACTTAGCTCCAATATATTAATTATGACCCGATCAACTCTTGATCAGTCAAAATTAATTTATTAATCACGTTCTATTCCACTAAAAGAACGAGATTGCACTCTTAGTAAAATTGAAATTACTGAAACAATTAATCAATAATTATATCCTCTGACTTATCGTTCTTACATGTTACCCCCGTCGATCAACTCGAATATTCGGAGCAAGTTAAAATGACCAAAATGCCCTTCTCCGAATATTCATAAATTCTCAACTCTCATCTTCTATCTGACAGTTCGATGTGATCCCATCACATCATAGAATTCAACAGTCACTGTCGAATTACTGAGCTCAGATTCAACTGTCCACTAGAAGAACCAGTGAGATTATGATCATACCTAAAAGGTGACGGATTCCATAATACGAATATATGTTCCTCGTTATTTCACTTTAATTCCCAAAGTACCGAGATATTGATCAGCAATTTGATCTCACCCATTGATACCTCAAAGAACTTCAAGTTAGTAATCGAAGTCCATTATCCTATTAGGATTAAGGTCCCACGTACAATAATCAAGTGAAATTAAATTTGTATGGTCAATGTCACAAATTAATTTCACGTGGTCCCGTCCAATACATTCCAAACGTACTCTCAATTTTATTACCAAAGTCAAAGACAGACTTTAATAAAATCGAGACGATCTTATCAAAATAAATTGTCCATATTTATTTACTGATCGTGAACGTTAATTTTAGATCGAATCACAAATTGAATCTTTCTGTGTTTAACAACTTAAACACTCAATTTGTAATATCAAATCGACCCGTGGACAAACACAACATCATATTAATACAATCAATTAATATTTTACTTTTAAATGTCGTGAATTATACTCTATGGGCATATATAATTCCAACAATCTCCCACTTGCCCTTAGAGTATACATGAAACATCGAATCATTCATCTTGTCAACATCATCATTACATTAATGATTATGTTCTCAACAAAGATGATAACTCCTTTCGATGTAAGTCACGGTTGTATAACAAACAATCCAAGATTGTGTTATTCCCAACCAATTAACCACAATATCTCCTAGTTATATTCCAATTTTGACGACTCTCGAGAATCCTAGTCAAATCAGATCTTAATTAGTTTTATTCCATCAGATCACCAACTAAATAGATAAGCAAATATTTACTCGTTTTTCGAAAACGCTTCAGTATATGCTGTACCTCTATTCAATGATCTGATCCTGGATCAAACTAATAATCACCAACAATATTCCCAGCATAAGATATGACCTATCTAGTGCAAAGTAAGGCTTCCTATAGCCGGAGCATAAGGAACCTTTTCTATCTTACCATGAGTATTAGGAAAATACTCATAAGATAGATGAAGTCCACAAAGAACATTATTCCTTTCAAGACTTCAATATTGCAAATGTAGATAGTATCTTATTATTACATGAAACTTGAGACTATTCTATTCCATTTTTCTCCCACTCCGAAAAGTACGGATGCCTAGAAAAATAGACAGTCATCTACAAGTCCTTCAAGTCTAATTGCTGGTACCAACTACTATTTAATGAAAATACTCTCACACATAAGTAGAGTGTCATTCAAATAAATAGTCGCGAAAACTGTCTCATCTTTCTGTATACACGAGTATACTTAAGATATATCAAGATTTTGATCAAGAACATGTATCACAATGGTTCTATCAAATTCTATATTCCATATCTTGAACAATTACCCAAATCCAAAGCTGGAAACTTGTAAGTCATGAATTTTACTTTCATGGTCTTTAATATGAACTCATTAGATTACACTTTGTAAATGATTTCCTCAAGATGCATTCAAGAAACAACATCTTGATATCAATTTGTCGTACCTCATTTTCACAATGAACGACAATGGATAAAAGATCCAGGTAAACTTTTGCATGGCTATTGGCGAGAAGGGTTTCACAAACCCACAACCATAAGCCTTGCACTAAAGGTATCAACCTTTCCATCTACCATTCTTTTATCATCTTAAAAATCATCACACCCTATAGGTTTGACCCCATTGGGTGCGTCTACAAATATCCAAACTTGTTGGATTACTAGGAATCTAATTCCGAGTTCACATTCACCTTCCATGATTTCAAGTCTATAACTTCTACCACTTCCCTAAATGAGGGGTTCTTCTCTTATTTCAGCAGAGACTGTCTAAAAAGACTCTCCGTAGAATAAGAGTCAAGAAGGTGGTCTCACAACCCTCCCAATCCAATTAGTTGCTGGAAGTGTATTTCCATTATGTCCAAACAGAGTTACTTCCTCTCCTCCCACTACTTGGTTATATCCCTAATTGGGATCAACCTCTCCACTACCTCTTTATGAACATAAAGAAGAGGCAGAACAGTGAGAACAACTTCGACTACTACCTTTGGTTTTTCCCTGTCCACTGGGTTCACCAGGCAAAATTAGTGGTTGAACCACTTGCCTATTTCTCCCACTAGGATCAGCAACCATCGGTTCCGTAGGAAGTCCCAAATCATCAAGATTAATTCTATACGGAAACCTGGAATCAAATTGTTTGAACCACGTTCTAACATCTTATCCAATAGAATTTTACTTGTGGATTTGTATTCTTCTATATGCCTTATCCTCTAAGAAAGTTACATTTGTACTGAACAAATACTTTCTTGACCAGAGGACTATAGAAGAAATAATTTCTAGTTTCGCTGCATACCTTATAATCAAACCTTCATTGTTGCCTCCATCTCGTCAATCCTGGCTTTCAGCTTGTGTGCCAAAAGTCCCCAAATCTGAATGTGGTGTAAACTGAGCTTGCACCCATGCCACAACTCTAGGGGTATTTCAGGAAACGAATCAATGGTACTAGGCTATGAAGGAACCTGACTATCTCCGGTATACATTCCCAAATGAAACTAGTAACGAGGATAACTCATCATTGATTTGGTATTACCTTGTTCTCCTTTTCCGATAAATGGTTCCTAAACTCATATGAGAGATACACAAACCTCGATCAAATCGAAGTATTTCGATTCTCTTAATTACTTCTCAACTTCTATCCAAAATTCTAGAATTTCTTCAACATTTCAGATTAATGAGATATTAAGTATATAATCGAGATCTGGAGTGATCATCAATAAAAGTGATGAATTACTCGTACTCTCTCGTATCTTGAGCACAAAAGAATCCATTCATATCGAAGTGTATTAATCCTCAAACTCTTAAGTCCATATAATGTATAAGGACTCTTGGTTATATAATCCTCTAAACAAGATTCAGAAAAATGGTATAGATTTCACCTCAGATCCTTTTGAGGTCCATCCCTTACTAGTATTAGAATCGAGTTTCGGATAAGTGTAACCAAGCCTAAAATCTTAATCATTTTACCCTCTAAATAAAATTCAAAAGCCCACATAGATTCCACCTCCAAAATACTTAGAGGTTATCTTTACTAGTCTTTCAATCTTATTTAGATAAATATGATTATCTTAAGACCTTATCAAAGAGTTCATTAATACAAGGAATCATCTATCCCTTATCATTTGTAGTAATATTACACTTAGAACCATTTACAAGGCTTTGAGATTGTTAATCATTTGTCTCGCAATAATAAGAGCTTTATTTAACTTAATTCCAACTAATAACTGGAGATTAAGTGCTAAATAATTCCGCTCAAATAATAAAGAGACAAAATAACAATCAAATTATTTCGCAAACATAAAAGCCCAACGGCTCTTTCCATATTTCCGTACCTGTGCTTATCCTTATAGTATACTCTATCTCATTGTGTCATTTGGTCACCTAGGACCATATTGCAACAACTTGCAATAGTGATTAGTTACTCTAGAATCTATAATCAAGATAGACTCAATTACTAACCATAACACAATGAATAGAGTCTTACTCCATTATAGAGTTTTCAGGAAAGGCTACTTCCTCATTAATCCTATCTTTGCTCAAAAGCAAAAAGGTTAGAGGGCCTACCATACTATCCGTTGCTTTAAAATAATCTATTCTCTATGAATAGCTTACATTGAACCTTTCAGTGACACGTTCATCCTGGTGAATATAGTCCACACTGAACCGCAAGAGATCATCTTAAAAGATTTCTCAAGCATTATGTCACATGAATCAATGTTTGCAAGTGGAACCTCCACCACGTTAAAGTGACCAATCATGTTTTACCAAATGGTCTCTTGCAAAAACGTGATCGGTTCATAAGTAGAGATATATTATAGCTTGATAGCATATTTTGTATAATTAAAATGTTCAAATTATCATAAATACCCTTCCATCGAGAAAATAAATATGGTATCCCATTTTGATGTTTTTATTGCGAAGTACTTGACATGAGAATCAAAACTATGCAATAAACCATCTCATCAAAATAAAACCATTTTCATTGGAAGATTCATAATTATTTTGAACAAGGATCTTCTAGCACGAACAAATGTCATAAGTGGAAAGAATTATAACGAGACATGTTACAGTTTTCGCAAATTAGTTGGTGATGTCTAAATATATAACTAGTTGTGGAAATACGACATTCAAATAAAATAAATGTATTAAACACGAGTTGCATAAATGAGGAATACTTTCATATATGATGCATGAATAAAAAATTATGCACAAGTAGACCCAAAACTATTATAATATGACGATGACCTAAAACCCCAAAATCTTAAACACATTTCTCTATAGGAGAAATAAATGTGATTTATGGCTAGGTTGGGACCCTCCCACTAAATTAAATATATCTAGCATCTCATGCAATATTTAATTTATAGTCGTTAAAATTTGGCCATCATTGACATCGTTTGGATATTCTATAGGAAGTCCCCACGATGTCATTGATTTAAGTGTTTAACCCCTATATTAATAATATTTCAAGTACCAAATTAATTATGTCACCTATAGGGTAATCATGATTAATTCACACTTAAAAAATCATCACCTAATTGGGCCCAATCCAGTAACCAAAACAGTGTAGCCCTCCTATAGGGAGACTAATTAGATTAGCACGAGGCATACACAAATTTTTTACTAATGGGCTAATAGGGGAGGCCGTGGGTTCAAAAATTGCACCCTCGCTCACTTAATATTTTGAACTCTTGGGTTTTAATTAATAATTACCCAATCAATTTTAACTCTTAAAATCAATTTAATTATTAATAAATATATTTATTTTCTGATCTAACATTTAGAAAAGAAAATATAATATAAAACAATGCATGACAGTATAGTACCTAGAGCGGTGTTTATGCGATCTACATGACATGTTATCTAATGACATTCATTCACAATTTAATTAAAGCATAAAATAAATGCGATAATAAAATAAATATGAACATAATTTATGGCCAAACCTAGACACAAAAATTACAAATTAATTAAAGATTCAATTGAGCCACAAGCCGACCCAATTCTTCAATTCCCATTTGCAAGTGTCCAGCCCATTACTTGAACTCTTCAAATAATATTTCTCAGCCCATTACCAAACTGGTCCAATCTGTAAAGCTTCAATCTTCAGCCCAAATGTCAAATACCAACATGAAGTGATCCAATTAAATATTCCAGTCCTTTGTAAAATTCAGTTCACATTGCATTGGCCCGGCTAAACAATTTAGCCCACATTGCAATTAATCAAAATGGACCAATTTTACAATTTCAGGACCATATTTAATTTCATCCATTTCTGGCCCAAGTTTAATTAATCCCATAAAACCGGCCCAATTGAATAATACCACAAAATAAGCCCAATTGGAATTAATGGCCCAACACTGTGAAACCCTTCTCCTTTCTCTGATCTGCACGTTGAATATATACAATATATATACACAGTATGGAAATGAAGCCGCCGCCGGAAGTGCCATCGCCGGAAAACGTTCTTGGAAGAAACAACCATCCAGACACCAGAGCAATGCCTGTGTGCCCCGCCCACTGTTGCCATCAAGGTGGTATGGACCACCAATCGCGGCAGTGGCAGCACCATGGTGCCACTGCTCATCACCCGCAGTCGGGCTCGCCTCAATCGTCGGAGGAAGATTCAGAGGAATGATCACCCAGTGGTGCCATCGCTACTGCCAAAAACCATGACGGCAGTACTCAAAACACCATCCCACGCGCACACATGGCAGCAGCGACACCACCTGGTGTCGCGCCTTCTGGCTCAGCCTGTGGTACCGCTGCAGCCACAGTCAAGGCCAAAAAACGGAGCCCTAAGGTGCAGCCATCGACCACCGACCGCAACGGCAGCACTCACAGATGCTGCTGGCCACTGCGAATGTCCTTCAATAATTTTCCCAAATTTACAAATTAGGTCCTCAAACAATGAAGATGGTGAACTTCAGTCCAGACATTGAAAATTGAAGCTCAAGTCCTTTATTTTAAAACTGCAGATCTAGTCCTCCGAATTTTGCAAAAGAAGTCCTTCAATATGGAAACTGCAGATCTGGTCCTCTGATTTTACAATTACAATAGAAATAATACAAACCCTAATTCTATTGCAAAAATCAAAAATCAAAAGGGAAAAACATGGAGTCGTAATCCACCCCTTTTGTTACAAGACTCGATAATACAAATACAAGATTTCACGACAAAATCTAAGGCCATAAATTTGTTCAATAAAAAATATCATTCATCCAATAACAATCAAATCACATAAAATCTAACACCGCTCAACTAACACATGCATAGACAAAAATATTTATTCCTAAATATACAAAACAGTATCAAAAACCTGACGCTCTGATACCAATTGTTGGGAACCCGGGTTGCTCTAATCACAAAAATTGATTTCTTGTGATAGATCATCCCGTTACAGGATTTTCTGTTCTATGTATTTAACTTGGAATAAATAATTTTGCACACAAAAATGATTTTGAGAAGATTACCTTTGTAGCGTGCTTTACAATAATCTTCATCAACTGCTTCTTGATTCCACCAAGCTTCAAACCCTCAAGCTTTCCCCGGTGTTCTCCAATGGTAGTTGTGCAGGTGTGTGGTCACCTTTCTCAAGATCTAGGTTAAACTAGGATTAGGGTTTCTTTGTAAAGAAGAAACACACACTACACACTTTAGTGTGTGTCTCGCCACTTTTCCAATTAGGTTAAGAAAAATAGTCTTAGGAGACTATTTGTAACCTCTTTACACTCCAAAACCCTACCAGGCCTAGTACCATAACCCAGGCCCATTTCTGCACAACCCAATACAGTTAATAAGCCTGTATAAACCCATTTTAGTGAAGCCACCGAGGGAACCTGATCGGACCCAATTAAACTTAGCTCCAATATATTAATTATGACCCGATCAACTCTTGATCAGTCAAAATTAATTTATTAATCACGTTCTATTCCACTAAAAGAACGAGATTGCACTCTTAGTAAAATTGAAATTACTGAAACAATTAATCAATAATTATATCCTCTGACTTATCGTTCTTACATGTTACCCCCGTCGATCAACTCGAATATTCGGAGCAAGTTAAAATGACCAAAATGCCCTTCTCCGAATATTCATAAATTCTCAACTCTCATCTTCTATCTGACAGTTCGATGTGATCCCATCACATCATAGAATTCAACAGTCACTGTCGAATTACTGAGCTCAGATTCAACTGTCCACTAGAAGAACCAGTGAGATTATGATCATACCTAAAAGGTGACGGATTCCATAATACGAATATATGTTCCTCGTTATTTCACTTTAATTCCCAAAGTACCGAGATATTGATCAGCAATTTGATCTCACCCATTGATACCTCAAAGAACTTCAAGTTAGTAATCGAAGTCCATTATCCTATTAGGATTAAGGTCCCACGTACAATAATCAAGTGAAATTAAATTTGTATGGTCAATGTCACAAATTAATTTCACGTGGTCCCGTCCAATACATTCCAAACGTACTCTCAATTTTATTACCAAAGTCAAAGACAGACTTTAATAAAATCGAGACGATCTTATCAAAATAAATTGTCCATATTTATTTACTGATCGTGAACGTTAATTTTAGATCGAATCACAAATTGAATCTTTCTGTGTTTAACAACTTAAACACTCAATTTGTAATATCAAATCGACCCGTGGACAAATACAACATCATATTAATACAATCAATTAATATTTTACTTTTAAATGTCGTGAATTATACTCTATGGGCATATATAATTCCAACATTGACATCATCGCCGACGATGACGCCGGCAACGGCCCCTGAATGCGTCGCCCACTCCCTCTCCTCTCTTCTCCGATGGTGTGAGTTAGAGAGAGAGAATTGATTTTTGATTTAATAGTTTGATTTTCAAAAAATCACCCTTCAGTCCTCAGCCTTTCAAAATGTTTCAATTCAATCCCAAGTCTTAAAATGCCTTAAAGATTAGCCTCTTTATTTTTAAACTTGTGATTTCAGTCCCCAAATTATTCTAAACAGTGTTTAATTTTAGTCCCTGAACTTTTGGAAAATAAATTAGTCAACCCTTTAGTTTCTTAAAATTCTGATTCAGTTCCAAAGCTTTTCAAATCAATTATTTTAGATTTTCAAACTTAATCCCTAAGCTTTTAATTTTATTTTTAAAACTTGAAATTCCAAAATACTAATTTAGGTTTATTTTCTCATTAGCTAGACGAAACGTGCGGACGATTAAGAGGTTGAGG
This sequence comes from Ligustrum vulgare, assembly GCA_963555705.1. Lineage (NCBI taxonomy): Eukaryota > Viridiplantae > Streptophyta > Magnoliopsida > Lamiales > Oleaceae > Ligustrum > Ligustrum vulgare. Next base: position 35,673,006 of record OY743190.1, on the reverse strand, counting down.
TTACTTCCCGCTCCACTTTTTACTCGACTCGAGATAAATTGAGGTAGACTCGCCCCACTAATTACTTTGTATTATAATTGCACGTGTTATATGGATTTACTTGATCTATATGCTTAATTTCATGAGACAAGACAAGAATATCTCTTATGAGATAAGAAGAGAAATTTATGCTATGCATGTCATAACTTAAATGTTTTATTTGCATAAGACAAGACAAGAATATGTTCATTTGCACTCACTATGAGATGCCTATGATTAAGAAGAGAATGTCACTGTATTATTTGCATAATTACGTATTCAATTATCTTGTAAATTAATTATTGGCGATGAGTCTTCTATGTATTTCTTTTGAAATGCTCACTCTGTTATTTTAACAACATTTACAAATTTCAGAGAGGAGGCGAATGAAGGGAAGTGATGGCAAAACATTAATTTAAATTATTTTGAAAGTCACGTTTATTGAACCTTGTTAATTCAATTTGTTGAGATTTGGAATTTCATGGAATGTTTTCAAGTAAATTTATTTAAATTTGAGTTACTGTTGCTAATTTCCAAATAAATGTGATGTTTAAAATTTAGTTCATTTTCGCAATATTTTGTTAAATAGTTAGTTTTAAAGGACGATGTGGCGTTTCGAGTTTTACGGAATTCGAGGCGTTACTGATGTGGTGTATATGAATTTTGATTATTTGGTGAAACTTTTTGGATTAATTCAAGTATCTGATGCTATGATTTCTCTTGATTCCTTGCAATGCATAGGTGTTTGATTTAATGCACAATGAGTTTTTCTTCGAGTTTTTGCAAAACTTTTTAGATGATCATCTTTAGTGCATGCTATACATCATATGTTCATCAATTATCCATGTTTTGCATTGATTTAAGGCATAGAACTTGAAGTGGACATCGTTGCACTCCATTACATGGTTACTGCAGGCATCACTGCACCACATCTCTTGATTTCAACTTCATGTCATCTACTTCACTCCATCTTTTCACAACCCAAATGAACTTCGATTGCTCTAAATTTTTAACATGTTGTAGACTAGGTTATGTACTTTCATATGCCCAGACATGTATTGGGAAATTTTCACTTTTTGAGACGATGTCAAGTGTTGAACATCAGTGGTAAACCATGTTTTAGATTTCAAAATTTTGCTATATCCTAGTTTAGGGTGTTAGTAATGATTTGTTTCGGTCCCTATGTGATAGTTATGCATCTAATGTGGATTATTTCTCAATTGAAAGGGAAACACCATCGTAGAACACTTCGGACCAAATATTGAAAAGCAAGAAAAAGGTCGAATAATCCAAGAAACATAGAAATCAAAGCTTCAAAATGGTAACACCACCCCTCCAAACCCGAGAAGTACTTGACCCCACTTTGTCATTTTGAGTTTATTTAATATATTTATTTGACATGCATTGAAAGCAATGTATATTTCTACTTTTGGGGTAAGAATCTCATTCATGTGATAAAATATACACATTCATTCGATTTTGGGGTATAAAATTCATAAAATTCTTAAAAATTTCAAAATTTTTGTTGAATAGTTTATTGCCTATGATGTTATTTGGATTAAAATTTGTTTTTTAGTTAGAATAATGGGAAACATTGAAATTCACTTTTCTTAACTATTTATGCATGTTATACTTTATTAACTTGAGCACATGGCTAGTATCAAATAACTACTTGTCTATGGAAATGCTTAATATATGTAGGGAAATTTATGCAGTTTGAACATAGGATTGATTATTAAAAATCTCAAATCTTACCATTTAAGATCCCGACCTTCAATTTAGATCGAAACCGCTACAAAAGCTGTTTGGGAGTGGAAATGTTCGTATATGTATGCATTAAGGGTTGAGGGTTTGAAATTCTTGACTTTGTTCCTTTGGTTGAAGGGCTTTTGGTCAACAGGTCTAAGCCAGCACTAGCATAATATTAAATAGTCTTATTATTCTCTTCGTAACCTTTTCGGCTCGAGCAAGTAAGCTTTTAAGGGTGGTGAAACCTAATACCCTAAATTCATCTAAATTGGGAGTTATTAGCCTAAAGTTCGTTACATGTGTCAATCAGAAAGCTTAAGGGATAAATGACTTACACATAAGACTCTAAAACATCTTTCACTTTTCTTTGTAGCCTTTGTGACTCGAGTAATTAAGTATTTAAAGAATCTCAGAACCTAGTGCCTTAAAGTCAACATGCTTGGGACTCATCGACCCAAAACTCACTACATGAGTCACATCGAAAGCAAATGAGAAGTATTGTACAATTATGGAAAAAAATACAAGGACATAAAAAGAAAAGTGATCAATTTCTAATAAAGTATTCATTTTAATTGCTATATTAATTACAAAGTTGCAATCAATAAATTGCAGATCTAAAGATGTTATGAAGCTAAGTGAATTGGACACGACTACTTTAATTGTTAATCGTGCTCCTCAAGGACTTGCTTTTGAAAAAGAGACTTCAACTTAGGTATACAGTCAAACATCATTATCAATACTTACATTGGACGATGAGTCGTGCATCGCACGTCTTGCGCTTGTAAGTAAATATTTGGATTGTTAGATTGAAAGGCTATGTGCTTATAACTTTCTTCTAGAATTTAAGTGCAGAAAGGTCATAACAAGATTTTTCTCGTCTTCTAAGCTAAGAAGATATTGCTAGAGCTTTATCTGTTATAAAGAAATATGATACCACATTTTTGGCTTTAATAACAAAAAATTTAACTCCACCAAACTCTTCAAGAGCCTATTTTACTAATTTAAAAAGAAAATCTACGCAACACAACTGTCTATTTAATACTTAATATTACAATCATAGTCAGTTTGAGATTATTCCTATTATTAATTGTAATCGCACATGTGCGATGCATGGAAGATATAATTGATAATTATTTATTTAATAAGTTGTAAAAATACAATGCCCGACAAAAGTAACACACTGAAAAACAAAAAAAATTACTTGCATACATAAATTGTGGATAATTTATAATTTCCTTTCTCCCTATAAGATTTCTTACTTGATCTAATGTCCTTGTATGAATAACATAAATTTTCTTTGCACAAAATGAAATAAAAGAGTTGCATGCATAAATTGTGCTTTCATATATAATGAAAAATACCCAAAATGTAAAACATAAAGTTGCGACTTTCATATTTCTTTTAACAGCTGATTGTTCATTCTCTAGTTTGGAAGAAACCAAGAAATTGACCATAAATTTGGAAGAAAATATTCAGACCAGCATTTAAGGCGATAGCATTACGATGCTCTTTTCCATGTAAAGAGACCCTACTTCTTATTCAAAAGAATTCACCAATAGCGTGAAAGGAACCAAGATACTGACAACCGAACCAAAAGGCTGGGATAGCCATAGAATTCATTGGAAACCAGGATAAAGAAATTGAATGAAATTAAACAAACAACGGCTACAGCAGTCGGATGAGAAACTGGCCTGATAATACTTCTACCCTACGAAAGAGATCTCCAATGGAGTGAATAGGAACCAACCAACCGATCACCAACACTAGGAACAGAGATAATATCAGTAAGCCACATGAAAGAACAAGAAGAGATGAAGAGAAACTGACTATAGTCAGCAGCCAAGGCAGCCGAAGGAACCCTAGCGGGACAAAATCTCTACCCCTTCAAACCCTAGAGTTTGAGAGAGAGAACTTAGATACTGGGTTCTTTCTTATTTATAGATATAAAATATTATAGTAATAATATATATATATATATATATATATATATATATATATATATATATATTTAATTTTAGAATTACTAATTCAAAAAAAACATAAATTAGTCTTTGTTAATTATATTTGTTACTATAATTTATTTCAAAACTTTAAATACTAAAAGTATTTTAATCCAAGAAACTTCAGAATGGATATATTACTTAAAAAAAATAAAAGCATATGGTATTTACAAAATGGAAAGTGCATGCGTGAAATATTATATTATATTCTATTACAATTTACAATTGCTTTAAGGGGAAACAGCAAAAGAGTCGTTCACCTAAAAAAAAAAATGGGAAAGAGTTAATGTTGAATACCACTTCAAAATAAAATGTAGAGAGAGAGAATTCAATATCTTACATATAGGCTATTTAGTAAAGCAAACCTGAATGGTTGGGACTGTAAATTTATGGCCCGAGACTGCAGTTTAAATTATTCAAGCTAATTGTTTCAATTTTTAAATCATCACCTTGAGGTAAATTGTATAATCTTAATCTTAATATATATAATAATAGTATAGCAGCCAAAAAAATCCACACATAGTTTCCCGCCATTTTTCCCTGCTATTTTAGGAAACATTGTAATTTTATTAATTATTTTAATAATTGAATTACGAAACATCAATTAATGACAAATTAATTATAGGTGACATGTAATAAATGAATTATTGATTGTAAAAAATAAAAAATCTATAAAAAGATCAAATTGTATATTATTTTTATTATTTTGATAATTATTGTAATATTTTAAAGTCAAAAAATATGCAATATTGATGTCAAATTCATGATCTTAACGAGAAGTTCAATACAAGTTAACAAATGAGAGCAAACTCTAAATATATCATTATTAAAATTGCCACAAATAATAAATGTAAAAGTTTTACTTATACTTTTTACTTTTTTCAATATTCAATCTTTTTAATTTATCTCATCTAAGTCATAAAATGATATTTATCATTTCTTACCTAACTTCAATTTGACATAAATGATTAATTTCAAATCTTTTTTCTTATCAAATTAAAAGAAATCTTAATATATATAATAATAGTATAGCAGCCAAAAAAATCCACACATAGTTTCCCATCATTTTTCCCTGCTATTTTAGGAAACTTTGTAATTTTATTAATTATTTTAATAATTGAATTAGGAAACATCAATTAATGAAAATTTAATTATATGTGACATGTAATAAATGAATTATTGATTGTAAAAAATAAAAAATCTATGAAAATATCAAATTGTATATTATTTTTATTATTTTGATAATTATTGTAATATTTTAAAGTTAAAAAATATGCAATATAGGTGTCAAATTCATGATCTTAACGAGAAGTTCAATACAAGTTAACAAATGAGAGCAAACTCTAAATATATCATTCTTAAAATTGCCACAAATAATAAATGTAAAAGTTTTACTTATACTTTTTACTTTTTTCAATATTCAATCTTTTTAATTTATCTCATCTAAGTCATAAAATGATATTTATCATTTCTTACCTAACTTCAATTTGACATAAATGATTAATTTCAAATCTTTTTTCTTAACAAATTAAAAGAAGTCTTAATCTTAATCTTAATATATATAATAACAACATAGCCGTCACATAAATTCACACATAGTTTCCCGCCATTTTTACCTGCTATTTTAGGAAACTTTATAATTTTATTAATTATTTTAATAATTGAATTAGGAAACTTCAATTAATGCAAAATTAATTATAGGTGGCATATAATAAAGGACTTATTGATTTGTAAAAAATAAAAAAATCTATAAATAGATCAAATTGTATATTATTTTTATTCTTTTGATAATTATTGTAATATTTTGAAATAAAAAAATATGCAATATGGGTGTCAAATTCAAGATCTTAACGAGAAGTTTAATACAAGCTAACAAATGAAAACAAACTCTAAATATATCATTCGTAAAATTGTCTCAAATAATAAATGTAAAAGCTTAATTTATACTTTTTACTTTTTCTAATATCCAATCTTTTTAATTTATCTCATTTAAATCATAAAATGATATCTATCTTTTCTTACATAAATTCAATTTGACATAAATGATTAATTTCATATATTTTTTCTTATCAAATTAAAAGAAATAATAGATATCCAATCTTTCTAAGTAAATTCAATTAAAATATTTTAATTTCTACAACTTTAGATTTCGATAAATTTTTTGGTAATTTTGAAATTAATTTTATAAATTTAAAAGAACATCAATTTGTAAAATATATAATACAGACTTTAACAATTAATTCATTGAGTTCTATAGAAAATAAAAATATAAGGTTTTATCAAACTTATTCTATTTAAAAATAAAAATATGGTTAATACATTTATTTAATAGGAACAAAAAATAGTTTTGTGTGTGTGTGTGTATAACATGACCATTTTTAATACTTGGTGAAAAATAAAATATCGCGTTGTATTTGAATTATTGAATATGAGTAAGTTTGATATTGATATTGATATAGAATATATAAATAGTTTTAAATGTGTGATTGAAAGCAGTGTTCTTAAAAGCGTGACGAAGCGTGGAGCCCAATAGTCAAGCTTTTGAAGTTTAAGCGGGAGTAAGCGTTAAAAAACGTTTTTCAATTCCTAAATATTTGATTTAAATCTTACCCATACTTGAACAAGTAAAAAAAAAAAAAAAAATTTGGCAGCTGCGCGCATCGGGCACGCTTAAGCTTGCACAATGCGCGCGCTTTTTAGAACAAAATTTTCAAAAACGCGTTTTTCTCGCTTTTCGCCAAAGCGACGCGCGAGAGGCGCGCGTCGCGCGTAGGCGCCCACACTGTGCGCGCGTTTTAGAACACTGATTGAAAGTAAAAGAAGGTATTATAAAAAATAAAATAATTGTCAAATCAATCAATTGAGTGGTTGAAATTTGATTTTCATTTTTTAGAATGTGTGGTTAAAAAGTAATATGTGCAATTGTGAAAAATTAGTTTTTAAATAATATGTGGTTGTAAATAAACATTAAAAAAAATTATTTTTGAATAATCTTAATATTAATATATATAATAACAACATAGGGGTCACATAAATTCACACATAATTTTCCGCCATTTTTACGTGCTATTTTAGGAAACTTTATAATTTTATTAATTATTTTAATAATTGAATTAGGAAACTTCAATTAATGCAAAATTAATTATAGGTGGCATATAATAAATGACTTATTGATTTGTAAAAAAATAAAAAATCTATAAATAGATCAAATTGTATATTATTTTTATTCTTTTGATAATTATTGTAATATTTTGAAGTAAAAAAATATGCAATATGAGTTATCTTAACGAGAAGTTTAATACAAGCTAACAAATGAAAACAAACTCTAAATATATCATTCGTAAAATTGTCTCAAATAATAAATGTAAAAGCTTAATTTATACTTTTTACTTTTTCCAATATCTAGTCTTTTTAATTTATCTCATTTAAATCATAAAATGATATATATTTTTTCTTACATAACTTCAATTTTACATAAATGATTAATTTCATATATTTTTTCTTATCAAATGAAAAGAAATAATAGATATCCAATCTTTCTAAGTAAATTCAATTAAAATATTTTAATTTCTACAACTTTAGATTTCGATAAATTTTTTGGTAATTTTGAAATTAATTTTATAAATTTACTCGTTTTGTTCATTTATCTATTTTTTAATTTTATAAATTTAAAAGAACATCAATTTGTAAAATATATACTACATATTTTAACAATTAATTCATTGAGTTCTATAGAAAATAAAAATATAAGGTTTTATCAAACTTATTCTATTTAAAAATAAAAATATGGTTAATACATTTATTTAATAGGAACAAAAAATAGTTTTGTGTGTGTGTGTGTGTGTATAACATGACCATTTTTAATACTTGGTGAAAAATAAAATGTCACGTTGTATTTGAATTATTGAATAGGAGTAAGTTTGATATTGATATTGATATAAACTATATAAATAGTTTTAAATGTGTGATTGAAAGTGAAAGAAGGTAATATAAAACATAAAATAATTGTCAAATCAATCAATTGAGTGGTTGAAAATTGATTTTCATTTTTTAGAATAAGTGGTTAAAAAGTAGTATGTGCAATTGTGAAAAATTAGTTTTTAAATAATATGTGGTTGTGAATGAAAATTAAAAAGAATTATTTTTGAATAATCAATTCTATATAAATAATTAAACTAAGAAAATTAGAGAAGGAATAATTAACTTTTAAAAAAATGCAATTCATAACTTTTTGTTTTTTGGGATTATATATTGAATACGCAATTATACAATAAAGTAAGAAATCTTATTTGGAGAAATGAAATTACAAATTATTTACAATTTGTACATGCAAGTTATTATTACTTTTTATTGTGTCGTTTTTATCGGATATTATATTTTTACAACTTATTCAATATATAATTTTCAATTATATATTCCGTGCATCGCACGGGTGCGATTACTAGTCTTAATATATATAATAATAGTATAGCCGTCAAAAAAACCCACACATAGTTTCTCGCCATTTTTCCCTGCTATTTTAGGAAACTTTGTAATTTTATTAATTATTTTAATAATTGAATTAGTAAACTTCAATTAATGCAAAATTAATTATAGGTGACATGTAATAAATGACTTTTTGATTGTAAAAAATAAAAAATCTATAAAAAGATCAAATTGTATATTATTTTTATTCTTTTGATAATTATTGTAATATTTTGAAGTCAAAAAATATGCAATATAGGTGTCAAATTAATGATCTTAACGAGAAGTTCAATACAAGTGAACAAATGAGAGCAAACTCTAAATATATCATTCTTAAAATTGCCAAAATAATAAAGATAAAAGTTTTACTTATACTTTTTACTTTTTTCAATATTCAATCTTTTTAATTTATCTCATCTAAGTCATAAAATGATATTTATCATTTCTTACCTAACTTCAATTTGACATAAATGATTAATTTCAAATCTTTTTTCTTATCAAATTAAAAGAAATAATGATATCCGATCTTTCTAAGTAAATTCAATTGAATCATTTTAATTTCTACAACTTCAGGTTTAGATAAACTCTTTGGTAATTTTGAAATTAATTTTATAAATTTACTCATTTTGTTCATTTATCTATTTTTTAGTTTTTATAAATTTAAAATAACATCAATTTGTAAAATACATACTACAGACTTTAACAATTAATTCATTGAATTCTATAGAAAATAAAAATATAAGGTTTTATCAAACTTATTCTATTTAAAAATAAAATATAGTCCATACATTTATTTAACATGCAAAAAAAATAGTTTTGTGTGTGTGTGGCTAACATGACCATTTTCAATACTTGGTGAAAAATAAAATGTCACATTGTATTTGAAACCATTGAATAGGAGTAAGTTTGATATAAACTATAGAAATTGTTTTAAATGTATGATTGAAAGTGAAAGAAGGTAGTATAAAAATAAAATAATTGTCAAATCAATCAATTGTGTGGTTAAAATTTGATTTTTTTTTTTTTTTTGAATGTGTGGTTAAAAAATAGTATGTGCAATTGTGAAAAATTAGTTTTTAAATAATATGTGGTTGTGAATGAACATTAAAAAAAATATTTTTGAATAATCAATTTTATATGAATAAATAAACTAAGGAAACTAGATAATGAACAATTAACTGTTAAAAAAAATGCAATTCATAACCTTTTTTTTTTTTTTTTTTTTGATATTTTAATTGTATATTGAATATAGAATTTATGCATTAAAGTAAGAAATCTTATAGGGAGAAATGAAATTACAAATTATTCACAATTTGCGTATGCAAGTTATTATTATTATTTTTTTATTGTGTTATTTTTATCGGGCATTGTATTTTTACAATTTATTCAATAAATATTATTTATTCCGTGCATCGCACGGGTGCGATTACTAGTATATATAATAATAGTATAGCCGTCAAAAAACCCACACATAGTTTCCCTCCATTTTTCCCTGCTATTTTAGGAAACTTTGTAATTTTATTAATTATTTTAATAATTGAATGAGGAAACTTCAATTAATGCAAAATTAATTATAAGTGACATGTAATAAATGACTTATTGATTGTAAAAAATAAAAAAATCTATAAAAAGATCAAATTATATATTATTTTTACTCTTTTGATAATTATTGTAATATTTTTTCGTCAAAAAATATGCAATATAGGTGTAAAATTCATTATCTTAACGAGAAGTTCAATACAAGTTAACAAATGAGAGCAAACTCTAAATATATCATTCTTAAAATTGCCTCAAATAATAAAGGTAAAAGTTTTACTTATACTTTTTACTTTTTTCAATATCTAATCTTTTTAATTTATCTCATCTAAGACATAAAATGATATTTATCATTTATTACCTAACTTCAATTTGACATAAATGATTAGTTTCAAATCTTTTTTCTTATCAAATTAAAAGAAATAATGATATCCGATCTTTCTAAGTAAATTCAATTGAATCATTTTAATTTCTACAACTTCAGGTTTCGATAAATTCTTTGATAATTTTGAAATTAATTTTATAAATTTACTCATTTTGTTCATTTATCTATTTTTTAATTTTTATAAATTTAAAATAACATCAATTTGTAAAATATATACTAGAGACTTTAACAATTAATTCTATAGAAAATAAATATAAGGTTTTATCAAACTTATTCTATTTAAAAATAAAATATAGTCCATACATTTATTTAACATGCAAAAAAAATAGTTTTTTGTGTGTGTACATGGCCATTTTCAATAGTTTGTGAAAAATAAAATGTCACATTGTATTTGAAACCATTGAATATGAGTAAGTTTGATATAAATTATAGAAATTGTTTTAAATGTGTGATTGAAAGTGAAAGAAGGTAGTATAAAAAATAAAATAAATGTCAAATCAATCAATTGAGTGGTTAAAAATTGATTTTCTTTTTTTTAGAATGTGTGGTTAAAAAGTAGTATGTGCAATTGTGAAAAATTAGTTTTTAAATAATATGTGGTTGTAAATGAACATTAAAAAAAAAGTTATTTTTGAATAATAAATTCTATATGAATAAATAAACTAAGGAAACTAGATAATGAACAATTAACTGTTAAAAAAAATGCAATTCATAACTTTTCTTTTCTTTTCTTTTCTTTTTTGATATTTTGATTGTATATTGAATATACAATTTATGCATTAAAGTAAAAAATCTTATAGGGAGAAATGAAATTACAAATTATTCAAAATTCGTGTATGCAAGTTATTATTATTATTTTTTTATTGTGTTATTTTTATCGGACATTGTATTTTTACAACTTATTCAATAAATATTATTTATTCCGTGCATCGCACGGGTGCGATTACTAGTTATGTTATAATTATAAAATTGTAATAAATATATTTAAAACCATAATTATATTAGAATTTAAATATTAATAAATTACATTTTAAAAAATTTAAAACCATATTTGGACTAAATAAATAAATATTGAAAAATATAGGAATACATGCTTATTTTTTAAATGCCTATAATTTTATCTATACTTTTGATAATATACTATTATTTTGAAATCGAAAATATGCACTATGAGTGTCAAATCGAAAATCTCAAAAAGAACTTTAACATTAACTCACAAATGAGAGCTAACTATAAATATGTCGTATTTTAAATTACATCAATTATTAAATGTAAAAGTTTTATTTTGAAAAATTATAAAAAATTGAAAAACTATACAATAGGAATTAAGAGCAATAATAATTTTTAATTTTAGATTTTTAAATATTGTTTTTATTATTTTTAAGATATAAATAAATTTTTATATAAAACTTATTTTCATGTAGTAATTAAAAATACACAAGATATAAAACATTATAGAAATATATATATATATTTTAATTTTAGAATTTCCATTTCAAGGAAACATAGATTAATTGTTGTTATTTATATTTGTTACTATAATTTATTTCAAAACTTTAAATATTAAAAATATTTTAACCCAAGAAAAATTGTTCTAAAATTATTATATTCATAATGAAATACAAAAAGTTGTAGATGAAAAGAAAAATTAATTTTCAGAATGTATATACTATTTTAAAAAATAAAATAATAAAAGCATAAGGTATTTGTAAAATGGAAAATGCATATGTGAAATAGTATATTCCATTTACAATTTACAATTACTTATAAGTGTAAATATGAAAAAAAAATTGTTTAAAAAGAAAAGAAAAGAGGAAAGAGTTAATGTTGAATCCAACATCGAAAGAAAATGTTGAGAAAGAGAGTTCAATATGCTTTCAAGTGACCATCGAACTTTACATGCTGTCACGGTCCAACTTTAATATGCTTCCAAGTGGCCACTAAACTTTGTATGTTGTTACGAATTACCACTCAACTTTAAAATGTTTTCAACCGGCCACTGAAGTTTCAAATTCTAGTTTCAGAGAGGTATGTTCAAGTTCAATTTCGAGGTATCAAACGAGGTTGAAACATCAAGTTCTTGGTACCATTTCAAAGTACTCACAGCATACTTTTGTGTACAATTTACCACATAATAAATGGTTAATCGAGGAGAAAGTTATGGCTTGTCAAAATAAGTAACTTAAAACTACTTTTTTGAAACTTTAGGTAAAGTGACTTACTTTGTCAAGTCATAACTTCCTCTTCGGTTTACAATTTATTGTGTTGTAAATTGTATGCAAAAGTATGCTGTGAGTGCTTCGAAATGGTATCAAGAACTTGATGTTTCAACCTCGTTTAATACCTCGATATTAAACTTGAACATGCCTCTCAAAAACTAGAATTTTGAAACTTTAGTGACAGGTTGGAAACATATAAAAGTTGGATGGGTAATCCATGATAGAATACAAAGTTCGGTGGCCACTTTAAATCTTATTGAAGTTGAGTGGCTAAATTGTGACATAATATAAAATTCAGTGGCCAACGGGGTGAGACTACTCAAAGTTCAGTGGTCACTTGAAAACATATTGAAGTTGAGGAGTTAAACCGTGACAGTATATAAAGTTCAGTGGCCAGTGAAACAATTAACTCCTTAAATACGGGCAGTTTGGAAAAGCAAATCTGAAAGAGAGTTCAATGCCTTATATATAGACTGTTTGAAAAAGAAAATCTGAGTGGTTGGGGCTTTAAATTTATGGCCTGCAACTGTAGTTTAATATATATATTTTTTAATTTAAATTTAAAAAATTCTTGGAAGTCGACTTGTAAGATTTGGTAAACTAGGTATCGAGTCTTTGGGTTTTTTCAAAAATCATCGAAACGATCGAGTTTTTCGTGTCCGGTTTTTCAACATTTTGCGATTCTCCTTTTGTACTGGTTCGTGAGTTTACCTCTTGGATCGGACCGTTTGTTTCGAATTTAATGACATTGTTTAACATATGAATTCGATATATTTACGTAATAAATGATCGTGCATGGATGTAACATTAGTATCATCGAAACCTAATAAACGCCTAAAACCTATAATTGAAAAATACCTGGGGACGGGAAGAAACTTCAAAAAAATGGATTTCCAATTTCCAATTAGCCTTTGTTCGGCGTCTGAATTAAAATCACCGGACGAATTAAATTCGACTGGAATGCATGCATAAAGTGATGATTTGACCACAGATGGAGACACGTGTGACAGTGAGCCTGATATATATTCCATGCCTCAGAGAAGTGGGCCCCGCATGTTGGTATGAAAATGAACCAAAACAGCCCTTGACTTGTTGCTGGTTTTTTTTTTTTGCTTTTTTTTTTTTTAATATTTTTGTACTTGTTAGTGAAACCTGCTTCTATTTTATTCATTCTTGTTTGACATCGACATGGTTGGGATTATATATATATATACGATCCTAACAAGAAGGACTAATTTTTTCATTTTTTTTTTCCGGAACCTGCATTTTTTTATTTGTGTTTAACGGAACCTTCCTTTATATATATACACACATATGTATATATATTTCATATATATACATATATGAAATCCGAAAAAAAGGGACAAATATTTGAACTAGAAAATCCACTTGGTAAAAATGAACTTATTTCGACATCTACAAGACAGATTCAAGGAAGACACAAAAACAATCTCATAGAGTGTGACTAATCATTATTCACACCGATAAATAAGTGCATAGCCATTACCCTCAAAGGAACAATCAAGATTCGTAAATTCGACGTGTAATAGTTTCGCGAAATATTTCCCATTCCCGACGCTAGTGCCTTCCCGTGCGTCCTTCATTTGCATCGTCTTCATCGGGTGAAATGTTCGGTTCCATTGGGGTGTAATCGGGCCTCATAGCCGCAACGAAGCCTAGGTCGAGAGTGTCAACTTTTCGAAGATAGTTGTGCAATGCCATTGTGGCTAGGACTATTGATTGTTGAGATCTGAATTCGTACTCAGGCATCCTCTGTAGTATTAGAAAACGTTTCTTTAACACACCAAATGACCGCTTCACAATATTCCTACATGAGGAGTGTAGGTAATTGAATCGCTCCTGTGGATTCCTAGGTTGTCGAGCTCTGGATGATGTGGCTCTCTGAAATTCTTGCATGTGGTATCTTGTAATTTGTCCCTTGTAGGGAGCCAGGAATCCTCGTCTGTTCGCAAATCCAGAATCTACTAGATAGTATTTACCAAATGCGGGGGCAAGGAAGTTGCTACTCGAATTTTCCATTGCTGCATTCAACATTCTGCTATCATGGGTAGAACCTTCCCAACCAACAGCTACAAATGTGAAGCACATATTGAAGTCCACAACATCCAGAACGTTCTGCGTGAGTACGCCGTGACGATTTCGATACCGCTCACTCTCTCCTTCCGGTGGGACCACTGGGATGTGCGTACCATCAATGGCACCAATCCAATTATAGTACACACAAATATTCACAAGGCAAGTGTAACTGGGTGTGAAGTGATAACACAAGTTGGAAGTTTAGGGAAAGCTTTTTTTTTATACATAGTTATTCACTTGAATCGCAAAATGTCGTGGATTCGTTGGAACATGATCACCATGCCCTTGTAAGTATTGTGGATGCGGCTTTATCATGTCAGCAGATAACCTCTCTAGTTTTTCTAATACGTAGTGAAAGTGCGCATGAATTGTTGAAGTTGAGTGGCAAAACAATAAGTGAGCAACCCTAATCCAACCCGAATGACCTAGGATGAATAATGACAATGCAAGTCTTTCTTCAACAGATATGTGTCTAGAATCCTCGAACCCATAGTGATGTTGTAGACACCAAACCAAATTCCTAAATGTCGGCGGGCGCATTCTTGTGAGCTACAAGCAATCATCCCCACTGTTCTGGTTCAAGATGCGTTCGACTAGGTATTTCCCATAGGAGCGGTGGTTATTTGTTTGCCTGTTTCGATCATTGCGGTGGAAATCGTATTGCGCGATATGACAGTAAAGCGCACAAAATTCTATCCACGAGGCATCCTCCTCATGTAACCTTGCAATTTCAAAGAGCACTTCTTCCTCATGGTCGGGGTCCATTAGCCTACACCGCACAATTTATCATGTGAATAACCTTCCATTTCTCACATTGTTTTTGGAAAGCAGATAAAATGCACATGTTACACAATATCGGAGAAAGGAAGTCATTATGTGCGGAGTGCAGAAGTGGCTTACCTTGCCTCACTGCTTCAAGGGATTAAAATGCATATTCCTAGCAAATTGTTATGCTTTCATCCATTTTATAGACAATTCTACCTGCATTATTTCCCATTGCATGAGAAAGTCCTTACTGTGGACAACTTTCCATCATAAAGATGGTGGTACACACTTGAACCGTAGCTTGTGAGAGATAATAAGACAAATGGATGCGTACTATGCTTGACTAGGGAGTCACGTGCACTAACAATATATGTGTGTACAAATTATTCTACTATGTAGTATAGTGGCATAAAAAAAACGTTCTTGGAACACGTGTTGTTGTGAAAGTCGTAAATATTGTATGTGCATACCAGTGCCATCATTTGGCAAGATAAATTGGAGTTTGCGTAGACATTTTTTTTTACACTGCAAGAACATTTTTGTCGACACAATATTGGTCTCGTGATAACATATTTCACACTAGGAAATAATGTCTACAAAATGGCAACAACATATTCGAACAAAATACATAAATCTTAAAATAGGAAATGTGAGTTCCGAATCTAGAGTACAAAATTTATATTTGCAAATACTCAATATACAAATAGAGGCAGGCAATAAAATGCTAGGAGGATACAAAATGATCCCAAAGTCACTTTTTAACCAAACATTTCCACAAATCACATTTTAACAATATAGTTTACCTCGAAAACATCACATTCTTTGTTCTAAACAAAAGGATTTTACCAAACCGAGGCACAGTGCATAGAAAAAAGAGATAACAATTTTTTAAGTAAGCTAAGGTATTAATATTGTTAATTGCTCAACTCGAATAGATTTTCCGTGTGAGCACATGGTTTATTTTAAAATGTGTAGAGAATGATTTATACATAACAATTGCTAATCAAATGTTCTGCTCATTTTGACGTTTTCACTTCCACGTTTGTAATCATATCAGTGTGAGGCTAATGCTCTGCTTTCATATAATTAGTCCATTTTAAATCTATATTAATGATGTTTAATTAGGACCCAAAAACTTTTATTTGAATTATATTAACAGTACAAGATATTTAAAAGACTGCGTAGAACTAAACATTTTAGTCGACACAATAATGGTCTCGTGATAACATATTTCACAGCATATTACGCATAGCATTGTGAGAAAAAATTATTAACGATGCAACAGTCGTAACTTACATAATAGGATTACACAGTTATGAATTTAAGAAAACACTAGGACACGATAAATGGATCGTCGTCCGGTGTCGATAAATTAAAGAGTTAACCATAGTCAAATTAAACAATCTAGTGTATAGAAAATTTTAAAGTTTACACCACATTCAAGGGTAGGACTATTGCTACTTTTAACCGCTCTTCTCCATGAAAGAGAGTCACTCGATCTTTTGTTCCAAGGTTGGCCACCCAAGGAAGATACGCCTCTGTCGTTCGTTGTTTCCCAACATTGTTGCACCATACGTTGACAGCTGCTTGTTCTCCGCGAAGACATCTATAAGATGAGGCCAACACAAATCCATAGACGGGAATTGAGTCTCCCTCTTACTCGCCTTCTCCCGCTCTCGCTCCCGCTCGGACTCCCTCTCCCTCTCCCTCTCCCTCTCCCTCTCCCTCTCACGCTCCCTCTCCCTCTCCAACTCCCTCTCCCACTCCCTTTCCACCTTCACGCGACATGCTTCCTCGAGGGCACTCAAGGCATGTGACCCCACCCATTGTTTTCTTTCCACTATGATAGCTTTACTCAACCTCAAAAGACTTGCGTTTGCTACCTCTACTACTCCTGCTTTCTGGAGTTAATTGGAAAGACGAATGAGTGAATGTAGGATCTGTGCCTGGAATGGATGACCGTTGGTCCTCGGGCACAGGCCTGTAATTTAAATCTAGGCGGCGAGCCAAAGCTAGAAGGACGTTGAAACCTGTAGCCGTAGCAGGGTACACCACGTGCTCTCCTGTTGCTGTAGCATTCTTGAATATAATGTCCCCAAAATGGATGATCTCTTGTATGTTCTTTCCTTTCAGCTTCACAATTTCAGGTTTGTACTGTGAAGCAAACATGATGAAGCAGGACATTATCAATAACACAGTTCTATTACTAATGTAAGAACTTGAAGTTGCATGATGAAACAATTACACAATGTCTGCCTAATTGTTGGAGTCAGATATGCATGTTCCATATGTAAAAAATATGACAGGAAAAAATGAAAGCAAAGCCAAAGGTAGCGTCAATTTCGCATTTCTTTTCAGCCCATCACCGAGACTCTATTGGAAATTTTTTGTAGCCCCTTTCTTTTGTTTGCAGGGTTGACCACTTGTTTGTGCGTTTCTTCTAAATTTTGAAATTAGACCTATTAAAAGTTGGATAATTTTGAAAATTAATTTTTTCTTATTTCGCCATGTTGATTTCGATATTTCACAAAGAAAACTAAACAAAAAATGAAGAGAAAAATTATTTATTCATCAATATAAATAAGTTGGTATTTATTTCATTTTTTATGACTTGTTTTATACCATATTATGTACAAAATATTCATTGGAATTCCACAAACAAGAAAAACAAATGCAATTTTCTTTATTACAATCTAAAAAATATATAAAAAAATGCAAAATGCTTGTAAATTAATATATGATATTTGAAAATGTGTAAATATTACACCTTGCAGTGCATCGCGTGTTTGATTCGCGGTATTTGATAAGTCGAATTAATTCGACCATGTAAACATAATTTCAAACCAATACTAGCTAAACATGCTTAGCAATATTATTATTTTTTTTTTATATAGCAATTTCTAATCAAGAAAGGATAAAAAAAGCAAATCATGATCAATACTTTCTTCAATCATCTTCGATGGATTTAAGAGGAGACGAATAAGCTTCAGAATTAGGGTAAAATTGAAACTCAGTGCCCTTCATTTTTCCCACCACAAAATGTGCCAACAAATCTATGGAATCCACCAAATTTTCTCTGCACAAAAATTCAAAACTGCACATACTCTCCAATTCTCTATCAAATTCATGCACAAACACATGGGTTTTGTCTAAGCCACCCCTTTTGTTTTCTTGATTCAAAACATGGACATTTCCAAATTGATCATGTTTTTCCTATACAAATTTGTATTCCTACACCCTGCGAATATTTTGTATGAACTGATATGATTCTTCAAGTCCCTGATTGTCAGCTTCTTTTACCAGGTAATCTGGACCTAACCCTGTTTCTAAGGGGAGAAATTATGATTACTAGAGTTTGATAATAAGATTGCAGGTAGACCCTGGTTCACTTTATTTCCGTACTTTTATTCATGCTTTCCAAAAAATTTCTTATCTGTATTTGCTCATAAAAAACTTTTGTCAAATTTTTGTGAGAACTTTCTTCTTCCCCCTCTATGGCTGATGCTCATTTTTCCCTTTGTTTCCTTCTCTGTCCCATCAAAACGGCTGAAATAATACCTATAGCACTAGTTCCAAATTCTGGTCCAATATTAGCAGGAGTTCACTGAAGTCTAAGGTAAGTCCTGCATTGTTCAAATGTGTTCTACAAAACCAATTCTGAATGGAGGATGTTGATGGCTTTGTAAAACCTTATTTGTTTTGTCTTCCAAGTTCCTATACTAATTAGTCCTTGTTACTGTACGTGACATCAAAGTTCAGGGCAACAACACATGTAAGGACTATGTACAACCACCGAAGGCAACTTACAGACTAATTACACAACTTCTCCAGAACATGTATATTCATTTTGTTATTTCTATAATAAATGAAGCAGGAACTTCAAAATTTGGACATTAGCCTATGTTAATCTTTCCTACACTAACTCTATACCAAAATATGAAGGGATTCTATGTGCTGCAGTTTCAATTGGGAAATGATGGCGTAGAGATTTAAGACATTGCAGTAGGGAATTCAAAGCTAATCAAATATAGAAGAGTAATCGGGAAAATTGCAGTCATACCTGAGCAGCTTGCTCCCACCACTGGTCGTCAGCCTCAATGCACTCGTTTACTGGGTCGACACCAAGTCCGATTGCGGAACGCAGGGTCAATGTGCACGACCAATAAATCTTCATCTGAGCCCAAAATTTTTGGCACTTCGCGACTGTGCAATCTTCATGAAACGTACGAGAGATAGCCATCGCAACATTCTTGAATGCCTCTTTTTCCAGGCTGGATCCTGCCCGTTGGCCATTCATGTGTTCCTCGGCATAAAGTTGGAGGAAAAGGGATCTTTTCTGGTCATCCCAGCTGAAGCTTACCCTGGCCTTTTCCTTACCACCAACAGCCTTCTTCGCAGGCGAGTATCAGGTGTTGTACGGGAAATCACGACCATTTTGGAGAGGAGCAAGTTTCAAATCTTGGGGCGTAATAGCGCATCCGAAGTTAGACCAAACATGATAAAAAATGGGCTGTGAGTTTACCTGGGGAGGCGTTGATGATGCCATTTTCCGGGCGCGGAGATGGATGGTTTTGTTTGCCTGCAACTGTCGGAAATGAGAGCGGGTAATGGGTGTCATAGGCGGTTGAAGTCGTGTGGAAGGAAGGGACCTAAGTTTATCTGTAATTTCTATGGTTGGGAGGTTAGGGGTAGTGTGAGTAGGTGTATTTAGTGTACATGAACAGTTGCTAACAACCCAGATGCGAGATTTGAAGACGTGTGTCAGGACAATAGCTGAAACTTTTGGCAGAAATTAAATTTCTGTATTAAAATCACTAACCGAACAGACCCCAGGTTTACTTTCATGGATGGGGGATTGGGGACGTGTTGTGTGAAATGGTGATGAAGTGATGATTGGAGAGCATAAACCTCCGCCACAAAAAAAATAAAAAATAAAAAAGACTAGAAAAATCAGTACAACCCCAAATAACCAAGTATGTTTGTTCTTCACAAGAACACAGCAATGGCAGTATCTTTATCTAAGCACTGTTTCTTTACTTTTCCATCCAAACTCTCCAATTTTTCTCCCAATTTCAACACTACTTTCTTTTCCATTGTATCTAGGCGCCATTTCAATCAATTTACTTTATACCCATCCTTCAATTCCCATAATCCCCGCTATGGAAATAGGAACTGTGGTGTATCCAACGCAAATATCTCTGCAGTGGCCACCAATTTTACTGAAACAACCACTACTGCGGAGGAAGAAGAAAAACATGGTGATGCCCAGAGTGGAAAAACTGTTCTTCCCACTAATGATTCATCTGAGGGACTCCTCAGGATTCGCCACACGGTAATACCAAAGGAGTATCCATTGAGGGATTGTGTATTGATTCAATTTATGCTTCAAATTTTATGGGGTTTGTCGCATTTTCTCATTTTCTTTCCGGAGCTATGTTTCTCAATTTTGCTTGAAATTATAGTTCCTGAGACTCTGTAGTGGTATTAGGCTTCAGAAATTTATATGCTGCTATATTTTGTCTCTAATTGAATTTGAAGTGGAGTTAAAAGGAGGGAATAATTTTCTTTTTTGAGGTTTGCGGGTAGAACTTAGAAGCCAACATATTCATTTTGCTGTACAGTGTGCTCATGTAATGGCCATGGCTGTGCAAAAGCTTTATCCAGATGCAAAAGTGACCATTGGTCCGTGGATTGATAACGGCTTTTATTATGACTTTGATATGGAGCCTTTGACGGATAAGGACCTTAAGAGAATTAAGAAGGAAATGGTGAGCTTACTCTTTTGTGCAATTGATATTCCTTATTTTTCACGCTTTTTACTAAATTATTAAATCATGGAGGTTATAAATTGGGGAAATATTCATTGGCGTTCAGTTTTTGGGTACAGAATTTATTTTTTTAATTCATCTGTAGGATTGCATAATTGGTCGAAACTTACCTTTGTTACAAGAAGAAGTTAGCAGAGATGAAGCCCAGAGAAGAATAATGGCTGTTAATGAGCCGTACAAGATGGAGATTTTAGAAAGCATCAAAGAGGATCCTATCACAATCTATCATATAGGTACATACCTGCTATTCTTTTTAATATAAAAATATTGTGTTTCGAAACTATTGCACCATCAGGTTTCAAGCTTATCTTCATCTTGCAACTGTTTCACAATTTGTCAGATACTTATCTAATTGATTTTTATAATGTCAGAGTTAGAGTCCAGTCATGAAAGAAACTACTATGTTTCAATCATATGATACCTTAACTTGTATATTTTCTGAAAACGGTCGCTTACATTTTATTTCATTTGTTCTAAATGGCCAACTTTTGTTCATGATGAGTTGAGTGATTTGGGTAGACTATAGATGCCTGCACAAAAGAAGGGACTGTGTATGCGCACGTGTGCCTTCTAGGCTTGTGTGGTTGATGAAGCTATTACAGAGGTCACAGGCTGTCCAGAAATTTATGGACCCATGTAGATGGAGAATAATATGTGATCTAGAACATGAATAAAAGTCATTGTTGCTTGTAGGATGAGGAGTTTTCAGTATGATATTCACTGCATGTTAATAAATGGGTTGAAGTGAATTTCAAAAATATGGTTCTGGGGTGTAAGCTGGAGTCATCTAGAGGAGGTATATGCTAAACACGTTAGATATTTGTGGAGCTACTTTATGCTAATAATGGGAAATCTTTTTGGATGTCGTGCTCATTGTCTTTTCCTTCCAAACTTGTATATGAATGATGACAATTCACAATACAAGCTCATGGTCTTGGATGCACGCATGAGGCCTGTCAAGAAGTCAGGAAATAAAAGAAGATATATAAGCATTTCCCAACTGGAGTTTTCCTTCATCTCTCTTCTAACATGGAAGTGCTTACACGCCATATTATTGGATTAAAGTAAACAATGTCTTTTCTTACTGGGGTGAAGTTAATATAAAAATTTGAGGTTTTCTAAGATACTGTTGGGGGATGAGAATGGATGATATTTTTGGACTTCGGGATTTTGTTAATTTGAAGTTCCCTGCTAGCTGCTGCATTATGTCTAAGGACTTTATCAGAAAGAAGCTTCAACAGGAACAGTCATTGTTTTCCATTTCTGTATGGTATGGATTACTGGATACAACATTCTGTAGTCTTTCTCATACAAGTTGTCAAAGCATAAGCGGTTATCAATTTTTTGCTTTTATCTCAAAGAGTTTCTTTTGCTTTATGTGAATATAACATATATAGGATATGTGCACAAAGACAGGCATACATATGTATATATTTGGTGTGCATGATAATTATCTATCGGGGGGTTTTCTATCTGGGAGCTCAAGATGTGATAAAAGGCATACATCGAGTTTCTTTGAGATCTCTAAATGACATGATAGGGATGGAAACATGGGTGTGAAATATTTTACTAATTTTCAGCGCATTATAAAAGGACGACTACTCAAAAAAATATGAATATTGGATGAGGTCTAATAGGTGATAGCAAGAAGACTTCATGCTTGTCTGTATTGGTAAGGATACAAGATTTTGCAATCGTTTATTACTTGGTATAAGGTATATATTGTTCTCTACTGGATCCTTTAAAACTCTATGAAGCTCGTAAGTATAAATTAATAACTTATTTTCTCCTTGAATCCTGAGGCTAGATAGAAGAAAGAACCAGTAATAGTTAAATTCTTCTCATGCTTTTTTTCTTCTTTGTAGGTAACGAATGGTGGGATCTGTGTGCTGGGCCTCATGTTGAATCTACTGGAAATATCAATAGAAAAGCTGTTGAGCTTGAATCTGTTGCGGGAGCTTATTGGAGAGGAAACATAAATAAGCCAATGCTGCAAAGAATATATGGCACAGCATGGGAGAATGAGGAACAACTTAAGGCTTATCTTCACTTCAAAGAGGAAGCAAAAAGGCGGGATCACCGTCGAATTGGTCAAGATCTTGATCTATTTTCGATTCAGGTACTATTTTAAGATTTAAAGTACTCCCTCCAACCCAAATTCTTTGTCATTTTGAATATTTTTATTTTTAATATGCTTCTATTTGTTTGAACTTGTTAATTGTACTTGTATATTTTCTAGATGGTTTATGGTTTATTAAAATGCATTAAGAGGGTATACCTTCACAAAATGACAAATTGTATTTATACTCAAGAACTGTGTTCCATATACTCTAGAAAAGATTATTGAGACTGCAACTCCTTGGTTCAAAACAAAAAGAATACTTGAAACAAATAGATTTAATTTTGCAACTGGAATGTTTAAAAGGATTAATCAAGTACCAAGGCATTTTACTTGTGTGAGGCAAGGTGTAAGCCTCGATGTGTTTTTATGTGTAATCCTGAAGGTAAACCATTGAAGTAATTTAAAAATATACAAAAATTACAAAATATGCTCATTATAAAACATAAACCAATTTTAGAAATCCATAGTAAAACGAATTAAAGAATTAAAACGTCTAACTTGTTAACAACCATAAAATAGATGAACATCCTATGGTTTAATCTACTACTACAAGTATAAACTAAAACAACCACAGCTCTCTTAAATAATTACCTAAGAAGCATGAATTTAGATACATAATTCTAATACAATATGATACAGGTACGTTGAACAACTTTTTTTAAGAAAAAGTTAGGCTATGTGCATACTCTTGTATTAAAAGTTTTACCATCTATTTTCAATAATTAAATTATAGTTGTCTATTACTAACTAAATTTTACATGTATTATAAGTTTTATCACTATTATCTACTTCCAATTATAAAACTATGGTTGTCAACTATTAACATGATTTTATATGTATAATTATTTAATAATAGTGTTTATTTTTAATAATAAAACTTTATTTATCAATTAATTTAAAACTCTGATTGCAAATTATTTAATTCTTTATGCCCCGTTTGATTTTGATTAAAATTTGATTTTAATTCTAAGTCAAAGTTAACAATTCATTTTAACTACATTTTATGGGACCCACAACTTTTTCACCATACTAGTATTACACTCATGCGTTGCACGGAAGCAATATGAAATGATTTTACTGTAAATACTATCGCAAAATAGAAAAAAAGGTTTGAACACACAAATTGTCTTGATTAACGATAAAAACTGTCAACAAATGCACAAAATAAAAATAAATTATAATTCTCATAAATTTTGGAAAACCTCTTTAAATATTACATTGTTTGTACAATTTGTGGTTGATCACATCCGTGTGATGCACGAAAGTCGTTGTAGAGAAAATATATTTTAAACAATTGCTTAAACTTAAATTAAATAATGCAAATTTTCAAATATATGTTTTGTATATAATAAGAGCCTGTTTGGTAATGTGAAAAATTTGATTTTTGTGATTTATTTTTTGTTTTTTGATGGATGTGTGGTTTAAAAAAATTTGAAAAGTCAAAAATGGTGGACTTGATTAAGAATGGATGGTTGAGATTGAGTTTGAAAAGTTGAGGTAAAATTTTTACCATTAGCAAATAGGCTCTAAATAAAAAATTGTCCAAAATTTTTTGATTAACATGAATAGAAATAATAACCCTAAAAATATTACAATTTACATAATATAAATTGCAGCAAATTAAATATATGGAGTCCTATATTTAAATAAATGTATCAAATTAAACAATAATGATGATTCATGAAACGATAGTGAAAATTAACCTCAAGATTTGCGATGCACGAACGTGAAATTCAAAGAGACCCTTCGCATAATTAATTTTTAAATGCGACATATTTAATTGAATATAATTAAATGCATATTTAATTATATGTCAATTATGTGTCAATAAAATTGAAAAGAAAAAAAGAGAATTATTAATGAAAATCTAAATAAAATATATATAAGTCTTTTTATCTATATATGTTAATAAAATTAAAAAAATTAAGTTTTATTTTTTTCACGACATATAATTATTATTTTAATATTTTAATTAAATTGTGGATCGCTTAATTGTTTCACCATTTTTGCGAGGAAATATACCATGAATTTGTGTTTTAGCGATTGTACCATGAACATATCAACTCGATTTCTGGATTTAACGTTTAAGAAATAAAATTTTCTTTTTAAAAAACTCTTGAACTAAAAATTAGGCTCATACAATACATGTGTAAGTCTCAATTTACATATATAATTCTCTCCATGTATTTTTTTAATAAAGGCAGAAAAATGAAAATAAAACATTCATAAATAATTCTTGGTTATACGAAATGGCCTAAAAAGTTAATGCTTGGAATAAAATGTCCTAAAAAAGATAATACGATCGCCTAACCACATTTGTTGTCATGAGACTTATCCTTGAGGCGTAAGCCTCACCTAAGTCACTTAAGGACTAAGGAGTAAGTTTTGATATATTAATTGGAAGACACGTAAGGTGAGACTCAAGACATAACTTCAAAAAGTACGATGTAATAGTACGATACAATGTAATGTATATCATGAAATGTCCTCCCATTTGTTTAAATCCATGGAACCTAAGGACATTTGGAGGAACATATTTGAAGGTCAACATTATGTCTTTGATCATTACATTTTTGGGCTAATCTTAAAATCGATTAGCATGGGAAGCATTACTCATGACTATAATGTAGTGAAGATCAGTGATAGTAATTCATTTGCAACAATATGATGCGGTGATTTAGGAGCTGGGGCCTTCTCCAAAAGTGGATTTTTGCCTTCCGTAGGATTCGAACCATGTATCTAAGGGTTTAGTACAATGATTCTTAGAATTTTGCTGCCTTCCGCAGGATTCGAACCATGTACCTAGTAGTTTATTACAATGATTCTTAGAATTCGGCTACCATTGAGGCAAAAATCCACTTCCTGGAGAAGGCCCTAGCGAGGGAGCCAGAGGGGAGTGGAAAGACTATGAGTAGGATACGGAGAAGGCCCCAACGAGGGAGTCGGGTCGTTACAGAAATCAAGGCCCATTTAAGACAATAAATTTTGTTATTCGAGCCTTTTAACAATTTAAAATTGGAAATTCAGATACTTATGGGTGTCAAATTATATTGTTTGGAGAATTTTTTGTTTCGTTTGGATCCTCACAGTTCTATCGAAGATTCATGGGATAGTATCATTGTTCTCATAAGCCTGTGGGTAAGAGCAGATGGAATAATCAGCTCTTTGGAGAATTTTTTGTTTCGTTTGGATCCTCATGGTTTTTTTGATACCTTAGATTCTAGTAGCTACAAATGATAGTGTAATTAGTTTTTTTTGCTCCATAGGAGGCTACTAGTTTTCTCTTTGTGGATGACTCATCCACTTTCTTGTGTAATTACCATCTATTTTATTATTAATAAAATATGCAATTTCTTATCAGATAAAAAAATTATGTTGTTTTGACTCTCCATTTTTAAAGAAGTACCTGTGTCGGGCACACAGATAGGAGATAAGGGATGGTCGTTCTCAGATCCTTTAAATCAAAAGATGATACTATAACGCTGAGGACACGTCAGTTTACATTCTTTAACATTATTGCATTTATGTATTATATTTCATTTCATTTTTATACTTAATATTCAATAAACTCTTTTTATATTTGAATTTTGGAGGTTGAATCTTTTGAATAATATAAATGGGTGTTTGTTATAATTTAATAATTTTGGGTTAATTTATATTTGTTTTAGACTTTTAGTCAACCCCTTCCTCTTTTAAGCTGTCATGAATTGCTTTGCTTTTTTTAATGAGAGCCTTTTTAGATATGGACACGTATATTTTGGACTTCAATATGAATGGTTATGTCATAAAGGACATTTAGCTTATGTTTGACTCATGTTCATAAACTATTTTTAAACACTCAAATCAATTTCTATCTACACATTTCAAGGGACCCACAAGCTGTAATGCCTCAAGTTCTAATTACCTAACATCACGTTATTCTTCTCAACTAACCTTTGAAATTAAGGTTTTAGCGGAAAGTAACTGAGAATAAAACTCGCACGATTTTGTTTAAAGCTCCAAACGGTTAATAAATTCAAATTTTGAAATAATTAGATAAAATAACAAACTCAAACCCTTAATTATTCTTAAACGATTAAAAACATTTAACAATGTCATAAACTCTCAAACATTCGAAAGATCCCAGAATTATTCGTTATAAAAAACAATAATTTCAATATAATGTAAATATCCAATAATAGATGTTTTCTATTATTTATTATTTTTGCCACCACTGCCCATCATTCGCCAACGTCTCTGAAATTTGCAATTGTTATTAAACAGGTCTGAGTATTTCATAGAAATACTCAATATGCTTGTCACGAATTAATTAACTCACACTGTAAACATGCAAATTATGCTACAATATCCTTTACATATCTTCTTTGAACATAGCATCAAATAATATAATATAAAAATAAGTGCGTAAAAGTAGTCTTCGTCTCGTCTGAACATGCAACAATGCATGTAAGTTATCGCACGCATAACATCATAAACTTAGTTCATTTCATGAACATAGTATTGTCTCGTCTCATATTAACATGTAAATAATCACACATTCACATGCAACCATAGCTAAATCAATTAATAAGGATGAGTGTAGCTCAATTTCAACGAGTTCGAGTTTGGAGTAAGAATGAGATCAACCTTCTAACCGTCTGAGTGCCTTGTCTAGCCAATAAGAAAATTAATTTAAAAAACGCATTTTGAAAATTGAAAGTTTAAAAATGCAAAACACGGTTTGGGGATTAAAATGAAATTTTAACAAAATCAAATTTGAAAAGATTTGGGGGTTGAATTGAAGATTTCCATAAATAAAAGGCTGACTCTTTAGGACTTCTAGCCGGCGGTGGTACCGTCGTGGCATGGCGGCGGTGAAGGGTTGTGTGGGTGTTGTAAAAAGAAGGATTTAGGTGAATTTGGTGCAAAAATCGGGGCTTGGGTTTGATGACTTTTTGGCGATAATTCGGCAAAACCGTCAAGGTAAGGTAATGGGCTTTCTTTATTCTTTGGTTTTTGGTCGGTTGGGTGTCAAAATCAAGTGGATTTTTTAGGAGGGCAATGACGGTTGGCGACAATGTTTTGGGTGATGATTTTGGGTTTGGTTGGCGGTTTTGATGGTGTTGTGGCTATGAAGTTGATTCGATAATGGCTTAGGCCCTACTCTCTTTGCTGTTTTCAGCCCGTTTTGAGTTTTCGATTTTTTGAAAATATCGAAAAATACGTTTTCCAAAAAAAAAAAAAAACTCAAAACGAGTTTATAGCGTTTTGGATATTTTGTGTTAAAAAGTCCAAAACGCGAGTTTTGGACTCTTTTTTTTTTTTTTTTTTTTTTGTATTTGGAAATATGAGACACATCCTTCACTTGAAGTTCTTATGTTATTTTGCTATTATATATAGATTTATGTTAAGATTTTTTTTTTTTTTTTTTTTTTTGTAATTTTATTTATTTATTTTTTTGTTTATTTTTTTGTAAATGTGAGACACTTCCTTCACTTGAAATTATTTTGTTATTTTTCCATTATATATAGATCCATGTTAAGATTTTTTTTTTTTAAAATGTGAGACACTTCTTTCACTTGAAGTTCTTATGTTATTTTGCCATTATATACAGATCCATGTTAAGTTTTTTTTTTTTTTTTTTGAGGCACTTCCTTCACTTGAAGTTCTTATGTTATTTTGCCATTGTATATAGATCCATGTTAAGATTTTGTTGGTATGAGGTTGGATTTTTGTTTAGCTAAAACAATATTAATGATGAATTTATTGACATAGAGAACTAACTAATTTATTGACATTAAAATTAATGTAATTCAAAAAATAAACCATTTTTTACCTATAAAATATCACAAAATAAATATATAAAAAAATTACAAAGTAAACACATTTTTCAATTTTCTATTTTTGAAAATAGTTTTCCAAAATTACAAAGAGAACATGTTTTCAGCAATCCCAAAACAAACAATCAAAATCTAAAATTCAAAACAAAATCCAAAATTCAAAATTCAAAATCGAAATATAAAGAGAACGCCCCCTGTGTTTGGGTTTTCAGCAGTGGTGGTCGGTCATGGGAACAACCGGTTTGTGGTGGCGTGTTTTTTTTTTCTTTTTTTTGGTCTGTTGGTTTTTGTGCATGTGGTGTGGGAGATAAACCTTCACATTGAGAAAATTCGGAATGAAATCATTTGGAGGAGAAATGATTCTTACAAAGTGCTTTTGTGTGTGTGATAAGCAAAGTGAGGGAATGGAGGGAAATATATTGTGTGTTGCTTGTGTTGTTAAACATGGAAATTAGGGTAGATCTTTGATTTAGGGAAAAAAGTTGTGAGAATTATGTAAACATACTCGGCCGAGCCTGAAAGAATATTGATGTGAGTTGGTTCTTTCCGAATATGGTTAAAGGAAGAATATCAGTGTAGGTTGGTTCTTTCCAAAATATGGTTAAGGGAAGATTTGTTTGACAAATTTTAAATTTGACAATAATAAAATTGAAATTTTGAGCTAGAAATAAATTTGAATTTAAAAGGAATTTTTTTTGGCTTGAAATAACTGGATCCCAAATAACAAAACTTGGGCTCAAATCGATTATTGATTTTGGGCTAAAATTGGACTTAAATTTGTCTTTTTGACATTTTAAAAATCAAAACTTCTAGACGAACACGTTTTAATTAAACTTGGGGTGAAGTCATAGAGACGCTTTTTCAAGAAATTTAATCTTTATTTATTAAATAACGGAAAAACTCTCGATAGCTACATAAGCACTACTTATCCACTACTCATTTCTATCTATTTAGGATTAAAATCGTTTAAATAAACACTTCGTAAACATGATTTTAAATAAATAAACAAAATTGTACCATAACTCTGAAACAAAGAACGCTCAATTTTGTTTTATCTATAGAAGGGAAGGTTGACAGATATTGAGGACACTAGTAGCTTTTTCAAGTTGTAGAGTATTGATAGGTTTGCAAAGCTATCATTCATCTTAGCTTCCCTATTTCTTTAACAGTTTCTGAGATATTTGAAAAATGACATTCCAAGTACTGCAGGATGAAGCTGGTGGAGGGTTAGTGTTCTGGCATCCGAAGGGTGCTATTATGAGGCATACGATAGAAGATGCCTGGAAAAAGATGCACATACAACATGGTTATGATCTGCTGTATACTCCACATGTGGCTAAAGCAGATCTTTGGCAAATTAGTGGTCATTTGGACTTCTACAAAGAGAACATGTTTGACCAAATGGAGATCGAGGAAGAACTTTATCAGCTTCGACCAATGAATTGCCCTTATCATATATTGGTTTACAAAAGGAAGCCACACTCTTATAGGGATTTCCCAATTCGTGTTGCAGAGCTTGGAACAGTATATAGATATGAATTGTCTGGAAGTTTACATGGCCTTTTCCGCGTGAGAGGATTTACCCAGGTGTTTTTCATTCGCTCATGTTGACATTATTATTGTTATATTTATGCTTTTGGTGCTCTTTCAAACCAGCAATTCAGCAATGACACTACTTCTTTTCTTGCATAAGGAATTCTATAGGTTTGTGGTCACATTTTACTTTCTCAATGCATTGCAAAGTAAATTTTTTTTCCTGTTAGTATAATAGAACATGTGTGCAAATGATGAGGACAGGGATGCTTGTTTTTATAGAGCATGTTGCGATTGTTTGTACAAACAATTGCATACCATAAATTGAGCTACTCATGGAGAAATCCCTGCCGACGGTTAAGGGTGACGGATTAGCCGGTTGGGTTGGATTTGGGTAGGTAGAACCTGGATTGATAAAACTGAGTTGGAAGTGGGAACCCATGTAAACTTTCTCCTTGTGCAGGTTGAAAATGGGCTGGCCCATTGGGTCAACTTGAGTCATAAGCAACCTATTGCTTTCACATTCCCCACCTCAGTCACATGTTCACTATTGATAGTTCTTGATACTTTTATGCTATAACTCCACTCCGCGGTGCATGATATCTCAATCTCAGCATTAATCAATTGGCTAATAAAAATAAAAATAAATTGTTTTATTAAATATTGTAACATTGAAAATCTCTCTTCTTCTAGAAACTCTAATACAACTTTTAAAGTAAAATCTTATTTTTTTTCTCCCTAATAGCTTAAAAAGTAACGTTTTTTGATAATAGTAATTAAAAATACATTTATCACTTAATTGTTATTTGTTTATGTTTTATTTAAATTTGCAAATTTAGAAGTAATTCATATAACATAAACTATAATTTTAAATTCTATGTAAATATTTTATGGTATAAATATGAATTTATCATTTTAATCATTTTGTATTTAGAAATTTGACAAAAAATTTGCTATAAATATGAAAAAATCTATATTTTTATTCATATGAGCCAAATCAGAACAAACCGTGATCCGTATGGGCTCGACCTGGATGGGCCAGCGGGCGGGCCTGGGTTGTAGTTCAAAATTTGCGGGCTGACCTGTAACTGGCCCGTAACCCGTAGCGGGCGGGCTTTTTTTTCAAGCAGGCCGTTGCCGGGCTTTTTATTGGCCGACCCGGCCCGAACCACCCGAATTGACACCTCTACATTAAACCAACGATGGGACATTTTATTAAAGAATTACCAAAATTATGCACTTATTTTAGAGAAAATCATCGCCATTATTTCCGGTAGCCGTCCAATCTTGTTATGAACAAAGTGTAAAGAAGAGTAGGATTTTTCAATATCTAGATTATTGAATTGAATTTAAGTGATGGTGTAACCAGGCAGGCTGATTGTTTAGATTGATTTTGCCACCTCTGTCCTGGATATTACTTATAAGAAATCAACTAGGTGCTTTATAAAATGGCTATAATACCTACAAGACCATTCGTCCTTAATTAGGATCAAGATTTGACCGAGGACAGCCTTCTTTATGGTGAACTTGATTTGCATTGAGAAGAATGATTCCATGTTTTTCAGTCTATTTTTCATTTGTTTTCATCAAGAACTGGACATACCTCGATTTTATATTTATTGAACCTCGATGATAATTTTACAGGATGACGCCCATATATTCTGTTTAGATGATCAAATCAAAGATGAAATCAGGGGGGTCCTGGATCTCACTGAGGAAATATTGCTAGAATTTGGGTTTGACAAATATGAAGTTAACCTCTCGACTAGGCCAGAGAAAGCTGTAGGAGGTGATGACATATGGGAGAAAGCAACATCTGCTCTCAAGGATGCTTTAAATGACAAAGGGTGGAGTTATCAGATAGATGAAGGTGGCGGTGCATTCTATGGACCAAAAATCGATCTCAAAATAGAGGACGCTCTTGGAAGGAAGTGGCAATGCTCGACCATACAGGTATTTCTTACTATCCTGTTGTGTTCAAAGGACCTTGATTGGAAGTAGGGTTTTCTTCGCCTGAAGTTAAAATTAATATAAGATGTCAAAATCCAACAATTTTGTCTTTGGTGAACAAGTTGTAAGCTGTACTTAAATTTTATGAAAATTGCAGTACTGGTCCTCTTCCTATTACTCACGTAGCAAGTTAGCAAGTTGATCCTTAGCTTTTCATTATAGTCACACAATTAGTTCTCACATATGGAAATTATCCATATTCCTATAAACTCAAGCGTTTCGGTACGAATGAAGAAATTTTGAAAAAGGGTCGGAACTCGCTGATAGGAAAGGAGAGAAAAACAAAGCAATGCCATGCCATGAGGGTTTACAGGTTTTGCAGTTTGGGGTTTATTTTGCAGTGGGAGTACACCGTCTCAAACAAGTTAAGCGTGAGGTTTTTCCTCTGGTAAAAGACTGGTACTTCTGCGGGTAGGGAAGGAAATGGAATGGCAAAACGGAATGCTTTGTGAAAGGTTATTGATCTATTTGTTGTTCACCGCTCTGCCTATTTCTGCCAAGTGAGTGTCAACTCCTAGACTTTTATCTAAGACAACCTAGGCAAGATCAGGAGTGGATTCAATTTGTTCACGAGAGACTTTCTTGGTTACAGATTTTTTCCAACCTAATTTGAAGTGAAACATGTTTCCACAAGAGTTGCGTACAATTTAATGAAAACTTCTATGGCCTTTGTCATTGGGATAGACCTATATTTGGCTCATGTTTATAAATTGTTTTGGGACCCACACTACGACTCACTTATCCACTACTCATTTTATTTATTTATAGTTTAAATCATTTACAAACACTTCTCAAACATGCTCTAATATAATGAAGGGTTGGAAGACCAACTTGCTCTTTTGTGGGGACTAGTATAATGAAAGGTTGGAAGACTAACTTGCTCTATTTTTAAGGTTGGCGACCAACTTGCTACTTGAACAATAGGTTGGGACCCTGACAAAATTATTAATTTTTCCGATCCATTAATTGGTACATGATATATTGTACAGGTCGATTTTAACTTGCCTCAGCGCTTCGACATTACGTATGTTGATTCAAATCAAGAGAAGAAGCGACCAATCATGATTCACAGAGCCATTCTTGGATCATTGGAGAGATTCTTTGGAGTCCTGATAGAGCATTATGCTGGAGATTTCCCGTTATGGCTTTCTCCAATTCAAGCTCGAATTTTACCAGTCACCGACACACAGGTAACGAGATTGCTTTTATTTTTCTTCAAAGTTTTTATTTTATTGTATGGAACTCGATTTCATAAAACTAGAGAATCCGCCAGATTGACATTACTGCATTTCACCATCATATGGATTTGCAAAGCCCTTGAAAGGCAAGAGTAATTGTTCAATTTTACCATAAAATACAGTAGTCATCAAGAATAGTTTATCCGATTCTTGGGATATCATATGCTGATTTGTCACTGCATGTGTTTTACAGCTTGAGTTCTGCAATGAGGTGAACAGGAGACTGAAAGGAAACAGTATTCGCAGTGAAGTATGCAGTGGTGAGCGTCTACCGAAGCTTATAAGAACCTCGGAAAAACTAAAGATCCCTTTGATGGTGGTGGTGGGGCCAAGAGAGGCCGAATCGCAGACCATAACAGTAAGATCCAGGTTTGGTGGAGAATTGGGTAGCATGGACATTGATGATTTTATCAGCAAAATGAAGCATGCAATTGAAAACAGAACATTCTTCTGAAAATGAAGGTGCCTTGAATATCCATAAACAGATATAATATTACAGTGTCAATGGACACTTAGTAAAGCTAATTAGATTAGGTCTTAGAAGCATTATTCTTCTAAATATTATCTTATACACATTACCTTGTCTCTCTTATTCATTTCTTATGATTTTCAACACCCATCAACGCTGCCCTCTTATTCATTTCTTATGATTTTCAACACCCATCAACGCTGCCGGCTTTTGCTGTTGTTATTCTCCAACTCTCAATCCGTTTGAGCAAATTTCGCAACTTAACTGAAAGTTGGCGTGGGTCAGGTTGGATTGGGTTGAAGGCCAACCCAAATCCAAATCAGTCATAATGATTTGCATGAAAATGAATACAATCAACCCAATGAAGGTTTAAAAAATTAAACCAACCCAAACCAATGTTGGTCGGTTTGGGCTTTTAATTTGGGCCTTCATTTTTATTTTTATTTTTGCTGGCCTCATAACTATTAATCCGTATACATACTCATACATTAGAAATTTAACATTGGCTAAACCTAAACTCAAACATTCACAAAATTACAATTACAAATATAAACTTGTCAAAACTCAAATACATATAATTGTTTAAGTAGCTAAGCCTTTGTTCTCTTTACCAAATTCAATTATATAAATATATGTCCAAAAAAAAAGAGTACGAGATGCATTTTTAATGTCAAATTGTACATATGTTTGTGACATCTGATCTAATGTACTTTTTAACTTTTTTTTTTTTTTTTTAAAGTACCGATTTGGGATGGGTTGGGTTAATTCGGTTTTTAATAGCAACTAGCAACCCAAATCAATCTGTGACAAATTTATATTTCTCAATTCACAAACTAACTCAACCACCTGAAAATCCAATCCAAACCGGTCGGTTTCGTCAATTTGGCTCGATTTTTACTCAATCCTAAATGAAAGCATCATCAATTCACATATTTTATCGATTCATTGATTTTCGTTATAATCCGTATTCAAACCTATTAATTGATTTGTTTCAACTCAATTTCAAAAAGAAATCACGGTCTCAATTCACATGTTTAAATAGGAAACAATTCACCAAAGGGGAAAATCGGGTGGTTGGGGCTAGGTCAGCCCACCTAAGTATGAGCCATTAATAGCCCACATTAAAAAAAGTGGAAATTACAAAGAACCCTATATTTTAATATTAAAATTCAAAAATAAGTACAAACTGATATTTATTCAGAAATCAAGTCTTAATTAAGTTATTATATATATATAATTCCAGTAAGTAAAATAATTAGCGTGTATATAGATAGAAACAACATTTTCGCAATAAATAAAACAAAAATCATTTACCTAAATATCCGGCCACGATACATATCTGTTACATTCCATTCACGTATACCCATTAATCACGAAACTTCATTACCCCCACATCGTTCTCTGCAGAAACCTAAATCTACTTGACGTCGTGTCTCCATTGAAATCAAACCAAGCTTCGAAGCCGAAGGAGAAAACATTGTGCAAATGTCTGAGAATCGGAGCCCGGACAAGAAAAGGAAGCGAGGAGACAAAAAGCACACCGGAGGAAAAGAAATTATTGCAATTGGAGTTAGTCGAAGAACACAAACACCAGCGGTATGTATGCTAAATGAATTCATTTGTGATCTAAGAATGCATTAAATAGTATGGGTGAACTTATCTAGTAAGGATTTGTGCGAAGGATTTCTTAAACCTGACCTCAATTTTTTATGTAAACGATTTGGGCATTAATGGCAATGTAATCGAGAAAATTAAATAAAATGTTAAATCCACTGTATTTACACTTGTGACCTTAATCTATCAAATTTGTGACCTGAAGTCAATTGTTTGTTCAGAACGGTTTTGTTATGATTCCGATCATGAAATTTGACTTGGGCATGGTACTGTGACCTGAATCTGGACTGGAGTCTGTGAATGTGACCGGAAAATGTTGTGAATGTGCCCTTGATATTTTATTTGGGAATAAAAAATGTGACTTTATGACTGACATTTTTCTTGCTTAGCTCCTTTGATGCCAAGAACCTGGTTAATGATGCTTGACCTACTCTCAGCAAGTGCCTTTTTCTGTTGCCTATGCTCTTACTGCATACAATACTCCAAAACCTCATCAAAACTCAATCCTCATATTCAACCAAATTTCCCATTTTCCTCACAAATAAACTGACTTATCAAAACTCAGAAAATTGTTTCTGAAAAAAATTCATCATTCCTTCTTTTGAATATGTTTCTGTAGTTGTCAGAATATATGTTCTGAAAGTGACCTGAAACTAGATTGGCGACTGTGAATGTGACCTGAAATTGTTGTGAATCTGACTTTGA
The DNA here is from genome assembly GCA_963555705.1 of Ligustrum vulgare. Classification (NCBI taxonomy): domain Eukaryota; kingdom Viridiplantae; phylum Streptophyta; class Magnoliopsida; order Lamiales; family Oleaceae; genus Ligustrum; species Ligustrum vulgare. The sequence goes on along the minus strand of OY743190.1, from coordinate 35,636,435 downwards.
TATTTGATTTGTGAATAAGAAATGTGACATGAAATTGGACCTGTGCATACAAATGTAACCTGAAATTGGAGCAAATAAGGCTATCTATATTTGTAACAGTTAATCAATGTTTCTTTAATAAATGTGACTTTGTGCATACCCATGTGACCTAGACTTAAAAGTAAACTTTTTTGCTTTACAAATGCATACATGTACAATTGTGACATTATTTTTTACTATTTTAATATGTTCCCATTATTTTCTTCTTTTTAGGTATCATGGAAATACTTAATACCAGAAACTGACTGGTTTCCGGGGAAAATCACATCAAACATCACAAAGAATGCACTGACGAATTTCAAGCCCAAACTTAATGATGAGCAGAAACATATATTGTCAGCGACGTTTTTCTCATATTATCTTGACTGCCATGAGATTTTCTTCCAATATTGATATATTATTTTCTCCTCCGAATGGTAAAACAACCTAATCCACATGAGTTGTGGTTTCACATTTCTGGGAGATATGTCAGGTTTGCGCTACCTGAATTCACTTTAGTGACCGGCCTAAGATACGTTGGTGTCGACAATCGGAGCAACATGGCCATGTTACCATCTACAATAAAGGTTACTTACTTCGGGCATCTGACATCAGTAACAAACGAAGACATAAGGATGTGTTTCTTGGGGTCAATGGGGCACCTGATCTCGATGTCGTACGACTTGGAATCCTATATTTGCTTACATCTTACTTTTTCTCCACGTCGTACAAAAAAAAAACAGTTGAGGAGTTCTTTTTCCCAATAGTCGAAGACTTTGATGCTATTGGGAGTTTCCTATGGGGCAAAGAACTGTTTGAAATGACAATTATGTCACTAAAGGATGCCTTGGGGAAGAGAAATATTCACTACCGTCTGGGGGGTTTTCTAATAGCATTTCAAGTTTGGATTTATGAGACTGTTCCAACATTGAATGGTAGAATCACAACTAGGATTCAGACGACGTTCCCTAGAATTCGGAATTGGTGAGCTGACAAGATGCATGTGTATTCCACACTAGATGAGAAGATTTTCTCAAATTCTAATGTAAGTGAATTAACTTTCATATAAAATGAACTTTATATCAGGAATGTTATCTTAGATTAGCTGAATGATATACTTGATCACCTGTCACATGTGGCATGTATAATTGAGGTCACCTTCACATGCATATTTTGATAATATTTTTAACACATCGAACATCATGAATCCTGTGTCATATTTTAAATTCCAATGTTGTCAGGTCTTACAGTCTACAGTCTGATTAGATGTACATTTACTAGGTCTCATGCATAAATTGTCAGGTCACAGGCAAAAAGAAATCAGCATAAGAAAAGCACTCTCTTGGGACATGTTTGACATGCATGAACATTTTTACAGCTACATCTTGCACATAAATATTTAAAATTCAGGGCGCATTTTCATGTTTACCATTTTCAAATCTTTGATTCATAGGTCGAAGTATGTGACCTAGATCCTAGCCCAATGGAGATTGCACAAAATCATATGTCACGACAACCAGGAGAGGAGGTTTCTGAATGTTCGTATAAACATGCCTCAAAATCCAGGACAAAACCATTGCTTATTACTGACGGGAGATTGGGCCACGCGAGTGACATTAGCAACGAAGATGATGATTTTGTCGACCCTCCTCCACCAACAAGCCACAAGCACGATGATGAGTTTGATAACATGACTTACCAGGAGAGACTGGCATTAGATGAGGCTGACTTTATGCATTCCACTAAACCTGACTACATTCCTACAGTGAATACTGATGACTCGCAGCCAGAAGAGGAGCCTGCTCCTAACACTGTATCCTGTTAATTATTTATTCAACAAAAATATATTATTGACAATGTAAACATTCTAATTTTTTCAACTCATATGTTTTGCAGGAGTATGACAGATGGAAGAATGAGGTGACAGCGCAAATATCTGAGGTTCAAACGCAGAACATGAGACTGACTGGGGAGGTGAATGAATTGAGATCACAGCTCAAACTTGTGCAGAACCACAGATCAGACCTACTTAATGTCATTTTGAATTCACAACATGATATAAAGAATGAGCTGAATGAATTAAGGTCTGAACTCCAATTCTATGTCTACAATGATATCAATTGCACTGGAAACCTTCCAAAACAGCTTCAAGGATAAGTCGCAGCCACATGATGTTCCTATTCCCCAGGAGGTACACTTTTTGTGTGGTAACCTGAATTTCATTTCTTGATATGTTGCAAAAATATAGAATATTACAAACATGGTTTCATTGGAAATGTATGTAGGCTCCAAATTCAAGTCAACTATCTGATGTCAAGGGAAAGGGGAAGATGTACCCATAGGATGATGCCCCGATAACAGTTACATTCAAGAGCCCTTCTTTTGATATAGGAATGGGCCACAGATAGTCGCCGGAACAAACTATCACACCTTTTGGAATGGGAACACATGGAGAGCTACAGGGAAAATTAGACAAAATAGTTGCTGCTGTAGTGCAGGAATGTGAAGAAATGGAACAGAAGGTAAGGACAACAAAAAACTCATTCAGGTGTCTAAATGAACATGCACAATATTAAATGACCTCTCGCTTAAAGCTTATGACCTCATATGTGAATGCATGCAGTCAAGAACACCAGGACTGCCAGTGAAGAGAGCAACACAGCTTCCTAGATCACTGAGGTCTCCCTTTCTTGCTGGTGAAGAGAAACACATCAAACCATCCGAACATATTCTTGTTTTTCAGAAGTACAACCAACGTGCGGATGATGCCGATATAAAGACGTTCAACAACTAGTTTAATAGGGGTTATAAGGCTAATAACAAGTAAGTCTTTTGATTCTGTTTTCAAAGTTGTAACTAATTAACCTTTTTTATATAAGTTTTGTGAACATGAAATATTATTTCATGTGTAGGAAGAAATTCAGTGACGATGACGATGTGATATACCCCCCATTTCAAATTGGACATGTTCTAGTTGGTTCCAAAACATGGTGGCATGACCTTATCAACCCCAACTCTTCGCTATGTAGCACGGTAAGATCACAAACACCTGTATTAAGATTGCGAAGTCACATAGTATATTTAACATTGAATTTGTTTAATATTACAGCACATAGATGCGTGCTTCCATTTTATACGGCACCTAGCAAAACATGGTGCTAACATACGGGGGAGGTTCACTACAACAGACTCTACGTTTCAAGGATTACTGAAACCTTTGTTTATAAAGTTCATAACTGACCCGTCAGTGCTATCTTCTGCAACTTATTTCAAAGAGATCATGACGGGGGGACGATTGGAATTGAACTCCCCATGGGCTGAGGTTGATTACGTGCTTATTCCAATATTACCATCTAACAAGGCACACTGGATGCTTGCCTTGCTCAACATAAAAAACACAGGATGACAATCTTCAACTCCTGCTCCAGGACATACCGAAGCAATATGGTCTTTGAGGGGGTTCAAGCATTTTACAAGCTCATCCCAGCTTTGATGAAAGAAATTGGTATTTGGAGCAGAGCATCCAACCTGCCTAACAAAGATCAGCCGCAACTTAGGTTGGACATGGCAGAGGGCATCCCCCAGAAAAAAATGGGTGCGTTTCCCACATTTTATTAACCAAGGAATGTTTCTTCATTTCATACATTTTATTAACGTGAACTTCTTTTGACGGGCCCAGACATGATTGCGGCATTTTTGTCATTGAATACGCGCTATGCCTATTGCATCGGAACATGAAGTCAATGCCTATGGACTTTGATGCCAAAGCTGCACGATTGGATGTAGCTGCTTCCCTGTTCAAGCACCGCGAAATTAGGAAAATAGAAAATTGTGTTCCACCTAATATTGAAAGCATTGTCATAGATGACGAGTGATTTCGCGTGCTTCCGTGTTCTAGATATTTTAATATTTTTGTAACAGTACAAGACTAACGGAGTTAGTGCTTTTGGTGAAATGTAGATGTACATAACCACATTTCAGCTAGTTGGTGTTCCATGGATGTAAAACATTTTATTTTATATTTTTTAAAATCTATATCACTGCTTCCCTTCACTCATTGTGACTTTATCAATTACTAATACATATGAATTTATGCAAAGATGTTGGTGTATGATCTTAGTTGTAATACATGTCACTTTTAAATGTTCACATTTCATATTCACCCTCTGCAGTTGATGTCCTGGAATCAGAGGTCACTGTTGATAAATGGCAAGATTCAGACTTGCAGAAGCATATAGGTCACAATTACATTGTACAAAATTTACTTCTGAATATTGTAATCATCCTTTGGTCACATTTACAGTTCATCAGGTCACATTCATGTTTATCACATTCCATATTTCATCCTCCACAGTTGACTTTACCGGAAAATTACAATGAACCCTATATTTTAGATTCACCATTGTGTAATGTGTAATGTCAGGATTCAAGCATGATGTAAGCATTAGGTCACAAATACACTTCATTAGTTCATCAAGTCACATGTATAGCTCATCAGGTCACATGTACAGTTCATCAGGTCACAATTACAATGTAATCATGCTTTGGTCACATTCATGTTTATCACATTCCATATTTCATCCTCCACAGTTGACTTTACTGGAAAATTACAATGAACCCTATAATTAAGATTCACCATTGTGTAATGTGTAATGTCAGGCTTCAAGCATGATGTAAGAATTAGGTCACAAATACATTTCATTTGTTCACATTCACATTTTTTAGATTCCTGCACAGTTCAATATCAGGAACCCTGTAATTTAAATCCACTCTTGTATAATGTAAGGACCTAGTATACCATAAGCATTAGGTCACATTTAAAACCTACAACATTTTCTTTTCAGATTAATGTATTCATTGTGTGGTCACATTTACATTTAATCAGCTCAAATTCACATTCTTCACATTCCATGATCATCCTGCATAGTTGAATTCCTCGAAGTTACAAGTACCACTGTAATTTAAAATCACTATTGCGAACTGCCAGGTTTCATAATGATATAGGCATTCGGTCGCATTCACATTTATCCAGGTCACATTCACAAATTCATATTTTCATATTCATCTTGTACCGTTTAACCCCTGCAACAAGTGGTAACATTTTTAAATGTGAAACCATGATATTAATAAAATATACCAATCTTCTAACAATTTATATTCATTAATTCAACCCAAAATCCTACATCAATGTTGTGAATATAAAAGCTTATTGAACATCAAGTAACAAATTAAGGACATCATAAAGAAATACTTTCACATCAACGACTACTAGTCATAAAATTTTATTTACTTATGCGTCTTGCACTCTTCTGACTGATGGGAAACAAACTTGTACAAGACCGGCGGTTGTGCCCCCTCCCGCCACATTGTCCGCATTTCATCTTCGGTTTTCCTTCACAAGATGATCTCTTCCTCTTCTCCGATGGTCTGCCCGTACTCCTCTTCTGGTTGGGAGGTAACACAACAACTTTAGTAACTTCATCTGGCAATTTCCATTCACTGGGATTGCCTAGTAGGAACACACTGTCTCGGTATGTAGACTTATAAGCATTGCTTGTGTAATAGTAAAAACAATATTCATAGGGATCCCTCTTTGTGAATGCTATCACAGCTCGAGCATGTGGACATGGCATATGGTCTACCCGAATCATCCTACATGTACATTTATGCTACTCTATATCGACCACGAAGGATACAGATTCATATAGTATTGAATACATTGCATGATTTGATGGTGACACCTGAAACAATTCCCAACATTCATGATTATAGCTGTAAATTAACAAATGCAATGTTACAACAAGGTCGCAAATTATACAATTACCCTTAGGCTCCGTAGTTCCGTGCTACAACCTCTCAAAAATTTCTCGTACTTGCTTGAAAGCTTTGTGAAAGTGCCTTGTGCACTGTCCCTATTTTTGCAGAACCAGTTTTGTACCATTTGCCTCAATGACTCTAGCAACGAAACTATAGGAAAGTTTTTGGCTGATTTTGTCACAGCATTAACTGATTCTACTATCTTAGACGTCATCGTTGAATACCTATTTTCGGGCATGTGGTATCTAGACTACTTTTCATAACCCACTTCTCGCTGTAAGAAATAAGTTCGGTAAACAAGAAATTCATTAGCTACAGCTTTACTTATACACGTAAAAACACCAAATAATTGACTAATTTAGCATACTTACCAAATAACCCCTAATACCTTCATCAATAGCGTCCAATTGCAACATTTGGTATTCGAGCTCGGAGAATGTATAAGCACGAACAGCGTAATTATACGGTTCTGTTATATTGTGACCTGATTTCCCGTAATGCTTCTTCAGATTCTGCAGTAAGTGATACGAACATATACCATGACATGTTCCGGGATATACACTTTCTATACCCTTCCTTATACTCTCGTGACGATCCGATACAAAACATAGACCTTCTCTTCTACCATATGCCTTCTTCAACTGTTCAAAAAACCATTTCCACGATCTATCATTCTCACTATCGCCAATGCCAAATGCTAGTACAAAAATGCTATTATTTGCATCCTGCGTACATGTTGTAAACAGAGTACCACCGTATTGTCCATTCAAATAAGTTCCATCAACAACAATTATAGGCCTACAATGCATCCATCACGAATTGAGGCACCTATGGCCATGAAACATTATCTGAACCTATTATCAGTATCAATATGAATCCCTGTGACCGACCCTGGGTTATTTCTTTCAATCATATGCAAAAAACCCGGTACACGTTGAAACGATTCTTCTGGGTCTCCCCTGATCAATCTCAAAGTCTTCTCCCTTGATCTACAAGCTTTAACGTAATTCAGTGAAACACCATAAGTGTGCAACATTTCGTTGCATATGTCGTTTGGTTTGTAAGTTGTGTGACTTGAGCTGAATTTATATTTAATGCAAGAAGACACAACTGCAGTTGAGACTTGCCTATGTGACCCTAAAACTATATTGGAACCACATGTATGACCATCATGAATGTATCTAATCTTGAATAGGTCAGTTTTCCCCAATCTGGATGACCTGTAAATCCAATTGCAGGTGTCATTTGAGCATCTCACAACATATTCCTTCTTGTCCGACCTGAGAACGAAGAATTCAAACATATGCTGTATTGCATAAAAGGACATGCTCAATTTTAGTACTTCTTTGTTCTTGAAAATCCTATTCACCTCTACATCCCTGGCGTCAGGGTTTGTTACAGTGATGTCAACTGTTTCATCAAATATTACATCTGGCTCAGCAGTCACAGCACATATGTCTGATGCAAATCCATATGTCGAATGTTGATCTACATTGCAACCATGAGTGACTTCAACTGGCTCCATGAAGTTGAAATTACCTGGTCTATGCACCCTTTCCAATAAGGTGATCTCAATTATCACAGGATATTTCGAGGGATCTTAATTCACATTCTTCAGTGTCAGATAGGACATCACACTATTATCATTCTTTATTCTTACTGGTTTATGTCACCACTCAATTCATAGCTCATTGACACTACCACCTTGTTTCGGTCTATTCCAAACTCCGTTATTACTGTGTCCACGAATTTAGTGTAGTTGCATCCTTCATCAATCACTAACAAGGCGGATTGCGACCCAAAAATAGCACACACATGTACATAGCCCATTCCTGTATGTGCAATTAAACTGCGTTCATGAGGAAATAATATCAGACTACGAACATGTGACCTCGTCACAAAATATCATGCTTATCTAACAGAAATTGTAATTTGTAATATGAAAAAGCAATGTGATATCGTCACAAAACTATCCTTCTCACATGCATACAAACTACCACTTTACTGGCTGTCATTTATGAAATTGGATCCATTTATCACCACATGCAATAAACATTTGCGTGTCAGAGTGCAAACTAAATACACAACTATCTGAATTCATAGCCCGTTGACATAGCCTACATCAGACAACGAATATGAAATGTGACCTCAATCATTATTCTCAAACATGCTTTAGAATTGTAAAATGGACCATTACATCTGACCTCGACACACATCTATCCATTTCACTCGCCTACAGACTCGCACTTAGTGACGGTCATTTTTCTCAGTTGTTCCATTTAACACAACATGCACTAAACAGTTTCGATTCATATCGCGAACTAGATATAACACTATCTACATGCAGATTACGATCACCTAGACAACGAATATTAAATGTGACCTCATTACTATTGAAGAATACGGTCCAGCAGTAAGTAATACGAAACATCACATGTGTCTTCATGACAATTATACCCAATTTACATTTATACAGACTCTGAATTACTGCAACTCATTTCTGGAAGTGGATCCATTTACTACCTGATGCAATAAATTTTTTGGCATAATGGCGCGACAAAAATATTCAACTTTCTAAATGCAAAGCCCTATGACAGACCAGCATCACACAATGAAAATCAATTGTGACCTTAATCATTAATGTAGCAAAAAGGTAATCGATCTTACCGAACTTCACTGTGTCCTGGTGGCACTTTATAATTAATTGTGATGTAATTACAATTGCTTAGTAATTTCACAAAGAATGTCGATGAAATCTTCTGTGACTTCCTTCTGTATTTTCCTTTTCAATCTGTTCTTCAACTGATGTTGTGCGTCAATGGAGTGATATTAAATGTTGATTTGGAATAAATGTGACACACGATGAAAGGATGCTTCCATATTGTGGATAATTAAGGAAATGTGAAAATTAACCGTTTCCGTGATTGTGGGGACGCAACAAACATTAATTATCATTACTATATATATATATATATATATATATATACTTTGACTGATTTTTTTCCATAATATACGTGATTATTGATAATTGTAACTATAACAACCTGTAAAACGTATTTTTCCCATTAAAAAAAGGGAATCTTACATGGACTCTGCTACTTGTACAGGAAATTTGTATATAGATCCTTGTACAAGTTACATTGAGTCCTACATTCTATGTTTCAATTTTAAAAATCAAGTATAGATAAAAAATTGTTTACAAATCAGGTTTTGAATGAATTTTTTTAATATTAAATAAATTAAAATGAATCTGTCAATACAATTATAACTTATAACCGATTCTAACGAAATCACCCTCATTTAGAAGTTCAGATCTGGAGCTTTGACTGTCTTCGGACTCCACAACCACTTTGACCGTCATCGGCGAACCACACTGTCAAGTCTAAAAAATCCCATCTTCAGCAGATTCTCGGGCGGGTTGATCTAAAAAATTTGAACGTAAATTCAGGTCCACCTGTTGGCCATTTCGGATCGAGTCCATGTGGGTCTCGGTTCGACTCTGCTTGACCCGTCTAAATTAAAAAAAAAACTTTTTGTTAAAGTTTAAAACATGTTTTTTTTTTCCAGTTACTAAATATAAAATAAACAACAATGATAAATTCACATTTATAGTAATAAATGCTAACATGGAATTTAGATCTTATATTACTACATTCCAACAAGAGCACTAGAGATGGAAAAAAAAATTGGCCGCAACTCGACCCGAATGGGGCGAAAAACCCGCACAGCGGGTTGCAGGAACCGGTCGACGGGGCGGGTTCCCGAGACCCAGGCGGGGCTGGTCTGACCGTCCTGACCCGAACCTGCCATGAATAAATTAATTAATAAAAATAAATAAGGAAAAAATAAAAAAATACTGAAAAAATAAAAAAAAATTAAACGAGACAAAGGGGTTGACCGGCTCCGAACCAGACCCACCCCGAAATTCGCTGGACGGGTAGCAGGTTTGGCAAAGAAAAAAATCCGCGAGGCATGGGACGAAGGTACTCGACCCGAACCCGCCTCGTTGACATCACTAGTTGGCACTTAACTATATTCATGCATATAAGAGCTTTCAAAATATCTTCTTTAAGTTTTGATCTTCTTTCATCCAATACGATGTTGCTGCATAAAAAACAGACTCGAATGCCACATTTGGGACTATTGTTAGTAGATTTCGTGCCATTTTTTATAATACCAGGTATGACTACTCATTTAATTTTCACCATCGTAAGATATCAAAATTATCTACCTCATCTTCATGTAGTAAACCATAATGATCAAATTAATAGTCTTTAAAAAAGCTATTGAACAACTCTTATTTTAATTTGTTTTTAATAAATTTTTTTACGAGCCAGGGATTAAGCACTGACCCGTAATGATGTGAATTGTCTAACCTATAACTTACATCTATTGACCCGTGAATCGACCATTCCGTTCACAACTCGACCCACGGTCAAGATCATCATGGACCGATTTTGAAGGGTTTGGTAGACTCACCCGTCTCGACACCTTTACAATTGACAAAGATATTAAAAATGTTTACTATTGTAAATAATATGTTATTAGCCAATGACATTTATCGGCACGAAGTTCTAGCAATTTAAGCACAAACAAATTGATTTTTATTTTAAAATTCACAAAGATCTAGTCAATTGAATTGACATAAAAATTCTCTCTTCCTATTCAAAACAAAAGGTTTACGTCCTCTTAACTTGAAATACATAACAAAGAGATATCCCTTTTTACACTAACAATTTATGATTGATAAATATTTGCTTTAATATAATTTTTTCATTCGATATTTCAATATAATATTCTAGAAAAATATTATATTATAATTCTTGAAAAAGAAGCAATCCAAAATCAGTATCTTAGAAAAAAATAATGTATTATAATTCTTAAAAAGGAAATAATCTAAATTAATATTTTAGAAGAATATTATATTATATTTCTTGAAAATGAAGCAATTTAAATCAATATTATAGAATAATTTATTATTATAATTTTTGCAAAAAGAGAAACAACTTATTTTTATCTATACCAAATAGGAGGCTTAATATTCATGTTCTTATATCAATTCAACTTGAAGAGTCGCGCGCCGTAATTAAGTTTTGCAGATAATTAGTGTCAAATACCATTTTAATTTAAAATTAATTTTATTCTTAAAAGAAAAATATTGTTACTAATAGAAAGTTAAATGGTGACTTCATCTATATCTTAATCTTAACATATATAAAATGGTATGTATTAAATTTCAATTTTTTGTTTAGTTTTTTATTTTTTTTATCGAGTTAAACAATATGTTAATTAACAAACAGCGATCATGTAGAAGTAGTGTTTGGTTCGAGCCAATTACCTTCAAGCGCGATTCAAAAAAGTTGGACATAATGCTATATCGTACAAACGATAACTAGAGCGCAAATTTAATTTGACAGCAAACATTGATTCATCTATAAATTACATGGTATTTTAATAAAACTTGTTTATTATTGACAATTTCATTACTGAAATTAGCATATATATACAAATGTAACAAATATTATTTCATGATTTAAGAAATTACATTAGAAATAGTCAAATTCATGCAGCGCACAGGTATCGCACGGGTAATGCACTAGTTTGCTATAATATTTGATGACAATAATTTGAATGAAAATGTTGTTTCAAATACCGTAATATTTTGTATTTAAACATGCCAAAAATGATAACCACGCGATTGACTTATGAGGCTATATGATTTTCATCTAAAATTTTAAAGTGTGGTATATATTTCACCACAACACATTGAGATGGAAATAAGTAAATGATAAGAATAAGTGATTTAGTTTGACTCACTAATTATAATTATCCATAAATAACGAGATGTCATGACATAATTTTCCGATTCATATAATATAAGATTTCTTAGTATTAGGAGGAGAAATTAAATAGTTATAAAATTGGTGAATTTATCACACCTGAAGCGTGATTGTATGATAAGTTTATAACACGGTTGAAGCGTGATGATAACTAACTTCAAAACAAATATCTCTAAAATAATTGTGATAATCTTATGGAGGCTAAATACTCATGGAGAGTAAAAAGACATCACTAAGTACCAAGTACTGATAGTAGAAAATATAAAGAGATCTTTATATATATTGAGATGCTATGGAGTTGAAAAATAAAATTCAACAACATATAATATAGAACTTTATAATGAAAACGTGGATGGTGAATCAATAAAAATTTTCCAAATATATTCATAAAATACGACTTGTTGTACACAAAAATTTTCAAATAATTGGCATGATATTGTGTTGATGAAATTATAATCTAATCACTAGCTTGAGCTCTTTGATACACAAATGAGTGAGATCCAAATTGATGATTCTCATCTCGGTATTTTGGTGGTATTATTTGATGTATCAGCTGATTGTGGTACGTTGAGATTTCAAGCAAAATGATTGTTGATTATATTGTGAGAAATAATATTTATTTAAATGATTGATTATACTCTAATCAATTGGTAATTGCGATATAAAATATGTTTGGAATATGAAAGTATAATCATTTAAGACTTAATATGCCTACAATAGTATTACTTTAGAATGAAATATGATCGAAAGTATAAAATGAAATCAAAGAATGATGCAAATAACTCTATAATATAATATGTTAGAAATTATAATTAGGGTGTAGCATTAATATTAATTATATTTGAAAATCCTGGTAGTTGATTTTAAATATGAATATTCATGGTTAATTATTCACCGTAGGTGAATAAGTTAATTGTTCACCTAAAGTGAATTAGTCACTTCCAGATTCTAGAATTACATTAAATGCATTGATTAATAATGATTATAGAATGTGGCTAATCAAGAGATGATCGAAAATATAATATAGTTCTTCAAGTTAAAATTAATAATTGAATTTATATTCGAATAACAAATAATATGAGATACATGTTATTTATAAATGCTCGGTGAACGGATTAAATATTGCATTGATTAACAGTTGAGAAAATGATATTCAACATCAATATAATTGTAATGTTCCTATGAGTCACTGTGTTTGTGTGTGTTTTAGAAGACTGAATATGTTAATATTTGAAAATTTTGCTCAACTCATAATGTGGCTGATTTATTCACGAAAACATGACCAACATCTACATTCAAGAGATCGGTTACGAGATTGGAATGCAACAATTCAATGATTTAGGGTGATAAATATTAGGGGGAGTAGTTGTACTTCTTTTCCTTCGCTTAGATTTTTCTCACTGAGTTTTCCTGGCAAGGTTTTAATGGGACGACACTTATTTTAATACTGCAAAATAACTGTACTATTTTTCCTATGTTTGATATATTTTTTTTCCATTGGATTTTGTCATTCACGTGGGCGTGTTGTAAATAATATTTTATTATGTGACTTTAGTTAATAATAAAGTACACAAATCTATAGATTTCTATATTATCTTCTCTTTTTCTCTCCAGTTTATAACATAAATTATTCCCCTTATGGTAGAAATTAAAATCAAATACTTAGTATATTTTAATAAAAGTTGATGAAATATGTGGTTGAAAAATTATAGATTCATGAAACGTGTTGAAATTAATTGTTGACTTTGATCTAATTAAAATTTGAAACAAAATCCTTACCAAACTAGGGTTATGTTACACTTATTTCACCACCCTACTTTTACCGTCCAATTGTCGCTACCACTTGTAACATTGTGGGTTACACATCTTGCCACCTTTTTTTTTTTTTTTCTGAAAGTAATCTTGCCACTTATTCTAAAGTTATCACAATGATTAAAAACATCAACGTCGGCTCCATCACTTATTAACATTTAATTGTTACTGATGCTGTGAAAATTCCTAACCTTGACATGACAAGATCTGGATTTGCTTGATCATTGAAAAAGATGAATGGATTCGCTTTAGATGACCTGCAAAAAAGACGAGAAGGATTCTCCCCGTCGCCCCTCTAGTGTGAGAATTAGTTTTCTGGAGAGAGAAAAGTAGAGAGAGAAACATATAACTGAAAAACTGTATTAACGATGAATGAATCATATTCGATCAGCGGTGTAACAACCTGAAAAATTCGTACCTAGATGATTTATTTAGAAAGTTAGAATCAAGTTTTCTTAGGGAAGAGACAATTTCACGTGTTGTACGACGAGATAATATAGAATTTATAAGAAAATGAGAGAAATTAACGTTATTGGTAACTTTGGAGACTAAATTGGCATAAAAGAAAGTTGTATATGATGTTTGAATTCAATTGGATGGAATTTCATAGTTGAGGTCTAAACTGAAAATTTTAGAAAGTCCTATTAATTACAGTTTTGCCATTGTGATGAACACGATTTTGGGATCATTTTGTAAATTATATAGTGATCTTTGGTCATTACAAGTTATACCATTTTAAATTTCATGATGAGATCTAAGTATTGGTATCAAGTTTGATCATAATTAAGGTTGAGAAGTGTTTCAAAAATGGAGCTAAAGTTGCATTAGAAGAATAGCTGGAATGCTGAAAATCTTCAAAATAATTCTTAGTGTAAAGTTGTGGTCGAGTAGCTATGTTTTAGCCCAGTTGAGGTTGGGAAATGCTTCGAATATCGAGTTGAAGTTGCATACTTGAAATGATAAAAGTGTTGAGAAAATCAAGAAATTTGGCTGAGTATGGAAATCCAGACGAGCGGCCATTTTTGGACGAACGGTACGAGCGGTATAATGATTTGTTTTCTTTGCATGTGTAACCGTTCCAAAGCTTGAAGTGTGAATTTTACAACGGTATAAAGATTGGACAAAACGGAGCTCGTCTTGACCTTCAAATATTGATCCGAAAGTGGCACCTTGAAAAGGAAAATTTGGGATTTTTGTATTAAAATAATAGAAAAGAGAGACACTTGTCATACTAGCTTAAGGGCATATTTGGCACATCAACTTATTTTGGTTATAAGCAATTATTTATCATAAGTTATAGGGCTTGGATGATAGAGAGGAAGCTTTGAGGACTTAGTTTGCAATTACACAAGGACCAACATGTACAAACTTGAAAGTATAGGGCTGTTTTGTTAGATTTTCATATGTGTATATAGAGAATGATTCAGCCCTTTTTCTTATTCATTTTGCTATCCAAAAACATAGAGGAGATAGAGAGAAACATAGGGAAAAAAGGAGGAGAAAGAGAGGGATTTCCATCAATTAATTGTTGTGGAAGGAAGGTTTCAAGCTTGGGTTTTGAATCCCTATTTTAATTCTTAAGGTAAGAAGAAATCTCTCCTTCATGTTTAAGGTTTAAAATTAGAGTTTTGGATTGATTTATCAAGTTTAAAGTTAGTAAAGTTGAAGATTATTGAAACAATTGATTCTAGGAATGATATAACACCATTTCTTATTCATTTTTCGGTGGAGACACAAGAGAGGAACTAAGTGCAGAATTCTGGCCGAATTTGGAGAGGAAAAAGGAGAAGAAAAAGAGGGAGAAAAGGAGGAAAAGAGAAAGGAAAGAAGGGGAAGAGATAGGAGAAGCTTTGCTTGAAGTTTGAGCTCTCAAAGTGTTGTTTTTCAATCTTAGCTTCAAGAGGTGAGTAAAACTTGATTTGTGTAATATTGTGTTAAGTTTTTCATATTGTGTTGAAGTATTATCTTTAAATTTCAGATTCTAATATGGTTCTTATTGATTATGATTGATTGGATAAACTATGTTTAAGATTGAAAGTTAAGAATATAATTACTCTGTAAGTGTTTGATGAATTGTATGAGTAAAGCAACGATGGTTTTGTTGAGTTATGTTGATGTTGTGCTATATTTTAGATGTTGGAGATTATGTTTAAGGATGATAACAACCATTGGATATATTTTTGAATATGATTATAAGTGGAGAAATGTTTGGATGGAGGTTAAGAAGCATTAGAAGTTGAAATTGACAAAAAAGTTTAAGTGCTGATTTTGAAACTTAAATGAAGGTGATTACATGTTTATATAGGAGTTATTGATGTTATAAATCTGATTTTTGAATGGGGATATTAAATTTTAATGTTGAGGACATTATGTGAAAGTTAGGAGTAAAAAAGATGTGACTTATATCAAAGTTTGTTTGAAATTTAGTTGCTGTCCCAAATTTTGAGTGCCCTTAAATTGTCACTTTGAGTGAATTTACTAAGATTTGAAACTCAGGTTTCAAATAGAAGCATTAAACCATGATTTAAATTGATTTTGGACACTAAATCATGTTCTCTCTTATGGCTTAAGCTTATTTATGGGCTTCATGTATAAAAATCCAGCTTTAAGTTGATTTAAAGATTAAAGATTATTAAGGTTATGAATTTTGTTCTTATGAAAGTGCTTGAAATTAGTTTTCATACTAGAAAGTATCTCAATTCTTGTACTTAAACATTATTGTTAACCTACTCTTTTACTATACATTTTACATGATCTAAGGCATGTTAAAAGAAGTTGAACTAGTATAAAAATCTGCTGGAATGTACACTTCGAAACGTTACTTTGCATGCGTTCATAACTTGATTTTGAATTGGTTTTATTGAAGTGTGAAATCTATGATTTCAAGTACCATGTAAGGGAGCTTTTAGTTGAGTTTTGAGGCCAAAAAGTGGTTGACCTTATGACTAAAATTTGTTATAAGTTAAGTAATGTTTTATGATCAATATACAAGATTTGAACTGTGTTATAAGGCAAACAATATGCTTTAAAAATCTGCTAGAACCATTTGTTTAAAATGGTCATTTTGTAAGAGTTTAAAACTAGTTTTTCAAGTTAAAAGTTGTTGGACTTCATGTCTAAAATATGCCATTAGTTCAAGTTATATTCCAAGCTCAATACACATGATTAGAGGGTTATTATTAAGCATCAAAGTAGTCTAAAAATCTGCTAAGATTGATTAGGTTAATTGTCACCGTAAAGATGTTTAGAATTGGATTTTTGGAGACTTTAAGGTATCAAACTTATGGTAGAACTTCACTATGGGTCTAGTTGGTATTTCACATTCATACACACGATGATAAAATGTGATATACATGATGTAAAAATCTGCTGGGATTGAATTGGTTTAATAATGAACATAAAGATGTTTAGAATTGGATTTTTGGAGACTTTATGATATCAAACTTATGGCAACACTTAGGTTATAGGTTTGGATTGTATTTTGTGTTATTACACAAGATGGAAAGTAATAAGATGTGATGTTAGTGATGTAAAAATCTACTTGGGTTACTTTCTTAAGTTGTGATCACTTACAAATTAGAATCAAGATTTTGATGAAGCTAAGGATTAAATTCAGTTTCTAGGATGTAACTCAAAGGTTGAGATGCTATATATTAAACATTGGAAACTTTATTCTATAGTGAAAGACTTGACATTGATCCTTTATGTGTTAAGCTAAGGATAAGATATTATGTTTCAATATGTGAGTGAATATTATTATGTAAAGTCTTTCATATGGTATTTGATGAATAGAATTTCATCTCATCATCACTAGCATGGATGATCATTTTACATAAAAGAGCAAATTATGTGTTTTCACAATGTGAAGAAATGGTTGTGTATAAGATCTTTCAAATGATGTTTTCAAGAAATGATTTTGAGATTTTAAAGAATCCATATTTAAGTTGTACACCTAGGGAGAAATTCCCTATTTTGGGTCATGGGCTACTAGATACCCTTAGAATAAAGAAAGAAAGAAAGATTCATTTAAAATAGGCAACATGATTTTCGATCTTGATTTCACTTAGGGTGTATGAGCACGTGTTTGATGTGGACGCTGAGTTGAAAGTATGGGTGTCTATTATGGGAGTAAGTCTCATTCAAGTTAGCATGCTAGTGAGTCAAGTGCTCTAGAAAAGAAGGAGAAGAATGTGATTGTAAAAGAATACTCTTATGACCTTTTGCTATAGAAAATACTTTTGCGCGCGGTGTACGAACCATGCATTACATTCATGTCATAAATATGATATTGTTTATTTGAATGTAGTAATATTGAACTAAAGGTTGTGAATGTAATATGAGTTGATTATCAAATGATATCTTAATATGATTGTGATTTCATTCACTTATATGAAATACAATGTCAAAGTTAAGAGATAAAGTGTATGAATTATGTTCAAGTTAAGATTTGACGAGAAAAGATTTACAATGAAAGAATGTTTGATTATAAAATAAATATTTAATTTCTTAAAAACGTGTCATTATAATTTCACATATTTTCAAATTAAAAGGTGTTCGTCTAGCCATATCGAATATTTCGAGCCAAAATATAAAATCGAGTCCAAATCGACTTGAAACATTTCGAATTTCTAAAATTATTTTTAATTTCAAAATTTAATTATTTTAATTCCAAAAATTATTTCAAATCAAATTTCAATTTTCTTATGATTATTTTTCAAAATTATCTCTAATAAAAATTTTATCCCGTTAGAAGTCGTCATAGTTTATTCTTGTGTTCCAAGTTTTCAAAATTATATTTCAACTATAAGACATCTCAACCAATCAATACCTATATATACTACCTTCTCATTCAAAACTCATACTCAAAATTTCAGTAACTTATCGGTAAGTTTTTCAACTCAAACTACTGCTTCCTCACCACTGTAGCGCCCCAAATTCATTTCCAATTTTTATACATTTATTTATTCTCCCGCCATATTTTGATTTTTCAAACGAATAAAATAGTATTTTATCTACACGCTCTAGATATAAATCTGAACTTTTATTTTTAAAGTATAATTGAACATTATTAAAAATAAGTATTTTCCTCTAAAATATCAATTATAATTTAATTTAGAAGAAAATGAAATAAACTAACTAACTATAATATGAAAAATTTATAGTTAGTAGTTGATATAAAAATATCTGTTTAAAACAGGGAACAGAGAGCGAATAGCGGAAGATAGCAGGAAATTTGTTATTTAAAATATTTAACTATTTTGAAACGAAATAAAATTATTTAAAAGTAGTCGGACCTTTTTGGGGTTTCCCCTGTGAGAGGCCCATGAACCACGGTCAGGTACTCAGTACACAATCGTCCCGTCATTTGAGAGTTCGCACCAACATCCAATCCATGCATTGTCATACCTACAATGCAAAACTAAATGAGCTAACGCTCAGCACGTAACATATGCATGATCATATGCATGAGTTTCGATTCATTGTCTCAAAATTATCTCATCACAGACTCCGTGCCTTCACGTTATCTCAATTTATCCACATTTCCTACTTGGGCCCGAATCCTACTACGTTGTACCGTATGAGCTCAAATGTCAACATGGCCGATAACATGTGCCTTCCAGTGCCTGTGGTCCTTCATCGCCCACCGAGACTCAAGACTCCACAATTTGTATCCGTCATCGCCCACCGAGACTCAAGATACTGCACCGGGAATTTTATTATATCAATCAGGCCTTGCATATTATATACGGTGCTCGACGTGTCGATTCGCAGTCCCAAGGCTACCAAGAGACCTCCCGACACTTCCCGTATACCGGTGCTGGACCGCCAACACCCCATCATCGACTACCCTTAATGACCGTCGAGAGCCTCAAGCGGGTGCATATATCCGTACGCGAAGTAAAGTACGGTACACTCGTAGGGCGATTATACTATCTTCCACATCATTCTCTCTCCATATATCTCCATATACTCTTTATCTCTTTCTTTCTCATTTATGAATGACTTTTTCTAAGTCCACACAATACACATGTCAATGCCCATAAATGTCAACATATATTTCATGGGCCAATTGTATGTCATAAAAATGTAAAATGGCATTCTAATGATATCAATGTGCATTAATAACATATCATATCATCAAATCACGTCTCGCATGCTTTCACCATATACAGATATTGTCAAATCATATTCCACGTATATTGAAACAATAATATACTTCCCATAATCACATAAGAGCACATAATAATAAAAATATTATGTTTTGCATTGTAGTTGAAATGTTACTTACCTCGTTCCTTGAATATCCTAGAGTTCACGACTTTATTCCTCAATATTTGGTACCACTAATCCGCTTGGAGTCAAATCACTCATTGCCTATCATATATATAAACTATAATTTAGTCATGTAATATTATATTATATTTAAACTACAAAATATTAATTAGGGTCCAAAAAAATTAAAGTGGACCATTTCCCTACCAAATATTTAACCGAAATAATTATTGGGATCGCCCTAATTTAAGGAGGTTGATTTGCTTTATTATACCTCAGACGAAATTAATTTAATTTTACTTTTTAAAATAATAATCATATTCATAATAATAATATAAACTTTATTATAATATAATATAATATAATATTACAATAATTAAAAATAAATAAATATTACCTTGAGCCCCCCCCCCCCCCAAAACTTATATGGGGTGGTCGACCCACCCCAAATAAAAGGGGGGTCGCCCCCCCCCCCTCTCTCTCTCTCTCTCGACCTTCTGTTTCTTCGCACAAATATGGGTATTTATAATTTTTATTGGGGGGCTAAGCTGTAATTATTTTATTTACTCATTTATTCCCAAAAAAAATATAAGATTTATATTTTTGTCCCAAAAACTAATAAGAACTACTAAAATGACAAAAAAATTATAGGGTCATATGAAGTCGAAATAGAAAATTTCTAGGGTCAATATGAAGTGCTCAAGGAATACATCACGACGATATTTTCGGATAATAAAATCGATAACCGAGGTAAAAGTTATAGCTCGTCAAATTTTACCACTTAAAACTATTTTATTTCGATTTCTTTTCAAGTGGCTACATTCGTCTTAATTTTCGGTACTCTTATTGTCATCGAAATTAAACTTTCAATATACCATTCTAAAATACTCATGATCTAGTTTTCCGTATCCTCATCAAAACGCTATATGGTCAACTATAGCAAAAGTTGCGGCTTGTCAAAATAAGTCGTTTAAAACTAAACTTTCGAGTACCAACCTTCTTTATTAAATTTTTCGAGACACGTACGTCAACCAAATACGTATCTACAATATGCCATTTTGAAGGTCATTCAATGCTCTACATGATGGTATTCTCGAATAGTCAAGACCGATAACAAAACTATGAACTTACGCGTCCCGAAACTATACGAGTATTTCGTCGTTAATTAATAATATAATATACACACACATGTGTGTGTGTTACGTCCAAGTTAGTTTATTTATATTATTATATTATTTTAATTATTATTATTATTATTATTTTAACCACAAGTTTACGGTTTAACTTTGGTATATTATTTTTCAATGTCAGAAAGAATTCGTAGTTCCACTTTGAAGTATATTTCATACACTTCAATCCATATCTTCCCAATTATGGAATTGACAATCGATTTATATAATCGATAAAATTACTTAAGTAACATTTAATATTCTTATTTATTTTCGTTAATAATACGTTAACTTAATTTAAAGTCTGATTTAATGTCGAATATGCCCCTTTAAATAAGTCAAATAAATTAAAATTTCTATTTGACTTTCGAGTGGGTCCCGTTAAATGTGAATAATTTAATATAATAATTAGACGAATTTTTGGGTTGTTACATTCTTCCCCCCTTAAAGAAATTTCGTCCTTGAAATTTAATCATTTAGTTATATAAGTCCTTATCTTCTATTTTATATTCTTCTACCTTCAAACTTAAAACTCGGGTAATCAGAATAGTCAATTCTATATTTTCTTAAGTCATATTCTATACAATATTCTCATCTTGTCTAATTTGATTATTATAATCTGTAGAACTTCTATCTGGAATTTTCTTTTTCATCTTTTTTTTTTTTATAGTTATCATTTGGTGAATCGATATTATTCACTCCTGCATTTAGACCACGATTTCAGTAAAAATTCTCCAATACTTCTTTATTATTAACTTACAATAATATGTTTCAGTAGCAACGTAAACTCGCAATAGGTGATAACTTAATCGTAATCGAGTTCTAGTCATCCAAAAAATCTTTGTTAGTGATCTTTCCTAGATAGATCCACACTTCAAACCATTATTACTTGTGTTGGCCTCGTACTCTAGGCTTTCAAAGTAAATATGGTGGCCATGAAGTTTAAGTTGTGATTCAAGCATTATTCTTGTCTTGATATACAATTAGCTTCATCATCGCATCATGCCAATTCACGCCAGAATATACTCAGAAGAGTGTTTTTATGAATCATATAACATTCTCTTTCTGCTCAAATCTTCAGAATTAGCGTAAGAACGCGTCAATTTTGTAAAAATATTATTCCTTAAAATATCATCATGTCATATTAGAATATTTTTATATTTGAACATCATAGTCTATTTTATACGACATGAAGATAGTATCCCTTTAATATAAAAAACTTCCTATTTCAGTGGAGTCCTAAACTCAATGGGCTCCTACTGAAGTTAAGTTGAAAATAATCCAACTATGTTTCATAAAGTAGTTGCAGCGAACGAGAAGAGATCAAAGAAAGTTTACTCAATCTCTTCAATCAGCACACAAATTAATTCATTCTATCATTCTTACTATACAATTCATTACCTCTCTCTCTCTCTCTCTCTCTCTCTCTCTCTCTCTCTCTCTCTCTCTCTCTCTCTCTCTCTCTCTCTCTCTCTCTCTCTCTCTCTCTCTCTCTCTCACTTCAATCCATATAGTGTTTCCAAATCACAATACACAGGTTCAACTTAAGGAGTTCACCATAAATATGGTATCCTAATCTTATCAATTCATAAATTCGGCCTTTGAATCTTCTCAAGCAATCAGCTTAGATGATTTGAATAATCGAGATGTTCTCAAACAGAGAATGATACTAACATTATTTTAGGATGATTTGAAATCTCTGAACAAAGCTATCGAAAATTAGATATTTCGATATCAATTATAACGATATCAAGAGATTCAAAACAAATTCATCGAAAACATATTTTCTTCTAATCCTACTTTAGAATAATGTACAGTGATTTGAGTATTGCACTGATCCATGTTGATGGATTTATATCGATTGAAAAAAAAAAACAATGGTTCTGAGTCGAGTCGATACAAAAGATTTGTTGAGGCCTGAAAGGATATATATATAGCACTTGAGCTAAATACGAATCGAAATGTCACAATGAAGTGCTAAATGAGTCGAACACTTTCCCTTGTTGAGGATTTTCAATAAGAAGGGATGAATTCAAGAGTTCTTGATTATGACACAATAACTCAATGAATTCTTACATTTGCTGAGATTCAAAATCAAGGTATCGTAGACACTGAATCATATCTATCTATACGAATATGGATGCAAAAGAAAGTTCAATAGAAAAAGCGGACTAAAATATTTTAGATCCATTAGGTGAAGAAAGTATCTCTTTTGTAAATACAAATTTCAAGATATGCGTATTTCAAAGAAGAAATAAATATTATTCGAGTTTCAACAAAACCAAGATTGGTCGAGTCGTTTTAATAATAAGGTAACGACTAAGCTACCAGAAGTTTTAATCATAGTAGAACAAAATATGAGTTTGTTGTAATAGATGATTACAAAAAAATTTAAACTCGGTGGAAAATAACACTGATTCTTTCAAATGAAAACATATGTATGTAGAAATCAATTAGTAGAGAAAAATGTGGCTTACATGGAAAATAACTGATGAGGGTAATATTTCAATTTTCCCTTATAACAAAGGAAGAAATAACTTTGGACTTAGGAACCAAAAAAAAATGTTCTTTCAAGAAATGGAAGAATAGAAGAAGAAAACACATTAGAGATGCCAATTCTCTACATTTCAATTTTAACGTCATACTTTGAAATAGAGGGGGTACAATGACATTAGCGGAGTATGAGGAAAGTTTCTGGGAAAAGAAAATTCTTTAGCTCCAAAGAAAAACTTTATCCAAATCTTACGAATTCAAATTAGAGAAAGTGAATGACCCAAATAATTTTCACTTGAGTTGAAACAAATCATAATTAGATCAAGATATTAAAAATAAAAAAATAAAAAAAATTAGAGAGTTTTGCTCTTCTGAATATTAGGAATTAAGAATAGGAAAATCTTGATCCACAAGCTACCAAGTTTATCATGTAATAGATAGATGGATATTAATGAGTAGTACTCGAGTTAAAAACAAATCAAGATGTCACGGTTCAAGAGTCAAATTGCCACATTCTTTCATGAAGTGAAATGACAAAGAAAAATATGTGACTTATAGATGGGAAAATATCAAATCAGGAATTACCAGAAACAATCGATTGTTGAATTCGCATAATTGAATAAGTAACACCCAATAATAAATTATCAAAATCGAGTGTTAAAATTATCACAAAATTTCCTAAATTAAAATGATAAATAGGAAGATGTGATTTATAAATCAATGAATTTGGTAATTATCCAACATGTTGGGTAATTTACATAAGCTTACTCATAGAAGGATTTTATTGATAGGAAAAACAAGCAAAAGATTTGCAAATATCAAAGACGAGGTTCACTAAGAAAGTGACTTCAATGATTTTGGTTTTCCTTCACATACAAGTGAGAGGAAAAATATCTTATAAATGAAAACTCAATTTTCAGGTCATTTAGATTTCCCAGAAAGGCAATAAATACGATTAGAATCCAATAAATTGAGGGTTGTTACATCATCTCGAATAACACGATGATTAGACTTAAGGATATGATTGAGTTGGATCACAAATGATACTAATTGATAATATTGCAAGACTCTATAGTAATTGAATAATTTACACTCATGAAAGATGAGATAGGGGCCTCAAATTTAATCGTTGTACTGAATGTGAAGGGAAATCAATAGTTTAAACATTCAATATACAGACAAGTGGGTAATTTAGAGTCCAAAAAATGGACAATGATTGGACCATCAAGAGATACAATTGAGATGGAAACAATCAGACGATCAAGAGACATAATTGAGATAAATAGATATATGGAACAAATGGATTACAATACAATGTTTTATCTGAGTCAAATAGTTATTAATGAACAAATGTTCATTAATGAGACCAATAAATGTCGAGTCGGAATAAGGTCAGCATAGGAGTCAAATATTTATTAATGAACCAATCTCATGAAAATAGATAGATGTCGAGTCAAAAGAATGTTTAGGTAGAAGCCAATATTCAAAACTTATGACATCTCAAAAAAATAGATATTCAATAAGATAAATCAAGAATAGAGCCTTCGAACTTTTCAAGAATACTGTTATATTAGAATGAATTTCGAGACCGTTGTAATAAATAATTACAACATAAAATTTGGGCTAGATAGAATATATTTCAATTCAATGAAGTGAAAGATCACGAGCAAAGAATATCATATTATTACAATTTTCTCAGCAATACAATATCTGAATTTTCCTTATATTAAGGAAAACAATAACGGTACTGTTATATGGGAAGGTGGCGAGAGAAGATAAATTAATGACACCAAAACACGCATAATAAACTATGTGAAATTTGAAGTTCAATAAGGGTGTTTTGATGAGTATTTTATGAAGGGAAAGAGTTGAGGTGTAGGTGAATATCAAGGAACAACACGATCATTTGTACAATATCAATGGGAACGTACATATGGTTGGAAATATCATTACCATTGCCGTTACTGGCCATTATCATTCTTAGTTACTCCATAAAATAACTCACCCGATGCACGTCTTACATTGTGCATCCTAAGATTGGCTGCAAGGGATTATCATGATTCATGCTTCGAGATATATGTGTGTGTGTGTGTGTGTGTGTGTGTGTGTGTGTGTGTGTGTGTGTGTGTGTGTGTGTGTGTGTGTTCCTTAATATGAGGGTAATCTCTTAAAGAATTCCAAAAATCTTTCCAATGATGGAACTTGAAATTATATAGGTCCCGACACATGTATCCCTTATTCTCAAGTCAATAATATTCTGTCTTTCAAGTGTCGACATCTAATCAGAATGCACATTCTCAAAAATCTTAAACTCAATCAAATTTTCAATATAACTCATCCATTTCAAATGTTTAATTATTGATAATAAGTTGTAAATTTGATCTCTTATGGCACATTGCAATAGAAGAAATTGACATATGAGATGATGTAACATCCTAGATGTCATCTCTTAATATGCTTTTCATTAGAACATCTCCGTTCCAAGTATTTTATGAATGACACGCATTATTTAGTTGTTGAACGTGTTCTATCAACAAACTTCTTTCAAGATATCACACTTATCTCATCATCTTTATAAATATCCATACCATATTTTATCTTGTAGGCTCTAAATTTCCTAAGTTGAACTGCCATTTCAAGTTTAACTCAGGATATTAAATAAATATCCATGTAGGCAAATTATTCCAAGACAAATATCCACTTGGAATTTCACATTTCTAATAATTAATTCACAAAAAAACAAATAATAACTCACTTGGTTGGTGCACTTCAAATGACTATCGGACATGTATACACTGGGTAGTCTTCAGAATCATTTAAAACCATGCTCTGATACCATGCTATGTAGCGCCCTAAATTCATTTCCAATTTTTATGCATTTATTTATTCTCCCGCCATATTTTGATTTTTCAAACGAATAAAATAGTATTTTATCTACACGCTCTAGATATAAATCTGAACTTTTATTTTTAAAGTATAATTGAACATTATTAAAAATAAGTATTTTCCTCTAAAATATCAATTATAATTTAATTTAGAAGAAAATGAAATAAACTAACTAACTATAATATGAAAACTTTATAGTTAGTAGTTGATATAAAAATATCTGTTTAAAACAGGGAACAGAGAGCGGATAGCGGAAGATAGCCGGAAATTTGTTATTTAAAATATTTAACTATTTTGAAACGAAATAAAATTATTTAAAAGTAGTCGGACCTTTTTGGGGTTTCCCCTGTGAGAGGCCCATGAACCACGGTCAGGTACTCAGTACACAATCGTCCCGTCATTTGAGAGTTCGCACCAACCTCCAATCCATGCATTGTCATACCTACAATGCAAAACTAAATGAGCTAACGCTCAGTACGTAACATATGCATGATCATATGCATGAGTTTCGATTCATTGTCTCAAAATTATCTCATCACAGACTCCGTGCCTTCACGTTATCTCAATTTATCCACATTTCCTACTTGGGCCCGAATCCTACTACGTTGTACCGTATGAGCTCAAATGTCAACATGGCCGATAACATGTGCCTTCCAGTGCCTGTGGTCCTTCATCGCCCACCGAGACTCAACACTCCACAGTTTGTATCCGTCATCGCCCACCGAGACTCAAGATACGGCACCGGGAATTTTATTATATCAATCAGGCCTTTCCTGTTATATACGGTGCTCGACGTGTCGATTCGCATTCCCAAGGCCACCAAGAGACCTCCCGACACTTCCCGTATACCGGTGCTGGACCGCCAACACCCCATCATCGACTACCCTTAATGACCGTCGAGAGCCTCAAGCGGGTGCATATATCCGTACGCGAAGTAAAGTACGGTACACTCGTAGGGCGATTATACTATCTTCCACATCAATCTCTCTCCATATATCTCCATATACTCTTTATCTCTTTCTTTCTCATTTATGAATGACTTTTTCTAAGTTCACACAATACACATGTCAATGCCCATGAATGCCAACATATATTTCATGGGCCAATTGTATGTCATAAACATGTAAAATGGCATTCTAATGATATCAATGTGCATTAATAACATATCATATCATCAAATCACGTCTCGCATGCTTTCACCATATACAGATATTGTCAAATCATATTCCACGTATATTGCAACAATAATATACTTCCCATAATCACATAAGAGCACATAATAATAAAAATATTATGTTTTGCATTGTAGTTGAAATGTTACTTACCTCGTTCCTTGAATATCCTAGAGTTCACGACTTTATTCCTCAATATTTGGTACCACTAATCCGCTTGGAGTCAAATCACTCATTGCCTATCATATATATAAACTATAATTTAGTCATGTAATATTATATTATATTTAAACTAAAAAATATTAATTAGGATCGAACAAAATTAAAGTGGACCATTTCCCTACAAAATGTTTAACTGAAATAATTATTAGGATCGCCCTAATTTAAAGAGGTTGAATTGCTTTATTATACCTCAGACGTCATATTCATAATAATAATATAAAATTTATTATAATATAATATAATATTATAATAATTAAAAATAAATAAATAAATATTACCTTGAGCCCCCCCCCCCCCTCCCTCCCAAACTTATATGGGGGGGTCGACCCACCCCAAATAAAAGGGGGTCGGCCCCCCTTTTCTCTCTCTCTCGACCTTCTGTTTCTTCACGGAAATATGCTTATTTGTAATTTTTATTGGGAGCTAAGCTGGAATTATTTTATTTACTCATTTAGTCCCAAAAAATATAAGATTTATATTTTAGTCTCAAAAATTAATAAGAACTACTAAAATGACAAAAAAATTATAGGGTCATACGAAGTCGAAATAGAAAATTCTTGGGGCCAATATGTAGTGCTCAAGGAATACATCACAACGATATTTTCGGATCATAAAATCGATAACCGAGGTAAAAGCTATAGCTCGTCAAAGTTTACCACTTAAAACTATTTTATTTCAATTTCTTTTCAAGTGGCTACATTCGTCTTAATTTTCGGTACTCTTATTGTCATCAAAATTAAACTTTCAATATACCATTCTAAAAAACTCATGATCTAGTTTTTCGTATCCTCATCAAAACGCTATATGGTCAACTATAGCAAAAGTTGCGGCTTGTCAAAATAAACTGTTTAAAACTAAACTTTTGAGTGCCAACATTCTTTATTAAAGTTTTCGAGACACATATGTAAACCGAATACGTATCTACAAAATGCCATTTTGAAGGTCATTCAATGCTCTACGTGATGGTATTCTCGAATAGTCAAGGTCGATAACAAAACTATGAATTTACGGGTCCCGAAATTATACGAGTAATTCGTCGTTAATTAATAATATAATATATACACACATGTGTGTGTTACGTCCAAGTTAGTTTATTTATATTATTATAATATTTTAATTATTATTATTATTATTATTTTAACCACAAGTTTACGGTTTAACTTTGGTCTATTATTTTTTAATGTTAGAACGAATTCTTAGTTTCACATTGCAGTATATTTCATACACTTCAATCCATATCTTCCCAATTATGGAATTGACAATCGATTTATATAATCGATAAAATTACTTAAAGTAACATTTAATATTCTTATTTATTTTCGTTAATAATATGTTAACTAAATTTAAAGTCTGATTTAATGTCGAATATGCCCCTTTAAATAAGTCAAATAAATTAAAATTTCTATTTGACTTTCGAGTGGGTCTCGTTAAATGTGAATAATTTAATATAATAATTAGACGAATTTTTGAGTCGTTACAACCATACACAAAGCTGCACCACTTTACAAACCGAGTGTCAACTTCCCAAGCCGCCACCGATTTCGCTACACCATCACCCAAGAGTCGAGCCTCACGCCTTGACTCCACATCCAAGACCACCACTCCCAACAGCTAGATACCTCATCACAAATTCAACAACGATCAACCACACGGCCACAAGAGACAACCAAATCATAGACTTAACCCAAGAACCACAACTCGTCTGCCACCCATTATTCTGCAGGTTTCTCACCGCCATACTCAATAACCATCACTGCCACCAACCACCTCAACACCTTCAACCGCCTACTACCTAACCCAAATCAACATTCAAAATCCAAAAATCAAACCTAAAACCAAGAAATAAATTAAACCCAATACCTTACCTTGATCTCCAACCACTTCGATCGCAATAATCGCCGGAAACACCCAAATCCCAGGCCTCGACTTTTTTTCCAAAATTGCCCAAAATTCATCTCTTTTTCACATATCCACACCACACTTGTAACTGCCGGGTGTCGAAGATGCAATCGCCGGCTGAACCGCCGACAACCCAGATCGGCGATGGCCCCATCGCAGCCCTCACCTTCTTCTCTGGCCGAATGAGAGAGAGGAGAAATATTGTTGTTCTAAAAGTTTTGATTTTGGAAAATCATCCTTTAGTTCACAACTTTTCAAAATGTTTCAATTTAGTCCCAAGTTTTAAAATGTTTTAAAGTTCGGTTCCTTTGTTATTTAATTCAGTCCGCCTAAATTTAAAAATCATTTAGATCAGCCCCAAAATTTTCTAATCTTTATTTAAGTCCTTTGATTTTTAAAATCATTTAACTCAGTCCCTGTAATTTTAAAATATCTTATTTTCAACCCCATATCTCACTAGATTTAGTAGTCAGCCCCTAAATATATTTAAAACATATGAGTCAGCCTAATAGCTTGCAAAATCATTTATTTTGGTCCCAACTCTTTTAAAATCCTAACTATGTTTAATTTTCAATTTAAACCCTAAACATTTATTCTTCTTTTAAAAAATCTTTCGTTTTAAAACCTTTGAATCTCAAAATACTAGTTTAAGATTCATTTTATATATTGGCTAGATGAGGCGTTTGGACATTTAGAAGATTGACGTTTTTCCCACTCAACAAACTCCAGAAATAAGGTAGTCTCGCCTCAACTAATTAGTTTAAATTATAATTGCTTTATTATGTGACTTTACGTGATTTATATGTATTTATTGCATGAGACGAGACGAGATTATCTCTTATGAGATGTTGTTATGCATAACTTACGTGCTTTAATGTATGAGACGAGACTACCCACACCCTATGTTTTTAAAGAGCCCATGATGATGATGATGATGATGATGATGATGATGATGATGTCACTGTATAAATTGCATAATTACGTGATCAATTATTCTGTAAATTAATTATTAGCAATGAGTCTACTGAGTATTTCTCTGAAATGCTCACCCTTTCTTTAAACTTGCAAATTTTTAGATTTCGAGTTTGCGACGGAGCGCGCAATGGTGGCTATTGAAGAATTATTAATTATGTTTTGAGAAAATAAATTGAACACGTTTATTTCAAGATTTCGAATTTCCTCATTGTTGTCTACATTATTTTTGAAAGTTGAATTATTGACCAATGAGTTTTTAAATGAAATTAAATTTTTAGTTGCTTCCGTTTTGTTTTTATTTCAAAATTGAAGTGTTGACTGTTGGAGTCAGTTTTTATAAAATAATGCGATTGAACTTCAGTTATTTTTCGCTCAATCATTGTGTTTCGAAAATTAATTTGAAAGGATGACGTGGTATTTTGGGTACTTAGAACTCGGGGCGTTACAAAAAAGGTTTTATGACTTCATACGCTTTATGTTGAAATTAACCTCTTATTACATTTATCAAGTTTTATTCAGTGAACCATGTAGTTCATAGTTGTTTCATATCTCTTTTATAGGTAATGGAGCATAAATTTTTGTAGAGTAGATTCCCTATGGAGATTGCTGGTCGAAAATGAAGAGTATTTATTGGTAACCAAAATAGATAAAAGATTAAAACTTTTGTACTTAAAAGCTATTTTAGAATGAAATTTTTATTCTTCTAGTATTTAAGAGTTACATACTATTTGGGGCTCTATTTTGAGATGTATAGTAGATTTTAATGAAATTAAATGAGCCTTGTATTTTAAAGTTCCGTTTGATGTTTAAAGATTATTCTTATGAAGTATTGAAATTTTTTGTAACTATGTTGTTATTAAAATGTCAAAATTAAAGTAGAAATGATGATCCTCAATGTTTAACAGGGTAAACATATTGTTTAGAACAATTAAAATGGTTCTAAACAAGTTCAGAAAGAGTTTTTTTGTAAATGTATCGAATGTGCCCTGTTTCTGAAAGTACACTATTAGTAGCCACCTGTAGCTACATTTTCAGTTCATTTTATGCTACTATTAGCCATTAGCAGAATTGAAAAAAAATAAAAAAAAATTTGCTTGAATTCTGGGGTTGTGACAAGAGGAGCTGTATTTATAGGGTTTAAAAGCCCGTAACCTTCTCCTATTATTAGAAGGAGTCCTCTTTGCGTAAGCTTACCTTTAAAGAGAAGAATTCTTATAATGATTGAACTTCCCCTTTTTTGGGATCTTTCCTTATGGAGAGCATCTTATTTTGGGGCCAAAAAATGTGGCCCATTCACGAAGCCCATAGATAAAGGATGACTCGAGTCCTACTTGTCTGAACTTTTAGTGTGATGAGGCTGGGATGGGCTGACCAGAAAATTCATGATACAGCAAAATAAAAACGTGGTCGGGCAATACCCGACCTTACTCTTGGAATGTGTCCGGGCATGAGGGCCCTATGGACATGTGAAGAGGATGATCCAATGAGATCGGGTAATATGCCCAGTCTGTAGCTCTTGACAGGGATGACCTATATTGTTCAAGCCATGGCCCATAGCCATACTCTTAAATTATCAGATCGAGAATTCATACCAATCATTGGCCCCGTGTATCAAAGACCGGGACAGGGTCTCTGGGCGCATGCGTATTTGACAGCTATCACGTGTTTTCTCCAATTAATGGACTTTAATGCTTTGATACAATGAATAGTATTTCTTTAGATGTATGACATGTGGTAGGAGTTAGGTTCAAGATTTTGAAATTTTTCCCGCCAATTTTTCATATATATATATGGTCCCCATAATCTCATTCTTCTTACTTTGTGAATTTCGAGAGATCAAAGAACTCCTCGGGCAGCTAGCACAACCCCTCCATCTACAAAAATTTACTAGCACATAGGTAAGCTCGACCTATCCCATCCTTCATTAACTTTATTATTTATTCCCTGAATGTATGGTGAGGCAAGTTGTAGTAGATGACCTCAGGGAGGTGGAGAACTTAGACGAGCCTTTACAGGTCAGGCCATTAGGTTTCTACTAGCCCCCGTCCAGTCCTCAAGAGAATGAGTCTGATAATGGGGAAGAGGCTGAAGATAACCCTCGTGTAGGTAGGGAACCAAGACAGGCCGACCTTGAGCTTACGACCTATTCCAACAAAATGAAAGAACATATGGTCGAGGTAGACATGAGGAGGTATAGGTTGGCAGATAGGTATACTGCTAAGGTCCCAGACAAGGACGAGTACTCTTATCATTGTTGGGAAGGGGAGATAACGGTGTATCATAAGGTTTTAACGGCCGAGCTTAGGTTTCCTCTACACCATATCTT
Organism: Ligustrum vulgare; assembly: GCA_963555705.1. Classification (NCBI taxonomy): domain Eukaryota; kingdom Viridiplantae; phylum Streptophyta; class Magnoliopsida; order Lamiales; family Oleaceae; genus Ligustrum; species Ligustrum vulgare. The sequence goes on along the minus strand of OY743190.1, from coordinate 35,603,533 downwards.
TGTAGATTTCTTGCTGACCGCGAGCATATTGCTAGGCTAGCTTACTCCCAATGGGTGGAGGATCATTGTATTTTTTTTTTTTTTTTGTAGGAGTCTGGGAATAGAGCCAATGGTCAAACTTTGTAAATTTCTATTAGAGCTTAAGTATTTTCCGCGGTGCAATTGCTTTGTGTATTTGTACGGGAAAGGTCGATTTGAGGTTCCCTAGGTTCCTTCCTCCATCAAGTACTGGAAGGAAAAAAATTTCTTCATAAACCGTGAGAGGAAGAGAACATATTTTGGCCGACCTTTAGAAGGCCTGATGTTGATAGTTTTAATAGGGTAGGTAATTTGAATGAGGAAGCCATAACCGTGCTTATAGCGAATGCAGTGAGGGTTTGTGACTTTGGGTTACTGGCCGAGGAAGCCAATGACCTTGTAAACCAATGGGTGGAAGATATATATATATATATATATATATATATATATATATATTTTTTTTTTTTTTTTTTTTGTGTAAGAGTCTAGGAATAGAGCCAACGGTCAAACTTTGTAAATGTCTATTAGAGCTTAAGTATTTTCCGCGGTGCAATTGCTTTGTGTATTTGTGCGGGAAAGGCCGATTTGAGGTTCCCTAGGTTCCTTCCTCCATCAAGTACTAGAAGGAAAAAAATTTCTTCATAAACCGCGAGAGGAAGAGAACATATTTTGGCTGACCTTTAGAAGGCCTGATGTTGATAGTTTTAATAGGGTAGGTAATTTGAATGAGGAAGCCATAACCGTGCTTATGGAGAATGCGGTGAGGGTTTGTGACTTTGGGTTACTGGCCGAGGAAGCCAATGACTTTGTAAACCAATGGGTGGAAGATCATTGTATTTTTTTTTTTTTTTGTAGGAGTCTAGGAATAGAGCCAACGGTCAAACTTTGTAAATGTCTATTGGAGCTTAAGTAATTTCCCCGGTACAATTGCTTTGTGTATTTGTGCGGGAAAGGCCGATTTGAGGTTCCCTAGGTTCCTTCCTCCATCAAGTAGAGGAAGAGAACATATTTTGGCCGACCTTTAGAAGGCCTGATGTTGATAGTTTTAATAAGGTAGGTAATTTGAGTAAGGAAGCCATAACCGTGCTTATGGCGAATGCAGTGAGGGTTTGTGACTTTAGGTTTCTGACCGAGGAATCCAATGACCTTGTAAATAATAACATTCTTGACCTGGCCAGCCTTGACCTTCAGTTTGGTAGGGCTTGGCCTCTTAAATCACGTACACAAAAACTACCTTAATGCACTTCCTTTTTCTTCTTAGCACTTGCCATTTTGAGATCTAACTTTCCTGGCCTTTTTTCGTTTCAAGGATGGCTTTTGACTCTGAAGCGTTGAAGGAAGCTGGCCTGGTTAAAGCTCAGGGTGCTCGAGCTAAGCGAGCTGAGGATGGGATAGCCCGAAAACATCCTCAGAAAAGGACAAGGGTTACTTCATCAGGCCCAGGCCAGTCCTCTCTCTCCAATGTGGAGGTCCCGTGCCCTAGGTCAGAGAGACAACAAAGGGGTTGGACTCCCCCGCCCTCTGATTCTGAATTGGAGGCGGAGAATCCGACTCTTGATGATTGAAGGAAGAAGATGCAAGACTCCCTGCATCCATACCTTATAAAGAAGTATCAGTATGAGGTCTATCTGGAGCAGGGAGTTGAACACATTATGAGTGCAACACTTCAGGTAAGGCCTGAGGCATTATAGATTTTTTTAGTTTAATCTTTTTGCATAAGTGTAACATCGAGAATTTTCAAGTTAATTATTAAATTAATATTTTATTTCTCAATTCTCAAATAAAATAAACGTATCGTTATAATCTCCCTCATTTTTAGATTAAAGCATATATGTCTAGCCAAGTTAACTATTTTCGAGCCAACGAAATCGATTTTTAGCCAAAACTTCATTTTATTTTAAATTTCAAATTGTTTCAAATTAAAATTCCAATTTATTATTATCCAAATTTATTTTATCATTATTATCCAAATTCAATCTCTTACGCTATAATATTTCGAGAGGTATTCTACTTGCTTTGTCTTTCCCAAGTTTTTCATAATCATATTCTAAATCAAACGTTTCTTATATCCAATCTTTCACAATTCTATTTCGACTACAAGCCTACAACACATCTCAACTTATCAGTATCTATATATCACCTTCACCATTAACATCCTATTCACAGAAACAATCTTGATCAAAATTTCAGCAAACTCTTGGCAAGTTCCTCACCTCCCAACAGTTGACTATCTCACCACGCACAACCCAATCGACCAAACTTAGAACTGCCTATCACGGCCGAAGCCAAAATCAAACCAAATTCAAAGACAACCACCAGCCAACTTCCATCATCAACATCCAATTTCTTATCAATCTACCAAGTTCACCAAAACCGTAGTCAAGCCACAATTTGCCACAATCCAATTTCACAAATCACCACTGCTACAGCCGAACCTTCAAACCTTCACCATCAGAATCAAACTAAACACAAATCACCACTGCCCCCAAGAACCAAGCTTCGAACACCATGACCGAGCACGGCCACTACCCAACCTTCGACAAACACCAATTCCACAATTAACACCAAGCATCACCACCACCAACCACCTCTCGAAAGACACCATTGCCAAGTCTCAAGTTCCCTCAATCGTCACCCTAGATTCAAATCCAATCAAACCCAAAAACCAAACAACCCAATGTTTACCTTGACTGCCAATAGTTTGCCGAAAAATCAGCCACAAAACTCGAATCCCAGCCTCGGTTTCTTGCCCCAAAATAGTCTAAAAATTTGTCCCTTCCACGCACCCACCCCGTTTAATGTCACCTTTACGTGGCGTCGACATCGTCCCGATGATGGCTCCGGCAACGGCCCGAACCGTGACACCAACGCCAACACAGCAACTCTCTCTCTCTCTCTCTCCCCCCCCCCCCCCCCCCTATTTAAGCCAAATGAGGGAGAGAGTGATATTTTTTCTTTAGAATTGACTTTTGTAAAATTGTCCATTGAGCCTCATGTTTTCAAAATCTTTTAAATTGGTCCCGCAGTTTTATAAAGTATTTAATTCAGTTCCTACAGATTTTTTAAAATGTTTTTGTCAGCCTGTATTGATTTCTGAAAATCCTATTTGACTTCATTAAATCCCAAATTAGTCCCTAAACTTTTAAATTTGTTTTAAAACTTTTAATTCCCAAGTTACTAATTTAAGACTTATTTTATTTTGGTTAGATGAGGTTGCAAGAATAGTCTAAAGCACTTTAACTTCACATCTGTTCAATTTTAAGAAAAAATCAAGACTTTGAGGTGGTTTTACATTAAAGCAATTGTGGTTATTTTGTCCACGTTATTTCTTGATGTGTGGTTTTAATTGTGATATAATGCTTCTACATATGAAAAGGTTTCCAGGGACCGTAAATAGGTCCAGGATCGAAAGTGGGTCCTTGGGGTTGTCTCACAGTGCACAATTTTATTTAGTGCTAAATACATGTTCTTAGGGAACGTAAATAGGTTCAGGATCAAAAGTGGGTCATTGGGGTTGTCCCATAGTACACAAATCAACAGGAAAATTTGTATTAGTATAGCATTCATAGTTGGATTTGCATGTTTGGGTTTGACTCAGACTGATTGTTGTATCCCCATTGAGGATAATCATTATGCTCACCCCAATATTTCCACCATTTCAAGTTAAAGAGCTCGACAATGCATGACAAAGAGCAGGGCAAAGCTTGGAATAAAATGATAGACTATTTTAATCAATAAATTTTTGAAAACTAGTATTTTAATAGTTAATTTTCATTCGTTAATTTAATTTCAAAATTTATTATTTTACAAGTTTTGTCATTTTGCTTATTATTATGTTTGGTAGTGACAATTTCATTTGAGTAAATTGTTTCAATAAATGATGCTTCCGTGTTCTGTTTCTAAAATATATTATTTTAACAGTCATTTTCCTTTTGTCAAATTAATTTCGAATCTCATTATTTTGTACGTTTGAAGTTTCGTTTATTATGTTTGATATTGAAAATCAAATTATTTCAATCAAATATGCTTCCACATCTTATTTCTAGTTGTTATTGTTTTAGAAAAAAAATATTACGTATTTGACGTTTATTGAGAATGACTATTTAAATGAAATTTAGACGTTTGATTGAGTTAACAAAATTTGGGGTGTTACAATAAGATTTTTCTAACTTATATTCCCAATATGTAGATGCTCAGCATTACCCGGGGAGTCGATAACCAAAGCCTTGAGCATGGTGAGACAGCAAGTCAACTTGTCCATTCTGTCCGCTACAAGGTAACCTAAGCTGCTGCTACCGAAGAACTGGCAAAGACCTGGGCTTATCTTGAATTTGCAATTCAAGAGCGTGAGTCAGCCAGAGAAGAAAATGCTCATTTGGCTGAAGAGCTCAAACAGGTTCGGGAGAGGGAACTCCAAGCTCAGGCCTTTGCAGTGGAGGCATTCAAGGGTTCAGCAGAATATAAGCTCTCCCTTGGTAACTATGCGCTTGAGTATTACTGAGCCATAAAGCAGGTGCAAGCTTGGTGTCTTCTGAAAGTTCCCGAGCTTGACACGAGACCAATGGAGGAGTTCCCCTTGCGTGCCAATGATCTCGACCTTACCCCGTTTGAGGAGGAAAAGGAGGACTGTGAAGTGGTTGAGGACACTGAAGACGAGAGTGAGCCCGATGCTTGATTTTGTATATTTCTTTTTGTCTTTTAACCCAGGGTATGTCTCGTGGACTGCTTGTAACCTTTTCACTATCAATGAATTTACAATTTTTTGTTAGGTACATGCTTTTTACTTATGTTTTACTCGCAAGTTATTCATTAGACCGGGTACATGAACTGACCTTGTAAAAGGTTTTTGTATGAAGAGGTCAAAACCCTTTGTGTAATTTAAGGAAATGGTTCTTCAAGTCGGGCATTTAGGCTGACCTCGTAAACCTTTTACACAAAGAAGGGGTCAAACCCTTGACATTATGTAATTTAAAGAAATAATTGACAGGTCGGGCAGGTAAGCTGACCTTGTAAACTTTTTGTACAAAGAAGGGATAAAACACTTTGTGATTTAAGGAAATAGTTTTTCAGGTTGGGCATATAGGCCGACTTTGTAAACTTTTTAAAGAAGGGGTCAAACCCTTAACTTTACGTAATTTGAGGAAATAGTTTGTAAGGTCGGGCATCTTGGCTGACCCTGTAAATTATTTGTAGGGAAGCAATTTGTAAGGTCGGGCACAATGGCTGATCTTGGTAATTATTTGTAAGGAAATAATTTGCAACGTCATGCCGTGAGACAGAAATTATAAATTATTTGTAGGAAAATAATTTGTAAGGTCGGGCACAATGGTCGACCTTGTAAATTATTTGTAAGGAAATAATTTCTAACGTCGTGCCATGTGACACACATTGTAAATTATTTGTAGTTAAATAATTTGTAACGTCTTCCATGAGACAGACATTGTAAATTATTTGTAGGAAAATAATTTGTAACGTCATTTCATGAGACAGAGATTGTAAATTAGTTGTAGGGAAATAATTTGTAATGCCGTGCCATGAGATAGCCATTGTAAATTATTTGGGGAGAGTAACTTGTAAAGTCATGTTGTATGACTGACCTTGTAAGTTATTCCAGTGCTTGATCTTTTCGCTCTCATTCTTTTGGAAGAAACACTTTTATTGAAGGGGGACTAGACTCTGGGTCTCGTTAAAACCTTACCCCAAAAAAAATCCTTGGGAAAAAATCTGGATAAGGAAAAAGAGTACCCATCCCAAACTCTGAAAGCAAATAAAGAGGTCGTGCAGGCTTGACCTTACTGACAAAAATATAAATGGATGTGTAAGTCCGTAATTAAAATTAAAGAAATGGGTTCGCAGACTTGACTCTTCTATAACTAGATGACTTCGTGATTAATAAGAAGAAATTTCGAGAGAATGGTGTCTATTTGAAGTAGGGCTTCAGATTTTCGATGTTCCATGGTCGAGGAAGGGGCTTCGAGTCCATGGTTCTCAAACTGTATGAGCCCTTCTTGACCTTTCGAATGACTTCGTACGCCAAATTGGTCCAAGCTTCCCAGGTTGGTGACCGGCTGCTTCACCTCGATGCAGGACAAGATCCCCCATTCTAAAGCCTCTCTTTTTTACTCGGAGGTTAAACTTGTTGGACATAGCTTGTTGATAAGCAGCTATTCTTAGGGAAGCATCCTCCTTGACTTCTTCCGAGAGATCTAGACTTTCCCTTTGTCCCTTAATATGATCGGATGATTCTGCAAACATTGTGCTAAAACTGGGAATTGTCACTTCTACTGGAATGGTAGCTTTCATACCAAAGGCTAGCATAAATGGAGTTTTCCCGATTGCTATCTTGAATGTTGTTCGATTCATCCATAGAATTTCAAGAAGGAGATCCGTCCAATCACCTTTGGCACTATCAAGGCGAGTTCTTAGGTCTTGCAATATAAGTCTATTTGTTACCTCTGCCAATCCATTACTTTGCGGGTGTGAAACGAAAGTTAACCTGTGTTCAATCCCCAAATTCCTACAGATTTGCTTGAAGGATTGGCACTCAAAATATTGCCCATTGTCAGTGATCAATGTCTTAGGAAGACCAAAACGACAGATGATTAAATTCCAAACAAATGACTCCAACATTTCTTCTGAGATTACGGCTAGAGGTTCTGCCTCTACCCATTTACTGAAATATTCTACAGCTACTGCTAAGAACTTGACTTGGCCACGAGATATTAGAAAAGGCCCAAGTATGTCAATTCCCCATTCTGCAAATGGGTATGGCCCCATAATCGAAGAAAGCTCTTCTGCTGGTTGATGTAGTCGGGCTGTAAACATTTGGCACTTATCATAAGTCTTCACAAATTTGAGGGTATCTTTCCTCATGCTTGGCCAGTAATAACCGTATCTTACCAATTTTGTTACCAGAGCTCTTGATCCTTGGTGTCCTCCACAAATTCCTTCATGAACCTCGATCATAGCAAGGGCTGCTTCTCTTGGGGTCAGACATCGAAGGTAGGGAAGTGTGAAACTCTGATGGATCAAGGTGTTCTAGAAGATGGTGTACCTTGGAGCTCTTGATTTAATCCTTCTAGCTTCTTCCTTATCATCTGGAAATTTTCTTGACATCAAGTACTCAATGATAGGATTCATCCAATAGGGCTCATGTTCCGAGATGTCCATAACATCGGGTTGTTGTGTGATGCTAGTCTCATGAAGTGTTCGCACAAACACAGTCTTTCCAAGTTATCCAAGTTGGAAAAGTGAGTGTTGACAGGGCATCATCTTTGTGATTGGCGGACCTTGGTATTTTATCTATGCTGCAAGATTAGAACTTCCTTTGCAAGTCTAGAACCATCATTTTATAAGATGACATTTTCTGGTCATTTGCTTTGAAAGTTCCATTAACTAATTCTATCACAAACTGTGAATCACTTATGACCTTAACATGTTCAACCCCGAGATGTTGCATGACCTAAAGCTCGGCGATAACATCCTCATATTTTGCATCATTGTTAGTGGCCACGAAGTTGAATCTAATTGCGCGCTGAATTTCCATTGTGCCATCATCTTTTCTTAGTATGATTCCAGCCCCCAAGCCCTTGGAATTTAATGCTCCATCTACTTACAAAGTCCAATCCTCATCTTTTTTGTCATGACCTGCTGGCCCTCAAGGTCTTAGGGAGAGTTTGACGACGAAATATGCCAAGACCTGTGCCTTTATGGAGGGTCGGGGTTTGAACTCAATGTCATATTCCCCGATTTCGATTGACCATTTAAGGAGGTGACCAGAGACGTTTGGCTTTTGCAAGATCTGTTTCAAAGGTTGGTTTGTGAGGACTATTATGGCATGGGCTTGAAAGTAAGGCCTCAATTTTCTGGCTAATGTGACTAGTACAAGCTGCTCTACCAGTGTATATCGAGTCTCTCGATATAATAACATCTTGCTAACATAGTAGATATGTTACTAGTGCAAGCTGCTCTGCCAGTGTATATCGAGTCTCTCGATCTAATAACATCTTGCTAACATAGTAGACTGGTTTTTTAATCTTCCCTTCCTCCTTGACCAAAATGGTGCTTACTGTATGATCTGAAACTGCTAGATACAAAAGAATATCATCTCTCAGATTCGGTTTTACTTGTATTAGGGGTGTTTCCAAGTACTACTTGAGTCTTCTAAAGGAAGTCTTGCATTTTTCGTCCCATTTGAACTCCTTATTACCTCTAAGAGAATTGAAGAAGGGAAAACATTTATCTACTGCCCTTGACATGAAACATCCTAATGCTATCACTCTCCCTGTAAGTTTCTATACTTCCTAGATGCTTATGGGAGGTTCCATTGTCAGAAGGGCCATGATTTTGTTTGGGTTAACCTCTATTCCCCGCTGGGTGATCATGAATCCCAAAATTTTTCTCGAGTTTACCCCGAAAGTGCACTTTACAGGATTTAACTTAATGCGATGTTGTCGAAGTGTAGAGAATATATCTTCCAGGTCGGTCACATGGTTTTTCTTTCTCGATCTCTTCACCACCATGTCATCAACATATACTTCTATGTTCTATCCAATGTGTTTGGAGAAGACCATGTTCACAAGGATTTGGTAGGTTGCTCCTACATTCTTTATCCCGTATGGCATGACCTTGTAGCAGTAGATTCCTTCGTCAGCAAGGAATGATTTTTTTTCTTGATCTTCCTCAGCCATTCTAATTTGGAGATAACCAGAGAAAGCGTCAAGAAATCTGCATAATTCTGAACTCGATGTTGAATCAACCAGTCTATCAATTCAAGGAATGAGATAACTGTCCTTTAGGCATGCCTTGTTCAAATCTGTGAAATCAATGCAAACGCGCCTTTTACCGTTTTCCTTCTTAACCAATACCACATTGGCTAACCACTCTGAATATTTCACTTCTCTGATGAACCCTGCTTTGAGAAGTTTATCGACTTCCTCTTTGATAACCTGCCTTCTTTCAGTAGAAAATTGTCTTCTTCGTTGTTTCATAGGCTTCTTATTAGGATGAACATTAAGCCTATACACGACATGGTCTATCTAGGGCATGTCCTCGGTGCTCCTAGCGAAGACATCAAGATTTCTCTTCAAACACTGCACTAGTTCTTCTTTGGCCATTTTTGGGAGTTCCTTCCCAATGGAGAAAGTTTTTCCTTTTGAGATAAGGACTTCTTCCAATTCTTCTGTCGGTGACATATGTTCTTCCATCGGAAGTTCAATCGACTTCAGTTCTATCTTCTCCTTTCTGATACAACTGATGTAACAACTTTTGGCCATTGGTTGATTTCCCCGGCACTGTTGCGATGCCTGCAGGTGTGGGGAACATGACTGCTAAGTGATATGTTAACACAATTGCTCTGATGTTGTTCAAAAATTATCTTCCCAGGATGGCGTTGTAAGACATCGGAGTTTTTCACAATTTGAAATAGAGTCATCCTTATAGCTCATCTTTCTTTAGATCCAAGATAAGCGGGTAGATCTATCAAACCCTCTGGTTTCACTATACCTCCACCAAAACCTATTAATGAGGGAATGATCTGTTGAAGCTGATCCTTTAGGAGCATCATCCTATCAAAGGCTTCCAAGGAAAGAACATTGGTCATGCTCCCATTGTCCACGATTATTCTCCTTACATCAAAGTTCGAAATCATGGCACCGATAATGATTGCGTCGTCATGGGGGTATGAAATTCCTTCCATGTCAGAGTTGTTAAAGCTGATACTGGTTGAGATATCATGGTCATGATCAGCCGACCTGACTTCTTAACTCCCCAATGCCTAAGCATATTTCTTCTTGGCGTTATTTGAATCATCCCCTGAAGCTATACCTCCAAAGATAAAATTTATGGTGCCAGCGGGCCTATTCTTCTCCTCCCCTTTCTCTTGATCTTGAGGACCCTTATCATCTTTCTTCACGTAATGCCCTAGGAAGCCCCTTTTGATGAATGCTTCTATTTCCTTTTGGATTATTCAGCATTCATCTATGGTATGACCCAGGATCCTATCAAAATCGCAATATTTATTGCGATTTCACTCATCGATTTCCCCTTGATGGGTCTTGTTCAGCGCAAGTCTTCTTAGCTTTTGATTTCCATGAGAATGTGAGACCGAGGTGCATTCAATGGAGTGGAATTCTGATGCCCATAATTGTTTCCCTTTGAGCTAGATCTGGAAGAGTTCCGTCCATCTTCTTGCCTTGACCTTTTGTTTCCCCCGCTTGACTGTTCTGAAGATTGTGCTGTTGTTAATCCCTGAATCTGATCATGCGCCCTTACTGAAAATAGGGTTTCTTCCATATTTATGTATTTTTCTACTCTTCTGAGTAGTTCGGTTACGTTTGCAGGAGGATTCTTAGATGAGGACATTTTGAATTCGGCTTCGTATGGCTAGGGTTAGAGCCAAAGTTGCTGATATGATGTGAAGATCGGGAATCTGAAGCCTCTCACCATTGAAGCGAGTCATGAACTCTCATAGTGTCTCATTGGGCCCGTGTCTCACTGCATGAGGGAAGTGGTTGTCTTCTTTATCCTTTTGGTGCTCGTGAAGAAGGCTATGAATTTCTTAGTAAGATCAGAGAAGCAAGAAATTGACCCTGATGGTATTATGGAAAATCAATCTCGAGCTGCATTAGTTCAGGTCTTTGGAAAGGCCTTGCATAATATTTGGTCGGGAGCATTCTGCATATCCATGACATCGGTGTAGGTTTTCGGTGGTTGTTAGGATATGTGGTTCCATCATATTCCTTTATCCAAGGATACTTGAATCTTTTTGGCAAGGGGAATAATGTTATTTCAGGGGTGAAAGAGGTTCTTCTCGTGAAAGAAACCCGACCTTGTATGTTATGTCTTATCCCGTCCGTTATTCCCTCCTGAATAATTCTGGAAATTTCTCGTTGTGTCAAGTTAGCGGAGCCTTCAGTCATGGGATGGGCCCCCTGATTCTCAGGGACTTGATATCTACAGGATTGATTGGCCTTTGATCTTCCTTGAGAATCATTCCAAGAGTATTCATGTAAGGTACTGCTTGACGACTAGCTTGCTGTTGAAGAATTTAACGGAGGTCATGGAGCTGCTGCTGGAGTTCATTGAAAGCTTCTCAACTAATTAGCTCGTTATCCAGTGTAACTTCTGGATGTTGTTCTTCCTTGATATCTTCAAGAGGTGGGGGATTATCTCCTTCAGCCAATGTAGGGGTTGCAAGAGGTTGTCCCATGGATGTGGAATGGCGATTTTGACATCTATTGACCATGGCTAATCGAATCTTTTCCCACAGACGGTGTCAATTGATGCTGTAAAAATTCCTAACCTTGACGTGAAAAGATCTGGAGTTGCTTGATCACTGGAAAAGATGAATGAATTCACCTTAGATCACTTGCAAAAAAGGCGAGGATTTTTCCCATCATCCCTCCGGTGTGAGAATTAGTTTTCTAGAGAAAGAAAAGTAGAGAGAGAGAAATAAATAACTGGAAAACTATATTAATGATGAATGAATCATATTCGATCATAGGAACTGTATTTATAGGGCCTAAAAGCCCGTAACCTTCTCCTATTATAAGAAGGAGTCCTCTTTGCGTAAGCTTACCTTTAAAGAGAAGAATCCTTATAAGGATTGAACTTCTCCTTTTTGGGGATCTTTCCTTATGGAGAGCATCTTATCTTGGGGACCAAGAATGTATCCCTTTCATGAAGCCCATAAACAGAGGATGACTTGAGGCCTACTGTTATGGGCTTTTGGTGTTATGAGGTGAGGATGGGCTAACCAGAAAACTCATGATACAACAAAATAAGAATGTGGTCGGGCAATACCCGACCTTACTCTTGGAATGTGCCCGGGCATGAGGGTTGACCCATGGACATGTGAAGAGGATGATCCAGTGAGGTCGGGAAATATGCCCAGTCTGTAGCTCTTGACATGGAAGACCTGCAATGTTCAAGCCCCTAACCAGAAAACTCATGATACAACAAAATAAGAATGTGGTCGGGCAATACCCGACCTTACTCTTGGAATGTGCCCGGGCATGAGGGTTGACCCATGGACATGTGAAGAGGATGATCCAGTGAGGTCGGGAAATATGCCCAGTCTGTAGCTCTTGACATGGAAGACCTGCAATGTTCAAGCCCATGGCCCATAGCCATACTCTTAAATTATGTGATTGGGAATTCATACTAATCATTTACATTTTCGCCACATCATCATTTGTAATATTTATTGTTACACAACCATCATTAATGCTATCGCTACGACGAGATTTGTACCACCATGAAAACTCAACAAAAAATCGTCATTATCACTACCAACATCACGTACTAATCTCATCTAACCAACAAGACTACCATCACCAATTTGAACAAACCACTATTTCCTGAAACTACATTACCACCACAAAAATCAATGGCACAAAATATATACATATCATATTCATCATTTGCAAAAGGGAGTTGTAGCAGCGAGGTGGTGGATTGTCATAATTTGTTCAAAAGTTATAATGAATATTATTTGGATTTATACAAATATAATTAAAAAAAAGTGAAGTCACTTCGAATCAAAATTGGGTTACATTAAATGCAACCTCAGGGCTGCACATAATTAATCCTAGGGGGCGCTTGATTTTACCTGGCGGTCTTCAGTAGTCTAGATGACCCACAGCAAAGCTGGGGATATTCTGCTTGCATGGGTGGTCGCCTATGAAATTTCTAGGAATTTTATTTGAATTCTTCAGGCACATTTTGATGCATTTAGTGCCTTTTCACTTGATTTTTTTTTTTTTTTTTTTTTGAGCATCTATTCGTGAATGAGACTTGCAATTCTATAGGATATATTATGAAAGAGAAAACACACTTCATAACATACTTTTAACATCTCGTTGATCCAAAACAAGAATCAAACTTTTATTTTCAAAGTGTTCTTCAAAGTTTTTTTTTTTCTTGGATTACTCCTTCATCAAATTTTCTATGAGACCTTCAAGTACTCACCTTGGTGGTGACAAATTTTGTTTGAAGACAACGATTCTAAATTTTGTTTGGACCATTCATTTTGTTGGATTTTATAAAATCAAGTGTAAATCCTTTATATCTTTGCTTCATATTTTGATTTTTCTTCATTCATCCATATCAATAGCACAACAATCTCAAAAAAAATTCTTGAAATGGAGAATGAAAAACTATTATGACGACAATCAAAATGATGCAATAAGACCTTGCTAAGCTTGATAGCTTTGATGGGATGAATTTCACAAGATGCCAAGACAAGTTGAAGTTTTTCCTTACAACTTTGAAGATCTATATCTTGGATCCAGACTTGGAGTCGTTTCTGAAATCAACACAGGAAAACAATGATGAATTCAAGGCTGAAAGAAAGAAGAGAGAAGAGGGTGAACTAATTTGTGGATGACACATCTTGAATGCTCTTTTGAACTACCTATATGATCTCTACACAAACAAAACTTCGGCCTAAGAGATTTGGGATGCATAGGGAAACAAGTACAAGGACGAGGATCAAGGTACTAATAAAATTTTGATTTCAAATATTTGTATTTTAAAATTTTGGATAACATACCTTTACTATGACAAATACATAAGTTGCAAATCATTGTCAAAAAAGAAAAAGAAAAAAAAAATCTTTGAAGATAGAAATTCTTAAAACCTTCCAAGTTGGTGCGATAATTGCAAAACTACCTTATTCATGGAAATGATATAGGAAGAAAATATTTCACAATTCCTAAGATTACTCTTTGAAAGGGATCCAAAAGCATATTCGAATAGAGGAAAAGTCAAGGGCACGAGATAAGAATGAAAATTCTCATGAGGGCACATCCAAATCTCATGCTGTGAATCAAGCCTACAAAACCAAAAAGGATTTCAAGAAAAGAAAATCCTTCAACTCCAACAAAGAAGAAAAAAATGAGGATAAGAAAAAATCCAAAGTCTCTTGTCATGTATGTGGAAAACCGAGACACTATGCTCGCAAATGCAAAAATTGCAAACAACTAAATTAAGAAGGTAAAAAGTGAAACCCATTGACAATGACAACATTGTTGTAACCATGAACATTGTAAATGCGGTCAAGGGAAAGGTTCAAGGATGGTGGTATGACACTTGTACTACCATCCATGTGTGCTATGATAGAACACTTTTCAAGACCTGTCATGAAGTGAGCGATGAACACATTCAATTGGGAAATGAAGTTCAATCCAAGGTTATTTGTAAGGGAAGGATAGACTTAAATTTCACATTTGAGAAGAAGATTACTCTTATTGATGTTTTAAATGTATATGATATGAATAGAAATCTAGTAAGTGGTGATTTGTTTGGAAAATCAGGAATTAAGTTTGTATATGAGTCGGGGAAACTTGTACTGGTAAAGACTATTCTAGTGAATGAATGGTCAAACTTTATGTTGTTGCTAATGAAATAAATAAAAAAAGTAATTTGAATTATGTGCTTGAATCTATTTCTTTATGGCATGATAGACCACATTGGTTACTCTACTTTAAAAAAATAGTGATGGAATGATATCATGTGATAATGTAGAACATGATAAATTTGAATAAGGAGTTAAGTCTAAAATGATTAAGAAATCGTTTCATAGTGTTGAAAGGACTTTTAATTTGTTAGACTTAGTTCATTCGACATATGTGAACTTAATTACTTTTATAGATGATCATTCTAGGTTTTGCTATATCTACTTGATGAAACATAAGGATGAAGCATTTAGTATGTTTAAGATATACAAAACTAAAATAGAAAATCAATTGAGTGAAAAGATTAAAATTCTTAGAGGTGATAGCTCTAATAAATTTAATACCATTTATGAATAATTTTGCATAATACATCAATGTAGTGTACGTAGAATACCTCAACAAAATGGTTTGGCTGGGAGGAAGAGTAGGATACTAGTTGAGATGATTAATGTTATACTTTTAAATGCTAAGTTTACATTTAACCTTTGAGATGAAGCTTTATTAAGTAAAGGTGTCAATCCGGGTGGTCCAGGCCAAACCGGCTCGCCAACATAAAAGCCCGATAACGGCCCGCTTGAGAAAAAAGCCCGCCCGCTACGGGTTCCAGGCCGGTTATGGGTCAGCCCACAAATTTCGAACTACAACCAAGGCCCGCCTGATAGCCCATCCGGGTCGAGCCCATGCAGGTCGCGGTTCATTCTGATTTGGCCCGCATGAATAAAAACATAGATTCTTTCATATTTAAATTTTTTGTCAAATTTCTAAATACAAAATGATTAAAATGATAAATTCATATTTATACCATAAAATATTTAAATAGAATTTAAATTTAAATTTTATGTTACATGAATTACTTCTAAATTTGCAAATTTAAATAAAACATAAACAAATAACAATTAAATGCTAAATATATTTCTAATTACTATTATCAAAGAACATTACGTTTTATAGCTATTAGGGAGAAAAAATAAGATTTTGATTTAAAAGTTGTATTAGAGTTTGTAGAATAAGGGAGATTTTCAATGTTACTATATTTAATAAAAACGATTTTTTTTTTTCACGACCCAGCTTGTTAACCATGGCCCTCGAATGTTTGACCCGCGAAACTCCCGGTTCACAACTTCTTGACCCATGAACCGCCCGCACGGGTCGGCCCCCAGTCCCGGGTTGATCCGGGCTGGTTTTCACGGGTTTGGCCAGCCCGTCCGTCTTGACACCTCTATTATTAAGTGTGTGTCACATGGTTAATAGATTTCTTCCAAAAGACTTAAAGTTTCTCCCTATGAATTGTGGAAAGGAAGAAAAATGAACATTGGTTTTTTAAAGTGTGGGTGTCACTAGCATATTGCAAGAATGTTAATCCTAAAAAGACCATGTTGGGTCCTAGAAGAATCAAGTTACCTTTGTTGGATATGCTCAAAATATTATGGCATATCGATTATTAAACTTGGAAACCAAAGTCATTATTAAATCCTGAGATGTAGAATTCTTTGGAAATTTATTATCCTCTGGTAATTCTTTAAGAGAACCTCAAGTGGAGATTCCCATTTTTTACAAGATCACAAGTGGAAATACCTTTTGATGACGTTGACACAAATGAATTCCGTAGAAGCAAAAGAACTTGAAAGGATAAAATATTTAGACATGATAATATTGATTCTCAAATCATTTGCTTCTATTTGGTTGAGAGATATAAGAAGAGTATTATAAAAACAATTTCATATAGAGGTGTAAATGGGCCAAGCCGAGCCAACTCGGCCCTCGACCTGTCGAGCTTGGCTTGGCACCCGACTTGCCTTGTAGACGAGCCAAGCTCGTGGCTCGTTCAAAACGAGCCAAGCTTATGCTCAACTCCTTTTGAGTGAGCTAAGCTAGGTTGGCCCATGATCTTGTAGCTCGTGAGCTGAGCAAAGCTTGGCTCACAAACCTTCGATTTTTCTTTTCTTTTTACAATGTGTTTAAATTTATCTAATAACTAATTAATAAGTTTGTTTTAAATAAACAATTACATTAATGAAATTAAAATGCAGAAACGCATGTAGGATAAGGCGTGCCCACGCCTTATGCTTTGACATCTTCTTGTTAAAGTTTAAGCTTAAGCTTAAGCATCTTATCATCTATTAAAAATTTAAAATTAATGGACAACAACCATCCTACTTTTTGCGGGCTTGGGATCGACTACTTAATTGAATTTTCTAGTAGGTAGAGTTAAAATTGTACACAAATAACTTGTTACATATACATTTTTTTGTTTTGAAATAAAAAAGTATTTAGATAAAAGAAGATTATGTAAAGTAAAGAAATTAAAATTAAAGATCATTTACCTGACTACATGTAATTTCGGCATACTTATTTTGTATGCAAAAAATGAGTGTCCTGACAATCTTTGACACACGTTAATGCTTCCAAAATCTCTTCTTTGAGTCGGTTCCTCACTTTCGTCAAAGTCCTCTTACATGTACTAAAACAGACTCCGAAGCTACCGTGCTAAATGGAAGTGTTAGTAGATCTTTTGTTATGGCGAAAATAATTAGTTATCTCCGTTCATTTAGTCGCTAAAATTCAAGTAATCAAATTTTAAAGAATCAGCAGGATCTACATTCCTAAGTAATTGTTTAAAATATTTTTTTAATTATTCAGGTATTGCAATTGGACCATATGATCCAGATTCAAATATGTTATGACAAATAGGGTACATAATGTAAGAAGTTCATTGTGTATCCCTAATTTCTTCAATTAGATCCAAGTGTAGTAGAACATGATGATGCAGGAGGTGTACAACTAGTATTAGCACCTAATCGTACTGCATATGAGTTATACATGCTTACTAACACATAGAATTCAAAAGAACGCCTGGATGGTTCCCCCAACAGATCTACTTCGCGGACACCTTCTTGATACAGTTGTTTCAATAATGTGTTGCGTGACACTCCTCTTTTCCTTCTCTCTGCTTCTAGATCGATTTCTTCTTAAATGTCAGTCATGTCATCATCCTCTTCTTCATCATATACTTCCTAGGAGTCTTGACCTGACTCTTCTCTGAAATCTAACATGCATGATTCTTCTTCATTATCTTCTTCATCGTTTTTTTTTACTTTTAAACTCATTGGCCAATAAGTAGTTATTAGCCATGACTGGAGGCAATGTTCCAAACTAAATGGTGATAGGTCGTTCTGTATCTTCCTCGTCTTCATCCTTTTTGCTACGTTTGAAAATTGACTTTCCAGAAGAACTTTCTGGTGCTTTTTCCATTGACTCTCCTATACTAGCTTCCTTACTATCATTGAGAACATTCTTGTTAGCCACCTTAAGAAATTTAGGTACTTTAGAGTGTGATGATCCCTGCTGCTGTCTCATCATTCTCCTGTAATTCCTCTAAAAATGTCTTTGTTGTGTCATGGTCATCTCATTAAAAGTCACAACCCTTCCTACATTATTCTAGATAGAATGCCATATGTTTGGTTGACGAGGTTGTGATTTGAATGTTTGTGGTATGAATGTTCTTTCGCTGTTCATTAGTCTAAATTGCCTTTCAAAAGGCAGTTTCTATAGATTGACATACTACGTCCTCTGTCAGGAAGAAAATTAGGAACAATATTATGATGATTGTGATACCCCCACGTCTCTACTTTTTCCACATGCTAGCTTACTTCCCCCTTGCATCTAGCATAGAAGATGCTTTCATCTTTTCTAGGTTCCTTTCCTTTGAGTAAGTCAACCTAATACAAGGACTCATTCCAATAGTCATTTGATCTTGTACTATCTCAGTGATTTGATCTCTCGATAAGACATTGGGGTCATAAGGGATACCCATAGGTTGGTTTCCCGGTGGTATCACCTGAGGTTTAATGTTTGGTAATGGATTTGTGGCGAAAGTAACATTGTTGCCATTAGCCTGAATATTTCCCCATCATTAACACGCAGGGTGTTCTATCCGTTGTCATGGACATTGTTCCTTGCATTTAGGTTACCCCCCAAGTTTGATATCTTATCACCATTACCCAAGTTATTTATTCCACTAACCCCAGGTTGGAAGTAGATGGTCCAAAATGTGGTTATACTCCCTGATTTGGACTTACAACTGTGGGATTATGTCCCACAATCGTTCTAGCTTGGAAGTGGTGTCCTATATTTGGAAGAGTTGATTGAAAAACCTGGTCCGCTAACCTATTCATAGTGTCATGTAGAGTTCTTAGTTGCTTGGTCATGTTGTCATAGTGTACCCTTTCGATTTGAATAAACTTTTCTATATTATGAACATATTCAAGATTTACCTATTCAACTACATCTTGGGTAAGTTCGCCAATAAGTGAACGCATAGTACGAGGACTTAATTCTTTCATTGGTTCATAATGGCTCTGACTTTGTCCCTCTGTTCCTGGAGTACTTTACTACTCATCATATCTCTCGATCACAAACTAGACTTGATGGCTTGCTGGCTCCTTATCGGAGTTCTTATGAGGCATATGGCTTCACTTTTGTATCTTCAAACACCAAAGTATCCCATAGGACATGCTAAATTGTTTCGGGCAAGGAAGTTGAACTAATGTTAAAAATTAAAAGAGACCCAAACGATGTGTAAGGAACAACAACCTCTCGAGACAAGTCCCAAAGAGGGGTGTTTATTTGCGAAGAATACAACGAAAGCAAAACGTCTCTAATAGGTGCAAGCACACAAAGTAAATGAAAGTTGACAAGGAAAGTAAAATGAAATTAAACTACATAATTCTTTGTTTGAGAGATGATTGATCGGTCCCTAAACATCTAAATTTTTACTATATATAGAAATTGAAAATAAATTAATTATAACAATCTTCTATTATTTGAATCTCTGGCTTGCCGCTTCAATTTGTAACTTGCATGAGATAACCTTTGATCATCATGTTGCATAACTGACGCTAGGACTGCACAAAAAGCCGTCAAACTGCAAACCGAATCGTAATCGGTGGTTTTAAACCTTGGTTCGATTCCATGCAGACCCGCCAATTTTTTCGAACCAAATCGAATCAAACTGTTTCAAAATTGTTTGTTTTAGGTTTCAATTTTTAAAAACCATTTAAACCAAACCAAACTAAACCACTAATTTTTTTGTTAAAAAATTAAATTTTATTCATTTAAATTAGAGTTTGTTCCCAAAAAATTCAAATTTATCTAATGAATAAAAGTTCTCGTCTAATGCTAACCACAAAATTCCATTAACCTATAACTCATACCACCCTTTAACAACATACTCCAACCATAAAAGCACATTAAATTGAGATTCAAAACTAAAACGTTCTCACTTCCTAATTCAATCAGTCATTTTTTGTTTTCATTCGACTTACTTGCCTTCTTCCAACTTCAAAGTTCCTCTCCACTAATGTCAATTAGATTCTTAGAACAATAGACAGAGGCGATACGTATATTTCCAATTTCTTCCTGTATTTGATTTTATTTTGGAGAGTCATAGAAGATTTTTCGATCGATATCAGAAGATTCGAATCAGGATAAGAATTTGAATATCACATGTTTAAATTTCTTATAGACATTAACGAATAGCGCCTTTTGATGAGAGATATAAACAAGAAGCTTCAAGAAAACTAGTGTTTTCTGAATTATATGAAGCCAGTAAGCAAACCGCGAATCCATGGGTATTTGAACTCGAGTATCCAGGAAAAAGCAGAATATTTGATGGAAGGTCGGGGAATCCAAGCAACATCATTTGATTATTTTATTTTGTTTTTTAGAATTTATTCTTTGTTGAGTTTCGGAATTTGTACAACAAAGTTAAGACCAACAGGAAGAGAGCCAAGGCAAAATGTAATTATTGTTGAAAATTTTATAAGCATCATACGAAAAATTGCGGGATTAGTACTTTATGCAATCATATCACACATTTACGCAAGAAGTATTTGTATATGATTTTAGACAAAAAGCAAAAAAAAAAAAAAAATCTAGTTATGGTATGTCTAAGACTAGTGATTTTTTTAAGGATTTTGACGACGATGATATATCATGTTTGTTTGGAAAGAAGTTAAGAAACAAATACAATGCAATTATAATTGTTTTTTTCAACTTCGTGTTTTTATTTTGAATTGAAAACAAATATGAATGAATTTAACATCTAATATTATTAATTCTTGTATTATCTTATATATTAACTTTTTTATCTTTATATTAAAATATACAAATTAATTTAACATCTAAAATATATTATATTATGTGGATATATAAAAATCGCGAATTAAAATCGAACCAAACCGCGAAAAATAGTTTGATTTGGCTTGGTTTGGTTTGGGAAAATGTCAACCATTTGAAATGACTTGATTTGAAAATATGTCAAAAATCACTCAAATCGGATTGCGTTCACCCTAACGACGCCCACTTTCCTTGTGTAACCGCTGCCCACTATTTTGCATTAAGTGACTTCCATGATCTTCTCCAACTGCCCAAAATGATTAATTGAATTGTGAAATGAGTTGTAAGAATTGTTCATATATCCTTATTTGGCTCGATCTTCCCATCGTTCTTGCATTATCGCTCAAGCAATCTGATAAACTCCTCATTGCTCTGGTGACCTTCACATCACCCTTTCATTCATGACGGACTATCATGCTTTAGGTCTTTATGTTGAACCATTGAATTTGATACTTTTATGTGTCAACAAATCTATATATATCCAAAGCAACGCTGTAAAACTATTTGATGTAACAATATAATGTACCTCCCACTATGATAATGGAACTCGAACATGCTTTTCCCAGTAATGTTGATGAAAGAACGTAAATAATTGCCCAGTGAGAATGTAAGTCACGTTCAGATTTCAAAGAAAATGTAGAAACTACTGAGAATGGGGTAAAAAAAAAAAGTTTAATAGGCACATTTTAAGAATATTTGACAATTGAGATTCTAGTCAAAACTAATTGATCAAAATCTCAGTTACACACACACACACACACACACAAAAAAGATTATTTTTCAGAACTTATTTAAAGTAAATCAAGCTCGTTTGGTCCATGTGAATTTTTTTTTTTTTTTTTTTTTTTTTTTTTTTTTTTTTTTTTTTTATGGATGTATGGCTTAAATTGGTTTGAAAAGTAAAAAATTGTAAACTTGACTAAGAATTGATGGTTGAGATTGAGTTTAAAATTTTTTGATAAATATTCTTGATAGAGCAAACCAGCTCATTTTACTAAATTATTATTATTATTTGACCAACCTATTTAACATAAAACCCTAAAATGTTAATTATATGTCATTGTATAGACATATTTTTAACTACTTAAATATAATAACTATATTTTTAGAATAATGATATTTGAACATAAAAGGTGCCACCCCCTCACATGAATGTGTGTGGGGCCGGCCTCATAATGAGCGACCTCACCCACCATGTGAGGGCGGAGGCACCTGGGATGGCACCCTCTATGTTCATATAGCATGGTCCATATTTTTATACTTCGTCGGCGTTCCGACAGAATCTTCCATTTCTTCGCCGTCGTTGGCTGCCAGAAAATTCCTCTATCATTTCTACTCTACACCCTTTTTCTACTTACTTTTCTTCAAGTTAGTAAGCTACTTTCATAATATATGAATTTATCCTATCGATTTGCTTTATAGATGAAACCGTAAATTCTTTGTAGATCTGCATCAAATTTGAGGTTCAGAAAAGCATTTGGTGATCTGGGTCTGGATTATTCAAATCTCAGTAAGATTTTCCCTTTTTCTTTCTATTTTTGATTAATGAATTTTTTTAATCTGAAACTGGTGAAATTATCATTTTCTTTTGGTTTTTTGATTATTTAAGCTGGTCAGCTAGATTTGAACATTACGGGTAAATTGTGGTTGTATATTTTTTTTTTTTTTGTACTTGTTGAACTAAGATTGAAACTTTTTATTAGGGAAGAATACCTTTGAAGAGAGTAAAAATAAATTTAAATATGTTTAAACATTTGGATATTGGTTAAATAAATCGAGAATTGAAAATCGATTGAAGTGACTTCGTGTCGACTTCGGCTAAATACTCAAAAGCTCGGCTCAATCCGTTTAGGCAAAATTGTTTGCCACTTCGCCGCTTCGGGGCGCATAAACGGGGATCGACCACACGTCAAATTCAATTCCGATTTTTGAGTAAAACCGTGCGACCGCACAGACTATAACCGTGCGGCAGCATGGTTGTCCGGTGAATAGACAATTTTTCATAAAGGTGCATGGTTTGAAAATGGTGCATGGTTTGACTTCAATCATTTCGTCAACACCCTTTCATGATCTGTAAATAGGACCATTTGGGTATCCTATTCCTCACAATTTGATATGCAAAATATATATTATCCTCTCTTCTCTCCAAAAACAAAATCATTGCATTTGTTTTGATTTTCTTTCATTTCATTCTTGGAGTACATAAGCCAAATTTTGGTTTGTTGTACTTGTGTTTTGGAGTGCTACAAACACAAATGTAGCCGTTGTATCTTGGAAGTCAATTGTCGGAATCCGTAGGCACTGTTGCGGGACAAATTCGACTTAAGGACAAAGAGTCCAACTCTTGCATCGGCTTTGTTCCTACTTTTCTTTTTCTTCTTGTTTGTATTTTCCTTACCGTTACTCAGTCCAATTTTCGGCACGAATTTACAAACTATCTTTCTACTTGTTTTGGCATCACTATTCACAAATTCATCCAACGTAAACTACAGTGGTTATGAAGATTTGTAATTAATTAGATTTGATGGGCTTAGAATAACTTTTCTTTTATAGTAATTCGCTGAAAATGCGCAGAAGTGTAACGCCAGCTGTTTGAGTATCGGACTTGGAGTGATGTCCATCAGATGCTGCTTATAGTTTGCATTTGAGAATTTGGTTTTGATTTCTGAAAGTTGAAATGGAACTGAATATAGATGAAGCGCTCAGAGCAAAAACAAATGCTGAAAAAAAATTTGCCGAGAAAGACTGTGGGTGCCAGGGATTATGCTGTAAAATCTCAAAAGCTGTGTCCTCAACTGGAGGGTATACCTCAAATGGTGGCAACATTTGGAGTTTACATTGCTTCTGAGAAAAAAATTAATGGAGAATTTGACTTCTATTCGATCCTTGGATTAGATCCATCTGTGGACAAGTCGAAATTAAAGAAACAGTGCAAGAAGATGGCAGTGTTGCTCCACCCTGATAAGAACAAAACTGTTGGAGCTGATGGGGCATTCAGGCTTGTCTCTGAGGCATGGACACTTCTATCTGATAGCATCAAAAGGAACTCGTATGATTACCGGAGAAATTTGATTTCTGGACACAACGTTGGGGCTAGTGTTTACGACAATTATTCCAAGTTTTCAGCTTCTCAAAGGAGACTTGGTACTTTTTGGACAGTCTGTACATCTTGTCATGTTCAATATGAATATCTCAGAAAGTACGTGAACAAACGACTCTCTTGTAAGAACTGCCGTGGTGTCTTTATTGCTGTTGAAACTGGACTAGCCCCGGTGGATAGTTCTTTCTCATATGGCTCTTGGTCCTATGTTCCCGAAAGTGGTTATGGAAATCATGGCTGCAGAGCTACATATATACCAATGACCACTGGATATTGTGCACCAAATTGAGTTTCATTGCATCATATGGGACATAGATCCGAGTGTGTCTCCAATATATCATTTCAGTGTAACTCGTCCTCTGGAAAGTCGATCAGTATTTTAGATCCTAATGAACTGTCTACATCCACCCTTGTCTTTAATCATGCAAATGGAAAGCCAATTAAAACAAAACCCAATGGAAAACATCATGTGATAGAGGCTTCCGTTCATATGGTCTCTAATGCATGTACTGGTTCTAATGAAAGATCCGGACCCAAGCGCGGTAGACCTGCCAAGAAGAGAAAAGTGGACTTGGGAAGTATTTGTTCCAGTGGACAAGAAGATTTGCCTCCAAAAATTGCTGCAGAAGTGAAAATCGCCAATGGCAATGGAAATTTGGAACCTAATTCTAAACTTCCATTCCCGTGCGAGACTTCAATTAAACGCTCTGTAGTTGCCCCATCATTTGATGCTAGACAGTTGTTGATTGATAAAGCAAGATCAGAAATCCTCAGGAAACTAGAAGACATAAGGTTGACTTCAGAAGCACAAGCTGCTGAGGCCGAGATGAGAAGAACACATGTTAAAGTTGAAAATTCCTGTGAGGCAGTTATAATATCAGGTTCAATTGGTACTGGTCAACGAGCAGAACTGAAGAGAACTGTTTCAATGTCAATAACGGTACCAGACTCAGATTTCCATGATTTCGACAAAGATAGATCCGAAGAATGTTTTAAACCAAAGCAGATATGGGCCCTCTATGATGAAGATGGTATGCCTCGTTTGTATTGTCTAATCCGTGAAGTCATCTCAGTTAGACCATTTAAGATTTTTATCAGCTATTTGAGCTCAAAATCTGATCGTGAGTTTGGGTATGTAAATTGGTTGGTTTCGGGATTTACCAAATCTTGTGGAAATTTTAGAGCGTTCAACTCTGAAATCATCGAGCAAGTCAACATCTTCTCTCATCTTTTTGGGAGGGAGAAGGCTGGTAGAGGAGGTTGTGTTAGAATCTACCCAAGAAGGGGAGACATTTGGGCAGTATATCGTAACTGGTCACCAGATTGGAACAGAAAAACTCCAATTGAAGTAAGGCACCAGTATGAAATGGTTGAGGTTCTTGATAACTATTCTGAAGATCATGGTGTGTGGGTAACTCCTCTAGTTAAGCTTGATGGATTCGAAGACCGTATACCAGAGGAATATGAGCAAAGATGCTGTTAGATGTATTCCAAGAAAAGAGATGTTACGGTTTTCACATCAGGTGCCGTCTTGTTTACTTAAAGTAGAAGGCACTAAGTTGCCCGAGGGTTGCTGGGATCTGGACCCGGCTGCAACTCCCCAAGAGCTTCTTCAGGTAGAACCCGATATCTGCAATAATGTAAGCCCTGGTCAGACTGAGACGTTCATTGATGCTCTAGATGAAAAATGCCTTGAAAAGCTGTCAAAAAATGCCTTGAAAAGCTGTCAAATAAAGAACTTAACTTCGAGTCTAGAAAAGTGGCATGGTGTTGTAGGTGATGCATTCATGGGAGTGAGAACTCCAGCGAATAGTACGGTAATGCACGAATCCGAAGCTATCTGAAGTGCATCTTCAACTTAAGCTGGAAAATAGGAAGATATGTCAAAGCAGTAGCTGAAGTCGCGGGTTAATTCATTATCTTGCAGCGTTGAGACTTTTGGTAATGATGATGCTAAAAATCGCACCTAGAATATTTCGAGCTTGAGCAATAAACTAGCACGAACTGGATCTCCGAATACCTGCAATAAAGGCGAGGAGGTGTGTCCTCGTCGCCCCTCCGATGCTTAAGTCAGTAAAGAGGAAGGAGAAAATTTATGCAAGAGGCTATAAACTGTAAAGATAATTGTGTACCTGAATTGTGATTGAGAGGCGAGTATTTATAGCTGTATGTAATTGAATCCTCGTAGGACTAAAGTGCTTGAAACTAGGCATGAGTCCTTTTGAGAATCATCTTCATAATTATTAGGGATAAGGTTATAAGTCCCAGATAGGGTTCTGTTGGAAGATGAATTCTATTTGGATTATGAGGTTATATACTCCACGTGTCAGATCAAGTCATGCCCGATCAATGAGAGGCATGACCTGAGCATTATGTACCCCGAGCACATCATGCACCTTTTTGGTGAGATATATGTACTCGGGGTATTCTATCCTCGGGGGTATTATGAGTGGTCGGGGCAATGTTTTTATCACGGACATTTTGAGTGTGATCGGGGTTGTACTCAATATGGTGTATGGTATAATGTTAAGTGCTCGGCCTCGAGGTTCATATGTTGCTCGGGGATGAGGACAAACGAGTATGTATAAATGATTGTCGGGGTTGAGGTCCTCCTCGGGTATCAAGATGTAATATGGGATAATATTCATGTGTTCGGGCTCGTGGTCATCCTCGGGTTTATGGTGGTCGAGGTTGAGGTCTTCCTCGGGGATAGAAAATATAATATATGGTGATATTTATGTGGTCGGGGTTGAGGGCCTCCTCGGGTTCATGATGGTTCTCGGGGTTACACATTTGCTTGGGAGATTATGTTTTGTCAAAGAGCTCGGGCTTGAGGTTTGTGAAAGCTCGGGTATGAATAAAATTTATACTCATCAGGTAATGTACAGATTTAAACACAATCTAGAACCTGTTCTGGAGAAATTATAGTTGGAGGATCAAAACTGATCCATTTCATACCACCATTGTTGTTTTTGACTGTTTAGCGATCTGTAACAAAAATTCAGACCTACTGACTGGCCGACTATAGAAATGCCTTTTATAATCGATTTCTCGCGAGTAAGAAATAGTTGGGTTTTGACCCAAGATAATCAAAAAGAAAAATGAATGGGCTTTAGTTGATGAAAGGTCCATTAGGGCATGATTTTATGAGGAAATTACACCAGATCAAGGTTTTAAAATTAACAATTCAAAAAATAAGTTCGTAGTTTTTTATTCAATAATAATGTGTTAATTCAACTTTAAAATATTAATTAATAATGTTACTTCATATCCTACCCGCACTCACCCAACCCAAAACATTTTACGTTTCAATTGACATTTTCGATCAAGAGCTTTAGTAGGCTAACCACACCCAGGGCAGTGGTGAAAGCTCTTGGCGGCGGTGGCAACTCGGTGAACCACACCCACGGTTCCTTCTTGTGCTTAGTTCTAGATCACGACCACTGCAAAGTCTAACAACGTTCCCATGGCACAATCGCCTCCCTTTTTTTCTTTTCTTTTTTTTTTTTTTTTGGGGATTTTGGAATTATTTTTTTTGTTGGTGGATATGATTGTGGGTGAAATGGTTCTTTCGTGGTGGTGGTTGGAGATTGCAGCGACCGTGGTTGTAGATATGAGGTGGCAGATTTTGAGGTGTGATCGTCACAGGTATCATTGGCGGTCGGTAGTGGTGGCACAGTGGAATCAACGAGTGTTTGGTGAAGTATATGTTGTAATGTACTGTGTGATGATCACTGAAAGGTGATGTGGATAGTGGACCGTGATCGGTGGTAGGGGTGGGGCGTGGGTTGGGGAAAAATGTATTAAAATAGTCCAAAAATCCAATTTTTGTAGCCCCAATTAATTATTTAAATGTACAACCTGTAAAATCACTTAAAATTTAAATTATTGATCCAATTAAACAACATATATAACAACTTAAAACAATGTACCAAAAATGTTAAATACCTATAAAATCCAACTAACCGGAAAAACTCAAAGAAAAATTACAAATATTACAAATTTTAATCATTCTAGCTACATCTATAAAGTATAGACTTGTACAATCATTCAAATAATATCATACCGTCAATCAAACAAGATCAATCAATTCATCCAAATAAAATTGAAACATCTCAAATATAATTTAATAGTACAATCATCCAAATATAATTAAAATAATAATCCTTCCATTAATAAATATTTAATCCAACAACAAACAATCAAAAATCATACAACAACTGTGAAAAATCGTTTCTACCCAACGAACTAGACTTCAAGTCCTTCAAAAATAGCGTACCTGTCATTTTGGAAATATGAGACTAGGATTAAAAAATTAAAGAAAAAATAAAATGCAAATTTAGATATACCGAAAATCAATACTCACAGAGTCACGACTCACATTAGCACATCATTTAGCATTGCGCACTTGATCATCTTGATTCATTGATTCTAGAAATTAATATCACGTGAAACTATATTCAAATAAGTAAAAAAATACATGTTTTACCTTCATCAAATTGGTTGTAAAGCTCTACATCTTCCATGCAGAAACCATCCAAGTTCGAAGATGCTTTCAACTAATTTTGAGCGTACACCAACACCTCAACCATTTTAGGAGTTTAGGAACTACGAAAAGGGTCGAGTATCCTTCCTCCAGTACTAAATGCACATTCTGAAGCAACCGTTGAAAGTTGAATGGCTAGCACATCTCTAGCTAATTTAGACAAGACATCATACTTACCTTTATTAACTTTCCACCAGGTAAGAACATCAAAATCCTTGTTCTCTATACTTTCACGAGCATCCAACAAGTATCTCTCCACATCATTTTTTATCTCAGTCAAATGTTTTGCTGCTTGCTTCTCTAAAAACCTAGAAAGGTGAGCATCACTTGTAGAAGATGTAGAAGTTCCCATACAACAAGAACCCTCAGATGATACTTGACTACTTTCACTAACTCCTTCACATCCCAAATACCAATCATAAATGCACACCAAATTGGCTTTCAAAGCCTTGGTCATATCACAAGCAACTTTCTCATCCTTATACAAAACGTTAAAACAATATTCAATGTAATCAAGTTTGTATCGTGGATCAAGGACGGTAGCCATAAGCAAAAGTTGGTTAACATTCTCCATTTTCCCCCAATACTTATCGAACTTCCTCTTCATATTAGATGTCATATCATTCAAAAACGGATCATTGCTTAAACTCCATTCATCTATCTCTAAGAGAAGATTACATATTGTTGGAATAATGTGTCCAAGTCCAATTAGTTGGACTAGTTGGGCCGGACTTGGGTTGGCCCAAGTCCACGATTTTTAACCTAATTAGGTTTAGGTTATTCCTATAAATGGTCTCTATTGTAGAGAGAAAATACAAGAAGTTGTTTTCTTGATTGCTAACACAATAATCCAGATTGTGGCTTGCTGTGTAAATCATCATTAGAGGCTGGACGATTGGACGGCTGTGGTAAAGATCTATACTACAACAACATCAGATTCTTGCGGTTCATCAAAGGTATTATTCTAATCGCAAATTCTATCTAAGTGCAAGGTTGATCCGGGCTATGGTTTCGTGTTTGTTTAATTTCCGCTGTGCATATATGTATCGAAACCTTACAGTGGTATCAGAGCCTACCTTGTTACTTGTTAGAATTTGTTTAATTCTTTGATAATTCAATATGATTGAATTTTATTTTCTTGTTATCTAGCTTTTGAGAAAATTAGTTTTCTTTTTCTTGTTCAAATCTGATTTGAGAGAGAAATTATTTTGAGTCGAAAACGAGATCGAAACAATAAGCTATCTGGCGGCAGCCGCCGCATCCGGCGATGGTGGTGTTGTACGGCCTTCAGAGCACAGGCAGCAGCGCGGCGGCGCGGCGAGTCGCGCTGCGCAACCTAGTGGCGATGGTCGCCACTGCACCGCGCTGCAGATGCAGCACCAGTTACAAAATCGCAGCAGGGTGCGATGCTGCACAAAGGTAGAGTCGCGCGCCGCTGCTCAAAGCTGCATCGGGTACGCGATGCGGCGGTAGCTGCAGCATCGCAAACGCGATGCAGAGGCTCGCTCCAGCGTCGCAGCGGCGCTGCTGGTCTTCTGTTCGACAGCAGTGACCTCAGATCGCGAGCGGCTGCGCTGCAGAAGGCGGTGATGGGATTGTGAGCAGCGGCGATCGTCGATGCTGCGCCTTGCAGCGGTGATGGTCACAGCTGCGATTCACGCAACAGCAGCAGCGCTGCCTTTTCGCAGCATCGTGCGACTTTGCTGCGACGACAGCGTCGCACACTGCTGAGCAGCGGCAGTTCCAAACGCCGCTCAAACCGGAAGAAAGGGGAGAGAAGTCGCTGGTTCGATTTTCAGACAAATGGGGGGCGGGGGCTTCCCTTGTAATTTAGGAAATTGCAAGCCCCTGTTTGTAAATTTCATTTTAGGGTTTAGAATTAGGGCGGGTCAATTTTGCAATTTTCGAAATTGTAAGGACTTGTCATGTGATTTGCGAAATTTGCGGGTCAGAATGTAATTTTCAAAAATGGATTTTAGTTGTTATTTAAAATTTGTTTTAAATTGGATTTTCAAATTGGTTTGAGCCAATTTAAAACTTTGACCAGATTTTAATTTTGACCAAATTCAAAATTTTATTTTAAAATTCACGACTTTCAAATTATTGTTAAAATTGGATTTTAACAAAATTAATAATTTGACCCTAAATTGAATTTTATTTTATTTAGGAGTTTTATCCTAGATTTAAATATTAATTCAATTTGCCCTAATTTTAGAATTAGAGTTTGGACTCTAATTTGGTGTTTAATTAAAATTTGATTTTAATTAAATTTAATAATTAGTTAATTTGATTAATTGATTATTAATTGAATCTTATTTAGGATTTGATCCTAAATTCAATTAGCCCTAAAATCTTGAAATTGGAGTTGGATTCTAATTTAGTATTTAATTAAAATTTGATTTTAATTAAATAAACCTGTTAATTAATGTAATTAATTGATTTGATTAATTAATTACTAAATTGAATTTTATTTTATATTTAGGAGTTTTATCCTAAATTAAGATTTTAATTCAATTTGTCTCTTTTGGAATTAGAGTTGGACTCTAATTTAGTATTTGATTAAAATATGATTTTAATTAAATAAGACCCGCTAACTAAAGTTAGTTAATTAATTAATTTGATTAATTAATTATTATTCCGATCCATTTTATCTAAATTAGTTTAGACGACCTTAATTGCTAGAAACTTGAAATTTGTTTATATAATATTAGATATTATATTATAATACATTTATATGATGAATGTGTATTTAGTGGATGATTATGGACTCGACTCATGTGATTGGTTGAATGTATGGTTAATTTATTATGCTGTGTTGATTGGGCCTGCGAGCCTATTATTAATTAATTGGGCCTGCGTGCCTATTATTTAATTTATTTGGGCCTGCGAGCTCTAGTTTGTAGATATGGACCTGTGCGTCTTTTGATACAGGCCTGCGTGCCAACTAGTATAGGATACAGGTTGGAGCTGGCCACAAGAAAACAACTAGTATAGGATACCGGTTACAGCAGCAGATGGAGATTATTGCATTTAGCATTCGATGATTGAATGCAATGTCCCCTAGGAATTGACCAACTAGTCTTCTTCATGGATCGAGAAGACTAGATAGATATCGTCCATAATCATCCATAATAATATTGTATGTATGATTAATTGCATGGTGGATGTTAGTTAATATACATAGGAATGATGAGACAAACCTCTCACTTAATATTATATTAAGTCATACGCTTTCCATTGTTATAATGAAAAATCAGAGTTTACTATCGAGGTCAGCTTGTTGAGTCACTCAAGGCTACTCGCTGGTAGATATGTTTCTCATTATGAAGTATTAGATACTTCTGAACAATGGGTCAGACTTAACCAAAACAATATCACTTTTTGAATCAATCGAAAGTGATATAATTCTGGAAGCAATTTATTAAATTCGTATTAATTGGTTAATGCAAAGTGCCTTCCGTTGTTATAGTGAAAAACCAGAATCCACCCTCGATGTGGTTTGTTGAGTCACTCAAGGCTACAAGTGGGAATGTGTGTTTATCACTATGAAACATAAGATGTTTCTGAACAATGGGTAGAATTTAACCGAAATCTATCTTTTGTTGAGTCACTCAAGGAGATGAGATTTTGGAGGCACAATCAAGTAAATACATAAGATGTGTGCGACAAAGAGTTGTCTACTTGATGATCTAGGAGTCACATGGAGATGTGATTGATAGGAGTATCTACTTGGATGTCTCATTAGAGCTTGTTGAGTCACTCAAGGTTCTAATGGAATAAACGGGATCCTAGCCTACTGTGAATCTAACAGGATTCTACGAAATTAATGTTGAGGGTCATTAATTCAAGTAAAACAGTGGGAGCAATCGATTTAATAAAAGACCTTATTAAATTGATTTATGTATGTATGATAATATGTGATTTTGTTTTTTGATTTATTATTGTTGTATGAGTTTTAAAATTTGAGTTATTATGTGAACTTATACAGTGCAATTGACGCTTAGTGAGTTCATTAGACTGAAATCCTTGAATTGGCGTCGTCCCTTGAGAAATGATCTCAAAAACACGATATGATCGAGAATACTCTTCTCGAACATGCCAATAATAGGAAGCTACATTTATAATTGCGAGGCTTCCTTAACCGAACTGAAGAAGTGAGAAGTTTGGAGAATCTTCTACTTCAGTTTTCTATTTGATAGAGGTTAAATAATCTACTTAGCCAATCGAGTATTAGATATCGATAATATACAATGGCTAAAAGTAGAATAATTGCGAAAAATGGTGATGTACCTATTTGTAGGTAATAAAGCAAATGTTGTTTGAACAGCTTAAGAAGCTATTACCTATTTTTGCCTTCTCATTCAGTTTAAAATTAGACAATTGTTAATTACAGTTCTTATGAAGAACGACACTTCCACTTCATGTTTGGACATGAAGTGATTATCCTCTTTAATTAAGAATAATAGTTATTCAATAACTTAAATGGGATATTGTGGAAGTGAGGTAAATAACAAACAGTCTACATTCTGAATATTGGAAAAGAAGAAGTCACACTTAAATCTGACACTTGACTTATTCAATTAATAGAGATATATGTATATCTCACCTTGGAGGTAAATTGATAAGTCAATTTTCTTTGAAAAGGAAAATGTGGGATGGTTGATCCATTGAGCCTGTTACATTTGGATGTAAGTGGGCATATGTCAGAGTGGTCTTTAATCATTAGATAACCATGATTGTCATTGTTATCTATAATAAAGTTTAAATCTGTAACTTTGAAATGTTCAAATAATACAGATATAAATTAGAGTACCAAAATGAGCAAAATATTCTAAGCACATAGATTTGATCAAAGTGAAAAATATTTCAAAGTGATTGACTTCAAGATTGTGTTATGAGAACATAATTTTCGCATAGATAACTCTTTCATTTACGTCTCTGCACAATGACAAATACGAAAGGACAAAGATTGTAATTGATGCAATCATTGATGAAGCCACGCAAAAATCTCCAAAACAATTTTTGGAGCCTTGCACTAAAAACTTTATATTACACACTTAGTCATGTTCCATGATAATCGGTTGATGAAGGTCCATATAAGATATGGATTTCAAAAGTCTAATCTTCCTCGCGTTAAGATTTAAGACCTCAATACTTATTAGAAGTATACCAAATTTGGATAAGCAATATCTTTAGTCCAATATGTATATTGTGGGATATCAAAAAGATGGTTGGATATTATTTCTACATTCCTATCGAGAAAGAAAGTCTATCTCGAATTTTGTCAATGTCTTGGAGAAATAGTTCATCTAAGAGAAGACAGTGGGAGTAAGAGTAGAGCATGAAAGAGTTCATGATTACACATATACTTAACCGATTAAATAAGCTCGAATATGTGTTTGCATTAGATAAGGCACAAATCGATGCTTGGGACACAGTCATTACTTAGGATGTGGTGACGACTAAGAACGCACTAGCTCCATGTAAAGACATTAGGATCACGCGTACTCCATTGAGTTACACATCCCTGATTTCTAATATTGTATTAGTCATCAAGGATAATGAACCTATATTTACATAGTATCTAAATCAAGTGTTGACTATACGAGATGGCAGGAAACCATAGAATTCGAGATAAAAATAAGTTTTGGAACTTATTTGATTCGCCTGAAATGGGTAAGACCCATAGGCTGTAAATACGTTTACTCTGAATCAATTCGAATTCTGCTTGTAGTAGCAACATGATGTAACTATGGGATTTTTTGAATCCTTAAACATAGTGTACTAGCTACAAATATCTATCATAGATTAAAGCAAGCCTCACGGAGCTAGAATCTTAATTTTGATGAGATAATCAAAATGTTTGATTTTATCAAAATTGCAGATTAATCATGTGTGTATATAAAAGGTTAGTGGGAGTATTCAATATTTCTGATACCATATGTAGATGACATATTATTGATCAGAAGTTGAGTCTCTAACCTTTAAAATGAAAGTGCAATTATTTTTGAATTTCTCCATGATGGATTTGAGAAATAAAACCTTTACTTTGGAAACCAGAATCTATAGAGATAGATTAGGAAGGTTGTTTTGATTTCTCAATCCACGTACATAGATGTAATGCTAATGGAGTTAGCATGAGTGAATCCAATGTAGGATTCTATCCCAAAAGTTTTGGGGTTAATCTTTTCAAAATGGTGTTTAGAACACGTTTTGAGAAAGAATGATGTGGAGAAGATACTTGATTGTTTGACAATAAAATCTTCTTAAACGCGACATTATGTACGATACATTTTGTATTATTGAGTACTTGAGAAATACTAAGAATACAATAGACACGAGGAGAAATGTAGACTTACAGTCTTCAGGTACAGAGATACCATCCTTTAGTCCGAGAAGGGATGAAGGAAATATTCAGTCTAATTGTTAATTAACTCATAGTAGTGGTGTGGTCAGTTTGAAATGGTTCAAACAAGAAAGACTGCTAACTATACAACCGAGACCAAATACATAAGTGCTTGTGAAGCAATGTCGATCGTTAAGTTCATTAGTGAACTATAACTGTTCCTAGCATTGTAGCTCCAGTAATGAGTACTGTGACGACAATGGAGCCATCGCACAAGAGAGGGAACTGAGTCTCATCGATGATCTAAGTATGTATTTAGGGGCTACTATCTTATTCGAAGATTGTAGAAAAATAGAATTCACGCCCACTAACCTTGCAAAGGTTGAATATGTGAAGAGTCACATGTCTAAGATCCACCTGTAAATCCACTATCCCAACGGGAATGTGATTGTCACACGAACTCGTTATGTATAAGATACATGAGTTATTGGATCGAGTGGGAGAATGTCAGTGTTATGCTCTAAATCCAATAGTTGAGATAGCATAACACATATTATCATTGTTACAATAAAGGCAGATCTATTATTAAATTGAGTTTAACTCATTATTTAGATAATAGAGTCCGTAGAGTAAGTTTAATTAACTTGTAAGTCACAAGGTGTTGTGACTGTGAGATACAAGTCATTAATATCTTATTCTAAAATTGTTCCTAGTCGAAGTAACAGCAAGATACGGATATTGTTGTTGCAGTTAGACTAGCATGTGTTGCATTTCTTTCTTATAAAGAAAGTAGCTTATCTCACAAGCTAGAATGTAGAGGGACATTTGAATGAACACGTGGATGCATTGTTAGATGAACAAGCATTGGATGACCCGCCTAGAGATTCCACATGGATAACTATCCAAGCGTCAGTGGTGAATCTCTAATGCGCGGTTGTGGATTTGGTCCTTTGACTTGAGGACGTCATAGAATCTTATATGAGGATTACTATGCTTTGGCGAGCGTTGATGTTGGCTCTTGAGAAGGAGTCTTCAGGATGACGTCGTACGGGTATAGTGAGAGTCATATGAAGGTTGTGTATGTCCAATATGAGGATTCGTCACTCCTGGGTAGTAGGAGATTATAACCTGTATTTCACTCACTTAAGTTGATGTAAATCCCTCGGCCGGGGTGATGTTATGAGTTGAAAAGGTGTTTTTAGTCATAACAAGATCAACTAAGATAAGAAGTGAATAACATAATAATTGGTTGAAATGAGATTGACGCTATCCATATCTCTTAACCAATTGGGTTATATTGATGAAGGGATTGTATTTCCATGGTAACCGCACATGAACTGGTCTTGTCATGCCACATGACTTTTCTTTTCACATGGATTTCCTTGAAACATTGCTAGATGTCAATCTAGGACGGCGACGTGAATTAATCGATCTTGGTGAGTCGATGATGAATTAGAAATAGAGATTTAAATTCATCTTATTCCAATCAGATTGGAATAATAATAATAACACGACGTTTGCCATCGTGAATGGAACCTGATGGGTCACACACAAAAGGCAAGAATTTAACATCTGGAAATTGGATCTTGTACAAGTGGGAGATTGTTGGAATAATGTGTCCAAGTCCAATTAGTTGGACTAGTTGGGCTGGACTTGGGTTGGCCCAAGTCCACAATTTTTAACCTAATTAGGTTTAGGTTATTCCTATAAATACCTCTCTATTGTAGAGAGAAAATACAAGAAGTTGTTTTCTTGATTGCTAGCACAATAATCCAGATTGTGGCTTGCTGTGTGGATCATCATTAGAGGCTGGACGATTGGACGGCTGTGGTAAAGATCTATACTACAACAACATCAGATTCTTGCGGTTCATCAAAGGTATTATTCTAATCGCAAATTCTATCTAAGTGCAAAGTTGATCCGGGCTATGGTTTCGTGTTTGTTTAATTTCCGCTGTGCATATATGTATCGAAACCTTACACATATTTCATGAAGGTAAGCACAAGCACCAACACACAATGATGTACTAAAAGTTAAAGTCACATTAAAGAAATTTTTAAGAAACTTGACAAACACACAAGCATTTTCCCAATCACAAATCTGGGAGGCCCACCCCTTTTCCGACCATCATCATCTTCTCGAAAGTAATGTGAGTATTGTGCATCACCTTCTTCTAATCTATCAAAAGCATTTTTAAATTTCAAAGTGGTTTCCAACATCAAATCGGTAGAATTCCACCTAGTTGGAACATCTAAAAACACAACAGATTTGAATTCAATCTTTCTTGCCTCGCACAATCCTTTAGTTTGTCGTACCTAGCAGGAGAAGACTTAACATATTTGATTGCATTTCGAATATTAACAATGGAATCATGCACATCTTTCAACCCCTCATAAACAATCAAATTGATAATGTGTGCACAACATCTCAAATGCAAGTATTTACCATCTAGAACACACCCACCCACTATTACCCCAACCACTAATCTTTCTCTTAAGGTAAGCAATAGCCGTATCATTTGATGAAGCATTATCAACCGTAACTGTAAAAACTCTCTCTATACCCCACTCATGCAAGCAAGTTTCAATCATTTTACCTAGAGTTTCTCCTTTGTGATTGGGAATAACACAAAAACTCAAAATGCGGTTATGAAGTGTTGATGCGTGTCGCAATGCACCAAAATAATAAATAATTCCTTACTCGCTAAATATTAATTAATAATATAGTAGTGAGAGTAAGGGTCGATCCCACGAGGAATGGAACTAACTTAGTGTCATGTCAATTAGAATCGTAAAAGGGGGTTTTTGTTTTGAATTGTTTGTAAGTGATTTAACTAATAAAATAAAGCAATTAAAATGATTGAAATAAATATCAAATGTTGACGAGTCCTAGTTCTCAGGTTCAGTTGTATTCTATCACAATGTTATCACTTTCCAAGTAACGCGAGTTCAATTTCTTCTTTGATTTATCACTCGTAAATAGTTAATAAGCTATAACTATTCCGATTCTCCCTTAATTGCATTTAATTAGAATAAGCTCTCTAATCAAACATTAGCCATTGAATAACCTAAAACAAGCTCTTTAGATTTAAGACAACAACTATATAATGTTTGAGAAGAATTAGGGTGAATTAGGTTATCAATCACACAAGCTCGTGACAATTAACCTAAGTTGGAATTCTCTAGGAAAATTATTAAATTTCCACTTGCTACTATGATTTGAACAACAAGACGATTACGGATCCAATCATTCAAAATAGCAAATCTCAATACAACAAATTAAATGATAAGGCCTTAATCAAATAAAGAATTGCATTGATTGAATAAAAAACGCATAAGAATCCAACAAATCAAAGTAAAGAATTTAGAACTACGTTACTAGTTTGGAAAAGTAATAACAAATTGATATGAAATACAACTTCCCCTTCAAACTAGGTATGGAGCTTAGCCACTCAAAGCCATGAAAAATTCTGGAAGTTTCTTTTCTTGATTCGCCTTCTCGAGTCGCTTAATTTTTCTTCCAATCTCCAAGCAAGCCGCTCCCTCTTTCAATAATTATTTTACACTTTTTTCTGTCATGAGAACCCCTTTTTATAGCCTCAATTTCGTGCCCTAGCTTTGGAACCAAGAAATCTAAAATTATGGAAAGAATTGAAATATGGAAATTTTTGACTAGAATAGTTACGGCCGTAACTTTCCATTTACGGCCGTAATTGGGTTTCTGCGTATTTTTCACAAAGTGAGGTTACGGCCGTAACTTCTTCTTTACGGCCGTAATTTGGGTTCTGCTGATTTTCTACTTTTGAGGTTTACGGCCATAAGGATATGTCTTACGGCCGTAAAGGCGTTTCTACTGATTTTTGCACAACGATATGAAAACGTTTACGGCCGTAACTATATGTATTACGGCCGTAACGTATTTGCACCCAAGGTCCTCAATCTTCGATTTTAAGCGCATTTTGGTCCTTTTTCCTTCTTTTCTCTTCCTTTGTGATCCTATACAATATAAAATATAAAATGCATTAATAATACTTAGATAGAATCACATTATGGCATATTCAAGGATACACGTGTATAAAATAAACGTTAATATAACACTTATGAAGTGTCTAATCAACATCAATATAGTGCGATGTTAGAGACATATAGTTCACATTATGAATAGAAGTCCAAGTATCAGTGGTAAGGGAAACCCTTTGACGTTCTGAAGAAAAGAAATTTCTCAATTTCACCTTCTCAGCTAAATATAACTGATAAATGTCTCTAATAAGAGTCCTACGAGACGGGGGTTGAAACTGAGGACATGCGACACCACAAAAATGTCTAAACCATGTGCTTCGACAAACTTAAAAGGAAGTTCATCTACTATTACCATTTTTCCTCATGTAACTCGACACTCTTCCTTACTACGACCAACAACTATAAGGTTACTCTCACCACCCTCATTTATCTTTTCAAAAGATAGAGTTTTCTGTTTTTTTTTTCCTACTAATCTACCGGGATACTTCTTACAATTAAGGTTCAAATGGTTACTCAAAGTGCTTGTACCACATTTTTGGGTGACACATGCATAATCAACTCCATAATAATTACATTTACATCTAACATCTGGATCATCCCTTGGCCCCAATAAAGTGAAGTGATCCAAACAAATGAAGATAACATGTTAGCTTTTCTCTTTCGCGATGATGAGGGTGGAAGTGGTGGACGACCTTCATTTGAAGGCAAGCTCGATTCATTTGAATTTGATGGAGGGGTTATGGTTTCATTCTCACTATGTGCATCGAAATCTACAAAACATATTCCACATAAATATAAAATTACCAATCAATAAATCATTCCAAATATTATTCTATTCATATACTGTAACAAAATGCAAGTAAATATGTAAAGCACCTGTCTCCATTTTCTTTTAGGTCACTTGAAACTTTTGGAAGTTTTCAAGAACTTAAACTTGATATGAATATATGAAAAAACAAGAAATCTGGTTTTGAATCTGTCTGCAATGATATTTGTCAAACATCAGTGGGCTGAAACTACTTCTAAACTAACAAGAAACATTAACAAACTAATTATCCACTAACTAATTAACCACTAAACAGAATACTCAAACTAATTACCCACTAACTAATTAACCACTAAACAGAATACTCAACTAATTTAAATTATTGGTTAGAAAGAAATCTGGAATAGGTTGAACAGCCAAACAGGGAGTTAGGGACGGGGATCACAGGCGATAGTCAACACTCAACAGTTCAAAACGGGTTGGAAATGAAAATATAAAATTCAAAACATAAACCCAAGCATATACCTCAATAATATTGGTAAGATCTAAAAGAAATTGAAAGAACTAAAACCAAACTCAAAATAGTGATATACCGAACAAAAACAGCGGTGGAAGAAGCTTGGAGGCTGGAGCAGCGGCGGCTTTGAAGTCCGATGGAGGCGTCGTCAGCTGGAGCAGCGGCGAAGGAAGAGTGAGGTTGAGGGACTGAGCAATGCTGTGACTTGTGAGAGATGAGAGCATCCGATGCGAGCGACGAGAGCGAGAGGTAGGGACGTAGGGTTTTAAGTTTTAACTTTGAATTGCAATCTGATTTTGATCTCATTGTTTTTTTTTTTTTTTTTTAATAGTTTACACAAAAACACACTTTTTTCCTCTAATACAAAAAAGGGGTTCGGGTTAACCGGGTTTCAAGTGGTAACCCAAAACCCGACCCGATTTAAGTAGCAAAAAATCGAACCCAGCCAAATTTTGGTGAAAAACCAACCCAACCCGGTCGGTTCGGTTCGGTTTGGCGGTTTTTTGTGGGTTAGGTTGGGTTTTTCCCACTCCTAATCGGTGGTGATGGGGGGTAGTGGTGGTGGTGGCAATGGTGGTAATTGCGACGCTCACATTTTGCACTTTGAGCTCATGTGTCACATTTAATGGGTTTCAAGTCACATGTGGCAGTTCACACAGATCATATATCAAAAGTGATAAAAACCCTTTTGTCACATGTTTTGTTAGTCACACTTAACAAGTCACAAGTCATAAAATCCCTTGGTCACATATCAATATTAGCATACAAATCCAAGAAAACTGGTCATACTAGATAGTTTACAGGTCACGATTCATACTTCTGGCCACATATGCATTTTAAGTTCACATGTCACATTATTTATGATAGAGGTCACGCATAACAGGTCACAAATCATAAAACCCTTAGGTCACCTATCTATTTTAATAAGACACGAATTCAATAGACTTTGTCACACTTAATAATTCAAGTCACAGACACGGGTCATGATTCATACTCCAGGTCACATATCGCATTTTAAGGTCACGTCATAACGTATATGTTGCAGATTATAAGTAACAATTCACAGGCGAGGTCACATATTGCACTTGAAGGTTACATAGAATATATGTTGTTGGTCATAAGTAACAAGTCACGAGTCATTTTTCATCGATCACATATCAATTTCAACAGGTAACAAATCTAAAAGAATTTGTCACACTTAATAGTTCATATCTTTTTCTTCTTCTTCTAGATTCTCAATTCTGAAAATAGATAATTTTTTTTTAGGGTTTAATTGCTTGAGTTTGTTGATTTTTGGATAAAAATGCTAGTGGAAAAGGCAAGATGATATTCAAGGGGCACAATGGTGGTGGTGGTGAAAATACATCGAAAATGGTGGGTGATTGTAACGGTGCGCAGAAGATGTGACTGTGGTGGCAACGAAGGCGGTGATAGTGTTGGTGGTGGTGGTGACGGTGGTGATGAGGTGGTGATATGTGCAATATGATACACAGACACATATGCATACATACATACAACCTGATGTTTAAAATTTTAAACTTACTTCCTTACATTTGAAATGTCATTTTGTAAATATGTGATTTGTGTATTTCTCCTTGATTTTATTTCATCGTATACTAATAGTAAACACGTACGTTGCACATCTTATGTATATGATGAATGTAATACGTAATGTTTTTTAAGAACTAATACTATTTTTTAGAGTAGTTGAGGCAATAGATATTATTTAAAAAAAAATTAAAATTGTAAACATGTTATATATGAGTAATTTTTTTAATGAAATTATGTATAAAATGTGAAAATATTGAATAAAGAGAAATGTAATGTTTTGTTTTGATTACAATAACATTTTTTTGGTACATAATATTTTTGCTGACTTCTCACAAATTTTTCATATTTTTTATTTCTGCTTTTACCAAGGCTTTTACAGTTTGTATTGAAACTTCGCGAGAAAGTGTAACATATAGCTGTCAATTTAAGGATCGAGTTCAGGAAAGTATTTTCCAACAGTATGCATTGTTTATTCTTAAGCCTTATTAATGATCATTGCAACAGTATTAACATACTAAAAATTGTTCATTTTAAATCTGAATGAATATCCTTATAGAATACGAGCATGAAAACTTATTTTCCAGAAATAGATAAATCTATTGCTACATCAAAGCTGACGACTTCTACAACTCCATGAAACAGCTCAATTATCTTGTCATTGAGATACTCATTTTTTGTTGAAAAGTTTTCATTTTGTATCACATAATGAGAAGAAGTTGCATATAATAGCCACTTTTCAGACTCATTATTTTAAAATAATGTGGTTTGTAATAACAAATCTTGGAAAATTTTTGGTTAAAAAATAGAGAATCTTTTGTATTTATGTGTAGATTACTTTATTGATAGAATGTGTGGTTGAAAATTAGTTTTGAAAAAAATGAGGTTTGAAATAATGGATACTAAATAGGGGCTCAATAACATTGTATATTGTTAGATAATAAATAAACGTAATGAATTAAGTTATTAATTAATAAAGATGTTATTAGGTAAGGATTTAAGATATTGATTATCATTGTTTCATTGATTTAATATGAAAGCTAATGAAACATTACAAAATGTCATATGATTATTAACTATATTATATATAAGTGTGAATTAAAATTTTTAAAATATTTTTTTCATGCAACCTATAAAAAAAAGCCAAGGATAAATGAAATTGTAACATTTTGGATAGAAGATAGTGTGTGTGTGTGCGCGCGTGCGCGCAGGCGTGAAACTTGAAAATATTGAGAAGGGCACCCAGATAATAAAATGATAAAAAAAATGTAAATGTGAATTAAAATTTGTAAATTATTTTTTATATAACCTATGAAATATAAGTTATGGATTAATGGAATTGTAACATTTTGGATTGAAGTTCTTGTGGTTATTACAGTCATAATATAATATATACAATATAAACTATGAAATTTGAGTATACAAGCGAGTGTTTTTTAAATATATAAACTAAATAAATGAAAGAGTATATAATATGAAATTATATTATAACAATGTAAAGGTTTAAATAATAAATTAATTTAATAAATTATTTAATGTTATTAAATTAGGGTAAGGATATAGTGGGTTTATAGTTATTTATCTGAGGGTAATAAAGGTATTTAAAAGATTCTCCTCAATCCATCATATTTAGATATTGTAGATTAGTAGTAAGCATGTACTTTATGCATCTTTTGTATATAATTAATGACACGAGTATTAAGTACTAATACTTACTATTTTTTAAAGTAGTTGAAATAATTAATATTGTTAAACTAATGAAATTGTAAATTGACTGCAATTTTTAATAATTGTTGAAATTTTCCCATACTTCACTTAAAAAAAATACAAAATATTGAATTAAACAATCTTAATATGTTACTCAATTTATCCTAAATATTATTCAAATTTCTTTTAAGTATGAAATACTCTTATCATTAATACCATCATCTTTCTTCGTCTCATTATTGAATGTTGGCTTCCTCGATTTTTATATCTTCAGGCATGTATTTTTAGGCAATCTTATTTGAAGAAACTGGAGTTTGAAAGAATTTAATCTCTTAAGTGTGTATAGTGGTCAATTTATTGCTACAGCAGAAAAAGAATGATAAGCATCATTTGATAATTTATCCAAATTTTAGAATCAAGATTAAAGCAACCAATTAGTATCTGACACACAAAAAATGTTGATCAGGCATGTAAAGTTAGAACTCTAAACCACATCGGATTCTAAATGTTTGAGAAAATCGAGATGTATCTGATCGAGGTTCTCTACTAAGGTATTATTATTCGAGCCATAAAGGATATTATATTTATTTAGAGTAATATTTAACAAGAATCTTCTTTTTAATTTTAAATTTTTTTTACGTCGACGGATGATGAGGGTGCTAAGGATGTGCCAACCTAGTTGGGATGTCCTTGTGCACCTACTGATCCCAAACGTCAACTACTTTACATTTAAAAATAAATAAATAAATAAATTGTTCTGAAATCGGTGTTCTTCAAATTTCTACCTTAAACAAATTGATTTACAGTGCACCTCTAATCTAATAAAGAGTCTGACTAGCACCCAGAAATCATAGTAAGTGGGAGAAAGACGCTCATTTCACCCAGGCACGGGATAAAGGGCTTTAGCGCTAGTGAGTTCAGAAACAAAGTTAGAAAAAGGGATCAATGTGAACAAAATATAAAAAAATATTTACATTTTACATATTATTAACTTATGGTTTTGCATGCTTCTTTTGAGTAGCT
Source organism: Ligustrum vulgare (assembly GCA_963555705.1). Lineage (NCBI taxonomy): Eukaryota > Viridiplantae > Streptophyta > Magnoliopsida > Lamiales > Oleaceae > Ligustrum > Ligustrum vulgare. The sequence goes on along the minus strand of OY743190.1, from coordinate 35,559,310 downwards.
CTTATACATATAGAATTAATTCAAAATGACATTTCTGTAACATGTAAAAAACAAAAAATTCACTTCAAAACTCGAACACAATATATAGATGGTTTGCATATAAACCATATTAAGACATAAAGAAATTTTCTTTTCAAGAAATTGAAATTCAGAAATCCAACACAAAAGTTACTACAATAAGAATTAGATTTTGATTAAAATACAAACTTAAAATCTTTTTCATACAATTAGATAATTTAGAAAAACGAATTTATACACATGCTTGGTTTCAAAATTTGGCTTTCAGAACAAATAAATTAATCTTCATATTACTCTATTTTCGTGGGTGTGGTGAAAATACAATCACTATTGAATTAGTATTTGACAAGGAAACTTGAAATTGGAATATGAAGGACATAAAATGAAACGTTTAATGTAGAAGGTGAAAATGATCAAACGTTTTCTAAATAATTTTGTTATCTGTATATAAAAGAATTAATTCAAGGAGTATATATATATATTCTTTTTCTCATATTAGGAACTATAAATTATTTGAGAGTTATTTTTTATTTTAAAAAAATAGTGTAAAATTCAATAGTTTAGATTGTAAATATATGAAAAATATTTTTATTGAAATTAATGGTATTGTTGAAAAAATGAAAATGAACATAAAATGTTATATTAAAATACAATTGTACATTAATTAACGCAGAGGGTAAATATGAAATTATTAAAAAGTGTGAGGGTAAATTTGTCAATAAATGTTTCTCCTTTTTAGGCCATTTTAGAAGTAGTATGAATAAATTAGTATTTTAGTGAAAAATTTCACCAAGTTCCTTGAAATATATATTAGACAACTAATTAAAATGAAAACTTAATAAGAGACAATATGTCATATATCAAGAGATAATTTGACATAATAAAATATTAAATAAATCAAAAATTTATTTATAAAATATTTACAATAAGTCGCAATATATATATATATATATATATATATATATATATATATATATATATATATATATATATAATGAAAATAGTTCAATATTATGTAAGCTTAAACCAAATTTTCAATTTTTATTTTTTCCAAAAAGAGTTTTGAGATTATTTATTTATATTCTTAATTAGAATATAATTAAAAAATTTAAAATTTCTTTTTATATGAAATAATTTAAGAGGTTATTTTTAAAAGGTAAAAGCATCTAAATGTATTGTATATTAATATAATAACTAATAATTTTATATAATGAAAATAAATTAAATATTAAGAGTAATATTATAAAAAATAATAATAATAATTAAAGGTGTAAAGAGGAAAACATTTAAATGTATTGTAAATTAATGTTAATAACTAATAATATTTAAAATGGAAATAAATTAATTGTAATATTGATCTAAAACATAATAACTTAAGACTAAAATGGGAAATCTCAAAAGTTTCTCCCCCATTCTCCATTTTTATATATTGTACATAGATGTAAATATTGGGGGGGTGTCTATATATATATATATTGGCATGATTCCTCGAAGTAGAGTAGCGTGCATGGAAAATTAAAAGGAAAAACAGTTGCAATGAAGAAAAGAAGAGAGGAAAGAAAGCGCGTCCCTTTGGGCAAGCACGTCGGTGCACATCGGTGGTGAATGGTTTATTATTGTTGGGCTGAGTTTTATGATGAAGTGGACATGAGTAAAGAATAAGATTTGTCTATAATGGTGAACCGACTATAAAAACTAGATGCTTTGAGAAAATATGATGGTGCAGGACAGAGAGTTCAAAGAAATTGTCGGGGTGTATGGAGAAAATCTCCGATGTGTAAAATTAGTGCAAAAATGTACAAGTTGAGAGTATTGCGTACATTGTTCTTTCTAATTTTGTTTATGGGGAGTTGTGAGGGTAAGAGAAATATTGTATTTGTTGGGCTAAATCTTTTAAGCTCATGTCTTAAAACTAAAGATTTAAAGGTCCATCCCATTTAATCATTAATTGAGACTTGGAGGACCAAGTGATGCAATTTCAAAGAAGTTATTCCTAACCTAATTAAAGCAAAAGGCAGACTCTTTGCTGGGGGACAATTTCACGAATAGAGGCTGGGAAAAAAAAAAAAAAAAAAAAGGAAAGCACAGCTGCTGGGAGTAAATCAGGTTGGTGGGTTCTTCATATTCAGGACGAAAATTAATGCACACACAGTAGAGAAAGAATTAAATGGCAGCCTACGAGTTGGAAGAAAGTTTATTGATTGTTGTTCTTCTACCTTAACTTGGTTTCTCTAAGTGTTATCTCAGAATGTTTTTAGGTGCTATTTAATCTCTATTGTATTGATGTTGTTGGGTTCCATATATTGATTTTAGATGATGTATATTGTGGTTGTCAAGATTAATTCTTGAAGGTGTGTATTCGTTACCTCTAGATTTAGGGCAAAAATCTAAAGAAGAAAATATTATATTACTATTATTTGATAATAGTAGAATTGTCGATTTGTCCCGTCGATTTTTCCTTCTCATCGCAGGGTTTTACGACGTTAAATAATTCTTGGTGTTATCGCTTTTGATATTTATAATTCCAGTATTCTATTCTTTGGATTGACTTGTTTGGGTTCTGAATTCCTATTTTAATCACACGGAGTTTGGGGGAAATATTTGGCGTTGCTACTTTTTTTGGCAATTCTATTTGTAGTCCAATTTCCCAACAGTGGTATTTGAGCGAGGTTGGATTGTGTAAATTAGAATGGAGGATCCGGTCAGTTGTGCTATGATTAGATTCATTAATCATAATTGGGTAACTTGGAAGCCTAGGATGGAGGATATCCTTTATTGCAAGAATTTGCATGACCCTGTTGAGGGTGACACGACTAAACCGAAGGATATGTCAGACAAATATTGGACCAAACAGAATAGAAAAACTATCGGAACTATAAGACAGTGGGTGGATAATTGTGTGTTTCATCATGTGGCACAGAAAACTAATGCACAGAAATCGTCGTCAAAATTGGAGTCTATGTTTGAGAAGAAGACTACATTTAGGAAGTCTTTTCTGATTAGAGACTTGATCAACATGAAATACAAAGATGACATGGTTGTGACAGAGCACTTGAAATTTTTTCAAAATATTGTAAATCAGTTGACTACTATGGGTATGAAACGAGAAGATGAATTGCAGACTTTGTTACTTTTGAGTTCTTTGCCAGACAATTGGGAAACCTTTGCTGTGACTATCAGTAATTTTGCTCTCAATGGTGTTTTGACTATGGAGTTTGTGAAAGATAGTATGCAGAATGAGGAATCCAGAAGAAAGTCCTCAGGTGTACACGCAGGGTCAAATCATGCACATGCTCTTGTTGTAGAGGATAGGGGTGATATCGAAATAGTTAGCAGAAAGGTCGGAGCAAGTCAAGAGGTCGATCAAAATCAAAAGACAAAAAGTCAGCTTGCTATCATTGTGGTAATGTGGGCCACATTAAAATAAATTTTCATATTTGGTTGAGAGAGTAAAGGGAAGGTAGCAATCAGAAGAATGAAGATGAAAAGAACACTATAGCTATTGTTTCTATCAGTGATGAAGTACTTTATTGTGTAGATGGTCATTTCCTACACGTGGGTGATCCTAGTACTGAGTGGATTGTTGATAGTAGTGCTTCCTACCATGTTTGTTCAAACATGGACTTGTTTTCAAATTACACAGCTGGTGATATTGGTATTTTAAAGATGGGAAATACTAGTCAATCTAAGATTGTTGGGATTGGTGACATTTACTTGAAAACAGAACTTGGCTACTGTTGATACTGAATGATGTGAGGCATATTGCTGATATGCGCCTCAATCTAATTTCAGTTATGGCTCTCGACAGACAGGGTTATTATAACAAAATCGGTGATTTGAATTGGAAATTGTCAAAGGGAACTTTGATTGTCGCCAAAGGAAAAGCTTGTTGCATGCTCTACAAGACTTATTCAAAAGCTTGTAAAAACGAGGTGAACGTAGTTGAAGATACTTCTCCTGATTTATGGCACAAGAGGCTTGGTCACATAAGTGAAAAAGGTTTGCAGGTTCTGGCTAAGAAGACATCTATTCCCTTAGGCAAGGTATGTCTCTAAACCAATGTGATCATTATTTATATGGTAAACAACACATAGTTTCTTTTAGTGGTTCATTTAAAAGAAAACATGATATTCTGGAACTTGTGCATTTTGATGTGTGCTCTCCTAGTCATGTAGCTTCTTTAGGTGGAAATAAGTATTTCCTCACATTTGTTGATGATGTTTTTAGGAAACTTTGGGTTTATATGTTGAAATGTAAAGATCAGGTATTTCGGAGTTTTCAACAGTTTCATGTCATGATAGAATGAGAAACAGGGAAGTCATGAGATTTTCACCTCATACAGCTTCTCGTTCAATTCTTTCGAATTTATTGGATCATTTTCTGCATTCGAGAATCCCCTCCCTTCTACCACTCTGTCCCGAAGAGTAACTAGGACCATTTAATCACGTTTTCATGTTCCAATTGAACACTTTCCATTTTTGATTATTTTCAAAGGAGAAGATTATTCTCTTTACCAAACATATGCAGATCCAATCAGAAAAATATCTCAGAACTAATAATGGTGGGGAATTCATTTCACATGAATTCAGGGATTATTCCTCAAATTTGGGATTCGAGATGAGTTTACAGAAGTAGGTACTCCTCAACATAATGGCATGGAAGAAATAATTAATCGTACCATTCTTGACAGAGTTAGATGCATGTTGAAGACAACCAAGCTACCCAAAATGTTTTGGGGTGAACCAGTTCAGACTGCTTGCTATTTGATCAATAAATGTCCATCTATGTTTGGACAGGAAAAGATGCTTCCTACTCTCATCTGAAGGTGTTTGGGTGCAAAGCTTTTGTGCACGTGCTTAAGGAACAGAGATAGAAGTTTGATGACAGAGCCACTCCTTGTATATTTCTCAGTTACGGTGATGAACGGTTTGGGTACAAATTTTGGGATCCAGAGAAAAAGAAGATTGTGAGAAGCAGAGATGTGGTCTTTCATCAAGACCAAACCATTGAAGATTTAGATAAATTGGAGTAGCCTAGAGTGACTGCAGTTGTTCCTGATCTCACATCTACTAGCACTTCAACATCACAACCTATTGTTGAAGAGGACTTAGCTCCTATTGGCTGCAGTTGTTCCTGATCTCGCATCTACTAGCACTTCAACATCACAGCCTATTGTTGAAGAGGACTTAGCTCCTATTGATGAGAATGTTGAATGACATTACTCATGATGATATACTAGCTAATGCAAATGCTAATGAGGGAGAGCAAATACCTAAGATAGAAGAAGATGAAGAAGCACATTTCGAAGATCTACCAGAGATCACATGAAATCTACTAGGTATCCTACTTCTAACTATATTTTGCTTACTACTGATGGGGAGCCAGAAAGTTTTTCTGAGGCACGGGCTAATAGAGATAAGATTCAGTGGATGAAAGCAATGACAGAAGAGATGATTTTTTTGAGGAAGAATGATACTTTTGACTTGGTAAATCTTCCTAGGGGCAGAAAATCATTGAGAAATAAGTGGGTGTATAAAATCAAACGAGATTGCAATGGTGATTTGATGAAGTACAAGGCTCGTTTGGTTGTTAAAGACTTTGAGCAGAAATATGGTATTGATTTTATTGAGATTTTCTCTCATGTTGTGAAAATGACAACCATCAGAGTTGTTTTGGGGTTAGCAACCAGTCTAGACCTAGAAATGAAGCAACTTGATGTGAAGACTACCTTCCTACATGGTGATATGGAGGAAGAGATTTACATGTTTCAACCAGAAGGTTTTGAAGTAAAGGGGAAAGAACACCTTGTATGAAAATTGAAGAAGAGTTTGCATGGGCTCAAGCAAGCACCAAGACAGTGGTATAAAAAGTTTGATACTTTATGACAAGTCAGGAATACACAAGGACGACTACAGATTCTTGTGTTTTTATCAAATCTTTTCCAACTGACAAATTTATTATTTTACTGCTTTATGTTGATGATATGCTTATAGTTGGCCAAGATGTGGGGTTGATCAAGAAATTGAAAAAGGCCTTATATAAGTCATTTAATATGAAAGATTTAGGGCCGACTAAATAGATACTGGGCATGGAGATGATTCGAGATAGAAAATCTAAGAGGTTGTGGTTATCACAAGAAAAATATATTGATCGGGTTCTTGAAATGTTCAGTATGAAAGGAGCTAAATCGGTTAGCTCACCTCTTGGGGGTCATCTCAAACTTACCAAAAGATCTTGTCCTTCAACGAGTGAAGAGAAGAAGAAGATGGAAGCAGTACCCTATTCTTCAGTAGTTGGTAGTTTGATGTATTCAATGGTATGTACTCGTCCAAATATTGCACATGCAGTTGGCGTGGTAAGCAGGTTTTTGTTTAATCCTGGAAAAGATCATTGGGAAGCAGTAAAATGGATTATGCGATATCTCAGGGGAACTTCTACTTTGTGTTTGGGTTTCGGGGGAGCTCAGCCAGTTTTGACAGCGTATACAGATGCAGTTATGGCAGGAGATCTTGACAACAAAAAGTCTACATTTGGGTACTTGTTTACTTTTACAGGGGGGGCTATTTCTTCGCAGTCAAGATTGCAAAAATATGTGGCTTTGTCTACAACTGAGGCTGAGTATATTGCAGTTACTGAAGTAGGTAAAGAGATAATATGGATGAAAAAGTTTCTTGAGAAGCTCAACGTGAAGCAAGGTCAGTACATCATTTATTGTGATAGTCAAAGTGCTCTAGGCTGAGTAAGAATTCTACTTTACATTATCGTACTAAACACATTGATGTGAGGTATCATTGGATACGTGGAGTAATTGATGAGAAGTTAATGCAGTTGGAAAAGATTCACTGATAAGAATATTGTTAACATGTTGACCAAGGTTGTTACCAAGCAGAAGCTTGAATTTTGTGCCAAACAAGCCGAGATGGACTCCAAGTGAATGGAGTATTTGGTGTACCTCCCTCATGGGCTGGATGGGGAGATTGTTGGGCTAAATATTTTAAGCCCATATCTTAAAACTAAAGATTTAAGGTCGAACCCATTTAATCATTAATTGAGACTTGGAGAACAAAGTGATGCAATTTCAAAGAAGTTTGGTGGGTTCTTCATATTCTAGCCAAAAATTAATGCACACAGTAGAAAAAGAGTTAATGGCAGCCTACTAGTTGGAAGATGTTTATTGATTGTTGTTCTTATTCCTCAACTTGGTTTCTCTAAGCGTTGTCTTAGAACGATTTTAGGTGCTATTTAATATCTATTGTATTGATGTTGTTGAGTTCCATCTATTGATTTTAGATGAAGTTTATTGTGGCTGCCAAGATTAAAATCTTGAAGGTGTGTATTGGTTACCTCTAGAATTATGGCAAAAATTTAGGGGAAAAAATATTGTATTACTATTATTTGATAATAATGGAATTGTTGGTTTTCCCCGCCGATTTTCCCTTCTATTATCGCTTTTGATAATTATAATTCCGGTATTCTATTCTTTGGATTGACTTGTTTGAGTTCTGAAATAATGAGTTCTGAATTCCTATTTTAATCACACGGAGTTTGGGGGAAATATTTTGCATTGCTACTTGTGTTGGCAATTCTATTTGTAGTCCAATTTTCCAACAGTATTGATTGGTTTATTTTTCTCATCAATAAAAATGTGTTCTTCTATTGTGCTTGTTAGCAGTTAGATGAATCAAATTTAAATTTTTTTGTTACTTTGCAATTGCACCACATCGCATTGTATGATCAGGGATTTGATTATTTTTCCAACTAGTAGTATGTGAGAAATTGATCTTTTCCGACAAAAATAACATTCTTAGGAACTTATTGAATATTATTTTCTCGTGTAATAGTCTAGTTCTATCCAAATTGCCAATTCGATTGGCATGGAACTGGGGATTTTTTAGAATAGGTTGCCGAATTAATAGAAATCTGGTTTAATTAGAAGTATTTCCTATTAATACTACAACCTTGATGGATTGTTGAGATTAAAAGACAATAAGGAGATTCGGCCCCTCTCTCTACCTATATATACGGAACTCAAATTCCATCATTACAGTTTAATCTTATGAAACACAATTAAAGGCTTAGGTTAAGAGAGAGGACGAATTTTACATCAATATTTTTATTCAAGATTAAATTAAAAGCTGTGTGATAGGATCTCATATATTTTCGCATGATTGTTATGGATTCTGGTATGTTTTATGATTTACAGTAATTAATTTTTATGGTCAACATCCTGAATAGAATCATGTTTAAATATATATGTTCCGTATAATGATTATAGATCACATGTGGTATCAGAGCAAGTGGTTGGACTATAATAATTAGTTCTATGAATTGTTAAATCAAATCAACCTTCATGTTGAATTATCAGATCTTTATGCATGTAAAATAATATATTTTACTGAATTCGTAAGTTTACATCCAATACACTTGCTGCCTAGAAAGCTTCCGTCGAAATTTATTCTAGCCATCTATCCATATATTTTTGAATTTGATTATAAGATGTGTGTGTGTGTGTGTGTGTGTGTGTGTGTAAAATGAAATTTGGTATATATGTGAAACTACATGTATATGGATTCAAAAATTTCATTTTTAAATCATATAGTTTCTGTATTTTTTTTTTTTTTTTTCATTCCACTAAACTGATGTGCATCGGTTTTTTATTTGGGTTTGGATTATGGACGAAATCCAGTTTGGGTGTTGGATTAATGTATTGTTGAATTGGCCGGTTGAATGGGATTTTTTTTTTTAAAAACTGATTTACGAGTTGTGTATAAACTTTGTATGGATGAAATTGGGTTTTGATTTTGGTTTGTGATGATGGATCCGTTCTGACCTGGTGTAGCTAGTTGCCCACCGTTGTCGGAACTTGCTGCGCTGCCATACGCGAGCTGCGTGCAGTGATGAGGTGCACAGTAGTTTCAGTTTAGTACATGCATATTGTTATCCTCTGTGACATTCATATTATTGGGTGGCGTTCACCACAGTGGACTCATATTATGTCGATGAATGTTAGACTAAGTAAAATCATTATCAGTTTATTTACTTGCATTATGCATTACCCACAGGTATACCATGCATTAATAGTATAATAAACGTTACGGGATTAATTTATTTCTACAATTAAGCAAGTGTAGGATATCCACAGATACCATACTTGTTTGATTGTTAGTTTTAATCACTCACTTATGAATAAATCTTAGTCATATGTGTTTATTGTGTTTACAACTCAAAGATTAAATGTAGTGAGCTTATTTCTATAAAGCCTTCAATACTTGGAATAGAGCCAACAAACTGTGATTGATATTTATGCGTCTAACCACTACTTCCAACATTAAATCTACCATCAAAGAAACTGAGATAGCTAAGGAATACTTATCTACCATAACTGAATGCTTTAAGACTGCTGATCAAGCAAATTACATGGTTCATAATAATGGAAAGAAAAAATTCGGAAAGCGGACTTGGAAGGGCATTAAGTAGGGCTCATCCAATGAATCAGATCGATCCATACTTAAGAAAGCTAAGAATGATGAAAATTTCCACTTTTGTAGAAAGGGTGGACACATTCAAAGGGATTGCTTCAAGCGCAAGACTTGGGTTCGAAAAGAAGGGTAAGCCTTTGGCTTTTGTTTGTTTCGAATCAAATTTTGTTGAAGCACCTTCTAATACTTGTGGATTGATTCTGGTACGAATGTTCATGTTTCAAACTCGATGCAAGGATCCCTTACAACCCAGACCATAAATCCAAATGCAGACTACATTTACATGGGAAATAGAGTCAAAGCCCCAGTTCTAGTCATTGACACATTTCGTTTAGTATCAGACTCTGGTTTTTTCGTAGATTTAGAGCAAACTCTCTTTGTTTCCTCTGTTTCTTGTAATCTGATCTCCTTGTCGAAACTTGATAAGGAAGGTTTCTCCTTTAAAATAGGTGGTAGTTGTTTTATCTTATACAAGAATAATGATTCTGTTGGTTCAGGAATTTTGGTCAATGGCTTATATCAAATTAATCTTGATTCTTCAGTTTCTGAATCTCTTCTTGTTACCTTGCATCAGAATGTTGTTTTGAAACGTAATATGACAAATGAAAATTCTTCTTTTTTGTGGCATAAAAAGTTGGGTCATATATTCAGGGAAAGAGTTAGTTTATTAGTAAAAAATGAGATTATTCCAAATCTTGATTTTATTGATTTTGGTATTTGTGTGAATTGTATTAAGGGTAAACAAACCAAACATATCAAGAAAGGAGCCACAAGAAGTAACAATCTGCTTGAAATAATACATACAGACATTTGTGGACCTTTTAATACTCCATCAATTAATGGAGAAAAATATTTCATCACCTTTATTGAAGACTTTTAACGTTATTACTATATTTACCTTTTGCATGATAAATCTCAATCGGTAAATGCTATAGAAATTTGCATTACTGAAGTTGAGAGACAATCAAGTAAAAAGGTGAAAATTATTAGATCTGACAGGGGTGGTGAATATTATGAAAAATATGATGAATCTGGACAATGTCTTGGTCCTTTTGTTAAACTCTTAGAGAAGTTAGGAATTTGTGCTCAATACACAATGTCGGGTTCTCCTTAGCAGAATGGTATAGCTGAAAGATGCAATTGCACACTTATGAAAATGGTTAGGGGTATGATGAGTAATGGTAATTTACCCATATCATAGTAGATGCATACCCTTAGGACCTCTGTGTATATCTTAAATCGGGCTCCCAGTAAAGCAGTTCCTAAGACATCTTTCAAAATGTGGAAATGATGAAAGCAAGTTTAAGACATTTGCATGTACGGGGTTTCCCAGATGAGGCACGCATTTATAATCCACAAGAAAAGAAACTGGACCCAAAAATCATTAGTGGTTATTTTATTGGATATCCAGAAAAATCAAAAGGGTATAGGTTTTACTGTCCTAATCATAGTACGAGAATTGTAGAAATCGGTAATGCTAAATTCATTGAGAATGGCGAAGTCAGTAGGAGTAATAAAGTTAAAGAAGTGATTATTCAAGAAATTCGAGTACTAATTCCCTTACCACGAATTTTGAATGACATAGATCTTCCTAATGTTGTTGATCCAGTCATTATGACTTTAGTTGCTCATTTTGATTTAGAGCTACGTCAAATGGATATGAAAACAGCTTTTCTTAATGGAAGTTTGGAAGAAGAAGTCTACATGGCTCAGCCAGAAGGCTTCATTATAGATGGAAAGGAAAACATGGTCTGTTTGTTAAAGAAGTCAATATATAGGCTAAAACAAGCTTCGCGACAATGATATATCAAGTTTCACAATACCATTAGTTCTTTTGGGTTTACTGAAAACATTGTTGATCAATGTATATACCTAAAGATCAGTGGGAGTAAGTTTGTATATTTGGTTCTATATGTTGATGACATATTAATTGCCAGCAGTGACCTTGGTTTATTACGGGAAACTAAGGATTTTCTTTCTCAAAACTTTGAAATGAAAGATATGGGAGAGGCATCATTCGTGATTGGAATAGAAATATTTCGTGATTGATCATGTAGATTTTTGGGAATTCTTAGAATGCCTATATCACAAAATTTTTGGAAAGATTTAATATGGTGTCATGCTATTCTAATGTTGTTCTAATTCAGAAGGGGGATAAGTTCAGAATAACCCAGTGTCCGCAAACTGAATTGGAACGTGATCGAATGAAAAATTCTCCTTATGCTTCTCTGGTAGGAAGCTTAATGTATGCACAAGTTTGTACCAGGCCAGACATTAGTTTTGCAGTCGGTATGTTGGGCCGTTATCAAAGCAATCCAGGAATTGATCAATGGAAAGCTGCTAAGAAAGTGTTGAGGTACTTATAGGGAACAAAGAAACATATGCTCACATTTAGTCATACTGATCACCTTGAGGTGATTGGTTATAAAGATTCAGATTTTGGTGGATGTGTGGATACTAGAAAAAGCACTTTTGGCTTTGTGTTTTGTATTAGCTGGAGGTGCTATATCATGGAAGAGTGTCAAACAAATAATAATTGCTTCATCTACTATAGAGGTTGAATTTGTAGCATGCTTTGAGGCTACAGTTCAAGGATTATGGTTGTGAAATTTAATTTCAGGACTTAGAGTTGTGGATTCCATTGCTAGGCCGCTGAAAATTTATTGTGATAATGCTGCAGCAATATTCTTTTCAAATAATGATAGATATTCAAAAGGAATAAAGCACATGGAGATGAAATATCTATCTGTTAATGAAGAAATTCGAAATAAGCGAGTGTCAATTGAGCACATTAACACAAGTACTAATATAGAAGATCCACTAACTAAAGGGTTATCACCTAAGACATTTAAGCAGCATGCCGACGCAATGGGTCTTGAGTGTACCGAATAGTTTCTTTTCTCATATGTGGATTTCTCCGAGTCCTTACTTTGACATTATTTTGAAATTTCATTATTGAAAATCCTGAATTTTATATTTCCATTTTGTATACATTATGTAAATAGATAATAATGACAGAAATAATCTTTTAATTAAGACATTACGAGGACCATAACGATTGCTTCGATATACACTTCGTTAATTGGAATATTGATAAGTAGTACATGGAAGGAACCATGTTTTTAATTAACATGGAACCGCTATAACTCTTATCAGTAATTCAATTAACTAAGGTAATTATGATAAACCTTTTAAGTATATTAATTCAGCAATTTTTACGTGCCTTATGATTCCTATATAAAATCATAAATAGGATTGTCATATGGACCAAGTGGGAGACTGTTAGAAATTAATATCTTCTCATTATGTGGTCCATATTACATATTCTGGTTTAATTAGATAAACGACTGAATTAATAGAAATCTGATTTAATTAGAAGTATTTCCTATTAATATTACAACCTTGATGGACGGTTAAGATTAAAAGATAATAAGAAAATTTGGCCCCTCTCTCTACCTATATATACTGAACTCAAATCCCATCACTGCAGTTCAATCTTATGAAATACAATTAAAGGCTTAGGTTAAGAGAGAGAAGGCGAATTTCACATCAACATTTTTATTCAAGATTGAATTAAAAGCTTTGACAGGATCTCATATATTTCCGCATGATTGCTATGGATTTTGGTATGTTTTATGATTTATAGTAATTAATTTTTATGGTCAAAATTCTGAATAAAATCATATTTAAATCTATATGTTCCGTATAAAGATTATAGATTACATAGGTATGAGAATGTTTGAAAGGCAGATGTCATCTACTTATTTATGGTGTGAGAGTTAACATTTGGTTCAATTTTATAAAGCGTAATTGTTGGAAGTTTTGGAATGAACGGTGATGAATCCGATAAACTTCAGAATAAAGAAAATTTTCTGTTTGTTAAAAGTTTTATTTTTAAAAACATGATTTTTTATGTTTTTCTATGTAAAATATAGATTAAAAATGAAAAGATAAAATGTGTGTGGTTAAAAGGTTATTTAAAAAAATGTGTTATTTAAAAACATATTTTTAAATGATTTTCCAAAATAGGCGTACTATCTGTTTCGGTAATTTTTCTGACCTTGACGTAGCGAGATCAAAAACTGATATTTTATTGAAGATGATGATCTAGCTTCCAAGAAACCTGCAAAAAAGGCAACGAGTGATGCCCTCGTCGCCCCTCCGGTGTTAGAATTAGTATTCTGGAGAGAAGTAGAAAATATATAACTGGAATATATGTAAAGAATTATGAATAAATAATATATGATCAAAAGGAGATGTATTTATAGGGCTGAAAAGCCCATAGCCCTTTTTAATTAAAGAATGAGTCATTTTGGTATGAACTTACCTTTTAGGAGGAGTTTTAACCTTACAAGAATTGTACTTCCCCTTTTTTAGGACGTTTCCTTATGGGTTATGTCTTATTTCGATGGCCCAAGAAGGTGGCCCATTGGTAAAGCCCATAAATGAATAAGGCTTTGAACCCTTTTGTATTGGACTTGCAAGCGTAATATGGCCGGGATATACTGTTTATAAAACACTATAGGATTAAATAAGACAAGGCCGGGAATACCCGACCAAGGTTACAGGATAAGCCTGGACATACATGTCAACTTGTAGAGGAACGGATTTGGTAACTTAATGAGGTCGGGCATCAATCCCGATCTATGCATGGCCGGGACATTCTTGCCCGACTATGTGCTTATTTGATTGTTGGTCATGGATGTGATCAACCCATTGATCAAGGTAATCTCGACCTATTATATTTCGAACCCCTAAATTATTGTAAGACGTCATGAATCTGTATTGATCAGGCAAGATAGAAGGTCGACTCAAAGCATGACCTTGGACTTCACGTATAAAGGTGAAAAGTAATATTCTAATAATGGAATGACAAAAAATATACCGATCACCATCCTCTACTTAGAACAAGACATCAGATAAAGCCCACAGAAGGAACTTGGAACCCGGTAGGCTGGTGGTAAATCAAATATACAATTTATGAATTACATAATTTTTCAAATCATTTTTTAATTACCAACGTTTTAACTCCACTTTTCAACTACATACTACCTCCGTCCCAAAAAGATAGTCCTGCGATTATTTTTACACGAATTAATAAATTGTAATTAATATAGTTAGGGTATTAAATTTTATCAATGTTTTCCATTTATACCCTTTATCCCTTATTTATTATTTTAAGTTGACTCACTTTGTTTCCAACAAAAAATTTGAAAATGCAATAGTTAAGTATTTGATGTTCATTGTACCAAGATACATTAAATAAGGGTACATGTGGAAATGAAAAATTTAATGAAAGCTCAATATGAAATCAAGACTATCTTTTTGGGACAGACAAAAATAGTATAAAAGACTTTTTTTGGGACGGAGAGAGTACTATTTTATTTGAAAATGATAAGTAAACCAATTATTTTATTTTTCAACATTTTTTAAAATGAAATCAAATCAATCGTTTCTATTGAAAACACCAACCAACAAGACAGGAAAAAATACTCCATTTATTTTCTCTTGTTTTTGAATGAATTTCATAGTAAAAATGGC
This sequence comes from Ligustrum vulgare, assembly GCA_963555705.1. Classification (NCBI taxonomy): domain Eukaryota; kingdom Viridiplantae; phylum Streptophyta; class Magnoliopsida; order Lamiales; family Oleaceae; genus Ligustrum; species Ligustrum vulgare. Next base: position 35,544,272 of record OY743190.1, on the reverse strand, counting down.
AATAATAATAAATAAAATAAAAATGGTGTCACGACATCACACGTTCACAGCTGCTTTGCAAAGGAGCATCAGCGACGAGTCACCACCAACACCTTCAAGTAAAACCCTCTCATAATAGTCAGCACAGAACAAGGATAAAGAGAGTTCCATCTCGTGCCGACTCCAAACTCTGTTCAACTGACTTAGCTCCCGTACTGGCTTCACGCAGCCCATGTACAGTCTCCGATACCCACCCAATGCCACCACCACTGCCCGCACACCCTCGGCCGGTGGTGACAGCTGCCGGAAGCACATGTGTTCCCAAAACGAGTCGTTACGAGTTAACGAGCACCACATCTTGCACACACACGCAGCCACACCCAGTGAGCGATCGTCCAGTCTCTTCAGTATCTCTACCAGAACATCCAAATTATCATTGATGCAAAACTCTGGCATCTTCTCTGTTTCCATCTGAATTCAAGCTTCTTCTTTTTTTCTTTACGCGGACACAAGTGTTCAGAATAAGGAAATTAGTGAGTTGAGAGAGAAGTTAAGCTGTGAAGAGGTTTTTGTAGAGTGAATAAAGACGGGTTTTGGAGAGAGAGAGAGAGAGAGAGTTTCGAAGAAGACAGAAAGAAAAAGGCCAAAAGGAAATTCCAAGAAAAAAACTGGAACCAAGATCATGAAAAAAAAATAATAGTTAAACGATCGAGTTGAATGCCGTTGTGGCTTTGTCAAAATAAACGTTGGGCAGCTCTCAAAATCGACATTTTCTGCATGCCAACAAAAATCATTTCAGAGAGGAAATGGACAACAATCACAGACCAAAATGCCTATTTTTTCACATGTTTTTCCTTATTTTTAAATAAAATTCATTTTTTTTTCCATCACTTCTATAACAAATTTACCGTTTTATTATTTTCTTTTAAGTGTATTTATCAAAGCCTCCAATTATTAAAACTTAATTTTTTTTCCTTTTTTTTTCCTTAAGTAAATGATCAGTGTATTTTATACACTTATTTAGATACTAAAAAGGGAAAAACATTGTTGTTTAAGAATAAAAGCTATTGATTTAATTGTTAATTATTTTTATTTCAGCTTTTATCCCAAAATCGAGAGAGTGAAACAATTGATGCAAATAACGATCAATTATCCGGAAATCTGGACTAAAGTGTACAATGTGGAAGTTGATAAAGCCAATCGAGAATCAAATTAGAGCTAAATTGGAGGAAATTAGACACTCAAAGCTTAAATTGAAGAAAACAAGAGATGGATGACTTAATTGAAGAAATTCAAATGTTTGGAGGTTCAATTAAATAAATCAGACGAAGAAGGACGGACACTAGTAGAAAAACGCGAAAAAAAAAGGTTTAGGCGTCGGTTCGTCGAGAACCGACGCAACCGACGCCTGAACCGGAGGTTTACGCGTCGGTTCTGGTGAAGGTGCATCATCAACCACTCTGGCTTGATCATGTGAAGGTGTCCGTTGACCATGTTATAGATGGTGCAGAAGCGTTCTATCTTCCAGCTCCATCTCAGCACCACACCACGGTGGGGGAAGCTATTGGAAGTTTTTTCCAATGGCCTAAGGAGTTGGTGATTTTTGGAGAGGTAATAAAATCGAGTTATATAAAAGTTTATGTCAATATTAATTTCTTTTAAATTTGTATCAGACGTGTTATAATGACAAAAATTGTCTTATTGCAGGAAGAGGCCCCAAAAAAGATCGTAAAAAAATCTAATAAAGGGAAAATGCCTCAGAGTTTTGAATTGTCATCTACCCAGCGACCTGCGATAGTCGACGATGAGACTTTACTACGTCTGGGTGATAAATGCAAAATGTTAAACACCCTGGTCCTTCAATTGCCTGTTGGTGATGACTTCTATCAGGTGCCCGTAGATGCCTCCATCTTCAATTGTACGTTCGAGGATGGTATTTTTGTTACAGTCGCAGACATTACCGATCTGCTTAAAATGCAATGGTTGGATACATCTATCCTACAAATATTTGCATTGTAAGACTTCTGATCACAAATTACAACTTCAATTTATATCATTGTTCGATCTCTATTTATTGGTGTCATTATTATTAGGTACCTTCATGAGTTATGTCAGGATTACGGTATTGATTCAATTGGATTCATGTCTCCGTCACACATTGCGTCGGTGTCGGTAAGAACAAATGCCAATGGTGTTGTAAATTATATGGACGAGACCATGAGGGCAATGCAAACAAAGAAATTCATTCTAGCATCGTATTTTCAGGAGTAAGACCATTCTCTCTTGTTAATAGTTAATTTTTTTTTTTTTGTAATTTGAATCGCACATGTTTGAATTTGTATTTACATGTTCATAATACGTAGGAACCACTGGATGTTGCTAGTGATTTCTCCTCAGAAGAGTACGGTGTACTTATTGGATTCAGCTAGTGCATTTAAGCTTGACTTAGATATCAAGCCGCTATTGAATACGTAAGTTATGATAATTTTCATGAAATAATTGTGGAGTTGTGGTGAAATTGATTGTGGAGTTGTGGTTTCACTTTGATGAATATATGTTGTGATTGTTGAGAAGTTGTGATAGATTCAATAGCAACTCGTCTATTTACAGGTTGGATAAGTTCAATTTATAGGGGAGACTCTGCCAAAATTTTTATAGAAATCTTAGTTTTTGTATTTATTTATTTTGTAACTAGTTCGAATAATTTAATTCAATTTTAGGGCTTTCAAACTATACTGGACACAAGGAGGCATTAGGACAAGATCCAATACAACGTGGCTAAAAATAAAGGTATGAAAACACATATTTAAAATATATTACAAATCTTTGAATTATTTTCATATTCTATTTAGTGTGATTATTAATGTTAGTTTTCATTGTGAAAATTTCAGTGTCCTCAACAGCCCGGAGGTTCTGAGTGTGGCTAATACGTCATGAAAAATATGTATGAGATAGTCACTGAACACTTTCAGCGTCCGTCGTTGGAAAAGGTATAAGTTATTGAACATGATAATTTTTAATTATTTCTTCATATTTTATTACAAAATAACTGATAATTCATTTTGATTATTTGTAGGCATTTAAAGAGTATTACTCAACGGAGGAAATTGCTGAAATTCAAAACTTATGGGCTAAATACTTCGTCGATAGGTGTGTGTAAATCGACGTGTATTCAAACTTCTATTTACTCAATTACATGTGACATTAACAATCTTGTAAATATAATTATTTCTCATTTATTTAACATTATTTTAATTATGTCGATTATATACATATTTGATAATGTGCATGTGGAAAATGTTCAGTCCACGTTTAGGTGATTGCAGGTCATGATCGACCTGCAGTGATTTGGATCATTGCAGGTAACGTCTAGGTCATTGCAGGTGACATCTAGGTCATTGCAGTCCATGACCTGCAATGGCCTGGGTCATTGCAGGTGACGTCCAGGCCAATGCAGGCTAGGCGTCGGTTGTAATCCAAAACCGACGCCTAATTTTTTTTTTTTTTTTTCAACTTTACGCGTCGGTTTATTAACAACCGACGCGTAAAGATAGTATTTACGCGTCGTTTTACAACCGACGCGTAAAGTCTTTACTTTACGTGTCGCCACAAAAATCGACGCCTAATCTCTTAAATAACCGACGCGAAAGACTGTTTCTGTACTAGTGGGACCAGCAATTTTCGAGAGATGACCAACTTGTAGGAAATCAAAGTTGAAGAGTGAGGAGAAAATGTTGGACCAAGCGATCGCGCCTATCAAAGGCAAGCGATCGCGCGGTTGCATGTAATGAAGCAGAGCCACATTTGTGTCTACCACGCCATAGCGCCTCTTAAAGGCAAGCGATCATGTGCGTTTTTAGGCAACCAGGTTTTCTTTCATTTCTCGACACATATTCTAAAACATCCATCTTAATTTGAAAATGTTTGCCCTACCTATATAGAAGCTGCACAAAAATTAGAACCTCTTGACATAGTATGCTATACAATCTTAGAGAGAGAATTTACATCAATATTGAGAGTTCTTCATTGATTCAAGAGAAGCAAGGATTCAAGATTCGAGTTTTATCCACCAACAATATTTAATTGTATTTTAAGGTGATGACTTTAATTAAATCTTGTTAATTATCATCAAATATGTATTTAGGGTAAACTTTAATTGTGTTAGGATCATGATAAAGTTTTAAACTTCGGATTTTTATATTTTGTTTTGTTTAATTAAAGACATTTTTTATGTTTGAGCAATAAATTTTATTTCTCATGTATCTACAATTATATGCGCAAAGATTGTATGATATATGTGATGTGTTCTTAAGTTTGAAAGATTACAAATTCATTAGACTTGTGTTAATTGTCATAAAGTCCGATATGGGAGATAGAAATATACCTCTATATATTATGTGATCTTTAAGTGTTCATGAATCTTTAATACTTTTCTATGTGTTCGCATTTGTCATAAAAATATAATCGGGTCACATAAAGGAATATGCTTTAATTCTTGCTCGAAAGAAGGTTTTAAATAACTTAAGAGCATTGATCTTCATTTATTAGAAATTATTGATAATTATTCAAAACAAAGTATGAAAGATGGAATAAAGAATTGATATTATATCCGTGCACTTTCTCATTTATTACATAAATCAATCTTGAATGTTGCCTAGTTTAGTTTAATTTGATATTTTCTAGCTAGTTTATTATTTTTAGTTTTATTTGATTTTTCAAAAATATATAATTGATTTTTCTTGTTTCGGTTAAGGTTTGTAATCTAAAATATTAATTTATCTTAATCCCTATGGGTACGTTACTTGGACTCTAAAATTCAGTATATTACTTGTTCGATCCGTACACTGGGTAGGGAAAACACGCAACAAGTTGTGACGCTATTGACAAGGATTATAGTTTAATTTATTTTTAAACTAATTTCACTAATTCAGATTTTTATTTTTATTATTATTATTGTTGTTTTTATTTTTATTTCAGTTCATTCACTATCTTTTTTCTTTTGTTTCATCTCAAGTTTGTACATGCGAAGTTCGAGATAACGTAATCTTGTAGAAGCTGATCCAAAAATTGAACTTATGTTTCATCTAGATTAATAGAAGCAAGAGAAGAGAAAAAAGAAAAACATTAAAAAGAGAGAGACATGATAGACACACAGATAAATCCAGTGGTATAAGGTGATGATGAAGGAAACATGCTCGTAGGCGAATTCATGACACCACATATTATTCAAAACCAATCAACCATTGTTTACCCACCATTTGGCTAACCAAACTTTTAGATGAAGATCAATGTCATCCACTAGTTTCAAAATGTGCATTAATTATATGGTAGGCTTGATGAAAATCCACATAAAAAATGTCTCTAGATTTTTATAGATGTGCAACACTTCAAATATCAGGGTACATTATACGATACTATCAAACTATGCCCATTCCCACATAGGCACGTACTCTACGATACATGGCACTAGAATGGTTGGATTCTCGTCCCATTGCTAGTATTATTATTTGGAATGATTTGACACAAAGATTTTGTACTAAATTCTCCCACTAGTCAAGATTTCTAAACTCAAGCATGAAATATCTATATTTCAGCAACAAGACTTGGAGAAATTTGCTGAGGCGTGGAACAGATTCAAAAATATGTTTAGAAAGTGTACTCATCATGGGATTAGCAAGGTACTTCAATTTCAGTATTTCTACATAGGTCTCCTTCTGTAATGTAAAAATATGGTAGACTCGTCATCAGTTTGCTCATTATCTAACAAAACTATTGATAGAGTGTTACAATTATTTGAGAGGATGGCAAATATGAATGTCATGTGGGCATCTGATCGCACTGCTCAAAGAAATTTTGCTAGGGTTTTGAGATAGGCACATACACATCACTGTCAACGAAATTAAACTCATTGGTGAATAAAGTAGAAACCATGTCAATGTTGGGAAATACAGTAAAAAGTTCTAAATTTAGCTAGGAGGAGTGTGGTGCAAATCACAATTCTTCAAAATGTCCTATTTTGACACAACCACCAGAGCAGGTAGATTTCCTTCAAGGGGTCATCATCCCCAAAATGATCCATATTCAAATACATACAATCCGAGTTGACGAAATCATCTAAATTTTTCATGGAGAGACAATCAAAGTACTACGAAACCATAAGCACCTCAATATCCACATGAAGAGAAAAACCCCTCACTTGAAGACATGTTTGGTTGGTCCATGGAAAAGACTGATGAATACATGAGCAGGACTGATCGGTTCATTCAAAATCAGTAAGCTTTAGTTGAAAACTTAGATACACAAATGGGACAAAGGGAAAATTTTATTTTTGGGAGACAGCAAGGAACTTTATCTAGTAACACTAAAAAAAAATCCCAGAGAGCATGTAAAAGCTATCACTACCAGGAGCAGGATTCAATTGCCAAAAATTCATGTCAGAAGACCCACTACTAACCAAGAACAAGAAGCTAACAAAGAAGAGGAATAAGTTGAGGTACATGAGAGAACATCTGAAACAATAAGGGAGACATGTAAGGTGAAATCATCGATTAACCCTTATGAAACTCCTATTCCTTTTCCACAAAGGTAGAAAAAGCAGAAGTTGGACAAGGAATTTGACAAAAATCCAAAATATTTTCAAGAAGATTCAGATCAACATTCCCTTTTGCAGATCCACTTGCCCAAATGCTCAGTTATGCAAAATTCATGAAGAACATCCTCACTCATAAAAGAAAGCAGGAGGAAAATGAAATACTGACGCTTTCAGAGAATTTCAGTGCTATATTACAAAAGAATATTCAACCAAAATTAAAAGATTCAGGGAGTTTTATTGTACCTTGCACAATTTGAGATTCATATTTTGATAAAACTTTGTGTGATTTAGGTACAAGTATAAATTTAATGCCATTCTTTAATTGCAGAAAATTAGGTTTCGGGGAGCCAAAACCAACATCTATTACTCTAAAACTTGCAAATCCATCCACCAAACTCCCAAGGAGAATCATTGAAGATATTCTGATAAAATTGGAAAAAATCAATGTTGATCACTATGTAGGATTATGTAATGGTGTGAGATTAATTGTTACAAAACTTGAAAATCACGTTGTTGATTCACTGTCATTTGCTTAGAAAATGTCAATTCATGGAAAATATTTTTCTACCTATTGTATTTGTTTGGTGTTTGATTGAAAAATTTACCTTGAAAAATATTTTACAAGGTACAACCAATTAAAGCACAATTAACTCATTTGTCGAAAATATTTTCTCACATATTTGGTGAAAAAAAATTTCCACCTTAGGTGGATATCATATTTTTGATAATTTTTGTTGTGTTGTTAATGGACTTATTTTTTTCTCAAAATTTAAACATTACTATTATCAAGTAAAAATAATGAAAAATAAAAAAATATATATATTTTTTAATTAAAATAACTACATTTTGTTTTATTTATCATGGAAAATAATGTCAATCAAACAACAAAACTAGGAAAATTTCCTACTTTTTCACCCCGAAAATTAATCCAATCAAACACTTCCTGTTACGACCATGACTAATTGGACATGACACGTCATCTATATGGGTCCACCAAGGGATCCACAAAATATTCATTCATCTAATCATGACCCAACTGTGGATACCAAACTTGCTGGACTCTTACATGCCGAGATGATGCTATGCCAAGGTACCCTTATGCCGAGGTAATCCTATGCCGAGGTACCCTTATGCTGGGGTGATGCTATGCCAAGGTACCCTTATGTCGAGGTACTCCTAAGCCGAAGTGAGTACCCTGAAAAGGTGACAAGATAAATTGATGTGATAACATCTTTAAAGGGATTTGATGGTTGCTTTAACCCTATGACATGTAGTAATGATTATAGTCAAAGAAATAGTTTACCTCATGAATGGTTAGAATCTTGCCATGTGTAAAGTATAACACGTGTCACAATCTAAGAGAATTACTCATTCTATAAATAGAGAAAATTTTCCTCCAAGGAAAGGGTTGGTAATTTAATACTCTAACTCAACATTTTACTCTTACTCCCTTTTCTCTCTTTTACACATTTATATTTCCCTCACCCAATTTATATTTGCTTGAAATGAGTACTGACTTAGGCATCGGAATGCAAACGGGAGCCACCTCGGCCCCCTTTGCAAGCTGATTGTTTGTCTTGGTGGGCAGGAGATCCACGTGTTCAAGAGGGACGAGCTGAGACGTGTTGATCCAAGGTCCTACCAGATTTTGTGGTCAACACTTCCAATTGACATTTTTCAGGAAAAGAATTTCCAGGAAAATCAATTTCTAGAAAATATTTTCTTACCATCAATTTTCCATTTTTTGAATCAAACACATGCAAGATTGTCTTTCAAGTTCAAGAGACGACAATTTCAGTTGGTAGCTTCGTATGCTACGAATATCAACAAGAGTCAAGGGAAATCACTTTTCAATGTTGGTCTTTATTTAAAGAAGTCAATTTTTAGCCATGGACAGTTGTACTTTGCAGTCTCTAGAGTAAGAAATCGCAGAGGTTTGAAGATGATCATTTGCGAAAAAGATGGAAATAGAACAAACTCAATTACGAATGTAGTTTATATAGAAGTTTTTCAAAATTTACAGTGGAAACATTGTAACTCTATTAATTACAATATCATTTTATTATTTTCCTATCATTTCATTATACACATGTTTGACGTATAATTAAAAAAAATTAGAAAGTATTGAAGTCGCAATTATATGTTTCAACATGATGTCGTGCATCGCACAGGTGAAACACTAGTTCTGATAAAAGTGGAAAAATTCATCTTTCTAGTTGATTTCATTGTACTTGACATGGAGGAGAACCACAATATACCACTAATTTTGAGGAGACCATTCTTTAGGATTGAGGGTCCAATCATCGATGTAGGAAATGGTAAGCTCAAACTAAAATTTAATGATGAATTAATCACCTTCGATGTCTACAAGGCAATAAAATTTCATACTCCATCGGATTCTTGTTTCATGGTTGATATAGTAGATTAGGCGGTATGGGAAGTATTCAACTTGGAAAATTCATCTAATCCTTTGGAAGCAAGCATCATGCACTCAAATCCACTTTACAGATGCAGACCATACTTTGAAGAATTGGGAACATGACCTACAAAATCGATACCATCTGTCCAACAACCTCAGAAAATATCAAACAACTACCATCTCATCTTCAATATGAGTATCTTGAGAGTCCCCTACATTACTTGTCATTGTGGCCAGCTCTGTTATAGAGGTAGAGGAAGAAAAATTATTCCAAGTGCTAAGAGATCATAAAAAATCCATTGGATAGACTATTTGCAGACTTAAAAAGTATTAGTCCCTCATGTTGTATGCACAAAATATTAACGGTGGACAATTTCAAGCCAACAGTTGATAGATAAAGAAGATTGAATCCTAACATGAATGAGGTAGTTAGAGTAGAGGCACTGAAACTTTTTGATGTAGGTATTATTATCATATATCAGAAAGTGATTGGGAGTCCAATACATGTTGTGCGTATCACAATAGTTAAGACTGAATTGATTCTAACAAGAATATTCACGGGACGAAGAGTTTGCATTGATTATCATAAACTCAACTTAGCAACAAGAAAGGTCATTTTCTCCTTCCTTTTATTGATCAGATGTTGGAAAGGTTAGTCAGACACGAACATTACTATTCTCTAGATGGATACTCAGGGTATAATCAAATTCCTATCGTACTGGAGAAATTACACGCTCATGTCGCTTTTCAGCGTTGTATGATGGCCATCTTTTTTGACATGGTGGAGAAATTCATTGAGGTGTTTATAGAAGATTTTTCAGTTTTGGATCATCTTTTGATGAATACTTGGAGCACATGCACTTGGTTTTGCAAAGATGCAAAGAAAAAATTTGGTGCTCAATATGGAAAAATGTCACTTCATGGTTCATGAAGGTATTATTCTGGTTCATCAAATTTCAGAAAAAGGCATGGAAGTAGACAAGGAAATCCCCTATTATTGAAAAATTACCACCTCCAATTTCAGTGAAGGGTGTTCGAGGTTTTCTTGGTCATGCAATATTTTACAAACACTTCATCAAAGGCTTCTCCAAAATCACAAAACCTTTTGTGTAACTTGCTAATGAAGGATGTACTTTTTGTTTTCTCCAAGGAGTGTTTGGTGGCTTTTGAGACTTTAAAGGAGAAATTAATTTTAGCACCTGTGATTATTACACTAGATTGGGACTTACCATTTGAATTAATGTGTGACGCAAGTGATTATGCGGTAGGAGTAGCTCTGGGCAGCGAAGAGGTAAATTGTTTCAGTGATTCATTATTCAAGTTGAACCCTTACTGATGGACAACTTAACTATGCCACTACTGAGAATGAGCTTTGTGCAGTTTTCTATACCTTTGATAAATTTCGTTCATATCTTGTGGGATCAAAGGTAACAGTCTACACAGATCTTACAACGCTAAAATATTTGTGTAGTAAAAAGGATGCAAAGTCGAGGTTGATCAGTTGGATACTACTTTTGCAAGAGTTTGACTTAGTTATCAAGGATAAAAAGGGGTGTGAAAATATTGTACCAGATTATCTATCTCAACTTGAACAAGAAAAGAAAATAGATCTAGCAGATATCAATGAGGCTTTTCTAGATGAGCAATAGAGGATGCAGCATGGTATGCCGACATGGTGAATTACTTGGCAAAATATGTCATTCCACCTGAATATTCAAGGCATTAAAAGGAGAAATTCTTTTCTTAAAATATTATTTTCAGATGATCACATTCTCTACAAACGAGTCCCATATTAGAATATTAGGAGATGTGTTCCAGGAGATGAAGCACGTAAAATATTAGAGCAATGTCATTCAACTGCATATGGTGGTTGTAACACCCCAAAAAATTTAAGAATATGATTATTTAATGATTTTATCCATGATGTCTTTTAACAATTTTGAAAAGTTGAAGAAAAATTTAAACAATATAATTATTTAAAATATATATATATACACACACACTACGTCATCGAGAGTTAGGAGATTTTTTTGGAACGTGCACTTGATTTTTTTGTTCAAGAAAAATGTTTCTTTTGCGTTAACGAGGTAAGATACATTATGTGCAAGTCGTTAAATTCTAAATTCTTTACAATTTCTATATATTGTTACTTTTAATGCCTTAATGCCCTCGGGTCGATTCTATGTTAAATCCTTCGGGATCGATGTGGGGATTTGTAAGTAATTCTTTGAGCTAGTTATTATCGTGGTTAGCTGATCTGAATGAGGAAAATATTTGATATGAATGTACTTTATATTTATGTTGTGTTGAATTTGAATTTGCACGTATCTTACTAGGTATTTTAAATACTCGCTAAAATTTTACAGGCTAGTTCGGGTCGATTGGATTGTGGTTGAATGGTGATGTGGACTGGGAAGTGAATTTAAATAAATTAAAGTATTGAGTTTTCAATTCCAGTTTTAATTATTGTTCAACACATGTTTATGTTATTAAGTTAAGTTATTATGGATTTCATTGGAAAAACTTTCAATTTCATGTTTGGCAAGTTTATGAATACCATTTATTTTTAAAATTAAAGGAGTATTTTGTTTTTACACTTCCGCATTTATTTAAAGAAAAATGAATTATTTTTATTAACACTCTAGTTTAATTACAAAATATCAGGGGCATACAATGGTCATTTTAGAGCTTCAAAGGCTACTGTAAAGATCCTATAGTCATGTTTCTATTTGTCTTCTCTGTTCAATGATGCATACATATTTGTGAAGAAGTTTGATGATAGATGTTAGTGTACTGGTAACATCTCCAAACGCAATGAAATGCCTTCCAACAATGTTCTGGAAGTGGAAATTTTTTGTGTGGAGAATGAGTTTCATGAGTCTATTCATCCTCTCTCATTCCAATCAGTACAACCTGGTAGCAATTAACTATATGTCTAAATGGGTCGAAGTAGATGCATTTCCTATAAATGATGGCCAAGTGGTAATAGATTTCCTAAAAAAAAAATTATTTTCACAAGGTGTAGCACTCCAAGGGCCATAATTAGTGATGGGGAAAGCACTTTCGTAACAGGTAATTTGTATAGTTATTGGAAAAATACTGAGTAAAACACATGATTGCCACTCCATATCATCCTCAAAATAGTGGGCAAATGGGAATTTCAAACAAAGAGCTTAAAAGAATCTTAGAGGTGACAGTGAGTTCAACAAAGAAGGATTGGTCCAAGAAGATTGATGATGCTTTATGACATATCGAACAACATTTAAAATGCCTATAGTAATGTATTTGTATCACCTTGTGTTTGGGAAAGCATGTCATCTACCTGTAGAACTAGAGCACAAGGCTATTTGGGCTCTAAAGAAGTTGATTTTTGATTTACAGGCAGCAGGGGAAAAGAGGCTACTACTACTCAATGAGATGGATAAATTTAGGTTGGATGCATATGAGGGCTCAAAATTATATAAAGAGCTCCCCAAAAAGTGGAATGAGATACACATTCAAAGGAAAAAGTTTGAGGTTTGCTAACAAGTCCTATTTTCTATAATTCTTGCCTAAAACAATTTCTTGGCAAATTGAGGGTCACGATGGTTGGGTCCATAATTGGTAACCAAGGTTTATCCATCCAAAGCATTTGAGATCACCGATGAGGATAAAGGTACATTCAAAGTGAATGACCAGTGTTTGAAACCTTATTGGGTGGTGAATTCTTGAAAGAAAAGTCCACAACTGCACTTACAACACCGAAGTGATCGCACCAAAAAGTTAAGCTTAAAACTATAAATGAAGTGCTTATTGGGAGGCAACTAAAATATCTTCCCTTTTATTTATTATGCTTTATTACCGCTTTGCACGTAGTTCTAGGTTTTTTTTTTTTTTGCAGTTTTGAGTTTTAGTAGTTAGTTCATCATGATCACTATCACACACTTGAGCCTAGAGCATGAAAACGTGTTTCGAGATATTTGTCGAGCATGCATCACTAAACTCATCAAGCTTGAAAATAGAATAAAAACAAATTGGATTAAAAAACTTTGTCCTGCTGAATTTCCATGCGAGCGCGCCAAAGCCCATCACTTGATCACGTGATCATTAATGGTTCCGGTAGTATCTACATATTTTAACCAAACAATCACACCTAGTTTAACCATGTGATCACATTGCAATACTTAGGGCGGGATTTCTGACTTTAAACAGAGATTGTAGTTATTAAAATTCATTCTAAAACACGGACTCTCGCCCAAATCACCACTCAAATTCGATTTTTGCCCAAAATCCACAACTTCACGTTGCATTGAGTAAGAACCACTCTGACGCACAATTTTATGTATAAATTTTCTTTTTATATTGAAATAACACATAAAGTATGCAGCGAAGTTAAAACTTCGTGTAATGCAAACTACTTTGTAAATCTACTATTGCTTCATGTACCGATACATGTACTTATGTTTTTTTACTTGAATCTAATTTTCATCTGTAATGATGTGTTAGGATTAAAAATTTTAACATATAATTTAATGAAGAAATATTAATTTCTTTGATAAAGCCTAAAGATAAGTAGTATAAAAATATACGAAGTCTTGCTTTAATAAGTAATAAACAATAATTTGAGACATTGGTGGTTTGAAATAGAATTCTAGTAAGTCACTTTTATACTGCATGTATCGATACATGTAAGGAACTACTCAACTTTTGTTTTCTTGTAATTGACGTCAAAGTTCACTAAATCTATATAACAATATTTTAAAAACAATTATCGATACATGTGATAGAAAAGCCCATATAACATCTAGATTTTATGAAAGATAAACATCACGTACATATTCTACAACAAATGTATCATATTTTGGGATTGAAAACTAAAAAAATTATCCCATAATCATGTGATGTCATTTCTAAAAAATACTAGATATTTGTAAAACTATAAGTATTGGTATGTAATTACTCCAAAGTTTCTACGTCGTAATATTCAGTCTTTACTTTGGTATATTCATAACGATACAACATCAAGTACTCGTTCTGGTGACTCCAAATCTGATTTCCTCCACACACACACACACACACACACATATATATATATATATATATGTTGATCCATCTTCCAACAATTTTCATCGAGTCGAGTTGGCTTTAAATTGACACTCCAACATCTACAATTATGTGAAGCTATTTGATGCAAGGAAGTAGATGACAGTTATGTAGGGGAGTGGGCAATGGTTAAGTAAAGTGATGAGCAACGGATATCACAAGTAAGTTACGAAGCAATGACAACGAATTAAGCGTTCAAAGTAGTAGGCAATTTTATGTCAATTTGTATATATAGTAGAAAGTTAAACGTTTAGAAGGGACCAACAAATTAAATCTCTCAAAACAGAGATTTAATTTTCTTATCTTAGATTTTAGAACTATTCTAGTTTAATTTGTGCGCTTGTGCCCATTGGATGCATCCTGTTAAGTAAGATTTCTTTAGTACAAACACCTTTTTTGGGATTTTGTCGCAAGATATTTGTCCCTTACACTTTCGTCTGATCCTCTTTAATTGCTAACACGTGTGAAACAACACCCGTTCGAAACAAAAATAAAAGAGAGAAAATTATATTGTTAAATAATTTTGGTAACATTGTGTGATTTATAAACTGGTTTATTTATGATTTTGAGGTAAAAATTAGTGATTAATAAGTAGTTTGAGAAATTGTGTAGTTTATAAATTAATTTATAAGGTAGTTTATTTTGTTTACTAAACACTTACTTAATGGATCTCAAACAAAGGGTTTATCGTAAGAATATTTGATTAAAAATGAGTTTGAGAAAAAAATATATATATTATTTTAATGGTTGTTAAACAGGGACTTTAATATCGTCTTGTACTGCGATCCACTTTATCAACGCTTTATTCGTCTTCATATGATTGTCTCGTAGGTCTATAATGGAAACCCTAGAAAGTCTTACAACAATGAGACATAAAGCACATATTTTTAAAATTAGGCATTAGAATCAGAGTGAAATTGACAATACATCTTTTCTTTTTCAATATATATGGATTGTTTTGTATTGGGTTGGATTTTTTTTGTGGACTATATGGAACGACACAGTTTCTGATTCCAAACTCAGAATTTGATGTTTGCAATCTTACAAGAGAGCCCCGTAAAGTCCGCTTACACCTTTTACATTTACGTTTACAACTATACGTATTAAAATGAATAATACTAATAATAATAATAATAATAATAATAAGATTTTCGTGAGGTTGATTGGAGACTACTTTTCTCCATTTCGAAATCCCTTACTAAGAAATTCATTGATGTCAAAATTTAATTGAGTTGACACTATTGTTCAAGCTTTTAGTCGAATTTAAACTTGCTTAAGGGTAAACCTCAAATTTTGGTTTATAAACATATTTATAAATTACACAATTTTTCAAATCACTTTTTAATCATACATATTTTCTCTCTCCAATTCTCAACTACTATTTTTTACCTCAAAACAGTAAATAAACCAATTTATAAATTAAACAGTGTTACCAGACGGAGCGACCAGACTTTAAATGGCATATACTTGAGTTACAAACCCCCGATTAGACTTGATAAGAAGTGGAAGTGTCGGCATATCAACACATTATTTTAATTTACAGTCTGTTCGGATCCGATCATACGAGATTATAAATCAGTTTTTTTTTTTTTTTTTTTTTGGGATCTCAGGGTAGATTGGTGATTAAAAACTAGAGAGAGAAAATATATATAATTAAAAAATAATTTTAAAAATTGTGCCGATTATAAACTAATTTAACCTCACTTTACGGAATAGAGCTGGCTAAATAGCACTAAGAAACCCGGACATTGCTTTACGCTAATAATCTTGTCAAGTAAATTTAATTTAAAATAAAAATTATCTTCTTCACATGTAATATTTACCCACTACAAACTCGATAAAATAGTTTAAAAAGTATTAATAATTAAACAAATAATACAATTACAAAAGTCAATGGCAGTTATTATATATATAGAAACACATGCACAACATTGAGACACTATTTCGTTCTGGTTAAAATCTGAATTTAATTTCAAGTCAAAGTGAATAATTATTTTTAAAAACATATTAATCAATTTTTATCAAAATCTACAAAAAATCTAATTTTAATATATACCAAACATGGCCTAAATATATAGACGTGTAATGAAGAAACAAGAGATAAAAGATAAGCAGAAAAAGACTTAGAAAAAGAAACAAATGAAAGTCTAACTGCTATTTTAGAAGAATGCTCAAAACTGTGGAATCAAAAACTAAACTTGTTTGATTTGTTAAAATGTTATTAGAAATTAACGTCTGTACTTTTCTATGTTGTTGTTTTTCATATGCTCAATCAAAGAGTATTCAATTTAATATTGTCACATGAAAGCTTCCTCATTTAGTCATGTTTGTCCCCATCCAATATAAACGAAACACATTTTTCTCTCTATTCAACTGCATATTTCAAAAAAAAGAAATATTATACATAAACTCATAAAAGATTCTATACTTTTTAACCTATAAAATCACTATCCAAAATTTTATTTTTTCAAATAAAATCTTTAAAATCAACATGAAAACAAACCAAACCATTTTTTAAGTGTTTGGTATGTTGTTTATAATACATATAGTCACATATATCAGCAAACTATATATTTCTTCTTACTACTTTTTAATTACATATTTTATATCGAAAACATCACATTCTACAAAACTTTTGACAAACGGACACTAAGTCATCTCAAATTATTGATACATGATAATATATAATTATCTTGAATATGAGTTCAGATATGTTGTCCCTCTCATGCACCATTACAATTTTTAAGGTGTAAAACATTCACTAAATATCATTATAATTTTTGTGATTCCATCTCAAAAAAAATAAAATAAAATAAAATAAATTGACACCTTAAAATTACATTTGAGATATCAAACAGTTTAGTGAAGATAAAATAAAGAGGACAATGTTACGAGAGAATATTGTGCACACACACTAGACTCATAACATGTTCTCTGAGCTACAATGAATTTTTTCTAAAGTAGTTTAGAACCCTTAAAAACGTTTATACTAGTAAGGGTATGTTGACAATTATCTGGACATAATTATTCGGGGACTATGCTAAATTTACGGGCATAAATGGTCCATTTCTATCACTTTTTGACATTTTCAAATTAGATCGTTTAAATGGGTTTGAAAAAAAAATCCAAATTCAAATCAAACCAGTGACTTGGGAGAAATTCAACATAGTTTAGGTATTATATCGCAATTTTGCCATATATTTTTTCTTCATATTTACTTTAATGTCACTAATTTATTGAATATAAAATATATATCTACTTTACAAAATATCAAATTTATATATTAAGTTGTTCAATTAGTATCAAGATTCAACTAGAATCTCTTATAAGACAGTTCTTCAGTTCGAATCTTGAAAACGTAATAAAAATTCTTGAAAGGTAATGATAAATATATTTTATGCACTTATTCTGGCTCCAAAACTAAAGTTTCTGTTTTGTTGTTTTGTCAATTTTCTACTTAATTTAGTGTAATTTCTCTTTATTTCAGCTTTGGGACCCATTTAGAAATAAATTAAAAGAAATGAACAAAAATAGTTGAAAATGAAAGAATCCAAAGTTTGGAGACCAAGTTGAAATATTCATTAGTTGATTCGAGCCACAAGATAATGATTGAAGATGATATGAAATCAATTGAAGAATATTGGATGTTAAATAATTAAAACTGTACTTGAAAAAGGACTTAGAGCGAAAACGAAAACGAAATCGAAATCGTACAAGTTATGTTTCAAATTTTTAGTCAGACACCCTTTTTCGTACATGAAAATTCAAATTGGAAAAAACATATTTTATAAATAATTGTAGCTCTTTGAGTTATCATTCCAATCAACTTTGAATCGCGCCAATTAGATATCAAACAAGAAAGATTCGATAACATTACTAATGGCTGGGCATAGATTTGACCATGGATGAAACGAATGCAACCTTCCTTATTTGATTGGAGCTCTTTTGCAACACAGTTTGGACGTGATTCTTTACATAATTTCACCATATATAATAGACTACATGGAAAGCAATACGGGAAGCAATTCTACATAGGAGGGGGATCCAATAATTGATTCAAGATGAAGAAAACAAGGCAATTCATATCAAGATTTTGTTTTTCTATCTAATGAACTCCGCATCTTTGAGTTGTTTTCTTTCCATCAACATTTTAGACTAAATTCTAAATTGTGCCAAGGCTTTGATGAAGATTTTGTTATTCTTCTAGGGTTTTAAATTTTTATTGAAGATAATTCTTGATTTTTTTGAGCAATTAATATTAATCTTTCTTAAATATGACCTTAAAAATCACGTGAATATGTTAAGCCGGTAATGTAAACAACGTCACATGAACAAATTTCAAAATCATTTTACTTAAAACAAAACGCATTTCTTCAAAAAGTAACAACATTAATTTTGAAACAATTTCTAGTTAATATAAAAGACATTGACTTTAAAATATTTAGACAATAATAAAATCGTGAGTTGAATAAAATGTGTGACAGTTAAAACACAACGAATCTTATTCAGTGGTATTCCAGAACTCAAAGGTCGTCACCTGGCGCAGCACTATCTGTCTCGTCGTCTGAAAATCCGCACCAATTTCTATTTTTATGACTACCTGAAAAATTATAATTCGTAGGATAAGCACAAGCATGCCTAATGAGCAAAATGTGGCACACATTTTTTGTTGTACATTGAAATATATTAGTCAATACCACATACTCAAGACCAATGCAAATATATGTATGGTTTACAATATGCTAATCAAAGTAATACAACTTGATATATGGGCAGAATAATTCTATGTCCAAAACAATTGATAGATCAAGATTGTGAGATATTGTAGGCACCTTATCACATGTTGCTCAAATAATAGATATGTACCATAATAGCCAATTATAATTGAAGAACATGATTCATTATATCTAAGTATCATGCGGATTAATTTCAACAAGAGATAATATAACTATTTTATATAAAGATAATGCAGTTTGTATTGTACAACTTAATGGAGACTTCATCAAAGGAGACAAAACAAAACATATTTCTCCAAAATAACTCTATACACATTAGTCTTAGAAGACTGGTGATATCGGTGTTCAAAAAATTCGCTCAAGTGAAATGTAACTAATTTATTCACAAAAGCATTTCCAGTATATACATTCAAGATTTGTTCACGATATTGAGATGCATCGACTAAATGATTTACGGTAATCAACATCAAGGAGAGTAGCTCTACTATTTTTCCTTATTCTAAGTTTTGTCACGTAGAATTTTCCTAGCAATATTTTAATGAAGTAGCAATTTTTATTTTAATGCTCCAAAATAACTTTTACACTTTTTCAATTGAAAAAGTGTAAAAGTTATTTTGGAACATTAAAATAGAAATTGCTACTATATTATTTATATTCCTATTAAGTGAACATGTTGGATTTTTTCACTTTATTTTTTATTAATCTTTATTAATAACTCTGTTACTGTATTTTTTGTTTAGATGTTTAATTTATGTGTTCCTTGGGTTATTCTAACATCTATAGCTTTTTCAATTTTATGATATTAACTTCTCATTTTGCTATTTTCAAATCTAAGGATAGTTTTTGTATTTTCTTAAACTTATTATTATCAAAGGTTATTTTTAATTCATAACCATCTATTCCTTTATATTCTTGTATGTCTATATTATTATTTTCTATTTCTTTATTCAGATTCAGATTCTTCTGAATTTGTGTTTCACTTATATAGACTTATTGATCATAATATTGCTCAATATCGGATATTTCACTTAATTTATTTTCTATTTCTAAATATTCTTTTTGTAATATTTTTTCTTTTTTCTTATTACAATCAGGGTTTATATAACATGTTACTCCACAATTTCGACATTTACACTGATTTTTATTTTTTTTATAAGGTTTGTTTTTATATTGTGTGTTTGGATTATATTTCCTTTTGTAATATCTTTTTCTAGATTTTATATATTTTTTTCTAAAATTTTTAAATTTTGTGAACTTTCTAAATTTATATTTTCTTGTAGTACTTTCTCTTTCACGATGACATTCCCATTGTATAAATTTTTCCATGTTTTCACAATATATTCTAGTTAATTTTCCTGATTTTTAAATAATTTTCGTTGTTGGCATATATATATGCAAGGCTTTCAAATAGGAATTTTTCTTCTTAATCCTAAAGTTTTAGGTGTTCTACGGTTATCTCTAATAAATTTTTTAAATTCTATTTAAAAATATATTCCCATGAACCTGGTAATTTATTATACTCCCTCCGTCCCATGAAGAATGACTTATTTTCCTTTTTCATCCATCCCAATTTATAGTCAACTTACCTTATTTAATTTTTTTATTTCTTAATATGCCCCTATTTAATGTGTTTTGATTAAATAGATTAATGAATTATTAATATTAATGTTAGGGTGTATTTGGAAAGTGTAAGTAAAATTTACTTTTCCAATACAATTTCTTAATCTATGTGAAAAATAGAGTAAGTCTATCTTCATGGGATGGAGGGAGTCATACATATCTTTATATACTTCTTGATTTTCATTAGTATAAAATTGAACATAATAATAATCTTTAAATTGATAAGTGTATTTGTAACGCCCTGAGTTCTAAACACTTGGAACATTACGTCATCATTTCAAACGAATTTTCAAAATAATAATTGAGTGAAAAATAACTAAAATTAATCACATTATTTTATAAAAATAAAAAATTTCAAATTTTAAATAAATATTGAGCAGAAGTGATTAAAAATTCAATTTTATTTAAAAACTCAATGGATATAATAATTCAAGCGTTCAAAAACAACATAGAGAATAATAAGGAATTCGAAATCTCAAAATTAAATGTATTTAATTTATTATATCAAAACATATTTAATAATTATTCAATAGCTACCATCACACGCTTTGTCGCCAACTTCGTAATCTGAAAAATTTGTAAGTTTAAAGAAAGGGTGAGCATTTCATAGAAATACTAGGTAGGCTTAGCGCAAGACTAAATAAACTATATCATAAATAACAAATATAATCATGCAATTTAAGTTGTAAGTTCTCATGCATTAAGAAAGTAAAGTCTCATGCGTATTCGCAAGTAATCTCACGCTAGAAAGCAAGTAGTCTTATGCCCGAAGACAAGTAATCTCATAAATCACATAATCACATGTAGAAATTTATAATACAAATTTACTTAATATTGCACAATTGAAAGAAAAGGTTTTTGGAATATGAACCTACCTTGAAAGTATTCTCGAGTTTGTTGAGTAAAAATGATTCTAGCACTTGAAAATATAGTGCCTCGTCTAGCCTTAAAATAAATAAATTTAAATTAGTATTTTGAAAATTTTAAGTTTTTAAAACGAAAGAGTTTTTAAAAAGAAGAATAAAAGTTTAGGGTTTAAATTGAAAATCAAACATTATTGGGATTGGAAAATAGTTGGGACCGAAATAAATGATCTTGAAAGCTATTGGGCAGAATCATATGTTTTAAATATCTTTAGGGGTTGACTATTAAATCTAGTGAAATCTGGGGTTGAAAATAAGACATTTTAAACATGTAGAGACTAAATTAAATGATTTTAAAAATAGGGGGACTGAATTAAATAACTCTGGAACACAGGGGCTAAAAATAATATGTTTTAAAATCTATTCTTTCAGTGTTTTCCAATGTATCGTCTTTATTATATAAAATAGAATAATATTATTGAATCTACCAAAGTTAATAAGGCTTTTTAGTATCTATTTTACAATCTGAATCTAATTTTGTTCCTCCATGATTAATAGGTTTATCATAATTATCATTTGGTTCAAGTCTATCTCTATATTTATTTCCTTTATGTGGTTTTGTCTCTGATAGTATCATAATATTGTCTGTATGGTTTATTGTATAGAAGTGTATAACTTTCATTTGGATCTGTTAATTCTTATATAGAAGTTTCTATTGGAGCTGAATTAGGTGCTCCTCCAGTATATTTCCTAAAACTTGATAATCATTTAAATTATTTAAGTTTAATTGATCAAAATTTTCTATAAACAAATCTAAGAGCCCGTTTGGTAATGGAAAAAATTTCACCTTAACTTTTCAAAATCAATCTCAATCATTCATTCTTAATCAAGCTCATAATTTTTGACTTTTCAAACTATTTTCAGCCACATATCAAAAAAAAAATCACAAAAATCAAAAAATTTCACATTACCAAACAAGCTCTAATTCTTAATTTATTTTTATTACTTTTTTCTTCTTCAACATTTAGTTTTCCTATTGCTTTTTTTTAAAAAAAATTTCTAATTCTATTTATTCTTCTAATATCTTAGGTAATTTATTTTTTTCTAAATTCATCATCCATACTTCCCGCTTCTATCAGAATTTTTTCTTGTTCAATATGTTTCTTTTCTATTTTAGACATTTCTTTTTCTATAAGTTTTTTGTTTATTTTTATTATTTTCTTTTAGTTTTCTAATTTCAAGTTTTAATATATTTATGTCATTTCTATCTTCTTTTAATTCAGTTTTTACTTTTTGAACATCATTTATTAATGTTTTTATTAATATTTTAGATCTTCAATATATTCACTTATTGACATTTAAACTCTTGATTTAGTACTTTTAATTTTTTGCACCTTAAATAGTCTGTCATACATATCATTTATCTTTATTTCTAATTTTTTTACTCTTTCTTCTATTGATATGATTCTTTTTTTTTTGTTCCCAATTTTATCTTGATTAAGTATTTCTTCTGATTATCTTTGAAATTCTTTTAGAATCTCTTCATCTATGTTTTTTACATCTCTTTCAATTCTTTAAATTGTATTGTTAATTTATTTTAAATATCTTGTAATTTTTCTTTAATTTTGTTATCTTGTATGTTTAACTGTTGTAATTCTTCAATGACTATTTTATCTTATGGATTTATATTTTTATAAATCTACCATAAGAAAGTACTTATCCAATTTAATTGAATAATAATAAAAAATTCATCAAATTCTCCCCATGAACTTAATGAATGAAATATAATTGTATTGACTCCTCTTATCTGGTAAATCCATTATTATTTTCTATTTTCCTTTGTTGCTTCTGTATAATAATAGACTTTGTATATATTATCTTCATTTGTTTCTTTTTCTTCTTTAGATGTTCTATTAAATATATTATTCGTTTTCATTTTAATATAAACAATCCAATATTATCTTCTTCATTTTTATGTAATTATTTAAGTCTTTAATAGTTATTTTTCTAAATGTTTTATTATATTTTCATAATATATTTCTTTTTAACATTAATCTTTTTCCTTTTATTTCATGTATAGATTGTTTGTCTTCTATAGACTGTTGTGATTGTAACCATAAGTCTAATATTTGTCTTATTAAATCTTCTCTGATTTCTAAGTTTTTATCTAATTGTATTTTAATGTCTTCTAGTAAATATCTACTTAAAGACCAATATCCATAATAATTCATAAGTAGGTGTAATAATTCTTCCAATATTCAATATCCAATAAATCCATAATTTTTTCACACGCACACATTCATCAAATATTTTTTGTTTTATTTCTATAGGTGACCCTTTTAATATTTTTCATAATTTTAACTTTATGTTATCTTTTACTCCTATATTGGTGACCGTAATTAGAGGTGTCAAGACGGACGGGCCGACCAGACCCGTGAAAATCGGCCCGGATTGACCCGGGACCGCGGGCCAACTCGTGATCCGTACGGGCGGTTCACGGGTCAAGAAGTTGTAAACCGCGGGTTTTACGGGTCAAACCTTCGCGGGCCGTGGTTAACCCGCTAGCCCGTAAAAAAAATAAAAATAAACTGTTTTTATTAAATATGGTAATATTGAAAATCTCTCTTTTTCTAAAAACTCTAATACAACTTTTAAAGTAAAATCTTATTTTTTTCTCCCTAATAGCTAAAAAAGTAATGTTTTTTATAATAATAATTAGAAATACATTTATCATTTAATTGTTATTTGTTTATATTTTATTTAACTTTGCAAATTTAGAAGTAATTCATATAAAATAAACTATAATTTTAAATTCTATGTAAATATTTTATGGTATAAATATGAATTTTTCATTTTAATCATTTTGTATTTAGAAACTTGACAAAAAATTTACTATAAATATGAAAAAATCTATATTTTTATTCACACGGGCCAAATCATAACAAACCGCGACCCGCAAGGGCTAGCGGGCCGACCTGGGTTGTAGTTCAAAATTTACGGGCTGACCCGTAACCCACAGCAGGCGGGTTTTTTTTCAAATGGGCATTTACCGGACTTTTTATTGGAGGGCCGACCCGACCCGGACCACCCGGATTGACACCTCTAACCGTAATGGATAATTCTCTCTTTAACTATGTATTCTTTTCGTAGTGTACTTATTATTTATCATATACATTTTTTACTATGGGATTTTTCTTTTGATAGAGTTCATGCAATTTTTATAATTTTTATGATTCTTTCAATTGTCATTTATCTAGATTTATGATTGCGAATTGTGATACCAATTTAGGAGGGGATGCTACTATGAACGAACAAAAATCAAATAAAATCTTAAATAAAAAATTATATCTTACATATTCTTTGTATATTTTAAATATTCTTTTTCTATGTTTACCAATTAATCTATTACTAAATAATCTTACATAAAATCTAATTTTTAAAGTATATCTTAATTTCTTTTAGGAAATTTATTTGATAAAGGCTTTTCTCCCCTCTCTTAAAAGTGGGGAAAGGTCAAGTACTATTCAATTTTTGTCCCCTTCATTTTCATACATGAACTGGTTTTACACTGTTCAAGAACTGGTTATTAAAAGAGGGGATAGGCCAAGTACTATTCAATTTTTGTCCCCTTCATTTTCACGCTTGAACTGGTTTTACACTGTTCAAGAACTGGTTTAGAAAATATCGTTTTTAATCCCACACATTTTTATCATTACACGCGTATTTCTCACATTATCAATCTTTCCTTCAGTCGGTCTTCGTTTAACCATATATTGTCTTCACCAAGGAACTCCTTTCAAATTCCGTTTCACTTGTCTTCATCGATCGTTTAACCACCATTGTCTTCACCAAGGAACCCTCGGTGTTCAAAATCTGAAACCGATCGACATTTTCTTCATCTAAACCCATCACCACATTGTTCTGTCATTCTTCATTTTCCGTATACTAACCGCATCTCTTACATATTCTGATTCTTTATCACACCGATTCGAATAGCTTTATCTTTTGTTCTTCAACTGGTGAACTACCCGCGAGAGCAGTTCTTCTACTGGTGAGCTACCGGCGGGCGCAAATCGTCATTTTCTTCTACCTCTTTGTGCCTTCTTGTATTTATTATTATATTTAGATGAGAAATCTAAACATTACACTTTTTCTGTGAGCAGAATTCCTACTTGCTCAGACCCAGACTCAATCCCTAGCGGCAGCGACACCAGACAGAACCCATCCGCGATCGAAAAGAAAAGTAACTGATTTTTATTATTATTTTTTTTCAATTCTGGAACAATGGAATGATAATAGGATTAGCTAGATAATTGTTCACATCATTGTTTGTTTGTACTGTGGAATTTGGCTACAATTGAGGTCTTTAATTTAACAAGCTCTCAAGAACAATATCATGCACTATAAATGTTTGATAAATTGTATAGGCTCGATTTTTTTTTTTTTTTTGTCCCAGTTAGGTTAACTTCGAATTAAGCATCCCATTTAAGCTATCTAAATACATAAATGTATTCGGCAAGGAGTCAAGGAGCGTGTTAATATTTTGATAATCTTATGCTCAACTTATGCACAAATAGAAGTCTGTAATACTACTTCGCAAGCAATTTAATGCTTCTGTCTGAGACCAATGGCATGAGCACCGTTGGAGACTAAAGCAATCCAAAAAAATTTAATATAATTGATTTCCCATTATACCGTAAACAGCTATGCCACTTAATATAATTGATCATATCATAAAATAGAAAGGTACACAACAAATGGAAAATGACCAACCTGGACAAAATTGTCTACTTTTAGTTCTCTATGATCAGTAATTTTTAGTTCATTAATCTATTTACTAGACTTCTGAAGCATCGGAGCATTTTTTATAAGGAAAAATATTCCACATACTCCATACAAAGACAAGATTTAGAAGTTGTACAACAAAGTGTAGATGCTCTCTTAAACAGATACAAATTTGCTCTGTTTAGTGTCAAAGTGGTAGAAGATCAATGATATTTTCTATGATTTAATCTATGTATGAACTTTCTCACATATCATGCTTTTGTCTTTTAGAAAGTCTCGAATTAAAATTATTGAAAATGTTAAATTTCGAATTTACTGTATATGGATAATATATAGGCTACACTAGGCTTCCACTTTTTCACTTAAGCTGCTCATATCAGTTTAGATCAAATATATATTTTCAAGACACCTATATCGCCGCAGTCAAGTTCTCAGCAATTGGAAATACCTATCCCGCTACCGTCGGCAATTCCAACTCCGGATCAGACCCTTGAGAATTCCAGGTATGCTATTTTTTTTATTTTTTCGAATTTTGTTCTTAATGTTTTCTTCTAGGGATATTTTTGGAATTTCATTTCTTTTTCAGTTTGGTAGGGGAATTGGGATAATTGTTGATTTTCTCCATTTTTTTTTACACATGTTCAGTTTCGAAGAGAAGAAGGGATCTTCGGTAAGGCTTTCGAGTTTATTATGCAAGATCATGTTTAGATTTTAACTCATCTTTTTACTTCTAGGTGCTTCACATAAAGAGAAATTTCCTTTCCAAGCTTTGATCGCACGACCATATTTTCATAATACATATTTGTGGTTATTTTCAGAGGGAAAGTTGACACATTTTCGTTGCAGAAACCATCAACACCACAAACCATTATCGTAACGTCTCCGTTAAAGGTACTATGCTTTTAATGATTTTGTAACTGAAAGTTTTATTTGTAGATAATGCATTTCTAAAATACTTCTTAAAATCAAGGATGAAATTTTAAATGTCATCATACGTTACCTTTCTGTAATTAGGCCAATCCTAGATGATACTTATTCAAATAATGCAATATGGGCATAATTTGCTACCTTATTACCATTTTAGTTCTCAATCTGTGATTTCGAATTTTTAGAAAGCAAACTGCAAATGCCATTTTCTTGGGGATTACCAAAGAAATTACCAAGTTTCTTCATCTAAAAATGTCTAAAGAAGATGTGAGTAGCTTGTTATATGGATTTAAGTTGCACTTTTCATGTAGTGTAGATTCTATTGCTGGAGTTATAGAACAAGAAATCACTGAAAAGCAGCGGAAGGAGATGAATGGAGGTTTAGTCGATCAAATGTTTTTTCTCTTAGTTTGAATTTGTGTGCATCCATTAAGTTACAGGGTAGCTACTGATGGATGTGACTCTGTGGCTGCACCCCCGATGCTAGCTCCTAGAGTTGATATAATTCCTCTTACTGCTTCAACTGGCTGGGAATAAATGAAAAAGCTGTTCAAGAGCTTGTTCCCTAAACTATTTCCATTTTATGTTGTTCTTCTCCCTTAATGAGCTTGGACTTCTGTTAGCTAGAAAACACCCCTTGTGGTTTGGTATTATTTGAAAAATTCAATACATGATTCGTTGAATTCTTTGGCTTTTGTGTTTCAAATATTTCCATGTGCTCTTATTATATGGCAATTTAGCTACCTTGGAATCTTGGGAACAATCTTAATTATTAGAAACCCAGTGTTTCCCCTCTCTTCCCTAATATAAAACTTGTGTTTCCAAGGGAAAATATATATTTCTTTATACCCATTAGTCAAACAAATGTTGTTTCCTTTTCATTTTCCATTAACAGACGATCATTGGAAAATATAATTTCTCTGTTTACTATGATATTCTGCTTATCTATGTATAATTCCTCATACATAGATACTTATACATACATAAGAGTTATATATGTGACATGTCTCTAGTAAAATGAAAATGTTTCTTTATTAAATTATGCTTACCTTACTGTGTGAGACAATGAATTGAGGTGCCATTGAGATTTGTTACAAATGCTTGGAATAAATTGGATGAATCATTTTTATTTAATACTTGTGTTTGGTTTCAAAAAGAATGTAAGTGGTGGAATAAATTAGATAGTTTGGTTTTATTTAATTTTTGTTACCACTAGACATACTTAATACTCTATCTAACAATCATATAACACTTGGTCCAAATCAAGTTATTAGAACATTAAAGTACAGAGAAACCGTTATAGTTGTTTTCCAAAATACTAAAGTTGTCTCTAGATTTCCTCATAATTATTGTTTTTTTTTATAAGACTTTTACTGTGTTAACCTTTTTTATCTAAGGATAAATTCAATTATTTGAGACTTTTATTGTATTCTCGTATCATTATTTGTGGGTTATTGTTCTCAATCAACTCAAGAATTTGTCATGTAATGCCAAATGATTTGTGTTTTACTCTATTGTAGGCCCATGCTGAACTACTTTAAAAGTTCTCCTCCTTTGTTTGAAAGAATTAGATCGGTGAACAAGTTTCCAAGGCATTAACAATCGTATGTTATTATCTCTGTATTTTCCTTTTATTTGTCAACGATAAATTTTTCTTTACAAAAGTCTCTATTTACTTGAAACATATATTAATCCTCTTCACGGCCATGATTTACTTGATGGTTTTTTATTTATCCTCCTACTGATGTTGATTGGGGAGATTATGAAAATCAATTCTTGCTGTAACATGGAAACACAATTCTTTTTTGAAACCGGAATAAATTATAAGTTAATAAACAAAAGCAACATTAATCTTTGTTGGGCATCAACCCTGTTTGCCACTGATATTCTTTTAATTACTTCCTACTTATCAGTGATGACTTAACAATCCATACAAACTTGTAAACTTAGTATTAACGTTGTTAATTCTTCCGTCATCTGCTGAGCTCTTGTTACTAGAATACCTTAAAACTTAAGCGATTTCGGCAGATTGTAAGTCTCAATTTTCCCCCTTTTATTTTTGTTGATTTATAGCTTTATTTTATTTTGACTTCAGTGCCTTCGTGTACAATTTTTCCATTTTGTATACTGGTAATTTGTATGACTATTTTTAAGTTTAAAATATTGAGCTTTTAGTATTAGTTAGAGTAAAGTTGCTAGAAGTAGAAAATGTGGCTCAATTATTCTTCTGTGATTTGTGTTCATTTCGTTGGTATGTTTCTTTATTTTACATAAACAATTTTGGAAGTCCTGTTCACTTTATTATTATGGGTTTACTTTCTATATGGCATGCACTCTTTGTTATTTTTATCTCAGTTTGTATTGTTTACTGTAGACTACTACCTGCTAATCGAATTAATTTATTAAATTTTTAATTTTCTTATTGCTTTATAGCAACTTTTATTTTTGTTTTATATCTATTGCTTTACGTAATTTCCTTATTTTTCCTGTTGTATGGAGATTGAGATGATGGAAGAAGAATTTTCAAAGTTGATGCTTGAGGATGGTATCTCCGGTTCTTTGTAGCTATCAAGAATTTTACGTATTTAATAATTATTTTTAAAATCATGAAAACGGAGTCGCTGCGATCTCATCCATTTTTACGTTAATGTCGCGACGCATTCGTCTAGCCAAGTCGAGAAATATCAATTAGTTCAATTTTAAATTAAATTCCGAATTTCCAAAATTTATTATTTTAATTATTTATTTTAATTATTATTTTCAAAATTTTATTAAATCTCAAGTTTCATAAATCTCATTTTTATCAGTTCAACCCTTCCAACCCAGTTGATTAGCGTACGAATTTCCTCGAACTACGTGCATTACTTGTCAAGATTTCACACCACCAACTCACCTATCACATCAATCCCATACCATATCACACCCTACCTCTACATCACCAAACCTCAACCCATACTCTACAAACTTCATACTCAGCACCATTTCTTTCTTTCACCAACCTCCCCAACTTCAGCTCTCCCTCTCTCTCACGACATTGGAGGCTCAGCCTTCCTTCAACTCCATTTCCAGCATCACTTCCAGCAACCAGCTCAATCAGCCAGGTAAACTCGAAAACTCCAATCACCATTTATCACCACCGCTTCCTCACAACACTGCACAAACCAAACCACCTACAACACCACACTGCCAACCACAAGCCCCCACAGCCCTCAACCCAAATCGCACCCCTCCATCTCCATCCACGCCCAAACCACAACCACAACCGCCACCCACCTTGCCACACGCAGATACCAACCACCCAAAATACACCTATCCAAACCATTCCACCGGCATCATCATCACCACCCAAAACCGTAACACACCTGTAGCACAACTTCCACCATCACCACCGGCACCATCACCACACAAACCTCCACCAACTCATCACCATCACCACCATTTTCGAACCAACCACCTCCACTGCCCTCTCCAATCGCAATCCAAAATCAAAACCCAGAATAAGCCAAGCCCAAATACTTACCTCGACACCGCTGCCTTTTCGCCGGAGAAATCGCGAAGGAAGCTTCGCACAAGCCCGATTTAGCCTCGGGTTTTCGCACCCATCTCGCACAAACCCCAAAACAAAACCCAGCCTACCCCACCTTCTTCGTTGACCGCACCCTGCGCCGACGTTGCGCCGGCGAACCGCCGGTTGGAAGACAACCTCAGCCGCTCCTCTCCCTCCCCGTCTCTACTCTCTGTCTCCGCTCTCTCTCTCTCTATACGGTTCTAGTGAGAGAGGGAGAGATATTATATATATATATTTTAAAAGAGTTTTCAAAAAATTGCACTTTGGTCCCCAGTTTTGCAAATGATTTTAAATCAGTCCCTGTAGTTTTTAAAACTCATATTTCAGTCCTTAAGTTCTTGGATGATCTTATAAGCCTTTCATTTTAAAATTTCTTATCTCAATCCCCCCAATTTAATATTCGTTTTGAACTCCGACCCAACTTTTGAAATTTTACATCTTAGTCCCTCAAGTTTGAAAAATATTCATTTTGGTCCCTCATCTTTCAAATTATTCATTTTAGTCCCCTAACTTTCAAAATATTCATTTTGGTCCCTCATCTTTCAAATCATCAATTTCAGTCCCCAAATTGTAAATTATCATTTTTAAACTATAAATTTCAAAAGACTAATTTAACTTATTTTCTAATTGGCTAGACGAAGCGTACGGAGAATTAAGGAATTGAAGTCGTTTCCCGCTCAACTTTGCACTCGTCAAGTTTAAGGTAGACTCGCCCCTATTAATTGATTTAAATTGTGATTGCATGTGAACGTGTATGTTATGTGACTTATGTGAAAGTCAATTTTATGAAAAGAGACGAGAATGTATTTCTTCGGAAATAATTATGTTGTTATGCTTGTCATAACTTACTTGCTTAAATGCATGAGAAAGAAAGAAGAGAATATCTTGCAAGATAAATGATGATGTTATGCATAACATACGTGTCTTAAGTGCACGAGACGAGACTACCCACACCCAATAATTTTTAAATAGCCTATGATTTTCAAAGAGAAGCCCCGTGCTTAAATGCACAAGAAGAGACTACCCACACCCTATGTTTCTAAAGAGTCTGCATTTATGTGTTCAATTATATTGTAGATTAATTAATTGGCGATGAGTCTACTGAGTATTTCTATGAAATGCTCACGTCTATTTTTAACAACATTTGCAGATTTCGGAGAAGGTGGCCAATGATGTATGATAGTGGCAATAGTCGTTAAATAATTGAGAATCTTATTTTGATGATCCATATTTCTTAACATTGGCTATTTTTGAGATTTTCAATTATTTGAAGAATTATGGCATTGTCGAATGTTTTGTATTATTAATGACTCGATTAATCATTTTGAATTATTTCCTAAATGTTCTCGAATTTTATCGACCATTACAGTTGATTTAATGTTTCCAAAAACGAATTTCAGTGATTTCTTCCGCTAGAATATTATTTTAAAATTTAGGCAAGAAAATGACGTGGCAAACCAGGTGATCGGGCTTTTTTCAGTGATTGTCAAAATGGACCTATGAAATCCACCAAATCAGGTCGGCCCATCCGAGGCTCGGGTAGGCCTTATATCCCGGGCTTCGAGGGTCTCAACCGTCAAGCCTTTCTTTCTCTAGGCCGGGATGTATGGTCGGCCTTATTACATCCCAGCCCAGAATTGCCCGATCAGTTCAGGCCTTGCATCCATAGTGGGGAATATGCCCGGCCTTACTCGGCCACTTCAAGTTTTCGGCTGTTCACCCTTATGGGCTTTAATAATGGGCCCCTCCTTGGGCCCTTGGAATAAGACATAACCTATAAGGAGTCATCCTAAAAAAGAGGAAGTACAATTTTTATAAGATTAGAACTCCTCCTAAAAGGTAAGTTTATGGCAATATGGACTCCTTCCTAAAATAAAGGGAGTTATGGGCTTTTCCAGCCCTATAAATATAGCTACTTTACTCGCATAAATTCACTCACAATTCATTATGCTTTCCAGTTATATATTCTCTCTCTATCTTTTTCCAGAAAACAAATTCTCACACCGAAGGGGCGACGGGGAGAATCCTCCTCGCCTTTTTTGCAGGTTATTCAAGGCGGGTTCATCAATCTCTTCCAGCAATCAAAGTATCACCAGATCCTGCCACGTCAAGGTTAGGATTTTTGACAACATCAATTGGCACCGTCTGTGGGAAGAGATACAATCAGCCATGGTTAATAGACGCCAGCCCGTCCCTCCGCATCCACTAGTCAATCCATTCCGGCCAACACTTCAGCTGAGGATGATAATCCTCCACCTCTTGAAGATGTTGGGGAAGAACCAAATCCAGAGGCAACTCCAGACAATGAACCTGTTAGTCAGGAAGATTTCAACGAACTTCAGCAGCAGCTCCTCGAACTTCGTCAAGCTCTTCAACAACAGAACAGTCATCAAGCGCAGCCTGACCCGAACACTCCAGGCACAATTCCCAGGGAAGGTCTCCAGCCAGTTAACCCTATGGTTGACAACTCCCCCGGGATAAGGGGTGCCCATCCCATGACAGAAGGATCTTCCAACTTGACCCAGCAAGAAATCTCAAGAATCATTCAGGAAGGAATTGCTGATGGAATACGACAGAACTCCCAGGGTCGGACGTCATTCGTGAGAAGAACCCCCTTTATTCCTAAAATAACATCCTTTCCCTTACCAGATCGATTTAAATACCCTCGGATAAAGGAATACGATGGAACAACAGATCCTAACAACCACTTGAACACCTACACGGATGTCATGGACATGCAAAATGCTCCCGATCAGATTATGTGCAAGGCATTCCCGCAAACCTTGACAAATTCAGCTCGAGACTGGTTCTCTACGATACCTCCAGGATCCATCTCTTCCTTTGCAGATCTTACTGAGAAGTTCACTGCTTTCTTTGCAAGTAGCAAAAGAATCAAAAAGACGGCCGCATCTCTCATGCAGTTAAAGCAAGCTCAGAATGAAACGCTGCGTGAATTCATGACAAGGTTTAACGCTGAAAGACTTCAGATTCCAGATCTCCATATATCATCAGCAATTTCAGCCCTTACCTTGGCCATTCGAGGTCCGGAATTCAGAATGTCCCTATCCAAGAACCCACCATCAAATGTAACAGAGCTTCTCCGAAGAGCAGAAAAGTACATAAACATGGAGGAGACACTATTGTCAGTTCGGGCACAGGATCAATGGCATGGAACAGTGGCACAATCTTCACAATTAACAAAGCAAGGGAATAAAAGGTCGAGACAGGAAGACGAGAAGAATTCGTCCCGAACTAACTCGAAGGGGAATGGCAATGGGCATCTGAGTTTAACTCCGCTAAGCGCACCCCGATCCCACATTCTCATGGAAATCAAAGGACACGAAGACTTAGGATGGCCTAAGCCTATCAAAGGGAAGATTGATGAAAAGAATCGACATAAGTATTGTGACTTTCACAAGAGCCCGGGCCATACCACAGATGAATGCAGAACTTTGAAACAGGAGATAGAGGCCCTCATAAAAAGGGGCTTCCTGGGGCACTACATAAAGAGAGACGATAAAGAGCATGGGAAAGGGAAAGAGAATTCCAGATCCGCTGGCACCATAAATTTTATCGTCGGAGGAATAGCATCTGGAGGTGATTCGAATAATGCACGAAAGAATCATGCCCGTGCACTAAGTGATCGGGAAGAAAGGTCGGGATGTCATGACCAGGAAATCTCGAACAGCATCAGCTTCAGCAATGCCGACATGGAAGGGATTTCGTATCCTCATGACGACGCTGTTGTTATCAGCACAACAATCGCCAATTTTGATGTCAGGAGGGTGCTAGTTGACAATGGGAGTGCAACCAACGTTCTATCCTTGGAAGCTTTCAATCAGATGCAACTTCCCAAAGATCGGCTTCGACAGGTCGTTACTCCCCTAATCGGGTTTGGAGGAGGAATCGTGAAACCCGAATGCCTAATTGACCTTCCCACTTCCCTAGGATCAGAAGAGAAACGTAACAAAGATGACTCCGTTCAAAGTCGTCAGAGCTCCTATGGCCTACAATGCTATCTTGGGAAGGCCATTCCTGAATAGCCTTAAAGCTATAGTATCAACTTATCACCTGGCAATCAAGTTCCCAACTTCCGCAGGCATAGCAACTATTCAGGAAAATCAATCGGTAGCCAGAAGTTGCTACATCAACTGCATTGGAAAAAATAAGACAGATTTGATGTCAATAGAACTTCCTCATGAAGAAAGAATGTCGCCAATAGAGGAGCTAGAAGAGGTTCATGTCTCAGAAGGGAAGAGCTTCACAATTGGGAAAGAGCTCCCCAAAATAATGAAGGAAGAGTTGTCACAGTGTTTAAAGATGAATATCGATGTTTTTGCGTGGAGCGCTGAAGATATGCTCGGGATTGATCCCGAGCTCGTCGAACACAGGCTCAACGTCATGCCCGACAAGAAGCCCGTAAAACAGCGAAGAAGACAGTTTGCCATAGAAAGAAGGCAGATAATAAAAGAGGAAATAGATAAACTCTTGAAAGCAGGATTTATCAAAGAAGTGAAGTATCCAGAGTGGCTAGCCAATGTGGTCTTGGTAAAAAAGCCAAATGGGAAGTGCCGACTTTGTATAGACTTCACCGATTTGAATAAGGCATGTCCAAAAGACAGTTATCCTATCCCCAGGATCGACAGGTTGGTGGATTCCACATCAGGGTCCGAACTTTACAGCTTCCTAGACGCCTTCTCGGGATATCATCAGATTCGGATGGCACGGGAAGATCAGGAAAAAACTTCCTTCATGGAAGATGAAGGAATATACTACTACAAGGTCATGCCGTTTGGATTAAAGAATGCTGGAGCCACGTATCAAAGGTTGGTTAACATGGTCTTCTCTCGACACATTGGGCTTAACATTGTAGTAAAAAGCTCAAGAAAAAAAGACCACATTTCTGACCTTGAAGACATATTCAATACACTCAAAAAACATCAGATGAAACTGAATCCTGCAAAGTGCGCCTTCGGAGTAGGCTCAGGAATGTTCTTGGGATTCATGATCACTCAGAGAGGTATCGAAGCTAATCCAGATAAAACTTCAGCCCTAACTTCAATGGAACCTCCCAGAAACATCAGGGAAGTACAGAAATTAACAGGAAGAGTAGCGGCATTAGGTAGATTCATGTCAAAGGCAGCAGACAAATGTTTCCCCTTCTTCAAAACTCTCCGAGGAAACAAGGACTTCAGATGGGACGAGGAATGCGAGGTCTCCTTCAGGAAGTTGAAAGAATACTTGGGGACACCTCCGATACTGGTAAAGCCGAATCCAGGGGACAATCTGTTCCTATATCTAGCAGTGTCTGATCATGCTGTGAGGGCCGTTTTAATTAAAGAGGAAGAGAAGACCCAAAAGCCTATATATTATGTTAGTAAGATGATGTTGGAAGCAGAAACCCGATATACATTGGCAGAGCAGCTCGCACTTGCCCTGGTTACAGCAGCGAGAAAGTTAAGACCATACTTTCAAGCCCATGCAATAACTGTCCTCACAAATCAGCCCTTGAAGCAAATCTTAAAGAAACTAGATGTATCCGGTCGTCTACTGAAGTGGTCAATCGAGCTCGGGGAGTATGACATCGAGTTCAAACCTCGATCTTCCATCAAAGCACAGGTCTTGGCTGACTTTGTTGCCGAACTAACACCAAGACCTCGGGGGCCGACAGGTCATGATCGGGAAGAGACCACATGGACCTTGCAAGTGGATGGAGCATCGAATGCTGCGGGCTCAGGGGCCGGAATCATATTAAAGAAAGATGACGGCACAATGGAAATTCAGTGCGCAATACGTTTTGACTTCCCAGCAACCAATAACGATGCAGAGTATGAGGCCGTAATTGCTGGACTTCAAGCAGCTCAACACCTAGGGGTCGAGCATGTCAAGGTCCTTAGTGATTCACAATTAGTGGTAGAACAGGTAAACGGCACTTTTGAAGCGAAAGATGAGAAAATGTCATCTTACAGGATGATGGTCTTGGACTTGCAAAGGAAGTTCAAGTCTTGCTGCATAAACAAAATTTCGAGGTCCGCCAATCACAAAGCGGATGCCCTGTCACGACTTACTTCTTTCAATCTAGACCACCTGGATAGGACCGTGTTCGTACGAACTCTTCATGAGCCTAGTATCATACAACAACCCGAGGTCATGGATATTTCTTATCAAGAGCCCAGTTGGATGGATCCAATAATTGAATATCTAACATCAGGAAAGTTGCCAGATGACAAAGTAAAGGCCAGAAAAATCAAAGCAAGAGCCCCGAGGTATACCTTGTTGCAGAATACCTTGTTCCGCCGAAGCTTCACACTTCCTTATCTGCGATGCCTAACTCCAAAAGAAGCAGCTCTTGCTATGGCCGAAGTTCATGAAGGAATTTGTGGAGGACACCAGGGAGCAAGAGCTTTAGCACTGAAACTGATAAGATACGGGTACTATTGGCCGAATATGAAGAAGGATTCCCTTAGTTATGTGAAAGCCTGTGACAAGTGCCAAAGATTCGCAGCCTGATTACATCAACCTGCGAAAGAGCTATCCTCAATATAGTGCCCATACCCTTTCTCCCAATGGGGAATCGACATACTCGGGCCTTTCCCTATAGCCCGAGGTCAGGTCAAGTTCTTAGCAGTTGCAGTGGAATACTTCACTAAGTGGGTGGAAGCCGAACCGCTAGCCGTGATCACAGAACAAAAGTTGGAAGCATTTGTGTGGAAATTAATAGTTTTCCGTTTTGGTCTTCCCAAGACATTAATAACGGATAACGGGCGTCAATTTGAGTGCCAAGCCTTCAAGCAATTCTGCAAG
The DNA here is from genome assembly GCA_963555705.1 of Ligustrum vulgare. Classification (NCBI taxonomy): domain Eukaryota; kingdom Viridiplantae; phylum Streptophyta; class Magnoliopsida; order Lamiales; family Oleaceae; genus Ligustrum; species Ligustrum vulgare. The sequence continues at coordinate 35,506,897 of OY743190.1, read as the reverse complement.
AATCTGGGAATAGAGCACAGGTTGACCTCCGTTTCGCACCCGCAGAGCAATGGGTTGGCTGAAGTAACAAATAGGCTCATCTTACAAGACTTGAAGACTCGCCTTGGCAGTGCCAAGGGAGATTGGCCCGATCTTCTCCCATAAGTACTTTGGACCAACCGAACCACCTTCAAGACAGCAACAGGGGAAACCCCATTCATGCTTGCCTTCGGGATGGAAGCCGCTGTTCCCATAGAAGTAACCGTTCCAAGCTTCCGTGCCATGGCCACAGGCTCGCCCGACCACATCGAAGGGTAGAGAGAAAGTCTGGATCTTCTAGAAGAAGTCAAGGAAAACGCATCATTAAGAATAGCAGCCTATCAACAGGCCATGTCTAATAAGTTTAATATCCAAGTGAAGAAGAGGGATTTCAGAATGGGGGATCTCGTCCTTCGCCGCAGTGAGGCTGCCGGTCATCAACCAGGGAAACTTGGGCCCATTTGCGAAGGACCTTATGAAGTCATCCGGAAGGTGGGCAAGGGCTCATACAGCCTCCGCACAATGGATTCAAAGCCTCTTCCTCGGCCATGGAATGTGGAGAACTTGAAGCCATACTACAAATAATCATATCGAGTCATTTAGTCCTAGTAAGGTCGGGCCTGCGCGCCCATTTTTATATTTGCTTTCGGACTTGCACGTCCCCCATAGAATATTATGGTCAGGCCTGCGCGCCCATTTTTATATTTGCTTTGGGACTTGCACGTCCCCCAGAGAATATTATTTTCGGGCCTGCGTGCCCATTACTTTGTCTTTCAGTGTCAGGGGCGGGTACTCTTTTTCCTTGTCCAGATTTTTTCCCAATGGGTTTCTCTAGATAAGGTTTTAACGAGGCCCATGTTCAGACCCCTTCAATAAAAGTACTTCTTCCAAAGAATGAGCACTACAAAGATCATATGTCGAAGTAATTTACAATGTCTCATGGCAAGACTTTACAAATTATTCTTCTACGAATAATTTACAAGGTCTCATGGCAAGACGTTACAAATTATTTTCCATCCAATAATATACAATGTCTCATGGCAAGACTTTACAAATTATTCTTCCACGAATAATTTACAAGGTCTCATGGCAAGACGTTACAAATTATTTCTCATCCAATAATTTATAATGTCTCATGGCAAGACTTTACAAATTATTCTTCCACGAATAATTTACAAGGTCTCATGGCAAGACGTTACAAATTATTTTCCATCCAATAATTTACAATGTCTCATGGCAAGACTTTACAAATTATTCTTCCACGAATAATTTACAAGGTCTCATGGCAAGACGTTACAAATTATTTCTCATCCAATAATTTACAATGTCTCATGGCAAGACTTTACAAATTATTCTTCAACGAATAATTTACAAGGTCTCATGGCAAGACGTTACAAATTATTTCTCATCCAATCATTAACAAATACAGGTCGGTATCGCCCGATCTTTTCAATTAACTGAAAGGGTTGGGCAAACTCGATCTCTCCAGTTGTACTCAACTCAAAGTTTTGATGCTACAAAAGATTAAGTCCGTTCTTATGATGGGAAACATAAGGTCAGGTACTACCCGACCATAGAGTATCAACTAGATAAATTCTAGGAATCTTGTGCTCAACCCAAGGAAATAGTTCGGTATTACCTGACCTTATAGGATATCATTTCTAAAAGTTTGTACAAGTAAAAAGCTCGGATTGTTTTATATACGGAAGATCATAATTTATCATCAATCCATAAATTAGATACGAAACAATAAACACGAGCTTTGACAAAAAAGACATTCTTCATTAACAAAAAACCTTGTTACAAAAAGAGGCCACAAGGTTACATCTCGGCCTATAAAAGGGAAATGTACAACAGATTTTTCTACTACTGCTCGGGGTCACTAGCACGGGCTTCTTCGTCAGACTCGACCTCTACTACATCTTCCAAGAAAGGAGTGAGGTCCAGATCTTCCATGCCCAATGGAAATTGAGAAAGCGGGCTGGTGTCCAGGTCGGGCGCATGCATCTTGATCCATGCCCGAGCTTGTCTCATGCCCTGGGAATATGATTCCAGGGCATAGTTACCCACGGCAAGGTCATATTCCTCAGACTTCTTGTAAGCCTCGACCGCCGCCACCTTCGCCACTTCTATCTCTTCCCTTGCCCGGCGAAGATCTTCAGATAGTTTGACATTTTCAGAGCGAGCAAGATCCCGGTCTTCAGTCATCAAAGCCAAATCAGTTTCCATTCTGGTCAACTTTTCTTCAGTGTTGTTAGCACGGGTTGCCTCGTACTGAACAGAATGGACAAGCTGACTCGTAGCCTCCCCTCGCCGGACACCTTGGTTTATAAGACCCCGGCCAATACTGAGCATCTGTACGAGTTAAATACTAGTATTATTTGGAGGCAAAATATAATACCAAAAGTAAAAGGTCGTCTTGAAATTACCTTAAGCGCCGCATTCAGAAAATGATCCACCCCGTTCTCCAGCGAGACTTCATCAGAATATTTCTCGAGTATACCGGGGTGGTAACTCTCTTCCAATTTAGACCGCAAGTCGGCCAGGGAAGGACCCTCTACTGCAGCTTCAGGAGGATCAGACCTTGTATTCTCTTCCCGGACGGGAGCGCGGCGAACACCTTGGCTGGTCTCGCGCCGGGGCGGAACTTCCACGTTTCTCCCTGAAGTTTCGCCCGGCCCAGACTGTGCCTGGCGTGGCCTTTTTTGTGGTCATCTTCGAGTAATACCACCTTCCCTCCTTCTCTCAGCAGCAGCTCGAGCCCTCTCTTCGGCCGCTTTCTTTAACCTGTCCCCATCAAAAGTCATACCTGTGAAAGAACGGGAAGGTTAGATAAAAAACAATAGAAGGGAAAGGGAACATTTTCTAGTGGAAAAATGAAATCAACTATTACTTAATTTACAAAGCCGGGTCCTACCGGGCTCCAAGTCAAGGCCGGCCTGACCTAAGATCTCGTTGGTAGTAAGATCTGAAGCCTCCTCGGCCAGAAGTCCGAAGTCACAAACTCTTATGGCGTTGGCCAAGAGGTCGGCCATCTCGTCCTCCCCCACATTACCCATTCTATTAAAGTTGTCTACCTCCGGTTTCCTAAAAGTGGGCCAAAAAATATTCTCACCTTCCCGGGGTTTGATATAAAAGAATTTTCCTTCCAATATTTCAAGGAAGAGGGAACCCAGGGCACCTCGAACCTCCCCTTCCCGCATAAGTAAACGAAGCAGTTACATCAGGGTAAAAACTTCAAATTTAAAAGGCATTTGCAAAGGTTCACGTTAGGTTCGATCCCTAGACTCCTACATAAAACAAAGAAGTAAGCTAGAATTCTTCACCCGTTTGGGACCAGCTGCCCGGGAAGAATGCTAGCCGTAAAAAGGAAATCTACAAAAAAGTGATGTAAGGGGAACCTGAGGCCGGCCACTAACGAGTCGTGAAATACTACGGTCTCCCCTTCCCGACAATGATATGATACATCATCATGATCGGGTGCCCGGGATGTATACCTATCAGATAGACCAAACTTCCTCATGTCAGCCTCGACCATGTGTTCCTTCATCCTACTGTTGTAAGTGGGTAACTCTAGGTCGGGACTGCCCTGTCTATCATCAAATTCAGGGTTATTGACTTCCTCATCATCGCTCGACTCGTCCCCCCCGGATGTTGGTGGAGGTTGGTAAAATCCTATTGGCTCTACATCTAAAGCCTTGTCCAAATTTTCTACCTCCCTAAGGTCCGTGATGCTCACTTTTCTGGCCATTTTCGTAACGATTAAATTACAAAATAAATTTAACGTCGGGAGAGGTCGAGATTACCTAAAGGTCGTGCTTGGAATTTTAGCTCGTGTGAGACGCTCAAGGAGTTAAAATTGCAAAGTGAAAAGAATGAGGGCATAGGGACCACATATATATATGAGGAAAGAGGCGGGAAAACTTTTGAAATCCCGCCACTCATTTTTGACACGTGGCAGCAATCCAGAAGTGTGATATTAATGATGACGCGTAAAACAAAGGACAAAACAGTTGGCGAAAAACGTCATTAATAAAGGTGACAGCTGTCGGGAGTTAATTGCATTCAGGCATCCTTCACCGATCCCTGATGCACGGGGGCCATTGATCGGGCTTTTTTCAGTGATTGTCAAAATGGACCTATGAAATCCACCAAATCAGGTCGGCCCATCCGAGGCTCGGGTAGGCCTTATATCCCGGGCTTCGAGGGTCTCAACCGTCAAGCCTTTCTTTCTCTAGGCCGGGATGTATGGTCGGCCTTATTACATCCCAGCCCAGAATTGGCCGATCAATTCAGGCCTTGCATCCATAGTGGGGAATATGCCCAGCCTTACTCGGCCACTTCAGGTTTCCGGATGTTCACCCTTATGGGCTTTAATAATGGGCCCCTCCTTGGGCCCTTGGAATAAGACATAACCTATAAGGAGTCATCCTAAAAAAGAGGAAGTACAATTCTTATAAGATTAGAACTCCTCCTAAAAGGTAAGTTTATGGCAATAAGGACTCCTTCCTAAAATAAAGGGAGTTATGGGCTTTTCCAGCCCTATAAATACAACTCCTTTACTCGCATAAATTCACTCACAATTCATTACGCTTTCCAGTTATACATTCTCTCTCTATCTTTTTCCAGAAAACTAATTCTCACACCGGAGGGGTGACGGGGAGAATCCTCCTCGCCTTTTTTGCAGGTTATTAAAGGCGGGTTCATCAATCTCTTCCAGCAATCAAAGTATCACCAGATCCTGCTACGTCAAGGTTAGGATTTTTGACAGCATCACCGGGTATTTAGAACTCGGGGCGCTACAGCTTGGTATCAGAGTCAGTCTGCGTTTCTGTAGACTGGCAAATTTTCAAAAAAAGAAATTTCAAGAAAACATTTTACATTATTTAATTATGATTAATGAAGATTGTCACTGCCATCATTCGTTCCACCAACTCCGAGGTAAAGAGTTTATGATGTTTAACGTTATTTCAGTATTTTGGATACTTATTTTAATGATTTATGAGATTTAGAAGAAAGAGAAAGAGATTGTATCCAAATAAGGAAAGAAAAGAAAGAGAACGAGTGTTGAGCATAATGGGAATAATGTGATTTAAGAATGATTTTATAATAATTCTTGTCCTCGAATTTAGAAATGATGAACCCTAGCTGGACTTTGCATAATAAATATTTAGACATGGCATGATTGATGAGAATTGGATTAAGTAGTAGTGAACGTGGATTTTTTCGTTTTTAAAGGGGATGTCGAGGCGTGTAATCAGAACCGCTTCGAATCAGACGACTGATGAGCAGACTGCTTCGGGACAGGGTCCCACAACCCAATCTACAGTTATCAGAGACTTGCTGCAAGCTGTCCAGGAATTGAGGCAAGCCCCAGCGGGTCCCTCGGTTCCAATTATCGAACAGTTTCGGAGGTACCGTCCCCCTACCTTTGATGGGAGCGATAACCCCTTGGCTGTTGAGGAATGGCTTCTGACGATCGAGAGGATATTCCGGCACATTTCTTGCCCGGGAGGACAAGAAGGTCTTATGCGCTGAATTTATGTTAAATGGTAGAGCCGGCTTCTGGTGGGAATCTGCATCCTGGACCAGGACTGTAGCACAGCAGGCAGCTCTCACTTGGGAAGAGTTCAAAGTTGAGGTCAAGGATAAATTTTTCCCGCAGGCTCTCAGGGACCACAAGGAGACTGAATTCTTACATCTGGTTCAAGGAGAACTGGATATCACCGATTATGAAAGGAAGTTCGAGGAATTGTCCCGCTATGTTCCACATTTGGTGGATACTGAGTTCAAGAAGGCACGACGTTTCGAGAGGGGCCTGCTCTCGGACGTCAGGCAGATTGTCAGTTCGCATGAACTACCCACTTACAGGGAGGTAGTGAAGAAAGCTCAGGTTGTGACTTATGCGGGTGTACAAGTTGGGAACCAGGGCAACCATAATGAGCACAGATACCAGGGTAAGAGGAAATGGCAGGGTCCGAATCGTAATCAGAATCAGAACAGGAATCAGGCGCCTAGTAAGAGGCAGAATTCAGGACCCACGGGAGGACCTTTGACTAATTTTACTTCCCTTTGTCCTAAGTGCCAGCGGTTACACCGGGGAGAGTGTCTGATGGGTAAAGGTGTCTGCTACCGGTGTGGCCAGTCGGGTCACTTTGCCTTAACTGTCGTGTTTCGTCTGCCCAAATTTTCAATCAGAGGAAGAACACGGACCAGAATAGGAAAGGAAAGGCGAGAGTATTTGCTATGGATGCAGCTGAGGATTCTGACGTGATTGCAGGTACACATGTTATTTCCTAAATTCTTGAACATGTCTTAATTATTTCCCCATAGAGTACTTTTCCATTTTGAGCATGTTAATATGATAACAGGTATATTGTCTATTTCTGGTATCCCCGTATATGTCCTTATAGACTCAAGAGCTACGCATTCGTTTATATCCGATGTATGCTCAGAGAGACTGAACTTAATAGGGGAAGAAACTGGTAGTACATTAGAGGTTAGCCTACCATCGGGAGGTACTATCGATACTAATATGATAGTCAGATCGGTACAAATAGATTTTGATGGCCAAATATTGGGAGCAGATCTGAATATTATTCGCATGAAAGACTTCGATTTTATTTTGGGTATGGATTGGCTCAGCGCCAATCGAGCTGCGATTATGTGTCATGAGAGGGAAGTTATCTTTTGCAGGGATGGTGAAGAAGTATTCAGGTTTTATGGATCGAAGATCAAAGCACTTCCTCGCCTTATCAATGCTTTGAAGGCAGAGAAGTTATTAGCCAAGAACAATTGTCAGGGCTATTTGGTTAGCCTTCAAGACAAACCGTCAAAAGAAGCTACTTTGGATTCGGTGCCAGTAGTATGCGAATACGGTGATGTATTTCCAGATGATCTGCCAGGAACCCCGCCTGATAGGCAAGTGGAATTTTCCATTGATTTGGTACCAGGAGCTGCCCCTGTATCTAAAGCTCCTTACCGCATGGCACCGAAGGAGTTGCAAGAACTGAAGGTTCAGTTAGAGGAACTGTTAGAGAAGGGTTTCATCAGGCCAAGTGTATCTCCATGGGGAGCACCCGTTCTGTTTGTAAAGAAAAAGGACGGAAGCATGAGGATGTGCATTGATTACCGAGAACTCAACAAGCTGACAATAAAGATTAAGTATCCCCTTCCCAGGATTGAAGACTTATTCGATCAGTTGAAAGGTACGGCTATTTTCTCGAAGATTGACTTGAGGTCGGGTTATCATCAGCTGAAGATCAAGCAAGCCGATATACCAAGAACAGCGTTCAGAACGCGATATGGACATTACGAGTTCACAGTAATGCCATTTGGTCTCACGAATGCCCCTGTAGTGTTCATGGATTTGATGAATCGAGTATTCCACGATTATCTTGACAAGTTCGTCATTGTTTTCATCGATGACATACTAATCTATTCCAAGGATTTCGCGCAGCATGCGGAGCATTTGAGGATTGTGTTGGAGATATTAAGAGTCGAGAGATTGTATGCCAAATTCCAGAAGTGTGAATTTTGGCTCGAGAAAATTGACTTCTTAGGTCATGTTACAGCTAGTGGCATCGAGGTTGATCCCTCTAAGGTTGAAACTGTAATGAATTGGCCAACACCAGCAAATGTTGGAGATGTGAGAAGTTTCCTTGGACTAGCTGGATATTACCGACGATTCATCGAGGGTTTCTCAAAGATAGCAGGTCCTATGACTCAGTTGACCAAGAAGGGAGTTAAATTTCAGTGGACCGATCAGTGTGGACAAGGCTTCCAGGAACTAAAGAACAGACTTGTATCGGCACCCGTGTTGACCATACCAAATGGTTCGGATGGTTTCGTTATCTACAGTGATGCATCCAAACATGGATTAGGCTGTGTATTGATGCAGAATGGGAGAGTGATTGCATATGCTTCAAGACGGTTGAAACCATACGAGAAGAATTACCCGACGCGTGATTTAGAACTCGCAGCCGTAGTGCATGCTTTGAAGATTTGGAGACACTATTTGTATGGGAGTAAATGTGAGATTTACACTGATCATAAGAGTCTCAAGTATTTCTTCAATCAGAAGGAACTCAATATGAGACAGCGTCGATGGCTAGAGCTGGTGAAAGATTATGATTGCACCATTCTTTACCACCCGAGTAAAGCAAACAAAGTTGCAGATGCTTTGAGCAGGAAGAATGCTGGACAATTATCAGCTTTGGGAACAATGCAAGATCAGTTGATTCGAGATTTTCAAAATCTAAGAATTGAAGTACGAGCCCCATCAATTCAAGGACCCAGCAGATTGGCAAATCTGACCGTTAAACCAGTTTTGAGAGGTTGGATTGTGGAAGCACAAGGAGGTGATAAATTTTTAGAAAAGATCAGATCCGAAGTTGGGACTGGCAAGAGAATAGGCTTTGAGATTGCCCCTGATAAAGCACTTATGTTTAGAGGACGTCTCTGTGTGCCGAAGGATGATCAGATCAGGAAGGAGATTTTAACAGAAGCTCATTCAGCACCTTATGCATGCCACCCAGGAGGAACAAATATGTATCGGGATTTGCGTAATACCTTCTGGTGGAGGAACATGAAGGGTTGCATTGCAAGATTTATTTCACGATGCATGACCTGTCAGCAGGTCAAGGCCGAACATCAGAGACCATCAGGATTGTTAAATCCTTTGGATATACCAGAATGGAAATGGGAGAAAATTTCCATGGATTTTGTCACAGGGTTACCAAAATCAGCGAGAGGGAATGACGCCATTTGGGTCATTGTGGATCGACTTACAAAGTCAGCCCATTTTCTACCAGTCAGGATGACTCTCAATATGGATCAGTTAGCGCAGTTGTATATCAAAGAGATTGTTCGACTTCATGGAGTACCAGTTTCCATTGTCTCGGATAGAGACCCGAGATTTACTTCGAGATTTTGGAAGAGTTTGCATGTGGCAATGGGTACTAAATTAAACTTTAGTACTGCCTACCATCCTCAGACTGACGGACAGTCTGAACGCACTATTCAGACGCTGGAGGATATGCTTCGAGCCTGTGTGCTAGACTTGAGTAGCAGTTGGGAGAATCATCTACCATTAGTGGAATTTTCCTACAATAATAGTTTCCAGGCTACCATTGGTATGGCACCCTATGAAGCATTGTATGGACGGCGATGTCGATCACCAATCTATTGGGATGAGGTCGGTGGGAAGAAGTTATTGGGACCAGAGCTTATTGAAAGAACAGTTGATGCTGTTGAGAAGATCAGACTGTGGATTAAGACCGCACAGGATAGACAGAAAAGCTATGCAGATCAGAGAAGAAAGGATTTGGAATTTCAGATTGGAGAGAAAGTATTTTTGAAGATAGCCCCAATGAAGGGCACTTTTTGCTTTGGGAAAAGAGGAAAGTTGAGACCCCGCTTTATTGGACCATTCGAGATATTAGAACAAGTAGGGAGCGTGGCTTATCGTTTGGCTTTGCCACCGGAACTTGCGGCTATTCACGATGTGTTCCATGTTTCTCTGTTGAGGAAATATGTTCATGATCCTAGTCACGTGGTCAATTACCAGTCTCTTGCAGTTCAGAAAGATTTGTCCTATGAAGAGGCACCAATGTGCATAGTAGATAGAAAAGTCCATGTCTTGAGAAACAAAGAGATTTCGTTAGTCAAAGTCCAGTGGGGTAGACACAATAGTGATGAGGCTACTTGGGAAAAGGAAGATGAGATCCTAACCAAGTATCCAGAAATCATAGACCAAGTAAGTTTAAATTTCGAGGACGAAGTTATTTTAAGGAGGTAAGGTTGTAGCGACCAAGAATTTTACGTATTTAATAATTATTTTTAAAATCATGAAAACGGAGTCGCTGCGATCTCATCCATTTTTACGTTAATGTCGCGACGCATTCGTCTAGCCAAGTCGAGAAATATCAGTTCGTTCAATTTTAAATTAAATTCCGAATTTCCAAAATTTATTATTTTAATTATTATTTTCAAAATTTTATTAAATCTCAAGTTTCATAAATCTCATTTTTATCAGTTCAACCCTTCCAACCCAGTTGATTAGCGTACGAATTTCCTCGAACTACGTGCATTACTTGTCAAGATTTCACACCACCAACTCACCTATCACATCAATCCCATACCATATCACACCCTACCTCTACATCACCAAACCTCAACCCATACTCTACCAACTTCATACTCAGCACCATTTCTTTCTTTCACCAACCTCCCCAACTTCAGCTCTCCCTCTCTCTCACGACATTGGAGGCTCAGCCTTCCTTCAACTCCATTTCCAGCATCACTTCCAGCAACCAGCTCAATCATCCAGGTAAACTCGAAAACTCCAATCACCATTTATCACCCCCGCTTCCTCACAACACTGCACAAACCAAACCACCTGCAACACCACACTGCCAACCACAAGCCCCCACAGCCCTCAACCCAAATCGCACCCCTCCATCTCCAGCCACGCCCAAACCACAACCACAACCGCCACCCACCCTGTCACACGCAGACACCAACCACCCAAAATACACCTATCCAAACCATTCCACCGGCATCATCATCACCACCCAAAACCGTAACACACCTGCAGCACAACTTCCACCATCACCACCGGCACCATCACCACACAAACCTCCACCAACTCATCACCATCACCACCATTTTCGAACCAACCACCTCCACTGCCCTCTCCAATCGCAATCCAAAATCAAAACCCAGAATAAGCCAAGCCCAAATACTTACCTCGACACCGCTGCCTTTTCGCCGGAGAAATCGCGAAGGAAGCTTCGCACAAGCCCGGTTTAGCCTCGGGTTTTCGCACCCATCTCGCACAAACCCCACAACAAAACCCAGCCTACCCCACCTTCTCCGTTGACCGCACCCTGCGCCGGCGAACCGCCGGTTGGAAGACAACCTCAGCCGCTCCTCTCCCTCCCCGTCTCTACTCTCTGTCTCCGCTCTCTCTCTCTCTATACGGTTCTAGTGAGAGAGGGAGAGATATTATATATATATATATTTTAAAAGAGTTTTCAAAAAATTGCACTTTGGTCCCCAGTTTTGCAAATGATTTTAAATCAGTCCCTGTAGTTTTTAAAACTCATATTTCAGTCCTTAAGTTCTTGGATGATCTTATAAGCCTTTCATTTTAAAATTTCTTATCTCAATCCCCCCAATTTAATATTCGTTTTGAACTCCGACCCAACTTTTGAAATTTTACATCTTAGTCCCTCAAGTTTGAAAAATATTCATTTTGGTCCCTCATCTTTCAAATTATTCATTTTAGTCCCCTAACTTTCAAAATATTCATTTTGGTCCCTCATCTTTCAAATCATCAATTTCAGTCCCCAAATTGTAAATTATCATTTTTAAACTATAAATTTCAAAAGACTAATTTAACTTATTTTCTAATTGGCTAGACGAAGCGTACGGAGAATTAAGGAATTGAAGTCGTTTCCCGCTCAACTTTGCACTCGTCAAGTTTAAGGTAGACTCGCCCCTATTAATTGATTTAAATTGTGATTGCATGTGAATGTGTATGTTATGTGACTTATGTGAAAGTCAATTTTATGAAAAGAGACGAGAATGTATTTCTTCGGAAATAATTATGTTGTTATGCTTGTCATAACTTACTTGCTTAAATGCATGAGAAAGAAAGAAGAGAATATCTTGCAAGATAAATGATGATGTTATGCATAACATACGTGCCTTAAGTGCACGAGACGAGACTACCCACACCCAATAATTTTTAAAGAGCCTATGATTTTCAAAGAGAAGCCCCGTGCTTAAATGCACAAGAAGAGACTACCCACACCCTATGTTTCTAAAGAGTCTGCATTTATGTGTTCAATTATATTGTAGATTAATTAATTGGCGATGAGTCTACTGAGTATTTCTATGAAATGCTCACGTCTATTTTTAACAACATTTGCAGATTTTGGAGAAGGTGGCCAATGATGTATGATAGTGGCAATAGTCGTTAAATAATTGAGAATCTTATTTTGATGATCCATATTTCTAAACTTTGGCTATTTTTGAGATTTTCAATTATTTGAAGAATTATGGCATTGCCGAATGTTTTGTATTATTAATGACTCGATTAGTCATTTTGAATTATTTCCTAAATGTTCTCGAATTTTATCGACCATTACAATTGATTTAATGTTGCCAAAAACGAATTTCAGTGATTTCTTCCGCTAGAATATTATTTTAAAATTTAGGCAAGAAAATGACGTGGCAAACCGGGTATTTAGAACTCGGGTGCTACATTCTTACTATTCTTTGTTGTATGTTTCTTAAATACTGTATTAATATCAATTAGTTGATAAGTTTTCTAATATGAGATTGGGATATTAATTGCATAACTCTCAAATTAGTTTGTTTCACAATAAGTAAAGGCATGTTACATTTTTACTGATTAATAATGAACTCATTCTATGAGAATGTTTAGCTGAGCTTAAATATATTAAAAAATTATCTGTAATTAATTTTAATTTTGTGTCCAAACATGTTTGATAATCAACCCTCCTCTCTTCGAGTTTAGGTGGAGGCCTAAATATACTTCGATGGTGTTTTGTTTGTAAATAGAAAATACATGTTTGGTTAGTCACCTTTTCTTTTATACTTTATAGTCGAAAAAGGTAAATTATTTTTTACCATAACTCAGACATCACTGTCAAAATAAGTAACTTCCTCATTTTCAATTTTATGCATGTGACAGTTCTTTGATGGGATTATTGGTGACATTGCCATCATGCCAAATCGACAAAAAATGTTAAATGTTGCCCTAACCTGCTACTCAATCTTTTGTTATGATATCGTGCGTGCTCTTAAATTTTGATAGTTCAATTTTCAACTTTTGCACTTGGTAAGGAATTGATATGTTTCTGTCTGAATTGTTGACTTCTTTCAAAAAATAATCAATCAACCATTAGAGAGACTTATTACAACCCCAAGATAATAAAGAAACAACAAAAGACAGTGCAGTAAAGGTTGGAGAGTCAAAGATGTGTTCCTTTGTGTAAATAGAATATAAATGGTTTCTTTGAGGTAAGGCCCCTACTCATTTCGTGACAGTGAAGTCGAGGGGTTGAACTTAGTTTTGGTCATTATGGAGTTGTATATGGTTCTATTGGATTAGATATACTGGTTAGTTATTGGAGGTGTCATACCATTGGATGTTTAACTTAGTTTAACACTGCTTATTATTTTAACAATTCATTTTCTTCAGTATTGCATCTGCTCAACAGTCATTCTCTTTGCATGAAATCTAATTACTTGATGCATTCCTCCCTGTTTACTATTGCAAGGGTTATGTGGGAATTCAGAGTTCTAGATTTAGAGACTTCCTTTTGATTTAAGGAAAATTGTTTAATTAAGTTTGTATAACCTCTAATGATCTGTGAATAAATATCTATGGATGTATTGTGAGTTTTTGGCTTTAGTAAAGAAATATTTTTTGCTCAAGTAAGAGTTAAAAAGGTGATTCACAGATGAAGTATCTGTTTTGTCATGTTCTTATTATTTTAGGGGTTCTAAAATTCCTTAGATTTTTAATTTTAAACTCGTTCCTTAAATAGCTTAATTTTAAATTCATATCTTTCATGAAATGCTAACCTCTCCTTATATACAATTTTGTAATTGGATTAATGTCTCTGTCTCTTAGCTTAGATTTGATCAGTGTAGTTTTTAGATATTGTGGATGTTGTCTCGTTGATGAAACAATTCTGGAATTCAGCGAGAGTAAATATGCTGAATAATAGTAAGGGAACAATTTTTGTTGTTGATCAAGTTGATCTTTTTGTTTAAAATTTGAGTCCATACCAGAAATGAATTAAGGTGAATTGGATGTGAATTACACTAATCTTTGAATGTAATGTGGCATTTATTTTGTTTGACGTGCCTTTTGTTATATTTTTGTAGAGGAACAAAGAAAATATTTATTGTAGTACTTGGATGGGTAGTTGCTGCCTTGTCCTTTTCGAATTACCGTGATTACCATTTGCTTACTCTGGTCTCCCACATTTCAATTCTCGCCCTTGTTGTCTTGTTCTTCTGTACCAATATTAGCATGGAATACAAAATCCCTGGCAATGTAATTTAATTTTTTATGATGAGCTTAAATTATATATTCATTTAGTATGTATTTGAGCAAAGGAATTTGACTTGGGAATGTAAGAGGAATGAGTTCATTTACACATGAAGGAAGATGCTCATAAAAAATACCTTTCTGAATGCATTTTCGGTCCGCAAGGACAATATTTTGAGGATTTCGATTTCTCTCCAGTAAGGAATTGTCAGAAGAAACTGTATCTCTCTGATCTTCCTACCGAGATAAATAACGACGAAAAGGTTGAATAATTGCCATATTACCACAAGAATGGTACTCTTTTCCTGAAAACTATGAACGAGATTAAGGCAAGAGCCAATTTCCAGTTAGAAGTATTCAAACTTCCCCCTAACATGAACGGAACACCACTTGATGCTCCCCACAATGCTAATAAATTCAACTTTAAAACGGTTCCCGTACAACTTACGAGTTGTCCACTAGTCATAAAAGAAGTCTTCTTAAAATTAACTTTAATAAAATCATATATTAAAAACATTTTGAAATTTTCTAGACTTTAAAGTTGGAAACATAAAACTTTGAGGACTTGTATGTTAAATTATATAAAAAGGGTATTTTGCTACATTTATATCTTCCGTACAAATATACAAATCCTCATGGTTTATATGATATAGATTTAAAGCTCTACTCACAAAATGAAAAAATTAAAAATTAAAAAATAAATAAACATACAAATTGACAATGCAAGACCAAGGCAACGTCCCAGTGGTTATGAAGGCTACCTTACCGGACAGAGACATTTTCAAGTCCTACCCCTCACCCCTTGTGTTCACAGAAAATAAATAAATAAATAAATAAAATTGACGATCATCACTAAATTAGGTGGTATACATTTGGGTAAACAACAAAGTCGATTTATATATCGGCTTAATGCGTCCTAACATACTACTGGTCGTCTTTTACTATCCATACACTACATATTTACGCTAGTAAAAACCACTTCACAACAAAGGATTTCAAGCTATTTTGCAAGATAAGGTCATTCAAAAGTTTCTTTTACCTTTCCCAGAAAGTAGAATCTCACACAGATTCAGATTCGAGCACGTAATAAAATGATTCTGCTCATGTTTGAAGAATTCCCTTCTTCATCAGCATGTCATACACTTTATCCACCTTGCTCGCATCGACATTGAACAGGCCACGTGCATCGGATTTATTAGTTATGTTTCCATTTAAAATCCCCATCGACATGGTCTGCAGCATGTTGAGATAATGTGTTGGTAAGATTCTCATCTCCCCACACAGCTTTTTCTCCTACATGCGTACACATCATAGTTAGTCAAATATGATAGTATAGCTTAATATGAAAACACAGTAGAAGAAAACGAATGAAGTGAAATGCCGGCCCTCCTGGGCATTCAAGGCAGCCAAGCTATAGACAGTAATTCTTACAGAGTCAGAGAGTAAATCAGCTCCTAAAAATCCAGTGACATCCCAATTCTCTGAGAAATTAGAAAGAGCAAGCTCCTTGGTGGTTGGTGAAAGAGACTTTCCCTCAGAATCTGGTCCACTGGGGCTCCTGATACCTCTGCGCGGACTAATATCATCTCCTTTCTGACTCAATCTTGGCAAAGATTTGCCACTGGAAACAGCCTGGAAACCCTCCTTTATTCTAAGGGCATTTTCCTCTGTTTCCCTCTTTATCTTCTGCTCAATGTATCTTTCCGCCTCAACAGATGTGCAGCAGCCAGCAGCTCGGGCTTCCTGTACAGGTAAAATTCAAACATGTGAGGATAAGAAGTCCACAATATTGCCATAAGAATGTCCTCACTCCTCACAGAAAGTGTCGGATATGAAAGAAAATGACAACCTTCCAGCTATGTTGCTCGGACATGGGTACGAGTATCGGGTGTGGGTACGGATCCGAGCGTCGGATATGTTTTTTTTGAAAAATATAGGATACGGGGACACGGCAAAAAAGGTCCAAATTTTGGACACGGGTACCTCGGTACGGCATTAATTTTTTTTTTTATATATATATATTTTTTTAATGTAAAAAACATAAACATTTGAATGAATTTCCATCATTACGATTTTTTTGAATAAATTGTTTAATACATAAATTAGTACCATTTCCTGCTCATACAGCCCACATAAAAACAAATATTCCCCAGCCCACTTATCAACACTTAAAGCCCAAGTCTGAGTCATCATCTTCTTCAGGCAGACGTGCCCTAATTTCACAGATACAAAGTTGCAGCCTCCTCCCTTGCTTTTCCGGTAGGTAATCTTCCTTCCTTTCATCTTCTTTTCCCTCGGATCTTCTTCTTCTCCGACACGCCTCCTCCTCCGACACCCTCCTTCTCCGAGCTTCACAGCCTTCCGGTACATGAGCACGGGCAAGAATATTATGCAGTAGTCAAGAAACTACCCCAGTAAGGTTAATTATGTCACCAGTACTGCGTTTAATTGTAGAGACATTCAAGTGTTTGTTTGAACCTTTTCTCATTTGAGGTGTTATTGGTCTTCTATGTTGTTTGTTTTTTATGTTTATTTTTTTTATAACTTAAGTGTCCAAATTTCACTCGACTAATCCTAGGAGAGAGCGGCATTCCCCCTTGGTTCGCCCTCCATGTAAATCCAGACGCAAACACAAACCTATGCATACTTGAATTAGACATTCGAGCAACGGTTCTCTTCCAATGAACCCCTTTACATCGTGCAAACATGACCCTTGACAGGATGA
Organism: Ligustrum vulgare; assembly: GCA_963555705.1. Classification (NCBI taxonomy): domain Eukaryota; kingdom Viridiplantae; phylum Streptophyta; class Magnoliopsida; order Lamiales; family Oleaceae; genus Ligustrum; species Ligustrum vulgare. The sequence goes on along the minus strand of OY743190.1, from coordinate 35,490,062 downwards.
CAAAGCGCACCACCCTACCTCTATATAACTTGCCTTCCAGCATTTAAATGTTGGATTTCAAGAGCCAAAATTCGAACCTCCAATCCTCTAATTTCAACTCCTACTTTACCGTTGCACCATGCCCGTAGGGACTTCTATGCTGTTAATGGCTTGTATAGTAGGACAGGAAGGATTGATCAACTCCGTCAATGAATTTCTTTTCAAGAATAAGCCCTCTGTTCTCATTTCTCCTTATTTTTCTGTTTCCTTTCTTAATCTATTTTACTGCATGAACAACTTGAACATTATTGTTACATGAAAATGTAACCCACAAGAAGAGATTGAAACTGCTACAATTGGAGCAAATTTGAGAAGTTATAGTATGAAATGCCGTACAATTATAAAGACAAGCTGGTTCCGAATAGAAATGAGAGAATTGTCATCTCAATCAAGATTCTAAAATGTTAATACCAAAGACACTAAACACGACACAAGACAATATCATTTCAATGAGGCTTCTTCCTATACCATTAGATTTCATTGGACCCAAAAATCATACATTAGAAGAATCTGTCGGGCCTTCCAATATCTATATGTCAGTTGTTTCATTCCTATATTTTCCAAACAGAAATATCTCAAAGAGTTTTTTTGTGAATCTCAAAGAAGGCAACTCCGGTACTCCCAATAACTAAAATGCGTCTTTCCAAGGAGAACCTTTTCATTCTTTTTGTTCCACAGGCACCTAAAAATGCATAACAGAGTAAACAAAATTTGACAGAAAAAATTATTATTCGTATAGCTAACAAGCCAATCTGAGAAGGTTTAATTCTGAAATTAGATTCGACACGATCCTTTCATGTTGCCTGATATGGAAGTGGCAGAACACAACTAATCCAGTTATACCCATAATCAAAAAGAGTACCGAATGTCCGATTGAAGACGCTCGTCATCTCTCGTTAGTGCCTTTTCGGGACCAGATATACGGAAACAGCGACGCGTCAAAAGGGTGGGAAATGATGAAATAGCATTCTTTTTCATTGCACTGTGTGCTTTGTTCTAATAACTACAATGAACACCGTAGTTATTTCTACTTAGTGTGATGGGCATGGCTCAATCTTGTTCATTTATTTACTTGACTGCAAAACATGTGTCTAGAAATTGACTACCACACAATGTCTATACGTTAGAAACAACATGAAATGACATCCATCTATCTTTGTAGAGAGTCAGTGCAGCATAGCACATTTTATATGTGAACAAGAACATCATCCCAATTTTTCTTTTTTTCCTTTTAACTGTCTCCAAGATCAAACAAAAAGAAATGACGCAAGAAGAAGTAGACTGGAGGTAGAAGAGCAATAATGGAATCTCATTTATTTGCACCCTCACTAGAAAAAGGACAACCTTGTGAAAAGCGTTACATTGAACTGTTGGGTTAGTCTAAACAAGAAAGAAGGACAAGATGCAAAACCAATCAGATATGTGCCATAAAACAGTGATCATTTCTGTTGCGCATAAATAGGGCTCAAGAGTTAAGTCCTGTTTCAAATTTTATTCCTCGGCTTTATGTTTGGGCACAAATAAAGGCATAAGTTCCAGAGTTAGCCATCAAGAATGCGGAACATGATATTCAATGTTACACTCTTCTCATCTTTCCCAACTTGGTAAACTTCCATAAATTTAAATTGACGTTCATAGTCATTTTCATATTTCTATAGTTTATAAAGTTGTTTGCTACAACAAAATTCAGAACTTACAAATAATTTTTAATGGATTTTAAATGGTGATGGTGGCAAAGGTGATGATAATATGCAGCCAAAGATAAGACTTTTTCTTCGTCAATTGAAAAACAAGGATGTTGGCATATTAATGAAAATACAAATACAGCATTTTAGGTGTCATACCTGAAGATCTTTTATCTGTTTCAAAATTCGATGCTCCTTGATAATACTCCTCAGCAATTGTTCGTGTTCTTCTCTGGAATGGAATCGCATAAACACCCTGTAGTGGTGACATAATTCCTTCTCTTCCATAGTCAGGTCCTCTTCAAAGGGATCGGGATAAAGCAAATTTCTTTCCAATATGAAGTCTTTCCTCCGTTTTCTTTCATCTAGTCTGCCACATTGACAGATTGGAATGGTAAGCAAAGAAGGAAAGAAAGCAATTATATATGACAAAAGGACTGAACTGACAGTAAGGTTTCTGGCATGGTTTAGACTAGTAAATATGTTATCATATCAACAACCATTTTATCAATAAATAAATGGACCAACAATTTCAAGTATGATAATTGCAAAACTCAAAATATCTGAAAGACTTAACTTTTTTATCGGATAACTAATTGAAAGCACTGAAGGCCTGTGCATTGCAAGAGGACTCAACAAATCAGAGAACTTACCAACTAGCATTTCTCCAAGCTCCAAAACGCATAATAAGAATAGAGAGATCTATAGATCCCCTAAAATATAGGCTAATTTAAACTACAGAACCATATAGCAACCGAGCATACCCTGCATATGATAGAATGAATTCCGAAAACAGTCATTGATCCTTTAGTTTTTGTTTGTTCTCATTTTCATACAAAACAATCCTTCTATTTTAATTCATTTGTTCCCTTCACGAGTCATGAATTACCTGCTACACAGTGCAATTACTTTATTGGAAATCAATATATATTTTAAAGCACTAAACTTGTAACCCATCAACCAGATTGTATCTTAGACAGGAAAGAGGAAACACAGGCAGAATAAAGAACCAAAAACAATAAGGGGAGAAACTAACTCACCTTTTTGAGTATATATGCAACACTCGCAATTTTAGCTCACGGTCACCATCAGAATCTGTATCCTTGAATTCCATGTCAGCCAGTAACTGCTCAGCATCATTATCGTACTCAACCTCAAACTCTTGTCTCTTGGAGTTGTAGCCACTTAATTCCTTCACAGAAGGGCTCTTCTCCCTGAAAATCCTAGGCTTTTTCTCCCCAATGCTCCTATCTGCAGGGTATCACATAGCATCATAGAGATTCTTTTAAGCATTTATCTTTTGAAATAGATGAATTGTGTTTTCTGTCATCACTAACAAGAATTAGAGCAAGCAAATATTATCAAGATTGGCTAGACATGAAAAGTAATTGCAATCTGATGGTTCTGTTCTATTAAAATAGGAGGAAGGGTGCTTAGGAAATTTTGTAAATAAGGTACGACACTAATTCCATAAATAGGGGGGAGGGTGTTTTATTTTGATTAGGTAGAAATTGGGTAAAGTATGGGGAGATAGTAAGCCTCTCGAAAGCTTGCATTTGTTCTTTCAATTTATGTTGCTTTCAATTGCTCAATGAATAGAAATTAGCTATAGGAACCAGATTTCTATCAATTGGTATCAGAGCATCGATTCTAGGGCACATGGCAACGATTTTAGAAAAGAATTGGAGAGGATGGGCCACTCATGGAAGAATTTCTGCAAAAATTCGGCAATCGTGAAGATTTCATGTTGGACTTGATGTTTTATGGAGAAGATCTAGATACGTGGCTGTCGAGGGAAAAACAACGTTTTGACACAAATAGGTGGTTGTAGAAGGAAAAGGTGGAGGCGTCCGTGGCTCACTTTGATGGATAGGCCTGGGTTTGGTTTGAAAGGGTAGATCGGCTTCGAACAAAGAGAACTTGGGGTGAGCTGAAGCTGTTGATGATCGAACAATTTCCGCCACCGCTGGAAGATTCAAATTCCGGTATTTATTAGGTTCACCTGCAGGATGAAACGGCAAATGAACTCCATGGATTCGGGCGGCATTGGACATGTATAGGGAGCATTTGGAAGGGAAACTTCTATGTGGGCTGAATGGATCTGGAATTAATGTGGGTACACAAGTGAGCTTAACTAGAGATTTGGAAATGGCCCAATAGCTGCAAAGCCACAACTTAATATTAAAACAAGCCAACATAGGATTGGGCCTATGTCAACTAAAAGGTTCACTAACTGGATGGCACCCCACCACTAACCGGATGGCACCCAATCACGCCAATCTACAATCTGGTAACAAATTCCTTGCCATCAACAAATCTATCGTTGCCCCACATTTGGAATTACAATTAAAGAGAGACATAAAGGCTAGGTTTCCCTCGCGAAGAAATTTTTTTATTAGACTCCAGCCAAATCAGGAGTTGCAGTGTTTGTTTATTGAGGACACAAAGTGGTTAGATCCAAACTACGGCAAAGGTGTGGAAAAGACTTGGGAGAATTGGTGAAATTTCGTCATGGGTTTAATTGTCAAAAAGACCATTCTAGTAAAAGACAGAACAATGCTTCAGGAAGTTGTTCTCCTATTTGATTTTGGGACGACCCACCAATTTACTCCAACTGGGTTCGGTCAAAATTTTAGAATGTCAAAGATGGGTTCGAACGGCTATGGAGTTTGCATGGATGACATACGGGTGGTCGTAAATCGATTGTGTTAAGTTCGCCCATGTCACTGGTTGCAATGCCTCCTTTCGGGTTCGACCATGGGGGTGCTTGCAGTGAAGGATATTGTTCGACTGGACAACAAATTCTAACTCAACCATTTCCTGACCTTCACCTTGAGGACAATATGATAAGGATTCAACTGTAAGAAGAACGAGTATAGCACAGTTACAAGTAAACATATTTAAAGATAAACACATGCTCGCTTATCCTTTGGGTTCTTTAGCAAAAGGCAGTCAGTAAAATACACGAATAAATTACATGTAAATACCTACCCAAAAAAGTCTAGTTCAGATTATGCTGTTACAAAAGTAGCTAGCTAGCAGATAAGATTTTCCCCTAGTATCCACTCAAGTAGCAGTAAAAACAAAATGCAGTATATTAACTAGCAATCAGTACTTTGCAGCAGAATGTTCAACTACAGAAATATACTAACGAATTTATTGCAATGAAATCAGTCAACATATATAAAAAAAGGTGGGTCAGACCTTTATATAAAATAGAAGCGGACATCAAATGGTTTTTTGGAGCATGAATCAATTTATACCTTCCACTTTAATGTTGTCATGACCATCCTTACTCGTGACTATACTGGGCACCCCCTTAACTGCCCCAGCTGATGTGTTCACATAGCTAGAACCTTCACCAGAACCTGCCTCTGAAAAGAGAGAATACATCAGAGTATTCATTTTATGCAACGCGTGACTGCACATGTATGTACATCTGGATATGACGTATAACAAGATTGAGAAAATAAAGAGGAAGAGAGAGAAGAAAAAGAAGAGGGAGAGAGGGGAAAATTTAGAGGGAGAGCATTAATTTCTTTCATAACCGAATTCTAAGAATTACAATGCATAAGCCCCCTTTATACTGGTTAAAGAAGCTAAAATCAAAATAACTTATAATAAACTAGAACAATATCAATATATTAAAACTAATTTAATCTAACATAAACAAACATAATTTGAATCAAACTCTATTTCAAATCATATTTAAATCCTATCTTTATTTCCTATTAATGTGTGTAAGAGCATTATCTATTTCAAGAATGAGTCAGAAAGTTCCATACCATTGATTACTGTACCAGAAGATATGTTTGAAGAGGAATGTCCTGCTGGGCCTTCTTTTCTTTGATCTTCCAACCTGACCACTCAATATCAAAAGGATTCAGAAAAGGAAAATAAACAGATACTTAATACTATAAGAATAATAAGTAACCCAAATATACTTGGTCCTTGCAGATGATGGAGACTGTGTTTCTGCACCAATTTTTTCTCCATAAGTGGGAGTTCCTGAGGCAATCGAACTTGAACCACATTAGAACATAAGAAATCAGATTTATAATGCCAATCAGTAATGAGACTCTCTAGAAGAAGATAAATGAAACTTCTATATAAATACCCTATTTTAAATTGTTCTGTCTTGGCAAGCCCCTGACTTAAAGAGAAACAACCTAACCCTCCCATCCACTAGAAGTCCAATTGTTTTACAGTCAGTAAGTCACTATTCATCAATTTGAAGTATGTGTAGCATCATGAGTGAAATTAGTCCAAATTAAAATTGCCATTACCTCTAATAAACATCACCTTAATCAAGTAAGAATTAATTACCCAATGAGATGGCATAACGGAATTGGTACCTGATTTCAATCCATTTTCTAAATTCACCGTGATTTATTTTTCATATATAAATGCAATTCATTGAGAAATTATTGAGAAATGTTCTAAGTGCTTTTCGTAAGGGTCGTACGAGAATTTATTTTTTTGCATCATCTCAAGGTAAATAAGTTTTTGGGCGTTTTAGCAAAGTTTATTCTCCACGCTTTGATTATGTGAGTACTTTTTATGTTATGGGTTCATCAATATAAGTTATGGATCGAATCATGGATCCGCTAGGATAACATATGGACTAGAGTTTAGTAGCGCTACGCTAAATTTTGTACCACGAAGTTCGGTCAACTTTTCGTGTCTCCTGTGCAAAGTATGAATTATTATGATTACGTTATACCCACTAGTTAAAATATGTTAAATATACTTTGTGTGCTACTTATTTATTGAGATTTATCTCGAGGATAATTACACTTCATGCTACTTTTTTATCCTTTATTGGAATTTTACTTACATTAATATTTTAACTGATTTTTACTTGCTTTTCTTTTTTCTCTTCAAACCTTACAATATTCTCACCAAAACCGCTTCACCTCCATTTTCCTCGACGAGGCTCCAGAGACCTACTCAGGGTGGATGTGTGGTTGGAAGATGTCATCATTGAGTTTTCACCAATTTTACAACATGTTTGATAAAATGTATGATTGAAGTATCTATCCTAAATATCATAAAAATTTGAAAAAATTTAAGGTTGTGATACCAAACTTTGAAAATTATCGTAAGTATCATATTATATTATGATACTTTAGTATCATAATATGATACTTTTTTTAACATAAATTTCTAAATTTTTTTTTGTAGTATTAATCGATGATAATTTTTAATTACGTAAATTTCAAATATGTTATCAAAAGTTGTGTCTTTGTCCAAATGTCCCTTTATCTCAGTCCCCCTTTACTTTACAAGTAATTAAAGGTTCGTAGCAATCAAGCATGAGATGTTTAGCGATGTGGAGAGTAAAGAGGACCCACCGATTTTAAGTATTCGTTTACATAAGGATTTACGAATTTTCATTATGCATTATTTAAATATTAAGACAATGATTCTTAATATTCTATTTTATGTTTGTTTAATGTTAAACTCAATTTATCTATTGACGGTTGTTTAATAAATTTACAAGTTTTATAAAGTATGTTTTGTTATTCAAGTACTTTTTTAAGTCATGATTTTGGTGGCACGGGTCACTAGGCTGGGGGGGTCACACTGTTCTCCTACAATATTTCCAATTTGAACACACACACACACGTATTCTGATAAACTAACCTTTACTGATTTCAGCATGTTCTTTGGCCATAGCAAGTAGTTCCTCTCTACTCTTTCCAATAACATGAGACATGTCCTAGGGAAACCAAAAAAGGGAATCTAGCTGAAGTTAAAGTTTCAAAGTAAAAGCTTCAAAAGTACACATAATTATGGAGTGCAATATGCCATACCGGAAGAGGAAAGCTAGGCGAGTTCATATAGATGGAATTATAGTGCTCAATACAGTGTGCTTTACTTTTTGTTCCGACATGTTCTGCAACTTCAGCCCAATTCCCTAGTCCATACATTTCAATACCCTATAGAAAAGGAGTCTTTCAGGACACACAGCAAGAAATTGTTATCCGTCAATATTGTTTAGGAAGGAGCTACTTGGAGAATTTATTATCGGATGAGTTTGACAAAAAAGAAGAACAAGAACTTTAAGTTTGATTAGAAAATAATAGTGCCACTATATCATATTTATTCTATAGAGTTACAGAAAGGATGAGATATTACCAAATAAATAGGGAAAAAAATGTAGTAGTACCTCCAGAAGTAATATCTCCTCATCAGCATTCCACTCGGGACATATTAGTGGAAACAAAAGGTTATCCTGTTGAAAAATTAGATATACAGTGAAAGAACTAAATGAAGCGCCAGAAAGTGACAAACTATAAGAAATAATAGCAGCATGAGATTAAGAATAGAAGAAAAGAAAGAAATTGTGGTGCAAATGAGAAAGACGTGCAAACGGAGGATTTATAGTCCAAAGTATAATTCTCAAACCTTATATAAACAGTAGAAACTGGAAGCATTGGTTTTTGTTGCATAGACTTTGAATACAATCGAGTTCAAAGAAGTAGACATCTCAATAACAAGTGCATCAAAGCTTTGGGTAGTAAAAGATGAAGGAGATTCAATTATTCCTCTCCTATTCCATTAATAATTTGTCGATAATGATGTCAAATGATACGGAGTTTAATAAAATTTCTCCCTTCACTAGTAAATTGTTTTTTAGTCAACCAAAATCCATACAAAATCTGGATCACTTCATTAGAGTTAATTATTTTCAGAAGTAGTGGTAGGTTTCCTAAGAAGTGTTTGACCAATTAACTAGCTATCGAAATTACATTCCTTTCCATCACGTGACAGTTGAAATGGAAAAGGAAAAAAAAAAAAAAGAGTTTTAAGGATACAACCTTCCAAAACCATGTCAAGAACTAGCACTTAGATAAATGTTTCCCCTGAAGAATTGAAACGTGTGTCCACGTGTTAGATTGCTAAAGAAACTTGGGATATTATAGAAGTCATACGAGGAAAGTTTGAACTAGATGACTTCTACTTTTAAGGTTAAGGGTGAATCTGTAGAGTTAGAAAAGTGATGAAATAGACCAATCTAAATCTTCACAGAAGAATCAGAGAACGAGCAAGATATACATGAGGCTTTTGCCAGATGTATTTGGAATGCCACAAGGTCTAGACCTTAGACAGTAATTTTGAGAAATCCAATGCACAACTTCAATCTTTTACTAGTGGATCTAAGAAACTTGATGACATGTTAGGACTGAGCAAACCAACAGGGAGGTTTAGGCTATGAGGAAACTAGTACTTAAACCCCTTCCTCCTCTAACACCAAGTTTATACGTGCCTTTGTTAAGAATGTTAGGTGATCCAGGACAGAAATCATTTGTACATATTAGGTTTCCTCTACCTAATGTTCAAAACTTGAGACCTAGAGTTACTCCTAGATTTATTTCTATATATCATACTTGTGGTGAGTTAGACCACATTAGACCTAGGTGTCGAAAGTTGTTGACTAGGAACAACAACCAGGACTTCAATTCTCAATATAGAAGTCTAGCTAATCAAGTCAATCAATTGATTGAATTGGTAGCTCATTTGACTAGGAGCCTGTTTGGTAATGTGAAAAATTTTGACTTTTGTGATTTTTTTTTTTTATGGATGTGTGGTTTAAAAATGTTTAAAAAGTCAAAAACTGTAGGCTTGACTAAGAATGAATTGTTGAGATTGAATTTGAAAAATTGTGGTGAAATTTTTTACTTTACCAAACAAGCTCTAAGATTGCATATTCTAATTCTAAGAATATTTAGGTAAAAAAGAGTGAACTCTATTATCAGAATAATGTTTTAAATTATGATATAGCTCGTGATGCTCTTAAAGATAAAAGGGTTTGTGTACCTCATTAAGTAGGTCTTTAGATACATGCATTTGCATTGTTCATGATATTTATCATGACATGCATACACTTACAATTTTTTTTTATATATTAATTATTCGTTTTGCATTATTTGCTTTATTTAAAAAAAAAAAAAAAAGAATTTCTATATTGTAAAGTGTTGAATTGAACATATTATTGTGTAATCAAGTACTAGTAAAACTTATGAACGGTGAATAAAGTTTACATTAATTTGTTTAGAACTTGTTTGGAGTATTTGGTATAGGTTATTTCATGTAACTTCTGCACTACACACATTAAGCTCTTGTAAGTGAATCTTGACCGCACGAGTGAGATTTGGGATGGCGGTATTGGTGTGGTGTGGTGACTTCCAATATGGAATGACATTTAACTAGTTGACCTAAGTTCTAGCATATTCTCCTAAAAAGAAAAGGCATTGGGCCTAAAAATAATTTATTTATATATCAAAAGAAAAAGTGATATAAATATCTTATACTTCTTTTCTGAGCCCATTTTACTCAAATAATTAAGCATGTTACGGTCTTTATAACCTGTGCCCTATGGTGAAATGACTTCGAGTCATCGGTTGAAAGCTCGTTATAGGGTCATTATCTTATTAATGGAGAAAAGTATGCGCATAAGATTAAAAAAATATATATTATATGCTTACAGTAAGAGAGAGAGAGAGAGAGATTTTTTTTTTTTTTTTTTTTTTTTTGTGAGTAGTTTTGATTAAAAGGTCCTAATAGCACTTGGTTGACTTTCATAATTTGAGAAAAATATTCAGTCAATGGTGATTTCTTTGGTTGTCCTTCCTCACTGATATAAGGTTTTAAGTCTTGCTTATAGGAGATTATGAAAACTTTTCACACATTGGTAACTTATAAAATTTACTCTAAATAGGTTTAAAATGAGTTGTAAGAAGATTTATTATTTGTAAATTATTTTTGTATAAGTAAGCAAATAATTGTTCGTATGATTTCACTACTTAATATCATATTTAGAAATCCATGAAAATTAGTTGTCTAAAAAGAAAATTATTTTTGACACGTGGTATGCATTATTTGGAGTGTGAATTTGATCACCCTCACAAAAGAGGGTTACGGTGACCCTCTTTTTGTGAGATGGAAATATACGTGTATAAAATTGATAAATGTGAAATTTTTCGTTCCATATTATTTTATTCATCGAGAGCTTCGATATGAGTATAATCTTGATATATAATTTTTGTTATTTCAAAAGTTACTTATTTTACAGAAAATTAAGCAGTTTATCACTAAAAATAAGTAACTTTCAAAATAGCAAAAATTATGTAGCAAGATTATACTCGTATCTAAGCTCTGGTGTATAGTATAATATAAGCTGAAATTTTTTTAATTTTTACAAATTTTAATACATGTATTTCACCCTTACAAAAAGAAGGTCACCATAACTCTCTTTTGTGAAGGTGAACAAATTCACACTCCATCATTTGTTTATGTGCATTATTGTTTCCCTCATTCCTCTTTGCGATACTCATGATTATATTTCTTGATTTTTCCTTTATCATTCGTATCAAAAGAGGGAGGAGTGATTTATCTAGGAGAAGAGTTAGTACTTAAAGTGAGCATTTATTTAGTTTGATTGTCATGATTTGTTTTGTTTTACACTTACATTTTGACATTTTATTTCTAGCAAATCTATCTAGAATATATTAATATTATGCTTTTGGTAGGTGTTTTGACATAGTATTAATATTTCAGTTCATTGTTGCTAGTTTGCTATCATATGTTGTCACTTGCTTTTTCAATAAATATTTGTTGAATTGATGCATTTCAGAAAACAGGTGGACAAGCAATTGAGTTGCAGTTTGGGATTTGAGCCTCAGACGTTAGTTGGTATTTTGTAATCTTTTTATTATTATGTGATTTTGTCATAGAATGCCAAATTGAGTGTGTATTAAATATTGATTTTGTTAATTGGCAATTCTGTTGACAAAATGTCACATTTCATTGAGTTTTAATAGAAGTCAAAGTGTAGTAGTTGTGTATTTGGGATCAAGAAGATTTAAGTAGTTTTCAAGAAAACTTGAGATGCAATTAGAATTTAAAGGAGTAGAGAAAAGGCACAAGGATTGTAATTGAGACCTAGTCTTTCAATGCATTTTAAATCACCTCAATTAGACATTGTAAGAGAAAGTTATGACGAAAATACTGGTGACGCTTGCTATCACTCGAGTAGTTTTAAAAGTGCGGACAATCCCATATGACCTTAAACACTTCATATTATAAATACTCAAGTCCTCTTTCATTTTTAGGTGTGGTTGGTCTTTATATTTCATAGACAGAGATAACATCCTACCAATCTCTTGATTCATTCCTTGATTATTCAAGATTAATCAGTATAGCTTCTTGATTTGAAACTCAAGATTATACAATCATAAAACACCAAACCGAAAATCTTTTATCAAAAAGACTTCAGAGTTCTCGAGTTGGGGAGATGTCGTTGGAGTTAAAGTTGAAGAAGAATGAGGTTCGTTTTTGGCAATCCACGAGGAGGGAAAAGATCGTCCAGAAGTTCTAAAAAGTGTTGGAGGCACAATCGAAGAGTTATAAGTAATTTACAAGTTGTGGGGTCAGAGTCTAATAATATTTAATTATATTTGAACCAACTGTAAGTTATTCTTTTTTAGTGAATTTACTCGCAAATTTTCCCGAAGGTTGTTTTCCTGTGAAGAGTTCTTTGAGAATTTTTCATTTGTTAACAATTCTTGGTGTTATTACTTTAAACATTTATTTTATCATTTTAAATTGGTTGCTTCCTTTTTTATTAATTGATTATCCATCTAGATTTAAATTAAATTAAAATTTTGCATTATACATCTATTCACCTCCTATGGGTCTTAGCCCTTGTTTGATATTCATTTTAAAGAAAGTACTTTTATGATAAGTGATTTTTTTTTTTTTTTTTTTTGAAGATTGTGTGGTTGAAATTAAAAATGAGTACGAGAAAAAAGAGACTTGAAAAAAAAAAGGGATCAAATAGGGCCTTAGTCAAATGAGATTTTTAGTTGAACTTTGATGTTCCATGAGATGGATGTATTGAAGAGAATTTTGACAAAAATACTATAGATCCTTAATCTGCATAGAATAATATAATCAAATCAAATCATAGGACTAACTATTCTGAAATATCAATGAGGATTATATTAACTCAGCCAATTAGTTTTTATTGTTGTTGGATGTCTATTATCAATCTAAATGTGAAGATATCTCTTGTTGAGGCATGATATTCTTTAAGCAAATTCGGTTGTGACATGAAATCCATGTGCACAGTAGTTCTATTATGTGCTTTGGTGATCTTGTAGTTTAGACGTGACTCATGGAAGGCTAGAAATATCAGTATGTAGTACAATATAGATTGATAGTACTTATTTCTCTATATTTTGGATATCCATTCATGGGTGCAAAAGGTCAATGACAATCATAATAGTACTGCTGCAAATAATTTTCACAAAATCCTGAAGTGCAGTCATATTTCTATGCTATATGATTAGATAACTCCTAGTAATTTCAAGAATCAAAAAGATGCATTCATGAAATCCTATTGGAACAAGGATTCCCTTTTTGGGTCTTAGGATCCCTAACCAAGTTACTAGTGATTAATTATTCATATCGTAATGTTGGCGAAGTTAGGGTCCTGAACACTATAAATTTTGGATATTCACTTTAGTTTAATAAAAATCATAGATATCTATATAAAAGAATTTTACCTGCGCCATTCTCCTTGGGACAGATTTTGATCTCAAAAGTCCCACAGAATTCTATTTTATAGTTTGAGACCTATGAAAAATTCAGAATATTGTTGCAATAAAGTAAAACTCGCTGAAGCTATAATGAATTGGCCGGAACTTGGTTTTTGGAGCACTTTGCAGTTTTAAATTGTGTTCACAAGTATTGAGGTTTAATCCTAGCTCTTCCTTCTACAATTAATTAAATGCATGTTCCTAAATGTTTAAACTGTGAGCTTTTGATTCCAACAAGTTAGTGACCTAGTTCACTTCTCCAACTTTCCTCAAACTTGTGTCAAAACCAGGAGGTATATTCTAATCATCAGACAAATCACTTTTTCCTAAGCCCCTGATTGATTCCCATTTTAAAGAGAAATTGCTTTTTTTATTAGTAGTTTTTTTAGAGAATGTGTAATTGAAAAGTATGAAAAAGTTTTGGGTTTAAGTGTAGAATATTTTATTATGTGAATGTGTAAAGAAAAAAGAGGTTTTGAATTAAGAGAATCAAACGAGCGCTAAATGTTCATTTCAGCTACAAAAATTGGAACCAGTTTCTCTCTGAAAATAACCCAAAGTCAGAGTACGGAATTGAAATATGCTCCTAGACCACATTGGCATAAAAGATAGAAACAATCAACAAGATGGAAGAAACAATAGAACCAGAGATGATGCAGGAGATTCTGCTAGATTTAAAAAACCTCAGCTACTTGTCAGCTGCTCAGAAACAGAAACAGTAACTGAATATGAAGGTGACTGACTTTTTTTTGTAAACAAAGCCAACCAAATGACAATGAGTCAGAAAATGTATACATCAAAAAAAGTTATGGAGGCAATAAAATGTAAGGGAGACGAGAAGAAGGCAGCCAAAAAAAATTTTAAAAACTCAGTTGAACTTACTGAAGTATCATAATAATACCCTCGACTGGGAGAAAAAAGAGAAAGGAAGAATTCAATCACAAATAACTATTTTCCAGACTGCATCATTTCTAATATAACATGTTGTCCTCTCACATCATTCTTCTAATATTTGTAAAATTAACATGCAGCTTTCAAAAAGGGTGGAAATGTCAAAACAGATAATGATGGGAATCCTCAAAATTGATACTTGTTTTAAGAAACGTATTTAAGGTTTTATTCAATAGATAGATTCTAGTATTTTAATAGTTGTTAACTTTTCAAATTTGATGCTGTCAGTGCCATGAAAAATTGTGCTCCATTAGCTACTCTTTTAAGCAAATTGCATCATCAGGTAATAAGTTGATTTTCAAAGAACAAAAACTGGAAAAACCAGCTCTAAAGAATTAAATAGTGGGTATGAACTGCATCACAGATTCCAATAGTTACAATTTCATGTAACCACCACTCAACAACAAACAACAGTTAACTTCTCAGGCCAAAAAATACAGATTAGGAACTTGAGCAGCGCAATATATCAGAAAAGTGGAAGTGATACGTTCAGTTCAGTATTGGGACTAACCATGACTCTGTAAGGATGATTGCTTTTGTGAGGATGCACCTCTGCTCCTACGGAAAAGCATTCCACGCAGAGGTCAAAATCTGAACACATCACACACTTGATGCGAATCTTCCCTGAGATGTCTTTGTTGCAATAGTTACAGTGGTACAATGCCTTTTTTCCATCCTTCATTCCTGGTACTTCTTTTATACATGAAAGAAAATAAAGTTCAGTTACTAAAATACATAGAGCTATAATTTTCTAGAGCAAGTAAATATGTAGAACATAGGCATATGAACGAGTATGCATTCTGGCATACTGCATAATGTATATCCATACCAGTAGTCGCAGTTTCAGTATTCTCCACGTTTTGAGCTGTCCGTTTTCTCTTTGAACGACTGGGGTTTTATGACAAGAAATCAATAAATAAATGTTTGGCATTCAAAAGATCAAATATAAAAAATTGATATAAAACTATGACAGAGCAGACCCAACCAACATATGACGACTGTGAAGGCGACATGTCAATTAAATAAAATATACAAAAAAACCGCGCATCCGAAGAACCATGAAAGAGGACCAAGTTAGACACTGGATCTAATGGATCACTGCTGTAACTGAAATGTTCATTTGATATAGACCATCAATATTTTCATCATCATATTTGGATTTAATAAGATCAACATCTTTATGCTGCATATTATAGTCGTTTTCAATGTAATAAAATACTTGACCTGGTAAACTATATCAGAAACTGCAGTAAAAGATTTCATCGAAATAGGCTCTCAATCCAATAGATAAATATTTCTTTTATGCTGAAGAATTTTCCAGGAACTTTCTCGTATGAAGGTTTCTCTAGAAACCATAAATCAAGTAAATTGGACTCGTTATTAAAACCAGAAAGAAACGGCCAGTTTAATCGGAGATCCGTTGAACTAAATTCTAAACAGTCCATAAAGGAAAAACCTATTTATTGATTTTCTTCACCAAAATAATTGCAAGTACTGGATAACTGAAAGAATTTGTTATGTTGCACTTTTAAATATGAATTTATATTACAGTAATTAAGTATAAGATTTCAAAAAGTGACTTATACCTCTGTTGATAGGTAAAGATTAATGAATTTCAACTGAGATCCTCCTAATTTCTTCAGTATGTAAGATAGATAAGGATAAGTTAAGCATTACAAGAATTTCATGAAGTTGCCAAACAATGATATATAATAAAAAACAAATCTATTGTCTTCACCTTCCATTGAAATTATTCAGCATAGTAATGATAAAGGTTTGTAATGAAAAATGATATAAAAAATGTGTTTAAATTATTAAGAAAAAGGAGAATGAAAATGAAGATGAGAATAAACTCATTATTATTGTACGACCATAAACCATTTAAAACTTTAATTTTCTCAAAAAATTATGCTTTAGATTATTCTTAGGGTCCAAATGGTATCATTACAGTCATTATATATACAATTTTTTTCGACGAAGTACACTTAGGTACTGTATTGATGTTTTAGTTATGATATTATATATCAGTATAGATGTTTGGATTCAGTAAACTCAACGTTCATAAAGGCCCAATCGAATACTCAGACATTTTAGGGTTAAGTACACAATTACACACATTTAAGTATGAAATTTTTTGAATTCAGGTGATTTGTAAATAATTACAGAAATATCAAAATAATTTTCAAAATCAGGTATTCTTTTTATTATCAGAAATCAGGGTTTGTAATTAATTACAATTGTAATTTTATTTCAATTTTGTAATTAATTACAATTGTAACTTTATTTCAAATTGTAATTAATTACCACCACCATCACCTAATTTGTAACCAATCACTGCCGCCGCCGCCTTATTTCAGTTTTGTAATTAATTACAATTGTAACTTTATTTCAATTTGTAATTAGTAACAATTGTAATTTTAATTAAAATTGCAATTAATTACCACCACCGATCACCACCTAATTTGTAACCAGTCATCGCATTATTTCAATTTTGTAATTAATTACAATTGTAACTTTATTTCAATTTGTAATTGTTACAATTGTAATTTTAATTAAAATTGTAATTATTTACAACTACCACCACCACCATCGATCACCACTTGAAACCAGTCACCACCGCCACCTTGTTTCAATTTTCTAATAAATTACAATTGTAACTTTATTTCTATTTGTAATTAATTACAATTTGTAATTTGTTACAATTGTAACTCACCACCACCACCACCACTACTGACCACATCTACCACCGATCACCAACTAATTTTTAATCAGCTACCGCCACAATTTCCGTCGTCGAACCACCGTCAAAAATACAATTGTAATTTTATTTCAATTTGTAATTAATTGCAATTGTAACTTTATTTCAATTTGTAACTAATTACAATTATAATTATAATTATCATCTCAATATCACCACCACCTCCACCTCCACCACCTGTCCTCCACCACCACAACAATAGAACAACAAAGAAAAACTGAGGAAGCCAAGTCACAACCGCAGCTCTGATAATTATAATTACCAGCTCAATATCACCACCGGTCCTCCACCACCACAACAACAGAGAAAAACTGAGGAAGCCAAGTCACAACCGCAACTCTGATCGACACCAAAATCACCACCACCACCACCAAACCAACGCCACATGTTCTCTGCACCGATCTCAGACTCAGATCCCTCAACATATGTTTTATGGGAAGCAACGCCGAGAACCAGTGACTCAGTGGTGGCGGCCTCTAAGTAGCTCAAGCACTGGTACATTACCAACTGGTATCTCCCTTTTCGATTCTCAACATCTCCAGTCAGATACTTTCTTCAAATCTCATCGTATGGCTCATATTTCATCTGTATTCTATAAAATGCCACCTTAAAACTCAGTTTCTAGAGAGAGAAAATAATGAGAGAGATGAATGCATTGGATTCTCCGCTTGAAGCTCTAGATTTTAATTACTCGAGCTATGGTTTATTGACAGCGGTTAATAGTATATGGCCGTTGGTTGTTGTTTTAACTGCCGCTGTTAGCTTCTGGAGGATTAGACTTTTATCATCTTCAAAATTGGTACCACATGGCGCGTCAACTTAGGGCTCGAATGTCCAATATGTGGTTTTTTAGGAGAAAAATTGATGTTGGGGTAGCATTAGTTGATGATGATGATGATGATGGGTGGTGTGGTGTAGTCGGTGGTGGTGGCGATTGATTGGAGTCGGTGGTGGTGGTGGCGATTGATCGGAGTCGATGGTGGTGGTGGTTCATTGGAGGGGATAAGAAAGAATGGTGAGCTTTGTTGATTGTTCTTTGAGAGAGAAAATGTGATATAAATTATAACTGATTTGGTAAAATATTATCAAATTACCTGATTTTGAATATTTAAATTCAGAGGATATGAGTAGGCTTAATTACCCCCGACATTTTATGTCTGTGAAGCTAAGCGTAAGCTACTGGCGTAATGAGTACAAACCATTAAAAAAATTCAAAACAGTAAAAAAATGCTAATAATGAACCACAGATCATCTTGAAAATTCATGATGACACAAATTAAACAAAATTTAAAAAGTCTAACTTGCAAACAAACACAGGGCATTCCTAGAACATATGCTCCATAAAACACTTAATTAAAAGCCACTGTTGAACTTGCAACAACAATCAACACTCCTGCGACTAGCTCAGCCTGAACCCTCTCCATCAACTCTTTTGCCCATGAATTATGATATCTGTTGTCTCAAGTATTGTCCTCCTCATATGTAAATAGAGACCATTCTAGAGGTATACTGCCTAGGTAGGCGAGCTTTGAGTATTCAACCTCAGAGGAAGCTGTATCAAAGAAATGCTCAGATAGCATAACTTCTATCGAGTATCTGAATGCTACTTCAATTATCTGGTCTTTACAAGATTAAATATTTTAAAGCTTGGCTCAATTACCACAAAAAACAAGTAACCATGAAATTCAACTTGCAAGTGAGAAAATCAGACCCCACAGCATTATAAATTACATACACAAATAAGAAAATCATGTACCAAAAAATTTAAAAAAAATTTACACTGATAATTTGTATTACAATTGAATCTTCAATAAAGATGAAACCATGGAATACAAACCCTAAAGTTCAAGCCTTTAATTACGAAACTAAAGCAGCAACTTTATAATTAAATACAGCACATAACTTTAAATTACATACACCACATTCAAACACACGAAATCAAGAGAGTAAAAACAACTAAAGACAAGCTTCAGGAGAAAGGAAAAAAAAAAATAGATTCAATTCGCGGTCACTTTTTACGAACCTTTGGGCGGGATCCTCATCGGCAGAGTGATGGGCAGCGCGTGAACGACCCATCTTCTTGAATTGGACCAAACTACTAAGAATAATAACTTAGGGCTCCAAATTTTTCATGAAAAATGGCATAACAAAATCTGAAAGCCCATTATTGACGAATTGGGCAGTGAATTTGCTGCTGTAGATTTAGGAAAAATTACGCCTACTCATACCTTTGTATTTAAAAATTTTAAAATGAAATAATTATGAAAGTCAGGTATCATTTATCTTTCCTCTTTCTTGAATTTCTGTATAACCAGCGAATCGAACATGAAATTATTCTCCCTTTGTATTTTCTCTCATCCAATTTATGCAGGTTTGAAATCATGAAATTCCTATCAGTTGTAAATAAATGAAAATATTTAAATAATGGAAGGGAGATGGATGGAAGGCATTGAGATTTAGGTGGAATTTATAAATAATCCGGTAGTAATGGAGACGTTTGTGGATATATTGGTCTGTGCGGTGCCGATTTGGGTAGCGGTGATGATTGGGTTGGTAATCGGATGGTCATAGCGGCCGCAGTGGATCGTGTTGGTTTTTCTCGGATTTCTACATCGTCAGATTTTGGGGCACGGAGATTTCGGTTAGCATTCACGGCGTTATCAGCTTTTTCGATTTGTTGTAGGATTTAGTTTAGCTTCCAGTGGAGGACCCGAAAGGAGGAGGAATTGGTACCTGGCGAGTTTAGTTTCGATTTATCGTCCCGTTCAAGTTGCAGCTTCTCTTGAATCAGATGTTGTAGATGCCAGTAGTGGTGAGATCTAGCATAGTGGAAAAACCTATAACTACCCTCAATCTCTTCCTTTCTTACTTCGTTACTGTAAAAAAAGGGGGACTTCAATCAGAATTAGATGGACTAACCTTTGGTTGAGGTAGTTGTGAATGAAAATACAATTCCATTATCAATGATTTTATCACAAATGTTTAATTTTTTCTTTGGTTGAGGTAGTTGTGGTAGTGACGTTGAGGAGATGGTGATGGTGGTGGAAAAATAATTAATTATAAAATTGAAATAAAGTTACAATTGTAATTAATTGTTAATAGTAATCCATTACACAATATAATTAAGCTGCAATGGTGAATGTTTCAATTAATTGTAGCAAAAAATCTACTTTTGTTTGATTTTTTTTTTTTTGGTTGGTTGATGTAGTTGTGGTGGTGGTAGTGGTAGTGGTGGTGGTGAGATTTAACTACATTTGTAATTGATTACAAACTGAAAAAATTAATTACAAACTGAAATAAAGTTACAATTGTATTTCCGAAGGTGATTGTTTCAGTGATTGATTACAAATTAAGTGGTGGTAATTAATTACAATTGTAGTTAAATTTACAATTGTAACTAATTACAAATTGAAATAAAATTTTAATTCATAAGTTACAATAGTAATTTATTACAAAATTGAAATAAGTTACAATCGTATTTTCGACTGTGGTTATGGCGGTGTCTAATTACAAATTAGGCGGTAATTGATGGTGGTAATTAATTGCAACTGTAGTTAAATTTACATTTGTAACTAAAGACCTAATTCACAAGTTACAATTGTAATTAATTATAAAATTGAAATAAGTTACAATTGTATTTCAAACAGTGGTTGTGGCGGTAGCTGATTACAAAATACAAATTAGGCGGTGATCGGTGGTGGTGGTGGTGGTAAATTGCAATTGTAACTAAATTTACAATTGTAACTAATTACAAATTGAAATAAAGTTAGAATTGTAATTAATTACATAACCTAATTCTGAATTTAAAAAAAAAAATACCTGATTTTGAAAATTATTTTGATACTTGTGTAATTAATTACAAAACTCCTGATTACAAAAATTTTCAAATCTAAATGTTTGTAATTGTGTACTTAACCCTTTTCCATAAGCTTATTCTAGCTCAGCCCATCTTGGGCTTGATTAACTGAAGGGTAAATTACACAAAATCATACTTTTGAATTAAAAATTCTTAAAATCATATAATGATAAACTAATTTATCAAATTAGGTATTAATTTAATAAACCTAAACCAAAACCTAACAATTCGACCCTTTCTTCCTTCTCTATGTTTTCTCTCTCTTTCCTCTCCCTTCACACCATATCATCGTAGCATTCACTCCCTATATTTGAGCCGGTGAAGCCATTGAAAAAATCGAGGTTTGGGTGTGTTGTGGGCGGCGTTGCTAGGTGAAGATGATGGAGGAGGGGCAGCTTCTTCAGGAAACAATCGGATTGTGATGAAAGATTTCAGATCGGTGGTGATGGTGTTGGTGACCGGTGGTGGTTTTGGCAGCATCTTCATAAGCATGCGCCGCCTCTAGTGATGTATTGAAGGTGCCAAGCCAAACCCTGGCACCACAATTTGGTCTCCCCTTTTTCTTCCTTTTCGGTTCCAATTCATAAATCTAGTCGAACACGCTCTACGATCTCCAAGGTGAGCCGCGAAATCCTGAGTGGAAATCAGCAGTTGATCGTCTTAGCGGTTAGGTGTATAGTGGTCTGCGGTGGTTTGTATGTGCAGGTGATTGTTTTGGTTTGAGTGTGTTGTAAGCGGCTCAATGGTGGTGGCGATGGTAGAGGTGGAGTGGTTGTGTTGTTGAGACGCTGGTGGTGGTGGTAATGGTCGAGGTGGTGGTGAGTGCCCAACGGAGACGAGCAACAGTGGTGGTTGGTGGTGATTAAAATTATAATTGTAACCAATTACAAAATTGAAATAAGGTGGTGGTGGTGACTAGTTACAAATTAGGTGGTGATCGATGGTGGTGGTGGTGGTTGTAATTAATTACAATTTTAATTAAAATTACAATTGTAACAATTACAAATTGAAATAAAGTTACAATTGTAATTAATTTCAAAATTGAAATAATGCGGTGGCTGGTTACAAATTAGGTGGTGATCAGTGGTGGTGGTGGCGATGGTAATTAATTACAATTTTAATTAAAATTACAATTGTAACTAATTACAAATTGAAATAAAGTTACAATTGTAATTAATTACAAAACTGTAATAAGGCGGCGGCAGTGACTGGTTACAAATTAGGTGGTGGTGATGGTGGTGGTAATTAATTACAAAACTGAAATAAAATTACAATTGTAATTAATTACAAATCTTGATTTCTGATTATTAAAAAAATACCTGATTTTGAAAATTATTTTGATATTTCTGTAATTAGTTACAAATCACCTGAATTTAAAAAATTTCATACTTAAATGTGTGTAATTGTGTACTTAACCCGTAGATTTACTGTTACTGCATCAGCATGCATTTTCACATCAGATTGGAAAATGGATAGAGACAAATATTCCCGGGGATTTGTTGAAATAGTCTCTTTAGTAATGTAATGTTGCAAAATGCCCATTTTTTACAAATTGTCTTTATTGCTCTTAATGAAATAAGCTATTTTCTTTGCAAGATATATCCCTGAATTAGTCAGGTTAATTTAATTCAATACTTTTTATTATATTCATATTCTTTAATCTTTTAAGTTCTTCTAAAAATACTCTATATTGTGATAATTTCTCAAAAGATTTAGGATGTTCTTTCTTTGTTATATATCCTAATGTTATTCCATCTGAAACTTCATCTTCTATATCTTCGTATTCTTCTATAATTTTATGAATCGTATTTATATTTTTTGTTGTTTCAACAGAATTAAATTCTATTCTATTTAAGACAACATAATCTATATCTTCGTATATTTCTTTTAATTTAGATTGTCCAACAGAATGTATATTTTTAGATTTTTCAGCAATAGCTAATAAAAATGAAATTTCTTTATTATCTAAATATAGTTTATGATCACAGTTATTAGAAGTTGATGTTTGTGAAGAATCCATAGATTATTGGGTTGGTAAATTATTATACAAAATTCTCTGGTATAAGTTCATTCTTTGATCTAGTAAAATACAATAATCTGCAATATATTGTTCGTATTTTTTCAAGAGTTTATTATATTCTTCAGAAGATATGTTTTCATTTTTCATTTGACGTTTAACATCTTCCATTTTATCTTTAAATTTTTCTAAAAGGTTATCTAGCCCTTCTATTGTATATCCTGGCATTATGTTTGGACTGTGTTTGTCATTATTTTATTTTCTAAATCTATTTTAATCTCTAATATGTCAGAATAATCTATAATGTATTGATCATGATTTTCTGAAAGTATATAATATTGTTCAGATGATTCATCCATATCTATTAAGTGAGATATAATGTTATCTATTTTTTCCATTATTTTTTCTAACAAATTGTCTAATCCTTTAATAGTATATCCAGGCATTATAAACACAGAGATAAATAATTTATAAAGTTTCAAGTAATTTTTCAAATTCTATAAGTGTTTGAGAATTGATAATATCTATGTCAGCCATGATATCTATACTTGGTTCAAATGGTATATTATATTTTGAAATATTTTTCTTTCTCTTTTCTAATTTATCAATTATATCTTGAATATCATGTATCATTATAGATCTTACAGTTCCTCTAGTAAAGTTTTCTATTAAATTTTCTTTAAAAAATTTTAATATCTCTTGTGATGTGTAGAGTTGTTCTTGGTATCAGATTTTATCAATTTCATTTTCATATTCAATTCATTTTTTACTTTTAAAATACTTTTGAACTTTATATGGACCTCTTTTAGTTCTGAGTTTTTTCATGATATAATTATTGTTATTCATAATATTAAGATTTTCAAAAACTGGTAAAGAAAGATTCATCTTTTTCATCACTGTCATAATCTATTACAGGATCATAATCATTATCACTACTAAACACATATCCTAAATATAATTCATTATTTATTTCAGTATTATCACTATCAAGCCAAAAATAAATAATCGATTTTTGTAATTTCTAATCCTAATATTCCTTTTAATGTTGGAAAAATAACTAACAAGCATGGCATATAGACATGATATAACTTTTTTATTTCATTATTTGGTCTAGTAAACTGTTTATGCATGAATAAAGGTTCAATTATGTTATGATATTCATCATTATAAGGACTGTTTTGATAATTAAATTTAACAATTCTGAATTCTGTCATTTTAAAAGCTCTTCTTCCTCCTAATTCCGTAAAGATAGATATATTAAGAATACTAACCTCTTTTCCTGTTCTCAGTACCTTTGTATTTTCCTTCTATTGTTAGTGACCTTCAGGCTTATAGGTTTCTGCTTCACACCCTCCAATGGCTTCCTGCCTTCACGGGTTATTAGCTAAACCTAGATGCCTTCACTGTATAACTCTTTAGATAGAAAATATTTTAGGACAGAGTATAGGGAGTTTTCTTAATAATATATCTTCTTTTTGGAAATAGGATTTAGAAGACAAGAATTTAGAAACTCATCATAATATGATAAGTAAATTGGGATTTTATTGATAATATGAAGATTGATAAAGGATTGGTATGAGAATTTTTTCAAATACAGAAGTTTTTTGACTTTCTCACAAATTGAGTGCTCAAAAGAGTTCTACCTTTTCTCTAATCAGAAGACTCTTATTTATACAACTTTACGAGGTATTACTATACAACCTCTTACATCATTGCTTATGTAATGGATACAATAATTTGAATTTTACAAGGTCCTACAAGGACACACCTGTCCATCTATTCTTTATTACAAGGATACAGTTGTCCCTTTATTTCTTCACATGGCTACATTATAGGGACACCTATCCCTCTATTTTCAGTCTTCTTATGGCCCTTACATTGTGATGTCTTGTTCCACTAAATCAGATTTATCAATTGGCTTCCATCTGTCCATCACTTCTGTTGGTATGTAAAGCAGACTTATCAAATGGCTTCCACCTGTCCATCAATTCCTTTGGCATATGGGGTAATTCCTAGCTATGCACGCCTCTTGCAAAGTGGCAAAACTTCCATGGATTTGATGAGTATCAAATTTATTGATGTATTCTTGCAAGATTGTTGACTTTTCTTTTCCTCCATTAGTGAGTAAGGTCCATCCATTGTACTGGCATATGCATTTGAATTTTTTCTCATACAGATTTTTGGCAATGTTGTAGAGAACTTTAATTCCCATCACCCTTCGGGATCTAAACCATGATCTTGTAATGTTTGGTACTGGCTTGGTATTTTTTCCAACTTCAATTTGAAAATTTCGAGCAACATACCCAATCGTGATAATATGCTCAGTAGGATAATATATCCTTCCATCAATTTCAGGACTGATCGAATAAAATTTTAAATATATGGATCTTCCTTGAGCAAATTTTGAAATTTCTCCTTTTAGTAAATCATCAAATTTTTCGATTTCTTTCAGATCTTTTCCTGGATAGATAAGATCCAAGAATCCATAATCAGCTGCCATTTTTGTCATGACGGGATCTCCTCCCTGAGTAACGATCAATCGTGGGTATACATGGTCTCCAGACGAAATGTAATAGCAATCACATTCTTAAAGTTCATATATAACTTCAACAGTGGTTTTATATTCGTTTTCTTTTGGTAAAAAAGGGGAATCATCTTCTTCTTCAGCGCGAATTCTGACTACCCTTGTATGTTCATCTTTGGCATTGATTGTGATTTTTCGAGGACTAGCTTCATTTA
The DNA here is from genome assembly GCA_963555705.1 of Ligustrum vulgare. Taxonomy (NCBI): domain Eukaryota; kingdom Viridiplantae; phylum Streptophyta; class Magnoliopsida; order Lamiales; family Oleaceae; genus Ligustrum; species Ligustrum vulgare. The sequence continues at coordinate 35,464,411 of OY743190.1, read as the reverse complement.
TAACAACTTTTTTGGGACTTGGTTCATCTCTTTTAATTATTGGTCTACCACTGCTTCCAGAAGATGTACCTGTTTGTATTTTTGATATAACCTGTTTGGTAATCAACGATTCAAACTGAGATTCAATCTCAATTATGTTATCGCTCAATTCTTTAGTATAATTGTGATGAAATGTTGAGATTTCCATCAATTGCTTGAAACTTCCTTGGAGAGTTTCTGCAAGTTGTTCAATTCCAAGCTTTATATCTTCATCTTCCTCCATGAGGAAGTTCATTCGCTTTTTGGCGTCTATCAGGGATCTTTTAATATTATCCATCTGCAAATTCAATATTCCTGCTTAAAAAGTCCGCAAGATAATTATTAATACCTTTAATATGAACTATATCAAAATTATAAAATCTCAAATAGGCTTGCCATCTATGGAGCCTTCTATATTGAGGTTCTGGTGATGATTTATTTTTTACTAAACCTGCAACTTGAGAATTATCAGTTTCAACAATGAATTTCTTAGATAATAAAAACATTGAAAACTTCTTTATTCCTCTGATGATTGCTAACAGTTCTTTCTCATGAGTAGTATAATTTATTTCTGCTTGATTAAACGTTCCACTTGAGTATCTACAAATTTCATTAAGATCTGTTTTTAATATTGCTGCCCAATACTTATCTGAAGCATCAATATTAACTATCAGATTATATTTTTCATCTGGTAATCTTAATTTTGGCAAATTTTTACATTCTTCTTTTAGTGATTTGACAATTTCTGTATGTTCATCATTCCATCCTTTGGTATTTGTTTTCCTAAGTAAAATTTGAATTTTATGTCTCTTTTTTGATAGATTTTCAATAAATCCTTCTGCATAATTTAAACATCCTAAAAAAATTTGTATTTGTTCTTTTGATTCTAATTTGTTCGAAAAACTTTCTATCTTTTTAGATATATGCGTTTGTAATTTTATCCCTCTTTTATCTATTGATAATCCAAGAAAATCAATTTCTTGTTTTTCTATTATAGCTTTATTTTTTGAAAGAACAATTCTTTCATTCATTTATAAATATAATTAAGTGGTTTCTATGTTCTTCTCTATTATTAGAACATATTAATATATCATCAACATAGACAATTAAGAATTCATTGAATTTTCTAAATATGTTATCCATTCTTCTTTGATATATTTGTGGTGCATTTTTAAACCAAATGGCATAACCATCCATTCATACTTACCTTGGGGTGTACTAAATGTTGTATATTGAATACTATCTTCTTCCATTTTTACTTGCCAAAATCCTGATTTGCAATCAAATTTAGAATAATATTACTTTCCTTTTGCAAGATTTATCAGTACCTCTTTATTTGGTAAAAAGTATCCATCAAATTCAGTATATTTGTTTAATTCTTTATAATTTATCATCATTCTAGCTTTTCCTCTTTTTTGTTCAGAATGTTTCATGACCATAAAAGCTGGACTACTATGGGGTCCATTACTAGGTCTGATTAATTTTTGATTAAGTAATTCTTTTATCTGAGTTTTAAACTCTTGTGTATCTTGTATGGTATACATCATTGATCTAACTCTTATAATAACATTTTCTGTTAATTCTATTTTAGCTTTTGGATGATGTGGTTTCCAAAATAATAATGGATTTTCTCCACAAATTTTTTCTAGTTGATCAATATTTTTTTCCATATTTGTTTGTATGTTTGTTTTTAAGGTTTTTTTATACATTATTCTTTTATTTTTTATTTCATTTTGTATAATTGGTTTTTTCTCCCATTTATCACCACGCTGTGTTGGCTGAACTCTGTAAGGTCTAAATTTTCTTGGTATTTTTAGTAAATGTGCACAAGGTGTTTGTAACATTATCATGTAATTATTTTGTTTATAATATTGAAATTGTTGTATAAAGTCATTTCCTAGTAATATATCTCATTCTAATTTGTTATAATTATATACTTTATTTACAACTATTTGTTTATTCCCAAGTATTATATCAATTTTATCAGCACTATTAATTATATAAGTATTTTCTCCTGTTACTCCTGCAATTTTTATCTTTCCATTAGTATTCCATGATTTTATTAAGAAATTTTTGAATATTGTTATATCACTTCCCGTGTCAATTAATGCACATGTTGTTATATTTGTTTCAACAATCGTAACTTGTATATAAACGGCTAATGGAAAACTTATTTGGTTATTCATTTATTCAGCTTTTCTGCATAGTATATTTTGACCATTATGAGTTATATATAATATTTCACGTTTTATACTATAATCTTCTAGTCCATCTATAAAGCTCATTCCTAATAATACATGAGGATTTACCATACTACTATCTACATGACATGATACTAGGAGATTTATTCCTCCTATTTTTATTGGTACTTTTACTTCAAGTTCAGTCATATGTACTTGTCCATCAAAATTTATATATCTATATGGATCAGTTCTATGATATATTAGTCCTTTATTTCTATTTGAAGCTATATGACATTCACTAGCTCCTGTGTCAATTAATATATTTGATCCTTTTATATGTTCTATTCCATTAAAATATTCACCTTCTATTTTCATATTTCCAGCATTTCTATTAAGTTTTATTTCTTTTGTATTACTAGTTTCTCCTAATTGTTTTCTATTAGGTAAACTTGCTGATTTCCCAATTAATCTGCCATCTTCAAATGTTATGTTATTATTAGTGTATTCTTCTTCTCGTAACTTTATGATTTCTGGTTTATTTTTTGTTATAGTAAGTTCATAGTTTCTTGAAACTAAACTTATTTGTTTATCTGGTTCTACTGCTTTATCAAAATCTTTACATTCTTTATGAATTTCAATATATGGTTTTTTAGAATAAATGTTTCCATAATTAGAATTAGTAAATGTGTATAATGCCCTGTATTCTATAGTCATAATTGTATCTCCTGGTTCCATTATATCATCCTTATGTAATTTGAAATGTAATCCTAAAACTTCATTAAAATTTCTATCTTTTAATGATATACAATATTTTGGGTAACATGTAAATATTAGTTTCTTATATGCTAGATTTCCTTCTACTGTTCCTAAATGACTGTCTTTTAAATTTATAATTCTTCCATCATGTAAACTTACAGTCAAAGGCGAATCTAATCCTTCTCTAAACAGGGATTTAAACATTATTTGGATACCTGCTAAGTAAACATATTGAATCTTTTCACTTTGCTTTTTATTGATCTTTGTTAATAATTCTGTAACTGTATTTTTTGTTAAAAAATTTAATTTGTGTGTTCCTTGAGTGGTTCTAACATCTATTGCCCTTTCAATTTTATGATATTCATTTATTGCTACTTTTTCTCTTTTCCATATTCTGTCTAATATTTCCCATTTTCCTATTTTTAAATCTAAAGATAATTTTTGTATCTTTCTAAACTTATTATTATCAAAAGTTACATTTAATCCATAACCTTCTATTCCTTCATATTCTTGTTTATCTATGTTCTTATTTGTTTCTATTTCTTCTATTTCTTTATTCTGATTCTGATTCATTACTTTCTGAATCTGTTTCCCTTATATAGACTTCTTGATCATAGTATTCTTCAATATCTGATATTTCACTTAGTTCACTTTCTATTTCTAGATATTCATTTTGTAATATTTTAACTTTCTTTTTGTTAAAATCAGGGCTTATATGTCCCATTTCTCTACAATTCCAACATTTGCATTGACTTTTATCTTTCTTATAAGTTTTATTTTTCTGTTTTTTATTTGGATTATATCTTCTTTTGTAATATCTCCTCTTAGGTTTTATATATCTTTTTCTGAAGTTTCTGAATTTTTTAAACTTTCTATTTTTATATTTTCTTTTATTATTTTTTCTTCTTTTATTTGGTCCATTAAATTTCTTCTTTGTTCTACTATTAAATCTAATTTTTCATTTGTTTCTATGTCTAGATATCTAATTAATTGAGGATCCGCTCTATGATAATCCATTTCTATAATCTTTATATAACTCTTCTAGTATATCTTTGTGGATTAAATCTAATATTTCGTTTATGATAAAATCTTCTTTTATTATATCGAAATTTATTAGATCATATATTTCTCTTCTTACATATTTATCTAAATCTTTTAAAGTGTTCAAGATTTCTATTTTATAATTATCGGGTAGTATTAATGTATACATAATTATAAATCTTGATGTATATATTATATATTCATTTTTATTTTTTGTCATATAATATTTATCTTTTAGATCTGTCATATGGCTCTGATACCAGTGAGGGGTGCTACTATAAGCGAACAAAATCAAATAAAATCATAAACAAAATTAATAAAATTTCAAGGACTAGGTTGTAACTTTTCTAAATCTTAATGGGTTTAATAGAAATATGATATATAAGGGTATTTGTGGTAGTTTATAGTATTTAAGGCTATTTTTAAAAGATATAAAATTCTTAGGGTATTTTCATGTATTTCCTCAATATTCCCGGCTTATCTCCAATTTATTACCCTCTATTTCAAACTTTTTTTTTTCAACCACACATTCAACTACTATAAAAAAGAATATTATATTACAATAATTAATCGAGACAATCATAGGACTATAATATAAATAGTATATAATCAACAATCTTCCAAATTTATTCTCAACAGATTTATTATCTCAATATACTTCATAATTGTAGACTTAATATTTGTCTACGAAATTAAAGGATTCATCCATGGCCTATTAGCAATGGAAAATGAAAAGAAATAATTGAGCTCTAGCTTAAAACCCATTATTGCAAATCTCATATTTCTCCAAACTTATTTTCAACCATACATTATCGGATAAAATAATTTCACATGTAAATTCAAAAATAATCCTACTTTTTAACCACATTCTCCAAAAAATCACAACTATAAATTCTATTTTTCCAAAAATTATAGCTCAATCAAAACCCTTAATATAAATCCAAGCAAATAATAACGTTTCCTCACCTGAGAAATTTACATTTCAAGCAAAAATAAAAATTTAACTGGATTCATAGACTTCTAATTTCGTGGTTCAAAATAATACTGAACAAAAGCAATGTACTTATTAATACAGGCTATCCAGCCATACGTTAAGACAATTTTCTACACCAAACATAAATATTAACCTTTTTGGTTGGCTCTTGAATTTCCAGAGTTTTTGCATGTGAGTCCAAAGACAGTTTCTACACCAAACATAGATAATAAATGTACCATGTAGAGCCAACATGTATAAGATTTACCCATAGCAAAAGTCACAGTCTAGTTTCCTCCATTAGCACAAACATTATCTTCCCATTTTGACTTAATCTTGTCCTCGAAACAGTGGAAGTCAGCTTCAACTTCCAACTTGCTTGGATGGCCAGTGTTATTGTCTAAGCTGCAAGACATGGGATTTGAGACGCACGACGATAAATAAAAGAAAATGATTATAATAAGTACACAACACCAAAAAAAAGGAAAATAAACAATTTACATATATCTAAAAAATTGGCAGGCTCCAACACTGGGAACTGGGAAGGAAACCACATGTTGATCAAATCATAAAATCTCTTAAGGCCGGAAAGCAATGAGTACCTTGATCTCAGCACTTTTTTCAATGAGTACCTTGACCTCAGCACTGCAAAATTTTGAAGAGGAGATGGGATATTACTCCCAGAAACATGAATATTATGCATCTTAATATTGTACTGAATTGTAAAGAAAAAGCCTAAAAAATCCTCTCAAAATACCTTCAAGTCATTGTTAATGAAGCAATTCTGCACCGTTCCAAACCATTCAATAGAAGCATATTGAGAATCAGTGGGAGAGTTAAAAGACATTAACCTTGTAATTGAGGAAAAATGAATGCACAAAGAGCACTCACATTGAAGGTTCCACTTTAGCAGAGGGAAAATGCAGCAGTTTAAGCAAATAGTGTTACTAATGCTAAGCAAGATAAACAAATCTTTTGACTATCCTAAAAGATTTTTATTAACATCATAGAAGTCAATGTTTTGGGCACAAAATTTTCCTCAAAAAATGTATGTAGAATGATAACTTCTTTTAAAGTACAAAAAATGTAATAATAAAAGATAAATTATGGTTAAAAATCTAAAGAATTGAATACCATCTTCCATTAAGGGCTTGACTCACTTGTTAGAATATATTTATTAATGATAACACTTCTAGCTAAAAATAAGCAAAAATGTCAATGCACAACCAATTGAGACAACCCCAGGAAGAATCTCAATCCCTAACATGGTCACCCACCAAAATTCCAACTTGAAACTCTAAATGCACAAAAATGTAATCATCCATACACTCCATCCATGATTGCTGCCATCAACTGGCTAACTATTCTACTACCCAAAACACAATAATAATTATATACAAATAAAAAGTTCCTAGCAAGATTTTAATAATCATAAAATCAAATTACATGAGTAAATCTGATCAATACCAATTAAGTTTATAAAAGTGATTATATATAATGAATGGGGAAATCTATATTATTCAAAGAATGGTTAAAAATATATACTAAAATTGGATGTTTTTATTACTAAAATTATAAAACATGTATGTTTATAAAATATGCAGATCCAATACCCACTCCAGCACAAAAAGCTATTGATTCCCAGCATGTCATTGGACTCCCTGGCATACCAATGGTAGAGGAGGAATTAACAATTTAAAAGATAATCAATCACAGGTGAAGAAGAAAGCCATAGCAAAAACAAAAAATGGGCAAAATGTTATTTTATTTTACCACCTCCTTGTGTCCAACAGTCCAAGGGAGAGGAGAAGTACGAGTTGGTTGGACCCGAAGCCAAACATCTGCACATTGGTTGGGCTGCAGTATATAACTGTGTTGATACCTGTGAACTGCAGGAATGCTTGCAAATACAAAGTCAAACATTTTACTGTAATTAATGTAATGAAGTTGCCATGTTTATCCCAATGAGATGTAATCAAGTATTCAATGAAATGGAAATTTTGTAAATTGTATTCCCAAAATTAGATAGGTCTTTGTGGTTCCCTCATTCAAACTATAATATAACTTAACCGGAAGAGAAGACAGAATAAACTTAAAAGGAGGAAAAAGATGGGAAAATTTTCCCCTCTCTTCTAATTTGAACCCAACTTCATCACTGGTAGAGAAATTGTGATTTCAGATTGTGGTGCTCATATAAAATTTTCAAAAATTACTTACATCATCAATTAAGCATTTTTCTTTCACCTAATTAAACTGAAATTTAGGCCTCAAGGTTAGTTGAAAGAATTCCATCGGCTGCACATTCAAAATTGCAATTTTCATTTGAATTAGCAAGTGCTTAATCATAACTAAGAATAACCCATGAACAATTCACCCATATTAAGTTTAAATCATCTAATAAGTGGCTACTCAAATATAAATATAATTACCTCTTTCTGTGGCTAATAAAATTTCAACTGTTATTTTGAAGGTACAGGAGAACTTGTATTGCAACCGCCAAAAACCTGCCTTCACACAAGTTGAACTGTGATATCGAGCTCCCAAAATGGTTCAATGATGATAAGTTTCTATTTTGCAGCAAAAAAAAAAAAAAAAAAGCAAGAGAAACCAAAAAATCAGAAAATCCACAACACCGAAAATTCACAAATCAAACTCAAAGTCAAAAATTGAGATCTCAGATTCGAGGAAACGACCGACAAACCTTCGTAGGAAGAACCCATCAGATTCGAGAGATTCATCAACGTCAAAATTGTAAGCACACGTTCCGAGGCGGGAGGGGATGTTGATTTCAAGGGAAGACTCTGAACTTGATCTCTTGTTTTTGGGGTTTCTAGTTTGGATTTCCAGGGATTTCCAGGGATTTAACTTCTAGTTTGAATAGTTGAATAAGTTCACAACTTTCAAAAAACAACCAAAATAAAACACATAACAATCATCATGTGTTAGATAAACTAATTGATCAACAAAACAGTAATAACCCACTTAGTGTTGTTGTAGTATTCAAAAATATCAAGACACTACAACAGTAGGAAAGTCGAAAGACTAAAAAAAAACCTGGATCAATGTGAATTGCTGTATGATGTTACCTTCAAATCAAGCTGACCAATGCATGCATCTAACGAACATCAGTCTTATAGGTTACTGCATACTACATAATCCACAAACTAAAAGCTGGGTTTATTTACAGCCATATATAATAGAACAAAAGAATTAAAGCAATTAAAATTTATGTAATCAAAGAAAAATAACCTTTAATGAGCTTCTAACTTGAGATTCCTAGAATCATCACCATTGTGCTTGTGGTAACAATAATCTTCTCTGCAGCAAGATAGCTATTAGAATCCACAATAAAGTTGAGAATAGATCCCTGAAGGCACAACAAACAGATAAAGAATGAAAAAATAATGACTGATGCAACTTATGCAAGTGGAACTTGCTGAAATGTAAAAAAATTATATATTTCAACTTATGCAAGTCTGAACTTATATATTTCAACTTATTCCACATTTAATGAACTTATCATTTCAAAGCAAATATTTCAACTTATGCAAGTCTGAACTCTCCTAATTCTATGAAACTATTCTAAAGGAGAACAGGTCAATCCATAAAATCCAATGAGAACAAAACTACAACAAACTAAAATTACATTAGACATTTATTGAACCTGCATACATGAACCAATGTAAAGTAAATGATGTAATAGCATCAATAGGAATATCCTTGATATGGTAACCATGTAAGGAGGGAGACTGTTGCCCTGTTCCAGATGAAAAATCCAAAAGCATGAACGAACCATTTCATTATCATCATATGCTAACATATACTATCAGCTCCTATATACCGGAAAATCATCATCTCACTATTAAAAATTCAGAATATACAAATAAATCATGCTCATTTATCAACAAAACCATCAATAGTAAAAAATATAATAAGAATTCAAGTTATTCTACCATAAAACATTTCAAATTAAGCAATAAGTTAAATTCAATAGCACATGACCGAAAATAAGCTAAAATCTTTTACATTATGCTCTAATAAAATTGCACATAACATGCACTAAGATAGATTAGTAATTGCTAGTAATTGCAGGATACCTTCTCATGAAGAGTACCATCAAAGACATTCACTGTGTTTTAGCCTACGAAAAATCCCAGCTATTAGTAAAAGCCCTGAAAAAACCTGCCGCATTATCAATGGACCAACCAGCCCCATCCTAAGAAAATCTATAGTAGAACAAATGTGAAATCCACAGCACATTACTAACCTTCCCATAGTTTTCAATCACCATACCCTTTGTAATTTCCCATAATTTCACTGAGCCAGTAGCATCCTTGAAAAGGCACAAACCAAATATATAAATAACAAAATATAATATTTGTTTAGCTGACAGGAAAAAAAAATCTCATTACCTTAGTCAGTACATGTCTTCTAGCTATTAGTAATTGCAGGATACCATCACAACCCACAAATTTAAAATAAAAATTGAAGCCACTTCTTTATTTAAATAATGAATAAAATAGAAATGATGAAATGAAACACCTCTTGTCTTGAAAATTAAATAAGTCACATGGCTTGGTGTGGCTATGAGGAACACCAGTTGGACCAAAGTGATTCACTGCTTCATGAGACTTCATAGGTCCTCTAAGAAGTACCTGCAACCAACGTGTGTTTTTTATTGATACAACTGTGAAGAAGAAATCACTTGAAAGTGAAAATATATGTGTTTGGGGGTATTTGACGACCAACACGGCTTATGCAAGCAAAAGGATTCTGAAATCATGAAAATTAAACTTACATTTTGGCCATGACCGATGAATCTTAGAATAAGCATATACAACCAACCAAATCTAAGAACCAAAAAAGTAAAGGGTGGCAATATTGTAACCACAAAATTAGTAACTAAAAACTTTTCATTTCACACCAAATATTGCACCAAGTAGATCATATTTTCACAAATCTTAATTTAAATTGCTGAAAAGTGGTATAGAAATTCATTTAAAATTAATATCAACTGAAACCAACCTCGTGAATGACTGCAAGAAAAAATTAAACAATAACCCAAATGAAATTTTTGGCAGAAATTACATATATAGGCAAGTAAAATTACATTCAAGATAAGATAGTAACTCTTACCATCTCAAATAATTATTTCTTCTTATCAAAAGAAACTGAAATAAGCAAAGTAAACCAATTTAGAAGCATAGCAAGCAAGCAAAGATAGAGCGAAAGCCCTGAAAAAATCTGCCACATTATCAATGGACCAACCCGCCCCATAAATAGGAACCTACACCATCATCCAAATGCAAGTTTCCGAATTAGGCAAATCATCAATGTATCCCCATATATGCTGATTGAATGTGATATACCCCCATATATGCTGATTGAATGTGATATATCTCTTCCAACACAGCCTGTTATCATCGAATTCCATGAGATCAACTCATTCTGAAATTACACAGTAAGAATAATGATATTCAGAAATTAGAATCCAATCCCAAACCTCACTACTAAACTGTGAATTCCTCTACCCATTTTAGGTAATTCCTCTACACATGTACCTCAGATGATAATCTTGCCCATGCTATGACTTCTTCATGGAGCAGCCTTTTTAACACCTGTAAACATTAATTGGTAAAGTAAAAAAAGAATCTTGATTTTCTCTAATATATCAATCCAAAAATATGAACAGGTCAATCTATTTGCCTTGGGAAATGGGGATTCTATTAATTATTGATTCTTCTTCAACACAAGTTTTACTTCGCCGTAATTGGTAGTAGAACTATGTATGAAATCAATCATATCTTTAGGAAGCTTCGCCTTTGACAATTTATTCAAAACAGATTTGGGTGAGACTTTGCATACCGAAAAGAATAAAATACATCAAACATCTTAAAGTTCACCATTAATGTGCAGTAAACATAAATCAAGAACAAATAAGCAAATAATAGTAAGCATTCCAAGCAACATCTAAGAAGGATGCAAATGTTATTGATAGCCCGATCAACGATAGACTGTTCTGCTTTTCCAAACAAAAAGAGAAAAGATACAACTAAGAACTCAATAATCAGACAAAGATCGTCTTCCAGATAGCCAAGATGCTCTGAGCATGGATCAAGCTTGGGTACCCCAAATAGTCGAGTGCTAAACTTAATAGTGAAACAACTTGGAACATAAGAAGGATAATCCTTCCTTCACAAACTTTCATGGCAAGAAAAGAAAGTATGATTGTTGTTCTATGCATGAAAAAAGAGAAGATCAATTAATATTAAAAAAAAAAGAACAAAAACAAAAACAAAATCAGATGAAGATACAAAATTAACCTAATGATCTGAGGCAATGAAGATGTAGGAATGTCACCATATGAGAATGAATCATAAGATGATCTATTTTTAGCCCCAACTTATTTTGCTTCAATGCAGAGTAACCCTCAAAATTATTATTAAAAAGAAAAAAGACTTACAACGAAAAAGCAAATAGAGGTGGAAAACTACCAGGTCTCCTATGACATGAGGAATCTGAAATGAAAGGCATTTTTCTTCTCCCAAATAGTTGATCTGCAAATAGAAGCCAATACTATAAGAAAATTGGAAAAGCAGACAAAACAGGATAAGTTTGTCACAATCTAAAAGTTATGTTCCTCATATAGTTGTTGTAGATGACTACATCATCCATGACAAAATTACTTAAAACTGCATTAAAAAAGAAAAAAGAAATTTTACCAAATAGTATTGAAACCTGAGTGTGCAGAAGCAAAGACTGGTAATTAATTTCAATGGGCTCTATTGTAAAATTCATGTTGTATTATCATCCTCTACACAATGCATAAGGAATATAAAAAATTCAGCAATAGGCCACAAGGCCTGGGGTGTTAGGGAGATCGTGCAAGCTAAAAAAGCAAAAGGGGACAATATGTAATGGAAATCCTGATATTTTCTCAATAATCACTAAATTAACAGATTTGATAATGGAAAAACATAAGCTAGAGGACAATATGTATTTTCTGTAGGAATTAAAAATCTGTGAAATGTGAAGAGAACTGTGAGAACCTCAGAAATGGGGAATCTGGGGACACAATGAATTGATTATAAAATCCTAAAAATACAACCAAGAAAAAAAAATCACAAGCAAAAAAAGGAAGTCACAATTAAGTATTAGCAAACTACACAATTATCATCCTAGTTATTCCATATACAATATAGATTACAAATTGCGAATAGAATCGAAAAAGAAATAAAATCTACTTCTCTTCAAAAGCATCAATAAGATCGAAACATTGCAATAGATTCTTTAGAGGCTCCCATGTATTCTCGGCCTCTGGCCAGCTCGCCTTTCCAAAACCACCCATTACTAATCAACAAAAAAATTCCCAAAGCACATGCATTCATATACATATCTGCAAAATGTATCTAAATACTCACCATTTTATGAGGTACTGCACTTGGCCCTTCGATTTTCGCATTCCAGAGAACTCCCAAATCATCAAACAGAAACACAATCAGCTAAAAGGGAAGAATTCGATAAACCTACCAGAACTAAAACCTCCATTTTATTTCTTTTAGAACCCCTCATATAAATAGAAAATTAACAAACAAAAGATAATCTCAAATAAGTTCCATCATCTATAAACTCATAAAAGGGAGAAATGACAGACCTTTTGGACTCGCTTTCTGCGTACGACCTCGATCTCGAAATATCCATCAGCAAGCTCCAGGTGCTCGACCTCAGCCTCCCACCCCCCCCCCTTCAGGCTCTTTGATTTTCAGATTTTCGAAGTTATCGTAGTCTTTTTCAGTCTCAGAGTCTTCATCTTCATCTCCATCATCTTCTTCTTCTTCCTCTTCCAAAGTCCACTTTGTATCTTCAAAGCGTAGCTGTGAGAGAGAGAGAGAGAGAGAGAGAGAGAGAGAGCTCCTGGAGAAATGAAATTTGAAATTTGATTTGCTGAAGCTGGAGCATTGTTTCAGGTCGGTAGAAAAATTGTCTCGGCATTGGTAAACCTGGACGTGAAAACTGACAACTTCACAGCTTCATTTGTCCTCATTTATTATTTTTCAAGATATTTTTGGGTTAATTTATTTTGCCAGAAAATATTATAGGCTGGGGACCACTCTTGGGCGGGAGTTTTGGACTTAAGCTTGGGCGGGAAATAACCTTGCTACTAAGCTCCTTTATAATAATAATAAGATATCGTTTTACCTATGATAGGATCCGAGGATAAGGGAAAAATACAAATTCAATGAAAAGTAGATATAAGCAAAATTTGTGCAACAAAATCGATGAATTTTGATGTATTTTGAAGGATTTATTTTGATTTTACGAAGATTTTCAAGAGAAATCGATTTTTACAGACATAATGTTCTTTTTTGTGCGTATGGGAGATAGACCTCCTTGCTGTTGATGATAAAATAATTTATACACTAATATATCGCTTTATAGTGGTGAGATCCGACCGTAGGGGAAGACTACAAATTCAATGAAAAGTAGATATGAGTAAGATTTTGTAACAAAATAAAAGAATTTTGATGTATTTTGAATGATTTATGGTGATTTTATGGAGATTTTGAAGAGAAGTTAATTTTTTATAAATAAACATTCATGTTCTTTTTTGGTGCGTAGTGGAGAAAGACCTCCCTACGATAGGTGATAAATCGAAAATTTCCTTACTTTTTAATAACACATTCTCAAAAATTTACTATTACCAATGACATTATTTTGAAACCAAAAAAATAATAAATAAATAAATTAAAATATTAAGCGATTTGAATAAACGTGCTTTACAAGAGTGAGTGGGGGTGTACAAATAAACCGTCACCCGTTAAACAGAACCAAACCGCAACAAATGGTTTGGTTTTGTTCTGTTTCAAACCCGAAATGATTTGGTTTGGTTTGAAAAAATTTCAAACCGCTTTAAATAGTTTGGTTTAGGTTTCAATTGTCAAAACTGCAGCTTGAAATGGCAACCCGCAAAATTTTAAACAAATTATAAAAAAATGAATGCAGGAATAACTTATCAAATTCAGATTGTTATTGAAACCTTTACGTCATTTTGAGTAATGCTTTGATTTATTTTTCTAGTAGAAATGAGTTATAGAATAACTTTTATCAAAATTTGGACATGTTCTTAAAAGATTTCTAGCATCTGTCAGTTGCAAAAAATGTGAGATTTTTAAAGGAATAAAGTTATGCGCCAATCTATGCCTATTTGATCCCTACTATAAGCAATCCAACCCCATTCTGAAATAGAACTATTGAATGCTGAAGAAAAGTTAAAAATAAGAATGCGGTTTCCATTGAAGAACTTTATAAACAAAATAGAAATTCATTATAACACATATTTATAGCATACCGAATAGAAGAAATACTCTTGCAGTAACATAGTGTATTGTCTTTTATTTATGTGAATTGTTCTGAACAAGTAAGTCTCATTTGTAGTTACAATATGTCGTAGTAACCTCCTTGCCAATGTGAGTTGCATCTCAAAAAAAAATTCAAGAACACCTTTTGACGTAATCTACGTAATGATCGGTAGGTGTTTCTTTGTTATCGACCACAAAATTGGTGTTGATCATTCACTCAATATTGTGTATCGATTACAAAATCTGTGATTTTTGCTATTGGTAGATTAATCATTCATTCTTGCATTATCGTACAAGAATGTAGCTTGCACTACAACAAAAATAGCCTACGGCAACGCGCAAAAAATGTTGCAAAAGACCTTTTGTAGCGTTCGTGTGCATGTTGCAAATCGCAGTGTGTGCCGTAGAGGAAAAGGATACGACAACGTTCATTGCGTGTTGAAAAAGGTTGAATTGCGCGTTGCTGTAGACCTTTAGCAACGTTCAATGCGCGTTGCGGTAGACCTTTGGCAGCGTTCATTGCGTGTTGCGATTGATACTTTTGGCAACGTTCAACGCATGTTGCGGTAGACCTTTAGCAACATTCTTTGCTTGTTGCAGTAGATACTTTTAACAACGTTCACTGTGCATTGCCGTTGATACTTTTGCCATACTCACTGCGCGTTGCGATTGATACTTTTGACAACGTTCACTCGCGTTGCGGTTGATACTTTTGGAAACACTCATTGAGTGTTACCGTTTATCTTTTACATTTTTTTTAAAAAAAATCGCAAATCAATATAGATATTTCCACTGATAATCAACCAATTTCTTAAACATATATGTAATATGTAAAATATGAAACACGTGTACTATAAATAAATCAACTACTCAAAATAAAGTGCAAGTATTTTAAAGAAAATTAAATCACATATATTTATACAAAATAAATATACCGGTACTTTGTTCTCCTACATTAAAACAAAATCTGAAACAATGGTTTTTCACATATTTGATTGCACATCTAAATTTTGACATTTATTATCCCTCTACATTGCAACAGTATCTCTAGCAGACTATCGATCGTACAAAAATGAACTATTATCACCAATTTTCAACACAAATTATCGTAGATGAGAACTTCCTTGACTTCTGAAGTCTAGTTTGAACTAGGCATATAACAAATCATCTTGTGAGACGGCTACAAAATTCATTTTTACCCACAAAAACATTATGAAAGTCTAATTATCATTACTCTAACTCCACTAAATGCAAAAATGTAGAAATAAATCATACGAAATATTAGAATTATCATTTTCTATTATAAAATTTTAAATAAATTTTGATACAGTCTCCCTATAAAATGGACTTAGCCAACCAGTATGGGGACTATAGTGATCATCTCTCTCTTTTTCCAATGTAACAATCAACTTACCACAATATGGATAGTGATTTCGACAGCATCTATCTGCCGAAACAAAGATGTAAAGAATTCAAACATATTTTGACCAAAAAAATAGACCTACAGAATAGATATAAGAAGGAATAAACTAATTTTGTAATTTTCATTCTTTGGAAAAGTAAGAGATTGAAATGAACACCAAGACCTCCCCTACATAAACATATTCTATTTAGAAATTGGGTGGGGGTGGTTTTAAAGCCCTATTTCAAGGATTTTTTACTCCAACTAAAAATCTTCAATAGAATCAAACAAAAAATTTCGAGATTTAAGGCGAACTTCATAAAGTTAATCAAAATCGAATCCTCAAACAAAGTTGATTACATTCTAAGCCTAAAACCACATTCCAATTCTAAAAACACATTTACGTAATATTAATATCATTCTTCACAAATCACATTCTAAAACCTAAGTTCTAAAACAAAACAAAAAGAAAATCAAAGCCTAAGTCAAATGTAAAGTAGTCAGTATACATATTCTAATAAATGCCCAAAATCCGTTAAAACTTCACAATCACCAAAACTCACATTCTAAAATCAAATTCAAATCTCAAAATCACATTCTCACTAACGTCGCAGGCTTGCAGTCGCAGTCAATTGATCAATCTCCACACATTGAAGAATCATTAATCAAGCAACTTAGCACTAGCAACAATTGCAAAACTTGATTAGTTCCATTCTTATAGGTTAAAGTATAAAGCATCAAACACAAAAAATTTGCTTCAGCTTGAGAGAAATATTATCTTCTAATCCAATAACATTTGCATATTACAAACAAATTTACACAAAAAAGTAAAGCAGGACTTGGAAAATTTGAAAATGATAATTGAAATTAAGCTACATAGAATCTGAAAACCAATTACACAAATTTAAATTTAATTAAGCTACATAAAATTATGGAAATTTAAATTTAATTAAGCTGCATAAAATCTGAAAATGATAATCGAAAATTAGGAACTTTACCTGGAAGCTTGGAGCAGAAGGAGCTTAAATAAATATATTACCAGCAAAAAGGAGCAGTGGGCGGCAACCAATGGACTGGACCGACTAGTGGTGGTGGAGCTCACGCGCGCCAGAAGGGAAGTTCACTGCACTGCGCCTGCAGGTTGTTGCTACTGTGCTGCAGAAGGCCTGGACTGGATGACTGCCGGTTGAACTTGAGCCCTGTCCGTAGCGCCTTGCAGGAAGGACGAGCGTCGACGAAGCAAGAGAGCAGTAACTAGGGCTTGCACTTTGCAGGTAGCCTTTTTTAGTTAGGGGAGGGAGAGACCGGAGACTGAGAGAGACAAATTAGGGGAGTTATCGTTTTAGCGATAAGTAGACAGCGGTGATGAGAGCGTAGGTTAAGAGCAAAAGGAGAGTCTGCGAGTGAGAAGAGACATTGCCACGATTTGGTAAAGGATATTAGGCTTTTAATTTTTTGTCATTCAAAATTTGCAATGTAGCCCCCAACTCTCGTCATTTGTTAATAAAGTCCCATGACTTTAGATAATGTGAGATTTTTCCCCAATTAAACCCTTTGGCAACATTTGCCTGTGCGTTGCGAAAGGGTACCCTTTGGCAACATTCACTGCGCGTTGCGAAATGGGTACCCATTTCGCAACGCGTACTAAACGTTGCTTTCGCAATACGCAATGAACGTTACCAAAGACAAATCTTTTTGCAATACACAAGGAACGTTGCAAAAGCAGAGCCTTTTTGCAACACGCAATGAACGTAAAAAAGACTCTGCTTTTGCAACGTTCCTTGCGCGTTTCAAAAATATTTGTCTTTGGAAAAGTTCATTGCGCGTTGCGAAAGGGTACCCTTTGGCAACGTTCAAGGAACGTTGCAAAAGCAGAGTCTTTTTGCAACACGCAATGAACGTTGCAAAAGGCTAACATTAGCAACATTCACCAAGGTTGCTAAATGTCAAATAAATCAACCAATGGCAGCATGCAACCACTGAATGTTGCGATAGACCCCTTTTAGCAACATGCAATTAACGAATTTTTCCGTTTGCATGATGCAAAATGCCCTTTTTCTTGTAGTGTTGGTTTGAGATCTACTAATTTATTTAATTGTAAACCGGGTTTTAAACCAAACCAAACCGCAAAAAATGGTTTGGTTTGGCTTGATTTAAGAAATGAAAATGTTTGGTTTGGTTTGAAAAAATTTCAAACCGTTTTAAACGGTCTGATTTGAAATTTTGTTACAAACTGCCCCAAATCAAACCATGTTCACCCCTAATAGGTAGGTTGATTTTTATGAGTTAATTTTTTGAAATTTTAGGTTGTGTTTTTTGATTGAGGAGATGGAAAATAGGTGAGTGGTAAATAATTTTCAAGAAAATATATTTAATTGTGTATGATTGGTTTAAATAAATTTTTAGGTAGTAAAAGTGGAAAGTTTTTCAAGTTTTGTTATTTGATTAATATTATTCTTCATGGAAATAAATAAATAAATAAATAACTATTTTAATAAAAAAAATTAAGCCTTTGTTTGATTTCCTTTAAAATTTTCTCTTTTTTTTATAGTACGATTTCCTTTAAATTTTTCTCTTTTTTCTACAGTACTCAATCTCAATCATTCATTAAAAGTTATGTCCACAATATTTGAATTTTCAACCGAATTCCAACCATTTGCTCTCCTAAAAATTACTATTCATTAAAAAAAACTCTTTTTAAATAATATCAAACACACACTAACTTTTTTTAAATATTTGTAATTGATAATAATAATAATAATAATGTTAACTTCTGGATATAAAATAAATCAATTAACAATAATAAAAATGATTAAACGCGATGGAAATCATTTTCCAAGTTACCTAGAAAATATATTACCTACAAAAGCCAAGGAAAATGTTTGCTCGGAAAACAAGGCAAAGAGGTCACGTGGGGTGAAAAGTGGAAAAAAATTTATTGAAAAATTTAACTTGTCAAACAAGGCAAAAAGTGAAAAAAATGAAAAAAATTTCCATTTTCCCTAGCAAATATGAGCTATTAAACATAGCATTAGTAAACTTTCATCTATGTCACATTTTACTAATTCAACTTTGAATTACATTTGAATAAGACTATTTTTATGCTGTTAGTATTGGCTTATAGTTGTTAACTAAAAATATTTCAACCAAAGGCATAATTCAAGAATTTCAAACAGTCAAAAGTTCATGCATCCCTATACTAATATATCCATAGTCAAAATGCTCTTGAGCATGTTTGGTTATAATATTAAGGTCAGGATCTATCAACTTAAGATTAGGGATTGTAAAGTCAATCTTATGTTCAATTACGTAAAAAATACCCCTATTCGTGTGAAATTATTGCAAGTGCACGATAGCGTAAACAAGTAATAAGTGGACTTTTGAGTCCGGGTTGTCAATCTCACAAGGACTATTTATTTGCTATCGAATTATTTTGATTATGAATAATTCCTAGACTAAAATAAAAACTAAATAAGAAAATAAAATTGCAAGAATATCCAAAAACGACAATAAAATTGAGATTTAATAAAATAAACAACGCAATAAAAATAAAAATAGAAATTAAAACTAATAACAACTAACAAAACAAGAATAATGTTGTGGGTTTTATAACAATTAAAATGAATATTGGGACTAACGATTTCGAAGTAATGTTCAAGCTTAATTTCTCATCTCAATGTGTTTTCTAAAATTGTATTTGGTCGAATTCACGCATGTCTCTAATTTACCTCTCTCGATTTCAAATTAGGCTTATTTAATTAAGCCAAACGTGTATTTCTATAGCTGATCAGAGTTCTCCTTAGCTAAATGCATTAAATTACCTTGGAATTCACAAATGACCATAAGCAACCACAATTCATATCTCTATCTTTTTGTTGAAATTGCCTGATTTTATTATGTGATCTAATTATTAACTCACATCTTGGATTATGAAAACAATCATTAATTCTTGAATTGTTGATCAAGCAATCCAAGCATTAAAAGCAACAATAAAATCAATACATGAACATCAAAACACCAACTTGAGAATTAAAATTAAACTAAAAATATTAAATCTATATCGTCAATCCCGGTTATTAAATTAGTGATGAGAAATCGTAGGAGGCTCGACAAAGAAAATTAATCGTTCGAGCCAAAACAATTTTGAAGTACATTTTGTGAATCTTCGAGGAAATTAAGGGCCATTTTTTAAGAAGATTCAAGCCTTAAACAAGAGATCAAGCCAAGAAAAGAAGTCAAGAATCAAATTGAGAACAAAGACATGAATATTAGATCAAGTTTAAGATTCAATCAAAGTTTTGAATTAGATAAAATCCAAATTTGAGGTTCACTATTTGTGGAATAATTGTAGCTCTTTTTGTCCAGTTTTCAGATCATTTTGAATTGCCTCAATCGGACATCGGGATCAAAATTTATGACCGAAACACTGAAGATGGAAGCCTTAGTCAGTTTCGGTCGACCGAAAGTTTTACGGTCGACCGAAAG
Organism: Ligustrum vulgare; assembly: GCA_963555705.1. Lineage (NCBI taxonomy): Eukaryota > Viridiplantae > Streptophyta > Magnoliopsida > Lamiales > Oleaceae > Ligustrum > Ligustrum vulgare. The sequence continues at coordinate 35,444,194 of OY743190.1, read as the reverse complement.
TCCAAAAATTTTAGCTAAGCCTCAGTTCATTTTGCCTGAGTGTTGGTCAATCAAGTTGGTCGACCAAAAGTTGCCGAAACTCAAAAAAGGGATTTTGGTGCAATTTTCTTATTTCTTTCTTTACCCATTTCATTTGTACTATAAATACACTCCTTCTTCAAACCCTAGTTTAGTTTTGGATGTATGAATGGTGAAGTCTCTATGGGAGCAAACTTGGAGGTAAAATCCTCATTATATCTTGTTAACTCTTTAGGAAATTAATCAACTACATTGTGAGTATTATTATTCTTGTGTTGTTGATTTCCGCTACCTTGAAATTTGTTTAGTTAATACCCATTGTGCTTGATTCTTTAATCAATGAATTTTGGGTTAAATTTAAATTTGGGTTAAAGTGTTTTATCGCTTTATTTATCATCTTAGCTTTCTTTGGAAAGATTTCAAATTGTTGTGGGAATTCTTGATCAATATACCAAGGGGGTCCTCATCAAATAGCTACTCATGTCCTTGTGAGAAAAATAATAAATAATGTAAATAAAACCCAGAGTTTGAAGAATTAGCCTTGCTTCCTTACACCAAGAGTTCACCACCCTCTGCCCTTTTTAATGCCCAGTCATTACTTGTGTCTATCTCATAGCCGCACCACCAAAATCGCACCAACCACCTATCCTTTGATTTGCACAACCACCGCCTCTCGCAAGTAGTGGAATCTGCCAACTCTTTCTCTCCCAACTAACAACTTTTGCCCAAGAATTCCTTCACAGCACTTCTAGTTTCTTTCGGAAATACCAACTGTCCCCTCTCTCTCTCTCTCTCTCTCTCTCTCTCTCTCTCTCTCTCCAATCTCTTTTTGTTACACAGTCGAGAGCCTTTTTTTCCCCTCTATTAATTTGCTTCTCTCCACAAGTCAGCCCCCCTCTCAATGAATAACAATATATGTATATATATAATCACCAAATCTTCCCTAAAAATTCAATAGAAGTTGGCACCTAGGTTCCATTGTTGCTATCCAATTTTTAGTCCCAAAGAAGTCCAAATCTCAATTCAATTAAAAGCCCAATTAGTCTATTCTTTACTTTTTATGTTTTAGGGCCACAATTCTTCCAGATAAAATAAGTAGGTCCTTAAATCTCTTCAATTGTGCAATTAAGCCCTTGAACTTTAGAATGTCTTCAATTAACCTCCACTTTGATTCTCCACTAGCTTCATTAACCTCTAATGTTACACTCCAATATTTGGCCTTTATTCGCTTCAATTCCTTCATTCTATTGACTTTGGGATAAAATACGAAATAATGACAAATAAGAAAAACTAAGTAGAGTTTATTCACGAAAAACAATATTATATCCTAATTTTGACAAATAAATAAGTATATATATAAAACACACTTATCAAACCCACCAAACTAGAATATTTGTTCATCATCGAACAAACTGAAACTAAAAATAAAAATCTGTCAAAATAACTGAATAACAAAATTTTTAACTGTTAACTCATTCACCATATTGCCTCAAGTTCGAAAAAACTCACTTTAGAAAATAGAACTTAACAACATAGAAACTATTTCCACTTATGCCATCCTTGACTTTCGTGTGTGTGTGAATAGCCAAAATCAAGTGCATACTTTCACAAAAACATACCTAGCATAGTGTAACTCAATATGCACAAGCAAGTCCAACTCCCATGTGGTCAATCAATGATTTCTTTTGATTCCCTTTTAACTCTCATGGATGATCAGAACCTTGTGATTTTCTCTCATGTCCCGAGGTTCCTTCTATTCGTGTGGGTTCTACATATTTAATCATAGCATTTTCCACACAAAGGCAGTCAGAACTAGATACAAGCATGCTTGACGGGTTGATAGTAATCAGTTCCCAATCTCACACCTCCAATTTCCACGATTACAGTCTCATAATTTATACCATGCATTTTAATATAAATGGACGATTTTTTCTTTTTTATGTCCATATCTTTTACACATCTTTATGCAATACTTTTCTTATTTGCTTTCTATGTGACCCCTGTAGTGAGTTTTGAGTTGATGACTCCTAAGCCAGACGACTTTAGGGTAGCAAGTTCAAAAAACCCCTTAGACTTAATTACCCGAGTTACAAAGACTACAAAGAAAAGTTAAAGATGTTTTAGCATTTTATGTGTAAGTCATCTCTCCCTTAAGCTTTCTATATGACCCATGTAACGAGCTTTGGGCTGATAACTCCCAAGCCAGACGAATTTAGGGTACCTGGTTTTAAAGACCCTTACAAGCTTACTTGCTCAAATCACAAAGGCTACGAAGAGAAGAATAAGACATTTTTTTGTTGGCTTATACTTATTGACTGAAACCCCTTTAATTAAAGATACAAAACTAAGAACTTCAAACCCTCAACCCATCCATACACACATACCTATACTAGCCTTTCCACCCCCCCCCCCCAAACTCTTGAGCAGTTTGGTTCTACTTTCAAGGTCGGGATTAAGTCATTCCTAATTCAAATTACATGATATTTCCCTGCGTGTCAAGCATATTCCCACACAAGTATTAATTCAATTTGGCTATGTGCTTAATTTTAGTCAAGTCTAACACGGATAAGTAAACTCAAGTTCAAATGTTGTCCAACAACCTATTTCAAAGCACCAAATTAGTTCGAACTACGTCATAGGCGATAAATAAACCAACAAGATTTTCCATGTGTTTTCAATTTTTATTTTTATTTTGAATTCCAAAAACAAGGTATCGAATGAACAAAATGAAGAAATGAGATACCACCCCCAAACTAGAAAGTTACATTGTCCTCAATGTAAATGAAAAGATATATCAATTAATAACAATATATAAAAGAGGAGTTAGGTACTTCCCAGGTTTAGAGGAGCGATATGTAACTTGAAGCTTTGTTTTGATCCCACTTGGATGATTTCAACCCGATTCTTGTGTTTCCATGCTTGGTTGGAAGTGTTACAAGTGGTGTGTTCTTCGCAAGTAAAAGATATACAACATTAGGGTCATACACACCATTAATAAATTGAAATAGATCAACACCAACAATCCCAACTAAAATATAGCAAAAATTTTGAATTTTCAAACATGGTCGACCATCAAGAACATTACAATTATCATGCATGATTCCACAAAGTGTACAAAATGATACATTTGATTTGCTTTTGATGTGATAAGAGCAATGACTTTGAAACAATGTGATGCAAAATTGTTGGCTCATGGATGATGTATGAATTAAAACTAAAAATGCACTTGAAGATCAAATCAAAGAGGTTGGTGCTAGGGATGCTAACTACAAAAACTCCAAGAAAAAAATGCAAGAACTAAATAAATGTAAAGTAATAAATATAGCAGAATAATAAAAGAGATAGAAAATTAGGTTGCCTCCCAATAAGCGCTCCATTTATAGTCTAAAGCACGACTTTTTGCAAACTTTCTTATGGTGGCTTAAAGGATGCTCGTGATGCCCTGCACTAGTTGCAATTCCCCGCCTTGCATTTCTCAACCTTTTACGTACTTTCTTGATATCTTGATTGTTGATCTGAGTGTCACCTAGTTTTTCTTCTTGCTTCAAATTATGTCCATTGTCATGTACCACTTTCTCCACTATGAAGAAACTTTGTTATTGATAGTATTTATTAGGATGTTGAGTGAAGCTGAAAGTCACTTGCTCATCTTGAACCCTTAAGATCACCTCCCCCCTTTCAACAGCTATCAAAGTTCGTCCCATGGCTATACCAAAGATAAGTGGCATTCGACTGTCCTCTTCAATATCCAAAATCATGAAATCTACTAGAAAGATGAATTTATCCACTTTAACTAAAATGTCCTCAATGACACCATATGGATGCTTCACAGATCTATCTGCCAGTTGTAATGTGATTTTGGTGGGTTTGGGTTTTCCCAATCCAAGTTTCTTGTAAACTGAAAGAGGCATCAAATTGATACTTACCCCCAAATCACATAAAACTCTATCAAATTAGAAATTGCCAATGTCACAAGGGATAGAGAAACTCTCTGGATCTTTGAGTTTTAGAGGCAATTTTTTTTGCAGAACTGCACTGCACTCCTCAGTTAAAAACACAGTCTCAAATTTCCTCAATTTAATCTTTTTAGAAATCATTTCTTTCATAAACTTGAGGTAAGCTGGTATCTGGACCAGAGCATCTGCAAATGGTATATTGATATGCAGTTTCTTGAATACTTCTAGAAATTTACTTAACTGCTTGTCCATTTTGTGATTTTGCAAACGTTGAGGAAACGGGACTGGTGGGGCATAGGTCTCGACAGGAGGTGGAGATTCTTCCTTTGATTTTTCGACATCACTTGACAATTTGATTTTTATGTTGCTTTTGTCTCCATATCCTTATTTTCAATTTCCATCTGTTGTTCCCTCTGTTTAGGCATCTTTTCATATATTTCAGGCAATTGCACACAACTTCTGGTAGTGATAACCTGAACATCCTTCTGCACCCAATTTCTTAGTAGTATATGAGGGAAATGGATTGGAGCTTCATATCCCTTTGGCGGGAAATATTCCTCTACGGGAAAATATTACTCATCGTCAATAGCTACCTTAGAAGATGGAGTATAGATTTTTTCCCATCTCCATTGTAGAGATCATATTAACTTGATTCCTTGGATTTTTAACTATGTTACTTGGGAGTGTTCCAGGTGCTCGCTCAAACAGTTGTTGAGCAATTTGGCTTATCTGGTTTTCAAGCCCTTTGATTGCAGCTGAATGACTTTAAATGGTTGTTTGATGCAATTCAAACATTTTGTAGGGTGTCCTGGTGGAAATGCACAACTACATGAAACATTGTGACTAACTAAAGTCAACTCTAAGTTCCTAGCTCAGCTAAATAGGAGACTTGCAAGCAACATTTAGTGCATCAGTATTTAAAAAAAAAAAAAAAAGTTGAATCGCAATTCAACGTCCCTCACCTGCCCTGCCCTGGACCTTGGTGAAGGGTGTAAATCAAGGGATGTGCCTCAAGTGGCGCAAGGTTGAGAGTCTGTCCTTTTACTCCACTTGCAAAAGGGTCTCTTTCATTTTTCAGGAATCGAACTCTCACCCGATAGCTGCGTGTGCGACTGAATTTTTTCACCCTCACCTTTCTCCACTTGAGTTATACCCTAGGGGCTAGTGCATCAATATAATGAACACTTTTCTTTTTGATCTTCAATCCTATCTACCAAAAATGCCATTAGGGTCAATAAGTTGGTAAATTCAAACAATGCAAACTGCATTGTGGTGTCCATGATGCACCCGACTCACATCAACATTTGTTCGTGTGCTTTCTTACCTTGCACAATCCATAACTGTGCTGCAACTCCCTGTCAACTGTATCAAACATGCATTTTCCTCTTTATTCCAATTTTCTACCAAATTCTATTAAGTTAAAATATGAACAACAAAATTCCGATTCTAACATTCTCATCCATGATGACACCATAGTCAGAAAAAAGACAAGTCTTAAGTAGAGAAATAAAGGTTTCTAAAACTATAACATCTCAAAACAACAAAACTGAACAATAAAAGAAAAATGGCATGAACTGATAAAACTACATAGTGCTGCTATTCTGAAGAATAGAGTTTATGGGATTAAAATTGGGACAATGGACACATAACCAAGTCACCTTCTACATAATAATAATGACAACAGAAGAGCTAACCAACTCTATAAGAAGCTAAGAAAGTCTATATCAGATAAGAAAATTTGAATTTCTTCAAATAGAAGAATAATCAGCTTTTGCCCAATGTATATTACATTACACGGTCGAAAATTGTAATGACAGTAATGCTCTCTTTTGTAAATTCAACAATTAGACCATACCCATTTGCATAGAGATGATGGACGGTCTATCACTCGTTGCCACTATCCCAAACACCATACATGTTTGCAAATTCCAAACACAGTTGATGATCCCTTGTATCCCCCCAGCCCCCCCAGCCCCTAAAGCCAGCTTTATAACCATCTTGGTGCTTATATACATGTACTCCCCAGCTTGATTGAACATTGGGAACTTTATCAATGTCTTCTAATCCAATATTCACAGCACCATTATCGATACAAGATGATCTCTCACCCTGACCCTGATGCAAACCGCATTTCCCAAAGTGAACAGCACTAGTTCTAGGCCCCCTTAACGTGTAAACTGGTCCCCCAAATGAAGGATAAACCTCTGCCCACATCGTTATATCCCAATTGTAATCATCAAAAGAACAAAATTCTCTTGCTTTTCTATGTATCTTTCTCCACACAGTTTGATTAAATGAGTAACCCACATTTCCCATCCTCTCGGCTATCAAACTATCCCAACCCTCTCCCCTCGACTTCACATCAGACGGTGCCAGATTTGCAGCATAGCAACTGGGACACTTTTCAGGCTTCAGTTTCGTTAATAACTGCAAATTACGATAAGCATTAGGATAAATGAAATGGTCCTCTTCTATGAAAAGAATATGGCCTGAGTGCAGTCTCGTTTCCATTAACCCATCCCATACCGTATTCATCATCCACCACCAATGATGCTTCAAGGATACAATCTTTGGTGACCGGTGGTTCCCATACTGATCCGGATTTCCCGTACAATGATCCTTAATTGAATTCTGCTTATCTCTACAATCCTTAGGCGAAATCCCAGGAAAACTATCAGGAAACACATGAGGCGAAAAGGGGGCAAAAATTTGTTTCACTCGACAAAACTTAATACCATCTACAATCTTATTCATCTCTTCAAAGTAACCATCATGACTTACAATCAACAGAGTTTCGCTAATTCCCGTAACCCGTGACAGACTATCCACAACTACTTGTAGATATTGAGGCCGGTTATGAACATACAAAACAATGACTATATGGTCCTTGGCTAAAGTGGGATACAAATCCAAATTCCTTGCCGGCATTTGATTGCGCTTTTCCAATGAAATTGAAAACTCATTCTGTTTAGGAAGCTTCAAATTCTTACCAATAACCTTAGTAGATCGACGAATCGATCCAAAACTTGCATCAGTATCACCTGAATAAGTGAAACTTAAATCTGCAACGGAATGTGTCCTCAATACAAACACCAATAACAGAACCCCAGATAGAGTAATCAAAACTACTGATAATAAACGACGAAAAGCAACATCTTTGATTCTGGGTTTTCTATACGGAATCGCCATAAGTAAGATCTCTACAGTACCGTTACACAACACACTTTAATTTCCAAGAAAGAAATGGGATTTTGAAACTACTTACGAAAGATCTAACGAGTAAGAGGTAGAGAATTAAGAACCTTAAAATCAACGACTCGCAAAGTTGACTAATCTTATCAATCCGAGAGAAATCACAAAAATATTGAAAAACCCGTCAAGAACACTCCCCAATCAGTAAGAAATTTTGGGATTCAAATATTTGTTTTTTATTTCTTTGAAACGCGTTTAAGGGGTGAGAATTTCTGGTTTGCTACATGAATCATTCTGCGACGAAAGAAAAATCTCAGCAAATCATAGTTGACTTTTGCGTGGACTACACATTACTCAAATGTGGGCAAGGTTTCTAATAATAAATTGGGTAATTATTTATTATATCAATAATGCTAGAAGTACCGCGAAACTGTACCGCGAATTGTACTGCATACTCACACATGGAGGGAGGGGTGAACTAATCATTTCATTTTCATGTGTCTGTACGGTACACTTTGCGATACGTTTTCGGGGTAACTTTAGCATTTTTCTTATTATATTCACACCCCAACGTTTGTTAATTAAATAACATTTTAATAATAATGCTACAAATACAATACTATCCACATTCTATGCCCCCACCCTAATGTGAGGGGAATGTGATGACATTGTGAAAATAGAATTATTCATATTTTAATTGTAATAAATACCCTTAAACTTTTTCTATTTTTACACTTATGATCCCAAGGTTTTTATATAATTTTTTTTATCATCAATTGTCTATTAAATTTCATATCTTGTCCATGATGATGATTTTTGTCTAAAATATTTGTTATCAGGGCCAAAAATTATTAATTTATCGTATTTTTAACGAAATAAATATAAATAATTTATATAAATGTCAAAAATAAATATTTTCTCATCTTTTCAATGCACATTAACAAAACATTTGGATAGAAATTATAAGTAGAAACAAAAAATGTTAATTAATTGAAAGTTGAGAATAATAATGCGTCGAAAAAATATAGATGACATAAAAGTAAATGTGAGTAAATATTAATAACGTTTTTTGTAATTAAAATATGGTGTATATATAAAAAATTGTTTGGTAAATATAACTGCCCTAATAAATTTTTGAAAAATAAGTGATTAAAAAGTATGTATTTTTTTGGTTTATATATAAATTATTTTATTGTTAAAATGTGGTTAAAAATAAGTTTTATATATATAAAAAGAAATTGAATAATAGGTACCAAACAAGGGTTGACATCGAAACCGTCAAAGCGCAATTTTGAAACCATTGATTTGGATCCACGAGGTCCCATCAATATTTTGATTTTGACTCAAACTGGACTTTCAAATGATTTGATTTATGTTTCACTTTCCAAAATCCAAAACCTATTTCAAATAGCCAACCGACAAAAAAATTACAATTAATATTTTTTTACACAATTTTACAGTTAAGCCCGCGTTCGGAGGTTATTTAAATGTTCCATTTAAAATTACAATTTAAACTACACAATTTCTCAAATTACTTTTAATTACACACATTTTCTCTCCAATTTTTAAATACACATTTTATTTACCTAGAAAACACAAAAAATTCTTCTCTCACCTGTTTAAATAGACGCTGAACCGAGCGTAAATTGCGAAGATGATGAGTAAGTTTGCTGGACCACAGAGATTGCCGAACCTGGTTGCATTCTATCGTCAAGTTTTATTTATTTACTTTTTTTTGTGAAAGAGTTTTTACACTTGCAAATTATGACTAGCCTCTTGTTGTTCTAAAAATCTGTTTATTCCAGACAATGTTATCTTGTAGTTCGCTATGGAGTGAACTTCTTTGATGTTGTAAATGCTCTGTAGTTTGTCATATGCCATATAATTTTCCAAATCTGAACCAATGACTAGTAAGTTGGTAAACTGTTACTTTTATCATCAAAAACATGGCAGCAGAATACTAAAAAAAATTGTTTCAACTCGGTTTATATAAATATATTAGTGTAATTTTATTTGCAAATCGTGGTTTGAATCTGCACCAATCGTAAAAAATAGCTTGGTTTGATTTGGTTTAAGAAATTAAATGGTTAGAGTTAGGATGGAAAATCGTCAAACCGTTTTAAATGGTTTGATTTGAAAATTTATTAAAAATCACTCAAACCAAATCGTTTACACCCCTATACCAAACATTAGGGGTGAACAAATAAATCGTTAAACCGCAAAATCGAATCAAACAGCAACAAATGGTTTGGTTTGGTTTGTTTCGATTTCAAATGTGAAATTGTTTGATTTTGTTTGCAAAAATTTCAAATCGCTTTAAAAGGTTTGGTTTATGTTTCAATTGTTAAAACTGTGGTTTCAAACCGCCAATCTGCTAACATGCAGGCTGCAGCATACTTTTTTCTCTCAACAAACCAAAACTAAGAAGGCAACGATTAATTTGTTCAAATCCATAATCATTTAGAAAGACTTCTTGCTCCTATAATTTTAATCATCATCTAAGATATTTTCTTAAAATAAAATTTTTAAAGTAAGAACTAACTAAAGTTTATTAAAGAAAATTTTAAATGTTTGTTTCTATATAATTAATTTATTTATCAACATGAATTGATTTACTATGTAACTTAAGATGTTGCATTAATTATTATTTGATCTACATTTGGTATTAGATTTATATGCAATTGTCATTTATTGCAGACTATTTTTCATATTTGCATGATAGAAAGTTAGCATATGATCGTTTTGACAATTTTTTACCATGCATGAAGACATCATTCTGCATTGTGTTATGATGATTTATGGCTACACGAGTACTTAATGTATTTATTCTTTCGTATAAGATTTTATTTGTTATATCGACAAATTCTTATTAATTGAATATCAGAAGATATTTTTCAGGGATTAATCATGATATGATCGATGCATTGAACTTATGGAACAATTATGCATTGGTAACTACATGCAATCAGATTTGTGTCTTGTTTTGTGATATAATGTCTCTGTTTCGGATTTAAATGTTGCGAATGACATAAGATATCATACAATATTCACAACAATGCACTCAATGAGAGTTGGATACTAGACGAATATGTGTTTTTAAGCTTATTTGTAATCTACTAATTTATTTGTTGGCAAACCGCGATCTCAAACCGCAAAAAAATGATTTGATTTTGTTTGATTTAAAAAATAAAATGGTTTTGTTTGGTTTGGAAAAATTTCAAATCGTTTTAAATGGTTTGATTTGAAATCTTGCTTCAAATCACCTAAACCAAACCGTGTTCAAAATTAGAAAATATGCCAAAATCAAGTGAATGAAGCAATTGATGAAAAAAATGCACAATTTGATGACATTTGGAGCTTAATTGGACAATTTGAAAGTTGTTGAGGTCAACAGGGAAACATGCGTGGTGCTAAGAGAATAAATCAAGAATTGGAGTACCTAAATGAAGAAGTTGAGAGTTGGAACAAGCTAATTGAGAAGATTTAGAAGTTTGGGGACCAAAATGTTCCAATTGAAAGTGGAGGAGTAAAAGTGCAAATAAAAGTTAAGGACCTACTTAAACGAGTTTCAAAGTGGAAAATTACTGGAGAAATTAGAACCGTGCAACCTCACACAATATAAAGGTGCGGTCGTGCGATGCTACGTAAATTGGTTAGAACAGGTTTCAACTTGACCGCGCGGCCGCACAGAGTTTGCCTGTCAGTCGAGCAGCTTTCCTACTGGGCCACGAGTTTGGCTTTTTGCGCGATTTTCATTAGGTTTTCCTCCTTCTCCCACTAGGTTTTTCCAAAACTTATATATACAACATATGAGGCATGAATTTTAAAACTTTGCCTCACCTAAGAAGAGCCTAAAACTCAGATTTTTACATTGGATTCTTGGGAGATTAATGCATAGCAAAAGGGCGAGACTTGAAGATTACATGAAGAATTGAATTTTGGTGCAAACTTTCCTTTCTTTATGTCATTTTCAATGAATGCTAATTTTTATTTTTTTGTTATTTAATCATGATTTGTAACTAAATTCATGTTGGGATGAACGATGTAACCTAGCTTTATTATTGTAATTCCGATTTTTGTTGTTTTAATAATTCGTTGCATGTATTGATTTTATTTTAAGTTTAATGCATAAGTTAATTGTCCAATAATTCATGATTTCGTGGTTTATTTTCATTATCTGAGAGGTGATCTAACAAACTAGACTTAGGAATAAAATCTGATAATTAGACTCGTGAGCATGTGAATGCAATAACAACAATGAGTGTGGTTCAGTTACCTGAAATAACTGTTGAGGAGTATGAAAAGAAAAGGAGGCAAATGTGGTGAAGGAACCAAAAATTAGAAAAGAACAGGGATCATCTACAAAAGTTCAAGAAAATGCAGAAGTTCAAGTTCGACCCATGTCAAGGCTTACATTTAACCAATTTTATATCCTCAAATGGTGATTAAGCATAAATTGGAGCAGTAATTTGGGAATTTTTTGGAAATTTTCAAACAACTTCATATCAATATTCCTTTTACTGAGGCCCTGGCTCAAATGTTTCTCTACATGAAGTTCATAAAAGGAAATGCTATCTAACAAAAGGAAGCTGGAAGACTTCGAAACAGTAGCATTGAGTGAGGAGTGCAGTGTCATTCTACAAAACAAGTTTCCATAGAAGCTGAAAGATCCAGGGAGTTTCTCTATTACTTGTACAATTGGTAACTTAAGTTTACAATTGGTAACTTAAGTTTTGATAATGTTTTGTGTGATCTAGGGGCTAGTGTTAATTTGATGTCTCATTCTGTGTATAGGAAACTTGATTTGGAGGAACCTAAACCAACAAACATCACATTGAAGCTGGTAAATAGGTCTATACAATATCCATATGGGATTATTGAAAACATCATAGTGAAAGTGGATAAATTCTTTTTCTCAGCTGATTTTGTTATCCTGGAAATGGAAGAGGATAACCAGATGCTCCTTATATTTGCAAGACCATTCCTCGCTACTGGACGTGCCCTAAGAGATATTAAAAAGTAGAAATCATATTCAGGGTGGAAAATGAGCAAGTCACATTCAGCATCACTCCACGACAAGCTCCTACGGTTCAAGTTGAAAGTTGTTGCAATGTGGAGATAGTTGTAAAAGAAAATGGATGGAGCCATAAAAAGAAGAAAAACTTAATATCCCTCAACATAACACTGAAAAAGCGACCATTGAATTCAAGAAAGTGAGGAAAATAGTAGAAAAGTTCAAGACAGGCAATTGCAAACTGTGCATGACTTCACGAGCATTGTTCATTCCTCCATAATGAAGAAGTGCAAAAAGTCTAGCTTAAGACAATAAACAGAGCACTTGTTGGGAGGCAACTCAATTTTCTTCACTTTCATTTATTATGCTTTAATTTTTTATTTAATTATTTGATTTTAGATGCATGCATGATTAATTACATGTTTTAGTTGTGTAGCTTGTTAACTTTTAGTTTGCATGTGACAATAACTTTGCATGTTTTACAATTTTGCATGGTTATGTATGTTTTTTATTTTGCATTTTTAGTTAGACTGCCTATAATTGTCATCCAAAAAACACACATACACGATTTTAGATCATGAAGATGATGTTTGGTAGAGTACATCACAGATTATGAAGTAATTTGGGGGGGTAAAAAGGGGTTTGAAATTCAAAATAGGACAAAAAGTTGACCTTCTCCCGGAATAACCGCCGGCCTTGAGACATTTTACCTACGCGACCATATTCTGGACAGAACAGTAAGTTTAAGTATTACATTTATCATTTAATTTTTAAACTTTAAAAACTTGTTTTCTCTCCTCAAATGACCCCATTTTTTATTTGAAATCTTTTGTACATATCATCAACACTAAATTGCATCAAATACCTTGCTCTTATTACCTCAAAATCCAATCAAATGTATGAATTCTTCACTTAATTGAGAGATCATTCAAATTTATGAAATTTTCTATGAATTTGTGAAATTTGAGTTATTAGGATTGAAGTATGGGCTTAGGTTAGTCATTGATATATGTAGATTATGCTTATTTAGGTGAAAATCTTGGGTAAATCCATATTTCCAAATCTATGCATACTCTTTGATTTTCACAATGCACACTAGGTGTTCAATAAAATGACAAAGTGAGATTTTTGTTCAAATTTGAGAAATTCGTCTGAGCATATAAATCATCACATATTTATCTTTGAGTGTGTGTCATTAGTTCATGAGCTAGTTCACTAAATCACATAAAAATCATGAAAATAATGTCTGCATCATTGCAGCTCCATTGCAAGGCCACTCAGGTCACTGCACCTGAAAACAACTTCATGTCACCTACTTTTCTATAATGTTTCACGACTCTATTGAACTCCAAATGCTCTGAATTTTAATATGTTGTAGACCATGTTATGAAATTTAACATACCAAAAGATGGCTCGTAAAAAATTCTATTTTTCGAGGTGATGTCCGGGTTTGAATATGTGTGGTCGACCATGTTTGAAATTCAGGATTTTGCTTTATTCTTAGTTTAGGGGTGGTGGTTTTGAATTTTCTTAGTTTCTTGATGGTGTTTATATCTTCTAAAGTAATTTATCTTTTATTTGCAAGGAACACACCACTCAAAACACCTCTAACAAAGTTGAGAAATGCAAGGAAATGGTCATGTAACGACTTGGGTCCCACTTAATGGGCTGTCCCAGCCGTTAGATGATAGCGTACTGTCCCTACTATACCAACACGAGACTTTCAGCATGCTTTGTTCTCACTCGCATGCTCCTTGAGAAAACTTTCCAGGAGGTCACCCATCCCAGAATTTCTCCAAACCAAGCACGTTTAACTGTAGAGTTTCTAACGATGGACTTCCGGAAAAGAAGGTGCACTTTGTTGGTATGAGTAGTACCTATCATTTCTTTTAAGCTTTCTTAGTCGGGGTATTACAATCACCCCCTGTTAGACTCGCGACGTTCTCGTCGCGCTTAACCCATCTGAGGATTTGTTGCCAGGTGTTGGGATTCTAGAGGTGGCTCCCGCCCTATGGAGTAGCACTTAGTTCCCGACTTATGGCTGGTGGTGCGGCTCTGATACCATTTGTAACAACCTGGGTCCCACTTAACGGGCTATCCCAGCAGTTAGATGACAGCGTACTGTCCCCACTGTACCAACACGAGACTTTTCAGCATGCTTTGTCCTCACTCGCACGCTCCCCGAGAAAACTTCCCAGGAGGTCACCCATCCCAGAATTTCTCCAAGCTAAGCATGCTTAACTGTGGAGTTTCTAATGATGGACTTCCTGAAAAAAAGGTGCACCTTGTTGGTATGAGTAGTATCTATCATTTCTTTTAATCTTTCTTAGTCGGGGTATTACAGGTCAAGTGCATCCAAATATCATGAGAGAAAAGCTTCAAGGAAATGAAACACTTCCGCTACATCGGGGAAGTACTAGTACCCTTTCTATCGTGTCTTATTTTTCATATTCACATTTATTTGACGAACATTGAGGGCAATGTTTCTATCGAGTTTTGGGTGGAAAATTTCATTCATCTCATTTGTTTCATATTCATTCTATTCACTCCATGTGTTCATCCGATTTTTGGAATTTAAAAAAAAAAACTCGAAAAGTAAAAAAATTTGTTGATTTGCTTATTTCCTATGGTATAGTTTGTATTGAATTTATGTTTTAGTAGGAATTTTGGGCAACATATGTGCTTAAATATTTTTCTTATTGCTTGTCCATGTTAGACTTTTTTTAAAACTGAGCACATAGTTAGGTTGGATAATTACTTTTGGAAAGATTTATTCAGTATACGTGGGGCAATTTTAAATTTTTTCGACCTAGGTTTGACTATGATTCCTAACCTTATATCTATATACGTCCCAACCTTTAAACTTAGAATCTTAACTTGCTCAAGAGCAGTTTGGAGGTGGAAAGATTGGTGATGGTAGGCTTAAACTTTTATGGGTTTGAAGTTTCTAAAATATGTCTTTGGTTTGAGAGGTCTTGGTCAATGAATATAAGTCAGCACTAGCACTCAATAAATAAGTTTTTTCTTCTCTTCGTAACCTTTTTGACTCGAGCAATTAACCTTTTAAGAGTGTTAAAACATGGTACCCTAAATTCATCTGAATTGAGAGCTATCAGTCTAAAACTGGCTACATGGGTCAGCTAGAAAGCCAAGGGGCTGATGACTTATACAAAATACATAAAAACATCTTTAACTTTTCTTTTTAACCTTTATGACTCGGGTAATTAAATCTGAGAGGTTCTTTGAACCTGGTGCCCTAAAGTCATTTGGTTTGGGAGTTACCGACCTAAAACTCTCTATAGGAGTTACATAGAAAACAAATAAGGAAAGTATTGAATGAAGATAGGTAAGAGATAAGGACACAAAAGTTTAAAAAATGTCTTCCATAAAGAGTAAAATAAAGAGCATGGTATAAGCTTTGAGACTGAGACTTTGGAAGCTAAAGGCATAGACCAGGGAATCACTTACCATTGATCATTTAGGTAGATTTAGCTAATTCTGACCGCATTGTGTGGAAAAACGCAGTTTTTGATTTTTTGATTTTATTTTTTTTATTTAAAAAAAAAAATAAAAGCCATATGAGTAAAAGGAACATTGAGATTTGAGAGAAAATTATAAGGAAGTGATCATACTTGAGTGATATAAGAAATAGAAAGAAAAGCATTGTCTTACACCTGGGATTTGGGCTTATAAAATCTTTTGCCACACTATGTTTAGTATGTCTTGATATGAGTATGCATTTGATTTTGGCTAATCTAACACACACGAAAAGTTGAGTTTGGATAAGTAACAAATAATTTTAGTGTGTTGTCTAACTTTCTTTTCTGACATGTATATTTGATACAAATTTTGAGGCATAAAATGGGCAAATTAACTTTGAGTTTATTCTATAATTTTCACTTTTGTTTTTTTTTTTTTAATTTTTTTTTGCTTTAGTTTGTTCGAGGATGAACAATAATTCTAATTTGGGTATTTGATAAATGTATTTTATACACTTATTTATATATCAAAATTGAGATATTATATTGTCGTTTTAGAATAAATTCTACCTATTTGTTATTTATTTATTTTACTTTTAAAAAAATATCCCAAAAATCAAGTGAATGAAGCAATTGATGGAAATAATGCACAATTGGATGACATTTGGAGTTTAATTGGACAATTTGGAAGTTGTTGAGGTCAGTCGGGAAACATGCATGGTGCTAAGAGAATAAATCAAGAATTGGAGGACCTAACTAAAGAAGTTAAGAGTTGTAACGAGCTAATTGAAAAGATTTAAAAGTTTGAGGACCAAAATGTTCCAATTGAAAGTAGAGGACTGAAAGTGCAAATAAACCTACTTAAACAAGTTTCAAAGTCAGAAATTGCTGAAGAAATTAGAACATATGAGGCACGAATTCCAGACATTTGCCTCACCTAAAAAGAGCCTAAAACTCAAATTTTTACATTGGATTCTTGGGAGATCAATGCATAACAAAGGGAGAGACTTGAAGATTACATGAAGAATTGAATCTTGGTGCAAGCTTTCCTTTCTTCATTATTATTTTCAATGAATGCTTATTTTTATTTTTGTTATTTAATCATGATGTGTAACTAAATTCATGCTGGGATGAACGATGTAGGATAGCTTTATTATTGTAATTCTAAATTCCATTATTTTAATGATTCGTTGTATGTATTGATTTTATTTTGAGTTTAATACATGAGTTAATTGACCGCTAATTTATGATTTCGTGATTTGTTTTCATAATCCGAGAGGTGAGCTAACAAACTAGACTTAGGAATAAAATCCAATAATTTGACAATAGATAAAGATATACTTTTTTTATTATCGCGATCGTGTGTGAATTCTTGTGTTCTATGCATCTAGATAGGAAATAATTCGGATATTCTGTAGAGATACACGGTTGACTTATATAGGTAGAATTGATTTAAACTCCAAAGAGGAATTTCAATGTACATGAGTGAATTCGGCTCAATACATATTTAGGAAATAAATCTGAAATTAGAATTAATTTAATTGGTTAGCTGAAATCGTGAATCCCAACTACTCTATAATCATTTTTATAAACCAAGTAATCTCGTCATTTATTTACTTAGTTTAGTTTAAATTATACAAATCATTCGTTTGTTCAAATAGAGTTAGGAACTAAAATATTTCGGTAATTAATAGCAATCCTTTTGGGAATGATAATCCGGACTCTTAGGTCTACTTTATTGCTTTTCACGATCGATATACTTGCGGGTATATTTTGCGTTGCAAAATAAGGTGAACAATACCCTACTTAATATTTGGTTTGATTAAAAATTAAGTTATAGTCAATGTTTGGTAAAAGTTGTCTATAAATTTTTTATATAAATGGTCACGTGATCATATCTATACATCTATACATACATGTACAACTTTTAAAAGTGGTTTAAAGAGGGAAACTTTTTTGAGTGTTTCTATAACTATAAATTTTTAAAATTTTCATATTTACCCTTAATGTTAATTAAGGAATAATTATTTTTTAATATATATTATTTTTTTCATTTTATCAACAACATCATTAATCTAAATACATTTACAATCTAAACTATTTACTTTCTCACTAAAAGTCTTTAAAATAAAGCCTTAAACTTTTAATTGTCATTTTTATTTTCCATTATTTATTTCAAATTATTATTTATTCTCACTAAATACAAATACAATTATATTAATACACTACTATAAAGAATAAAGTGTAAAAAGTCCACAAATACAATTCTGTTAATACAATTATTTATCCTTAAACTTGAATTTTTAATAAATTGAATGGTTTTGTTCACAAATAAAAGTATCAACCATATGTTGTTACGAAATTTGATCGCACAAGATGAAGATTAAAGTATAAAAGTTTTCAATATCTGTACAAATTACATTGAAACCTATATGTATCGATGGAAGTTTTAAAACTTATTTCGAATTTTTTTTATTAATTAAGATATGATATTTCCCAGTTTATTTGTCTAATTTTTTGATATTAAACAAATATGTTATGTTTTTTAATATTCTTGCTACACTATTTTGAGCTACAATTGAAAAATTTTACTCTAATGTTTTAGAAAGGAAAAATATATCAATTTTATCATGAAAAAATAAGATCAATTGTAATCATATATTTCCAATGTACAAGATGAAATTGAAATCAATTTGACGACAAACAATAATATTGAAGAGAATGAAGATGACATATATCAAATTTATGCATTGATGAATTATCACAAGTCTCAAACTTTTTCATGAAGGAAAAATACTTGGTATTAAATCTTCATTGATAATTTTTTCTTCTTTTTATAATATTTCAAATATTATATAAATATGACCCATCATTTATTCTCAAATATTATCGATGTTGATCTCAACGTGAAGCTCATATTTGCTTTCATTAAATAAATGAGTTTAGTCAAGGTTTAAATTGAGAGAGGAAAATATGGTCTCAAAAACTTTGTTTAAATGTTAAAAAGTATTAAATTTTCCTAATTTTATTTGTCTTGCATGTTTGGCTAATTATCTTGAGAAAAAGCTCAAAATTTTTGTCCGATATAATTTTTAAAAATTTCTTATATGGTCAATTAATAGCAAAGCACGTTTAGACAACTATTTTTATCGAAAAGTATTTTTAGAAAGTTAACAGTTTCGTATGATCAAATATTACCGTCCATCATTTTTACTTTAAAAAAAGGCTAATTAAACACAATCATATGTTTAGATTTGAAAATTTTAAAATCTGGTATTTAGATGCTATTTTATTAAATCAGTTAAAATTTCAAAAATCATCCCGAGGGAGATTTTCTCCCCGCAAAAAGGCTCCGGATGTTTGTCTGAAAAAATGCTTCCACCAAAATTTCTTCTAAATCTACCAAAAATTATAAAAAATACACCAAAAATCTCCATAGATAGGAGCATAAATGGAGCCCTAACTTTTGGTTTATTGCCATTTGTATACCTACACCTACGGTAACGCAAATTCTTAGGCCACGAACATCTCCTCCGATGACAATAACGTCTTGACAGTCCATCACTCCGACATTTTTGGGATTTTGAAATTACTTACGAAAGATCAAACGAGTAAGAGGTTGAGAATTAAGAACCTTAAAATCAACGACTTGCAAAGTTGACTAATCTTATAAATCCGAGAGAAATCACAAAATATTGAAAAACCCGTCAAGATCACCCCCAATCAGTAAGAAATTTTGGCAAATACTTTTATTTTATTTTATTTCTTGGAATCATGTTTAAAAGAAAGGGGAGGGGATTTCTGGTTTGCTACATGAGTCGTTCTGCAGCGAAGAAAAATCTCAGCAAATCATAGTTGACTTTTGCTAAGGGCATCTCCAATTCACCTGTAAAATGAAGTTTCACACCATTTTGCAGTTGATTTCTTGCTCCAACCGAACTGCAATTGGAACGTCATTTTGCAGATTGTGAACAGGGGGACGCCATATATGGCGTCCCACTGTTCATATGCCGTTCTTTTTTTTTTTAATTCCAGTTTTGTCCTTTTTTTTTTTCAAGACCAAATTTGTTTCTTCCATTCATGTACATTGCTCATTTTTTTGTTATTATTTTGTTTGGTTAAAATTTTTTTTGTTATTATTTTTATTTTGTGTGAAATTTGCAGTTTTGTGTTGGATATGAGTTATATAATGTTTATTTGGTGTAAAATTTAAAGTTTTGGGTTGGAGATGAGTTATAAAGATAGAGTAAGAGAAACTGTATTTTAGTGTAAAGTTGACTGCATTTTAGAGTTCCTGGTTGGAGATGGCCTAAGACTACACATTACACAGCTCAAGGGTGTCAACGATGTGATTTGGACGATTTTGGATAAATTTTTAAACAATTTGGTTTAGGTTGTTTTGATAAATTTTCAAATCAAACTATTTAAAACGATTTAACATTTTTCCAACTCAAATCACAATATTTCATTTCCTAAATCAAATCAAAATAAATCATTTTTTGCGATTTTTTTTTCGGGTTCAAATTACTGTTTCTAAACGAAATTAAACTAATATATTTAGACCTAGTTGAAATAAATATTGAATTAGAATTTTTAGACATCAAAATTAATTGTAAATAACCCAACAACGTTACAAATAGATGTTACAAGACTTACAAATTTTAAAACATATTATCTCATTTCCCTTATAAGCCCTTTGTTTGCGCAGTTGGAGTTCTTTTTCTGGTTGCACATAAGCAACTTCCAAGAACAATAATATATAAAAATGAACACAAAGGCACAGAAAGTGACCACAACATTACAAAATAGATCTATGCTTCCAAACTAAACACAGGCCACTAGCAATTTCCAACACCCACCAAGTTAATGATGTTGCTTTATATGTTTCCTCCTCGAGCACATTTTTGTTGGCTTCAAAATGTTCTAAATTTTACATTTGTTTTGCAAGTACTATATTTTCACGTTTAAGATTAATTGTCAAGAATAGAACATAACTATTTCAATAATTATAAGTAATCATTCATATATGTTGGCCATAGCGTCGATGGGGGAAATGGAAAGTGAGCTCGATATAATTTTGTTAACTGGTAACCAATTGGAGATTATTTTTTCAGTGTCAGATGCCCACAAAGTGGAAATGGAAGCACTTCAAAAAGGACAACTCTTCATGATCTTTACGAGAAGCAAGGGCAGAGTCCATAGTATGATAATATGTTCCGTTGGTAACTAATCTTCTCCTGTTGATTGAAAGTGGGGTCAGAGGTGTAACAAGCAACCCAACATTAAGGTGACGTTCTGTTTGTATTTTATTTTATATTTTTATTTTCGAAAATGTTTTGGGTTTCCTGTTTTCATTTTTGTTTTCAAATTTGCTGAAAACGCGTTTGGTTTGTCATTTCTGTAAACTGTTTTTGAAAATGAAAAGCTGAAAAACATGTTCTGTTTGAAATTTTGCAGAATACTATTTAAACTATTTTTAATTAATTTGCTTACAGAATACTACTGACTCAAACTCAAATTTCCTTTCACAATACACTGAAAATATGGTTACATGCAACACACTAATGTGAGCATTAAGAGTCTATATTAACACAGCTTGGTCAGGTTCGGGATTTGAGAAAGCTCTAGTTCTATTAAAATTCAGAAAATGCAAGTTCTTTCAAAACCACCAGAGTCCATTTATCAGTGCATTTTTTGAAATATAACAATAAGAATTTTTACTTAAATTTTTTTTTTTTTGTAATGTTGATATTGAATTCAATAAAACTTTATTTAAGTTTAATTTCAAGTTAGGATGATTCTCCACAAAAAAAAAAAAAAAAAAAAAAAATTATTTAGGCCTAGTTCCAAATTAGGATAATTCTAAAAAAAATAAAAACTTTATATTAAGCTTAGTTCCAAGTTATAATAATTCTTTAAAAAAAAAAAATCCCAAAATGCGTTTTCCGCGTTTTGGACATTTTTTGTCGAAATACACACAAAACGCCCAAAACGAGGTTTTGGACGTTTTGCGTTTTGTATAAAAAAATTTTTTCTTCCAAAATGCGTTTTCGAAAATGGTAAAGAGAACGCGTTTTTAGTGTTTTCGAAAATAAAAACAGAAAATGACCTTAAAACAGTAAAGAGAACATGATCTAAGTTACTGATATTCTTTCCTTGCCCCTCCTCGGTAATGGCAGTGGCATTATTCTTGGATCATGCTGTAACGTCCCGAGTTCCATAAACTCGGAATGACATAAAACTAACTTTTGAACAAATATTTTGCGGAGATAGCTAAATCTTAAACATCGCATTTATTATTTTAAAACTGCAACGGTAAGTAAATCAAATGAAATTTAGATCATTTCATAGAAACTTTAAATCTCATTTTTTCAAGAAATGTAACGACAAAAATTAATTAATAATGTTCTTATGACTTCCATAATAACTTCGTTTATTAAAATTGCAACCACTGTCTTTCATTCGCCACCTTCTCTGGAAGTTACAAATGTTGTTAAAAACGGGATGAACATTTCAAAAGAAATACTCAGTAGACTCATTGCCAATAATTAATTTACAAAATAATTGAATGCATAATTAAGCAAATAATACAATGACATCGTCGTCGTCGTCATCATCATCATAAGCATCACATAGTGAGTGCAAATGAACATAGTCTCGTCTTGTCTTATGCAATAAAACATATAAGTTATGACATGCATAACAACATTAATTTCTCATGAATCAAAGCATATAAATCACGTAATTCACATAATACATGCAACTATAATTTAAACTAATTAATGGGAGCGAGTCTACTTAAAACTTTACAAGTTCAAAAAGTGGAGCGGGAACAACATGTCAACTTATTAATTCACCAAATGCCTCGTCTAGTAAAAAAAATAAAAAAAATTAAATTAATTTAGTATTTTGAAATTGAAAGATTAAAATGACAAAATAAAGTTTAGGGACTAAATTGAAATTTTAGAGAATCTAGAATTTAAAAGTTTAGGGACTGAAATAAACTTTTTAAAAATAGTGGGGCTGACTGTAGGAGTTAAGGACTCTAGGGACTGATCTGTTAAGTACTGAAACTTTGGGATCGAATTTGAAACGCTTTTGAAGCTGAAAGGACAAAAAAATATACTTTCAAAAATTGCTAAAAAGAGCAATTTAAAAAAAAAAACAACTTTAAAAAAAATAAAATAAAAAAATCTCTCCTTCTCTCTCACTTTGGTAACACACACACACACACACACACACACACACACACACACACAGAGAGAGAGAGAGAGAGAGAGAGAGAGAGAGAAGGGAAACGAGCTTGCACGTTCCATCGGATCCGACCATCGGGAAAAAGTCGGCGACAACACCACCATCTCGCGGCGGCGTCGGTGCATGGGTGAAGGTGGATTTTTGGGTGATTTTGGTTTGAAAAGGCAGAGACTCGAAGTCGATCTTGGGGTGCAATTTTCGGCGATAAATCTTGCAATAAGGTAAGTTGTTGAGTTTATTTGATTATTGGGTTGTTCTTTTACGAGTTAGTTATTTGTTTGGAGTTGGGCAGTGGTTGTTGGTTGGATGTAGCGCGACGGTGTCTAGTGGTCTGATTGGGAGTGATGGAGATGGTGGTTGTTGGATTGATTTTTGGTCATTGAAGAGTTCGAGTTAGTGGCATTTTTGGCAGTTGGTGGGGGGGGGGGGGTGTTGAGTCCGACTATGGTGGTGGTTGCGTATGTGTGAGTGATGAGAGGTAGTGTGTGTGAGGTCTTGGGGATAGTTGGTCGAGAGCTTACCCAGTGATTCGGCCGAGGCCTGGTTAACAATTAAAATGGAGTTCAGATGATGTGTAAGGAACAATAAGCTCTCGAGACAAAGTCCCAATGAGGGGTACTTTATTTCTGAAGATTACAACGAAGACAAAATGCCTCCAAGGGGCACAAGCACACATGATAAACGAAAGTTTGACAAGAAAATTAAAATGAAAGTAAATTACATATTCTCTCTTTGAAAGTTGATTGATTGGTCCCTCCTTCCATGTTTTCTTTTCTTTTTTATACACCTTGAATAGTTTCCCTCTTCCACAACCGCTTGCAAACCGCTTCGTCGCCCTGTAACCGTCCACTTTATCCATAATGGATGATTTGTCAAGAAATCGTTGTGTTTAACTGCTGCCATTATTCCAATTATTCAGCCGGATTTCCTTGATCATCGGGATGTGATAAGGTTGCCCATTAACTGCTATGGTAAATCACTGCATTTGCCCAAATCTTGGGCATTCTCCAAGCTTGGGCTACGCTGGGATCTTCCCTCTATCTCCCTACATTCAGGAATTCTCATGGGTTTATCCGAACTTATCCTTTAAACTCTTTGAATGTGCCCTATTCCTTGGATCGCTTAATTGGGCCTCATGAATTTGTATTTTTATGTATCAACAATTACCTCCCAATATGACAAAAATTAGTTTCAATTATTATTTTTTTCGCTATATTCATGCACAAATTATTACATAGAGAAACTCTTGGTGTTTCGATGAATTTTTCTTTTCTAAGATTTGGATCTTCAATTTAGTTACTGCGCATACACACGGCCCTTCACATTCTGCCTCTTTGCCTACTCTCCTTCTATAAAACTGCATTCTTGTTATACCGTTATTATTTACATCTTCATTACCAACATGGTATTGTCATCTGATATTCAAATGATCGATTCTCTGCATCTCCAAGAACAACTTTTCCTTTTCTTAACAGAAATGAATCACTCAATCTTTTCCCAATCGCACCTTTTGCATTGATGTTTTCTTTTGTATGAGAGATATAGGAAATGTTTTTTTGGCCAAAGAAGGTCTTCTCAGCGCCCGGCCTGCTGAGAGTGCTTATTTGGGTTGGCCAATAAATGTCTACTCAATGTCCTTTCCATTCATGATCTACAGTAGGAGGTTTTGATGCGATGGAATAGCTTGCCGAGAGTGCTTCATTGGCCATTTACTTGCTGGAAGTGCTCCCAAGGCTTGCCTTTGCAGCGATGCATTTAGGAAGACGATGTAGGTAGCTTGCTGGTGGCACTTCTTGGGTCGTTCACCCATCCTTGCAGCGAGGGATTCACCGAAGTGATGAAGACCAATTTATTTTCCCTTTGTAATAGTTGTTAGGGGAATAACAGCCTGCATCTAAATTGCGGCTTGCAAGGCTTTTGTATTTGTATTTCTTGATTTGTTAAAGTTTTGACAATGAAAGATCATATTTGAAAGTTTTTTCATTATTTTGTGAAAACAGAATCGCTCAAATTCCTTTATTTGCTTCAATAATATTCTATATAATATGCATACAGTACCCAAACTTTATTTAGGCATGGTATTTTCTCATACTTGTTCACTATCCCACAGAGAAGGAAAATATTTATTTAAATACCTGCCATTAATAAACCTTACCTTCCTTGCACCATCTAAATCTTCCAAATGGTAAGCTCCATTAGGCAACACATTTCTCACTTTATATGGTCATTCCCAATTGGGCGACCACTTCCTATATTTTGGGTCTTTGCTGTCCAACGGGAAAACTATCTTCCAAACTAAATCACCTACAGTAAAGAACTTGGCTATAACTTTTTTATTATGGTACTTAACCATTTTCTACTTTTGGACATGCAACCTACCAAGGACGTCTAGCTTTAACTCATCCAATTCTAATAGATTTTGCACCAGTGACTTTGTAAGTTCATCATCGCTCAAATTATTTTGTAGCCACACTTTGATTGATTGCACATTAATCTCCATAGGTAATTCTGCCTCTTGTCCATAAGTAAGATGAAATGGAGTTACTTGAGTACTTGATCGTGGTGACGTCCTATAGGCCCATAGAGATTTGTTTAAACACTCATGCCAAAACGGGAAAGCACAATCTTCTAATAAGATTCTAAAAAATATCATAAGGAAAATGATAGAATTCTTGGCATTTTCATCTATCATTTTTCTTATGATATTTTTTAGAATCTTATTAGAATATTCTGCTTTCCCGTTAGATTGAGCGTAATAAGGCATGGAATTCATCAGTTGAATTCTAAATTCGCTAAAAAATTTCTTCACTTGATCTCCATTTAAAGAAGTTTTGTAATCCATCATCAAAGTTTGAGGTATTCCAAATCGATAAATAATATGATCACGAATGAACTCTATGACATTTTTCTGAGAGATCTTTTTTAAAGGTATTGCTTCCACCCATTTAGTAAGAAGTCTGTTGCAACTATTATTAACGTATGTTTCTTAGACGATGGGGGATAAATCTTTCCGTTGAGATCAATTGCCCAACCTTTAAACGGCTAAGGTTTGATAATGGGGGCCATTTCCCTCATTGGCATTCTTTGGATTGGACCATGTTTTTGGCATGCTAAACAACTCTTGGCATATTGAACGCACAACTCTCCCCTTTTAGCACAGAAGTATCCATTCTTAATAATTAACCATCTCATTTTTTGGCCTTTCTGATGGACCCCGTATATTCCTTCATGAATTTCGTCCATAGTTTTCTTGGCTTTGCTCAAACTTACTGTGACGACCCCAAAAATTCTATCTTTTTTTTTTTAAAATCTGCTTATGACTACCAGTAGCATAAGATGAACTAAAAGCGTAGCTGCAGGAGGCTATCAGTAGCGCTTTCAGAAACAGGGCAGTTTTAATACATTACTAAAAATTCTTTCTAAACTTGTTTAGAACCATTTTAATTATTCTAAATAATAAATTCACCCTGTTAAACATTTATGATCATCATCCTTACTTTGAATTTAACATTATAATAACAATCAACTAAAAATAGTTTCAATACTTCATAAGAATGATACTTAAACATTAAGCGGAACTTTAAAATACAATGCCCATTTCTTTTCATAAAAATCTACTTATATATCTCAAAATCAAGCCCTAAATAGTATTTATCTTTTAAATACTAGAATAATAAATTTCATTCCAAAATAGTTTTAATTACAAAAATGGCTTAATCTTTTCTCTATTTTGGTTACCAATAAGTACTCTTCATTCTCGGCTGCATTCTCCATGGGGAATTCAAGCGCCTATTAAATAACTGTTCCATTTCCTATAAAAAGAGATATGAAACAACTATGAACCACATAGTTCAGTGAATAAAACTTGATAAATGCAATAAGAGGTTAATTTCAACATAAAGCGTATGAAGTCATAAAACCTTCTTTCATTCTAAATCTTTTCTCGTCAAACCTTAACTTGAACATAATTCATACACTTTATCTTTTAACTTTGACATTATATTTCATATAAGTGAATGAAATCACAAGCATATTAACATATCATTTGATAATTAACTTATATCACATTCACAACCTTTAGTTCCACATTACTACATTCAAATAGACAATATCATATTTATGGAATGAATGTAATGCATGGTGTGATATGCATAAATGATATGAAAATCATTTTTTGTCAATCATTTCTTTCTCTCTCTTTTTCTGTCTTCTTTATTTTTTTCTTTGAAAAATGACATGAATGAGAAATACAATATTTTTCTTTTCAAAAGATTTCTTCTCTTTTCTCTTTAGAGGCCCTTCCCATATTAGGGTTGTACACCACGCGTAAAAGTTCTTTCTATAGCACAAGGTTACAAAAGTGTTCTTTTACACTCATGAGTTTGTTAACTCGATTCTTCTTCTTCTTCTTCTTCTTCTTCTTCTTCTTCTTTTCTAGAGCACTTGGCTCACGAGCATGCCAGCTCGAATGGGACTTACTCCCATAATAAACACCCATACTTTCAACTCAGCATCCACGTCAAACAGGCACCCATACACCCTAAGTGTAACTAAGACCGAAAGTCACGTTGCCTGTTTTAAATGAATCTCTCTTTATTCTAAGGGCATAGCCTGTGACCTCAAATAGGGACTTTCTCCATAGGTGTACAACTTAAATAGGGATTTTTTTAAGTTTCAAAATCATTTCTTGAAAACATCATTTGCAAGATCTTATACATAATAATTTCTTCACATTTTGAAAACACATAATTTGCTCTTTTATGTGAAATGATCATGCATGCTTGTGATGATGAGATGAAATGTTATTCATCAAATATCATATGAAAGACTTTACATACTAATATTCAATCACATATTGAAACATAACATCTTATCCTTAGCTTAACACATAAAGGATCAAGGTCAAGTCTTTCACTATAGAATAAAGTTTTCTATGTTTAATATATAGCATCTCAACCTTTGAGTTACTTCCTAGATGCTGAATTTAGACTTTAGCTTCATCAAAATTTTAATTCTAATTTGTAGGTGATCACAAACTTAAGAAAGTAACACAAACAGATTTTACATCACTTATGTCACTTTTTACTACACTTCCCAATTGTGTAATGACATAAAATAAATTCTAAACCTATAGCAAGGTTTCATCATAAGTATCGTAACTTAAAATCTCCAAAATCCATTTCTAATATCCTTAAAATCATCATAAACCTAAATCAATCCCAATAGATTTTTCATCCATAAGTATACATATTTGAATACTTCAAATCATAAGGATTGATTCTAACATAGGGCATATCAATTCAAAAGCTTTAGATATAACATCTAGCTATCATTCATTTCTAAAAAATTCAACAAGTCTCATCTTAACATACTTTCATAATTTCAAATTCTTATCTCCATAACTATTATCTTCAAATTTGAAATCTTATACATATATCCTCAAAAATATGTTTAGACCATAAAGTATCAACACCATATGTCTAAAACCTCAAATAATCAGATTCATACTTAAACATAATTATCTTCAAATTTAAATTTACATATATGCAACCTCAAAAGCAGGTTTAATCTATAAGATATCAACATCTTATATTCAAAATCTCAAAATCCGATTCATACCTTAAGAATAAACATCTTGAAATTTGAATTTTATACTTTATAAGCATGGATATAAGTCATGAAACTTCATGACTAAATGTCCATGACTTCAATTCTTTCTTATACAAACATACTAACTTAAAATAGGATTTCATATGCCATTATACTTGACATAAAGCCTTAAATTCTACGATCCTTTACACAAAATCAGCAACTTAAAATTTCATGTTAATCCTCATCTTTGCATCTTCACATTCTTTAAGTTAAATATCTAACTATATATAAAATTTATTCAATCATTATACATCATCAAAACCAACAAAAAATGACATAAACTACCTCAAGAGTTCACCATCAAGCCTAAATCAACATCCCAACTTAAAATCAGCTTTAAGGTATAAATAACTCTAATTTAAAGTGGTACTTTAGGCTCATTTATCATAGGGACAACAACTTAGTTTCAACCAAACTTTGAAATATGTCTTTAAAACACATCTTCTTTACGCATAACTTTCACATAATGCCATCAACATTAAAATTAAATATCCCCATTCAAAAATCAGATTTATTACATCAATAACTCACATATAAATATGTAATTATCTCCATTTAAGTTTCAAAATCAGCAATTAAACTTTTCCCCAAGTTCAACTTCTGTTACTTCCTAACCTTCATCCAAACATTTCTTCACTTATATTCATACTCAAAATATATCTAATAGTTGTTATCATCCTTAAAACATAATTCCCAACATCTAAAATATAGCACAACATCAACATAACTCAACAAAGTCATTGTTGTTTCACTCAAACATTTTCATAAGAACAAGATCCATAACCTGAATAATCTTTAGTCTTTAAATCAACTTAAAGCTGGACTTTTATACATGAAGGCCATAAACCAACTTAAGCCATAAGAGAGAACATGATTTAGTGTACACAATCAATTTAAATCATGATTTAATACTTCTATATGAAAATTAAGTCTCAAATCTTAGTAAATTTACTCAAAGTGACAATTTAAGGGCATTCAAAAAAAAAAAAAAAAAACTTAATTCTCCCTTTAAATCTGAATTCTAATACATGTAGCTTCACACCTAAGCTTAAATCATGAAATAGAATACCCTTAATCCTAATTCAACATCCCCACTTAAAAATTGGATTTAAGGTGAATAATTCTAATTTGAAGTGGTAATTTACGCCCTTCTATCATAAAAAACAACAACTTTATTTTCAAAAATTTTGAAATAAGTCATTAAAACATATTTCCTTCACTCACACCTTTCATCAAACACTTAGAAGGTGATTTTTGGTTTTAACATAA
Source organism: Ligustrum vulgare (assembly GCA_963555705.1). Classification (NCBI taxonomy): domain Eukaryota; kingdom Viridiplantae; phylum Streptophyta; class Magnoliopsida; order Lamiales; family Oleaceae; genus Ligustrum; species Ligustrum vulgare. Next base: position 35,414,360 of record OY743190.1, on the reverse strand, counting down.
ATCTTGGTATGTGGGTTATTAATTCAATACCCATTTATAAGAAATACATCAAATAGTAAAATCATGTAAAAATCTTCTACACCATATGAGAAACTAACTCAATTAAAACATAAACCAAGTTTTACTCACCTTCTAACTCATAAATGATGATTTGAGCCTTTACCTCTACAATTAATTAACCAAGTGTTAGGGTAACTTCAATATATTAAAAATCTTACTTCTTAATTTAAGAATTACCAAGAAAATCAGCCAAAAATTGAGAATTTCGTGATTTTGAAGAATCTGTCCAGAACCGAAAATGCTACCACTGACCTTCGCTTTGCCTCTACCAATGCTACTAGTATCCTCGGTACAGCAGAATTTCCTTTCTTCCATTTTCACCTTTGATTTCTCCCCTTTTCTTCTCACTTTTTGGTCTCTCACTCTCTTCTCTCTAGTTCCACCGACTTTGAAGAACAAATGGGCCCTGAAATCGTTTTTAATAGATGCATATATGATGGGTTTGCAAAACAGTCCCATACTTTCAAGTTTGCACAAGTTGGCACTTATTTAATTGCAAACTAAGTCCTTAAAACTTTATTTCTATCATCCAAGCCCTATAACTTTTGATGAATAATTACTTCTAACCAAAATAAGTTCACATGCCAAACACACCTTTAAGGTATGATGACAAGTGTCCTCTCTTGTATTATTTTAATACTAAAAATCTCAATTTTCCCTTTTCAATATGTCATCTTCAGGTCAATATTTGAAGGTCAAGATGAGTTCCATTTTGTTCAATCTTTATACCGTTGTAAAGCTCATACTTTAAGCTTCACAATGGTTATTCATGCAAAGAAATCGAATCATTACACCGCTCGTACCATTAGTCCAAAAAATTGCTCGACTGGATTTCATACTTCGTAGTGGTCATTGTATGGTGAGAAAGCTCCTCCCTACCTTTAGATGAGAAAGCCCTCTTTTAAATCCCCTAGACAAATCAATAGGAAATGCTACAACCCTTCTTTTGATGATGAATCACTCCGAGGGTTTCTTTCTTTATTATCGGATTATACCCGGCCCTGTCCTATTTCAAACAAAAGAAGCAAAGAGGGGAAATTTGAATAGATAGAGATAGATAGGAATTAAGCAATAAGAAATTTCTTGATTTTTCAGTACTTTTACCATTTCAAGTATGCAACTTCAACTCGATATTTGAAGCACTTCTTGACCTTAATTGTGATCAAACTTGATACCAATACTTAGATCTCATCATGAACTATAATATGGTATAACTTGCAATGGCCATAGATCACTATATAATCCACAAAATGATCCCAAAGTAGTGTTCATCACAATGGCAAAACTGTAATTAATATGACTTTCTAAAATTTCCAGCTTAGTCCTCAACTATGAAATTCCATCCGATTGAGTTCAAACATCATATACAATTTTCTTTTATGCCAATTTAATCTCAAAAGTTACCAATAACGTCAATTTCTCTCATTTTCTTATAAATTCTATATTATCTCGTCGTACAATACGTGAAATTGTCTTTATTTTAGAAAAAAACTTGATTCTAACTTCCTAAATAAATTATTTAGGGTACGAAATTTTCGGGTTGTTACAATCTTCCCCCCTTAAGAAATTTCGTCCTCGAAATTTACTCCTTCATAGGAATCCTTTTTGGAAATACATAGTCTCCTACCACGCTTTCGCTTCACAACTATGATAATATCATGCCAGTTATAATCATTATCTACAAGAGTTTGGGGATTACATCAAGTATTAAATGGTACCTATTACCATATACTCATCACTTTTTCATGTTTCAACTTCATTGATTAATTTCTCCAATAAAGTTTAACTGGTCATAGATCTCGATCTTTTTCTGTCTTGTATCAATTCCCAAGTCGTCTAGCATCAACTATTTTAAGTCAAATCTTTATTTAACAACCTTAAGGAATAATTTAAATATGATTCCTTCATACTATACCTTATAGTCAAGGATTTCATTCTTGAATTCCAAATAAATCCATTATTACGTCATCAATGGCATTGAAATCTATGCTCAAGTGTCACCTTAGGGGATCTAGATATAGTATCGTCAAATTTTCATTTAATCAAACTTAAGAGAAACTCAAAATTTCTTGCCTTAAACTCAAGAATGTTACTTCTCACGTTCTCCAAAACTTCAATTTATGTCATTGCTTGATTCATCACTTAATCAAGTTTTATTTCCATAACATTTATCTATTTTTATTAAAACATTTCTTAAACATCATGTTTCATACTACCTTGAGGAAGTTTTCCAAAAAGTATAGCTCTAGACTTTAAACGAAGCGTTTGTTGGGAGTCAACTCAATTTCTTAAACCCTTTAGTTAGTTGTTTTGTTTAATTCTTTTGTGTGATTTTATTGCTTAGTTACTTGACATTGCATTTTAGGAGCACTAGTATGTTTAGAATGCATGCTTTGAGTTGTTATGTGCTTTAAGTAAATCTAGTGTTCCATTTTGCATGTTTTAGCACTTTTAGTTTTCATTACATTTCTAATTATTTTGTTGTTTAACATCACAAATTTCAATATGAGAACCTAGTTTAGGACATGTAGACATATTTTAGAAGTTTGTTTTATGCATTTGGAGGTATTTAGGGGTTGAAAATGGAGTAAAAAACTTAAAAAATGAAAAATTCCAGGCCACCGCCGGTTGAACCTTGCAATCGCACGCTGTTACTACCGCGCGATGGCACGGTATATTTCTGGGCAAACCGTGTAGATTGTTATTTAATGCAAGAACTTTCATTTTAAGCAATTCCAACCCATTTTTCTATCCCCCAAATCATCCAACGTTGAGTCGCAAACCATTCCTTAATGTTTGCATATCATTTTGACTTGAATTCATGTGTTGTATCACACCAAAATCATTCAAAAGGTATGATTTTTTCACTCTTTCACAAGATCAATCATATTTTTGGTGTTCTTCATATCTTTTTTTGTGGAATTTGAATTTGTTGATAATTGGTGAAGGGTTTAGGCTAGATTTGGAGTATTGAATTGTGAATTTATAAGTGAAAATTTTTGGCTCAATTCAAGTCTCCAATTCTATGCATTCCTTTGATTTCTTCATATGCATACTAGGTGTTCGATAAAATATTTCAATGATTTTTTGCAATTCTTTTTGGACGATCACCTTCACCACATGTTATACATCATTTGAGCATCATTCATTCTTTCATTGTTTACACTAATTTAAGGCATGAAATTCAACATGAACATCATTGCACTCCATTGCACCTCATTGCAAGGTCACTGCAGGAACCATTGGACCACAATACCTGATTTCAGCTTCACAGCACTTACTTCACCACATCTTTTTATGACTTAAATGAACTGCAAATGTGCTGATTTTTTGATATGTTGTAGACCAAGTTATGTACTTTCATATGCCTAGGAAATTTCTCTAGAGTTCTTCACTTTTTCGAGATTATGTCAAAGAGCTAAAAATCAGTAGTCTACCATTTTTCAAAATGTTCAGAATTTTTCTATATCCTAGTTTGGGAGTGTTGTACTGATTTATTTTAGTTCCTACATGATATTTATGCTTCTAATGACAATTATTTCTTGTTTGAAAGGAACATATCATCGTGGGACACCTCGAACCAAAGATGGAAAAGTTTGAAAATTATCGAGTCATCCAAGTTACATGAGGATCAAAGCTTCAAAATGGGAACACCACCTCTCCAAACTCGGGAAGTACCTTACCTCTCTTTGTTATTTTTTATTTACTTGATTTATGTTTTTGAAATACATTGAGGGAAATGTACGTTTCTAGTTTGGGGGTGAGAATCTCATTCATGTGCTTTTATGTAAACATTCATTCGATTTTGGGGTAGAAAATTCATAATTTTTTTTTTTTGATTTATTTATTGTTCATGACATGATTTGAACTGACTTTTGTGCTTTAGTTAGGAAATTGGACAACATTTGAACTTAATTTTTTTTAGCATTCATCCATGTAAGACTTTATTTAAACTTGATCACACAGTCATTGTCAAATAATAACTTTTGTAGGAGATTCTTGATATATGTGGGGTAAACTTATGAAATTTGAACATAGAATTGATTGAAAAATCTCAAAACCTTAAGAATTTAGATCCTGACATGAAATGTAGAATCAAACTGCTCAAGAAGTAGTTTGGGTGTGGAAGGGTTAGTATAAGTAGGCATTGATGGATTGAGGGTCTGAAGTTCTTGGTTTTACATCTTCGGTTGAGGAGGTTTTAATCAACAAGTATAAACTGACAATAGCATAAAAAAGAAAAATGCTAATAGTCTTATTTCTCTCTTCGGAGCTTTTTTTACTTGGGTAATTAGGTCTGAGGGGTTTTTTTCAGTCTTCGGCTATTGCTTTCTTCCAGGAGCCTTTAGAGCCCATCAGAGCTTATATTACTCCCAGGCTAGTGATGCATGAAGAAAATATGGCACTAAACCGCCCCCTTCGATTGATGAGATACGGGAGGTGGTTTTCAGCATCGATTCTGACAGTGTCACTGGACCGGATGGCTTCTCATCCTTGTTCTTTTAGAAGTGTTGAGATATTATTTAGGATGATGTTTCCAGTGCAGTTTTGGATTTCTTTGAGGGTGGAGCTCTGCCTAGGGGTTTTGCTGCTACTTCTATTGTTCTGATCCCTAAGAGGGATGGAGCCTGCAGGTGGACTGACTTTAGGCCTATCAGTTTGTGCATGGTGTTCAATAAGCTCATCACTAAGCTTTTGAACACCATACTTGGTTTGTTGCTTTCTCATATTATCTCTCCTCAGCAGAGTGGTTTTATCCCTAGTAGGCTTATTGAAGATAATGTTTTATTGACTTGGGAGATCCTCTACACTTCGGATGATAAAGTAAGAGGGGGGAATACTATGCTAAAGCTTGATATGGTTAAAGCATATGATTGCATGGATTGGGGCTTTCTCTACTCAGTATTGGAGAGCTTTGGTTTTGATCAGTTTTGGATTGATAGGATCAGGAGATGTGTTTCCGGATATATGTTCTCGATGCTCCTTAATGGGCACCCATGTGGCTTCTTTTCTTCCTCACAGGGACTCAGGTAGGGAGATCCTATATCGCCATCTCTTTTCATTATTGCTGCTGATTACTTCTCTCGTCTACTCACAGTATAGTTTCAGAGGTTCCCTAGTATTGCTTTTCGACATGGAGGTTTTATTACTGTATCACATCTGTCATTTGCTGATGATATGATCATCTTTGTCAACGGTCAGAAACTGTCTATCAGGAGGGTTCTTGAGTGTTTGGAGCATTATGAGGGAGTTTCTGGCCAGTTGGTAAACTGAGATAAGAGTGGACTTATCCTTCCTAGACGGGCTTCTACCAGTCAGATTAGACGGCTCGAGCATTTGACCGGTTTCAGACACCAACAACAGCCGTTCACTTACTTGGGGTCCCTTTGTATAAGGGGGCCAAGCGGTCCTTTCTTTAAGATGACCTTATTCAGAAGGTCACGAGAAGGATTTTTGGATGGGCATCATGACTGCTTTCCCCTGGAGGATGCATTACTTTGATTAGATCGGTCCTCGACTCTATCCCATTATACCTTCTTCAGATCATACAGCCTCCTAAGGCTATTCTGAAGAAGCTCGAGAGCATCTTTGAACGATTCCTTTGAGACTCCAGGGATCATGCGCATCGATTACATTGGAGAAGATGGAAGGATCTATGCCTTCCTACTGAGGAGGGGGGACTTGGATTCAGACGGTTGTAGGACATTGTGGATACTTTCTCGCTGAAGATTTAGTGGCTCTTTCATTCCCAGAGATCTCTATGGGTACAATTTTTACTTAGGAAATATTGTATTGGGATACATCCTTCACTTGCTACTATCTCACATTTAGCCTCTCCAGCTTGGAAGAGGTTAAAGAGGGCGGGATCATAGGCTGAGCCACATATTGCGTGGCACCTTGGAGCTGGACGACTATCCTTCTGGCATGATTATTGGATGGGCTTGTTGCTATCCCACATTTAGCCTCTCCAGCTCGGAAGAGGTTGAAGAGGATGGGCTCACAGGCTGAGCCACATATTGTGTGGCACCTTGGAGCTGGACGAGTATTCTTCTGGCATGATTGTTGGATGGGGGATACTACATTGGCTACACGCTTTCTTGATAGGCTTCATACATCGGAAAGGGTGCAAGATTTCTTTGATGACATTGGTTAGGATTTTGGCAGACTCCTTCAGATCCTTCCACCAGCTATGGAAGAACAAATTGGGGTGATTCCTTTGTGTACTGAGGTCCCTGATTAGATTATTTAGAGAGACACATCAGATGGTAGATTTTCTACCAAGTCAACTTGGCAATTGGTGAGGACAGGATGTCAGTCATAGGGCTCTTATCGCTTGATTTGGACTTCTATTTTACCTGTTACTGTCTCATTCTTCATTTGGAGGCTATGACAGGGGCTCATCCCTATTAACACAGTTATACAGAGGTGGATTGGATGTCATTTAGCATCACGATGTCAGTGTTGCTCTCAGATTAAGACTTTAACGCACATCTTTACAGGCAGACCTATCTCATATCAGGTTTGGAGACACTTGGGGATATTTTTCATGTTTCCATGACTCTGGGTGAGGATATCTGGTAGAGATTTCAGCGTTGGAGATACTCTAGATGCTACGTTTTTCTGAGCCATATTCGCACCATCATTCATCTGTTGATTCTTTGGTTCCTATGGACAGAGAGGAATGACGCGAAACACAGGGACATTCGGATGGAGCCTCGGAGGATTATTTGGAGGGTGTATCGAATGATTTCATTCCTTCACATTGGGCAGCTCATCAAACAAAAGCATTGGCATGGGGATATTGCTACTGCCCCACTATTTGGTATTACTCTTGCTATTTCTGCACCTCCACCCTCCATTTTGGTTCTTTGGTGCGTTCCATCAGTGGGAGCATAAAAGCTTAACACTGATGGTTGCGTCAAGGATGACTCTTCTAGTGGAGGGGGTATCATCAAGGATCATGATGGACAGTGTATCAGGGCATTCTTAGCTTTCTATAGAGACTTCCTTTTATTAGAGGCAGAGCTGCGCGCTATCCTTGAGGGGTTAATTCTTGCTCGCAGACTGGGTATCACTTCTATTTGGATTGAGTCTGACTCAATAGTGGCCATTCATTGCATCACCAGGACGAGCGAGCTTTGGCAGATTCAAGGGATTCTTAGATAGATCAGGGATATTACTTCATCTGGACAGGGACACTATCTCTCACATTTATCGTGAGGGTAATCAGTTTGCTAATTCACTTGCTTCTGAGGGATGGGACTCAAGAGTTTACTGAGAGTATGGACCACAGGATCTACCACGCAGCATCAGGGCACTTCTACAGATTGACAGACATGGACTTCCCAGCTTCAGAGGATTATAGTCTATTTTTTATCTTTTATTCTTTTGACGTACGGGGCATATTTTTCCCCTTTTATTTCTTCCACTTCGTTTTTTATCAGTTGCTACATTTCCATTATCTTGGAGGTCAGGTCTATGTCCCCCTCCTTCCATGTACTATTTAATTTTAATGTTAGCTCCTAGCCAGCACGAGGATAAACTGTGAACGGCCCAACATATTAAAAAAATGACCTAAAACTCACTACAAGGGTTAATTAGAAAGCAAAAAGGAGAGAGGACTTACACATAAGACGCTAAAACATCTTTAACTTTTCTTTGTTGCCTTTATGACTCGGATAATTAAATCTAAGGGGTTCTCTGAACCTGGTATCCTAAAATTGTCTAGCTTGGTATTCACCGACCTAAAGCTCGCTACAGGAGTCATATAGAAAGCAAGTTAGAAATGTATTGCACAAATATGGTAAAAGATAAGGTTTTATGGGGCGCCTTTCTTCTTAGCACATAAAGGGGCACCGTGCAGCAGAAGTCTACTCCGCTAGACTACCTTCTCGAGATGAAAGAAGATTTGATTACAAATTAAAATAAACTTTACAAGAGAAAACTTGAATGCATTAAAACTTGATTGTTCATTGATTGCAGAAAGTAGTAAATTATATTGATTGATGAAAGCAGTAAAATGCAAGTTTTGGTGCAGGGAGTGGACACCAAAAGCTTGAAAATTTTAAATTCTAATACCCCCTATAATAGACTTCTGAGAAAAAACCCTAGTGACAGGAGTAGACATAAAAAAGCTAAAGAATCATAATAAACTTTTACAATTAAAAGTGAATTACAATAATTACATCAATATTTACAAAGTGCGGCCAAAGTTAGGCAAAATGCGGCTACCAGTGGGTTAAGGGGCTAAGTAATAGTTGCGGTCCTTGACATTCTCCCCCCATCTGTTTTGGCGACTTCCTTAGTGCCATCAGTTTATGGTATTCTTCAATAAGAGGCTTGAAGGATCCAAGGTCTTTTTCCCTTTCCCAAGTATTCTCATCACTGCTGCATCCGCTCCATTTGACCAAATACTCTTGATGGTCCTTTTTGGATGCTTGGGTAACTCGGTGATCTAGAATAGCTTCAACAACTCTCTTTCCAATTCTCTTCAATTCAAACACAGATCTCTTAGGCTTATTTTTGGATGTGTCCTCTTTGTCTGCAAAGTATAGCTTAAGAACACCGACATGGAGGACATTATGAATTTTGCACCAGAAGGGAGTTCTACTCTATAAGGAACTTTTCCAATTCTCTTCACGATATGTAATAGCCCTATGTATTTTGGAACCAACCTTGAGTCTCTCCCTCTGGTGAGCTTGTAACAGTTTCTGGCAGGAAGTTTAACAATCACCAAATCTCCTACTTTGAATTCAACAAAAAGGCGCTTTAGATCAGCAAACTTCTTGTATTGTTTCTGAGCTTTCTCAAGATAGCTTCGGGAAATTTCAATATTTTGTTTCCATTCTTGAGAGAAGTTCCTTTCTTGAGGGGACTTGGTGCTTTAGTTGAGATCTACAGTATGAGGGAGTAAGGGTTGCTGGCCCGTAACAATCTCAAAAGGACTCTTATTGGTGAAAGAGCTCTTTTGGGTATTGAAGCATACCTGGGGCAGTATCCAAGAATTTCACCCAATTTTCTGCGATGTAGAGATGAAGTACCGAAGATGTTCCTCTAGCATAGAGTTGAACTGCTCCATCTGTCCGTCAGTTTGTGGGTGAAAACTAGAACTCATGCTCAGAGTTGAACCAAAAAGTTTGAACAATTCGGTCCAAGATTTTCCAGTAAACCGAGTATCTCTATCATTGAAGATGTATTTAGGAAGCCCCCAGTATTTGACAATACGCTTGAAGAAGAGATGAGCTGTCCCTTCGGCGGAAACATACTTAGGTGCTACGATGAAAGTTGCATATTTTGATAACCAGTTGACCACCACGATAATGGTGCCAAAATCTTCGACTTTTGGAAATCCATTTATATAATTCATTGATACACTTTCAAATGGTCTAGATGGGATGGAAAGTGGTTCAAGCAAGCCTACCTTCTTCTGATGATCTGCCTTGTCCTTCTAACAAACAAGACAAGTTTTCACATAAGTTGCAATGTTGTCCCGCATTTGCGTCCAGTAGAATGCATGTTGTAATAGTGCACAAGTGCGTTCTTCTCTTGGATGTCCGGCCCAAAGCGTGTCATGGCATTTCCTTATCATGGATTTTCGTAAATCTCCACCCTTCGGGACATACATGAGATCTCCTTTAGTCTTCACTAGACCCTCGTCCAACCAGAACTAATGAGGCTTTCCCTGTTTGATGAGGTTGACCAAATATTGTGTAGCCGGATCCTTCTCCAGAAGTGCCCATATTCGGTCTCTTACATCTGTAGTGACTTCACTTCCTGAAAAAGTAGCCATTGCACAGATTGGAGCTAAGTCAGCTCGACGACTGAGAGCATCTACGACGTGGTTGCTGGATCCAGGATGATACTCCAACATGAAGTTGAACTCTGAAAGAATTTCTTGCCAGGGAGCTTGTTTACTCAAAAGTTTCGATTGGGACATGAAGTGACTAATTGCAGTATTATCGATTTTCACAATAAATGAAGACCCAAGTAGATAGTGACGCCATACTCTGAGGCAATGAACAACCGCCAACAACTCTTTTTTTTGTGCTGAATAACGACGCTCTGCATTATTGAGCTTTGACTTTCAAAAGCGACCGGATGTCCTTCCTGTATGAGGACTCCCCCAAGAGAAAAATATGAAGCATTAGTCTGTACTTCAAATGGTTTTGTCACATTTGGTAAGGCTAATACCGGGTTTGTCCACATAAACTTCTTCAACTTCTCAAAAGCCATTTGGCATTGTGCAAACCAATCCCAAACTTTTTCCTTCTTCGTCAGCTCCGTCAGGGGCAATGCAATATCTGAGTATCCCTTCACGAATCCTCGATAGTAATTGCATAACCCAAGAAATGAGCGTACATCATCTACGTTCTTTGGTTGTTTCCAATCCTTGATTTCCGCCACTTTCTTCGAATCCATGCGAACTTTTCCTTGCTCAATGATGTGACCCAAGAAGCTGATAGAAGTTTGAGCGAATGAGCATTTGGATGGCTTAGCATAAAGTTCGTTCTCTCAGAGTGGACTAAGGACTCTTCTAACATCTTGCACATGTTCCTCCAAAGTCTCGTTGTAGATTATGATATTGTCAAAGTACACGACCATGAAATCATCCAAAAACTCGTGAAGCACCTGATTCATCATCGTACAGAAAGTAGAAGGAGACTTTGTCAAACCAAAAGGTATGACTTTAAATTCAAAAGCTCCATATCTAGTTACCACAATCGTCTCTGCTTCATCTCCCTCCTTGATCCGAACTTGCCAGTATCCAGATCAAAGATAAATTTTCATATAGTATATTGCGTTGCTTAGTCGGTCAAAGCAATCTGCCACCAGCAGAATAGGATAGCTATTTTTCACAGTGATCTTGTTCAGGGCACGATAATCACAATACATTCTGAGAGAGTCATCTGCCTTTTTCTAAAATAACACGAGAGCTTCATGTGGTGATTTCGGGGGCACTATAATCTACTTTCCAACATTTTTCCTAGTTGCTTCCTAAGCTCTTCTAGCTCAGGTTGAGACATCCGATAGGGTGCCTTGGCAGGTGGCTTGGACCCTGGAATAAGTTCAATTTTGTGATCAATTACCCTCCTAGGAGGCAATCTCTTTGGTAACTCCTCTGACATTATATCCTCAAATTCCTGTATAAGCTTTGGGACAAGTTTTGGAATAGGACCGGACACTTTTTCGATCTCTTCTAGACGAAGAGTGCACAAAAATGACGGTTCATTTCTCTTGAAGCCCTTACTGAATTGCATGGCCGAGATGCTCTTCTAGCCAACTTTTCCCTCCAATGTAGATATAACACACGGCTTACTACCCAACATCATTAAGGAATCAGAGTGTGGGAACACAGCTGTCTTAGTATCACAAAGAAACTTCAATCCCAAAATAAGTTTGAAATCGTCCATCTTAAAAACCGACAAATTGGTCCTTCTATTAAAAGGACCGGCCTTGATTAACATAGATTTGGCTACCCGACAATTGGCTGAGTACCTGAGTTGATGGCCTTTACTTTCCCATTACCGTTCTCTAGGACCAACCCAAGTCGCCCTACTTCAGTACTTGCAAGGTAGTTATGGGTTGCTCCAGTATCCACCATGGCCCTGATGAGCTTCCCATTGATCTTCACATCAATGTATATCAACCCTTTAGCTCGACAAATGTTAGGTTTTGGTTCCTCCAGTTTTGCCTCATTCACATGAACTTTCTCCTTTTCAGTCGTTTGATGTGATATTGTATTACATCGATGTAAAAATGCACCGAACACCTCCACGTCCTCTTCGAAATCAGTCTCGCCATGACTCCTAGCAGGCGGGGCATCTTGCTTTGAAGTTGATACCCCGCTGGCTAGTTGACAATAGGCATTTACCATTCATTTTTGTGGACAATTAGACACCTGATGAGGTCATTCACATAAAAAGCATACAATTTTCGAAGTAGTATCAGATCCACCCTCTGCTGTCTTTCCTTTATTCTAATTGCTTTGGTTATTACCCTGATAGTTGCCTTGACGACCACCCATATGATAACAATGAGAGTTGTTCTGACGAGAAACTTGATGTCCACCGCCTCTTTGTTTGGAGTACCTTTCTCCCCCATTTGAGCTCGAGCTAGCTCTGAATTGCTTATTTCCTCCACTATTAGATTGATTACTCGTGGGTGGACGATCCTTCTTGGTTTTAGTCTAATAATCCATTAAGCATTTGGCAGCTCCCATTGCCATGCTCAAATTCGAAACCTTCTGCCTCTGGAGTTTCGTACGAGTCCACTATTTCAAGCCCTCCATGAAGGTGAAAAGCTTGTCCTTTTCTGACATGTCTCGAATATTTAGCATATGCCCAGAAAAGGATTTTACGTACTCCCTGACAAAGCCCGTATGTTTCAATTCCCGTAATGACCGACGGACTTCATATTCCACATTCTCTAGAAAGAACTTGGTTCCAATTGCTTCTTTCAGAAGATTCCAAGAATCTATCCTGACCCTGTTAGCCTGAATATCAACATATTTCGACCTTCACCATAATTTTGCATCTCCACCCAAATACATGGTAACTGTAGTCACTTTTCTTTCTTCATCTCTGATGCCAGCAACAAGAAAGTATTGTTCCATGTCAAACCGGGAAGTTGTCAACTTCATTTTCATTGCTTGCCCCTCCATAGGTACACGGTTCAGGGATTCTGACCCTAGGTGCATACTCTTCTTGTGCAGGAGCTTGCCCATTGCCCACCTCATGTTGGAGAATTCGTAACTGAACTCTCATTGTTTCCATCTCTTCATGCAGACCAGGAATGATTGCAACAGCTTCAGTCATTGCAGTGCAAGCCGCTCGAATTTCATCCTGTTGGATGTGTATATCTTGAATATACAATTTCGCCATTTCAACCTTTTCCTCAAGGGTATCCATAGCATAGCATATCCAAGTGCTGTTTAGTACTCTTCTTAGTATCAGCCCCATCGGTGGTTTGTGATACGTTCAGATCCAAAGCCTTCAGATCCATTACTTTCTTATTAAGGGACGTGAGCCAAGACTCTGATACCAACTTTCACGAGGCACCTTTCTTCTTAGCACAGAAAGGGGCACCGTCCGGCAGTAGTCTGCTCCGCTAGACTACATTCCGCCTTTTCTCGCTTTTCTCGGGACGAAAGAAGATTTGATTACAAACTGAAATAAAATTTACAAGAGAAAACTTGAATGCATTGAAACTTGATTGTTCATTGATTGCAGAAAGCAGTATATTACATTAATATATGAAAGCAGTAAATTACAAATGTTGATGCAGGGGGTGGACACAAAAAGCTTGAAAGTTTTAAATTATAATACCCCTATAATAGATTTCCGAGAAAATACCCTAGTGACAGGAGTAGACATAAAAAAGCTGAATAATCATAATAAACTTTTACAATTAAAAGGAAATTACAATAATTACATCAATATTTACAAACTGCGGCCAAAGTTGGGCAAACTGCGGCTGCGAGTGGGTCAAGGGGCTAAGTAATAGCTGCGATCCTTGACACAAGGACATGAAAAGAAAAATTCATCCAAATAAAAGAAAAAATGGAAAAAAAGTGCATGGTATAAGCCTAGTTGATTGAGACTTCTTACACTTTAGTGTGAGATTGGAGATGGATTACCTTTGTTCTGTTGTGCATGCTTATCTAATCCGAAATACCCTGTGTGGAAAAATGCAATATATAAATTTTTAGAAACCACATAATTAGCAAAAGCCTTAGGACAGAGAGAAAAGCAGTAAGGTTGTGATCATCCATGAAAGTTGGAAGAAAATTTATTAGAAAATCATTGCTTGACCACATGAGATTCGGTCTTATTTTTGCATGACTAATCACACAGTGTGAAGTATATTTTTAGATGAGTTTGCATTTGATTTTTGGCTATTCATACACACACTCAAAATGAAACTGAGCATCGAATGAATATAAATATTTTATGTAGTTCATATTTATTTTCTAAAGTGAATTGTCAATCTGAATTGTTGAAACTTATGGTAAATAAGTTGACAAAACAAAAATATTTGTTATTTGCATTTTTATTTGTAGCTAAGTTTTAATTTGTTCAAGGACGAACAATATTTCTTGTTTGGGGGTGTTGATAAGTATATTTTATACACGTATTTCTATACTAAAGTATGATTTTATTTGTTAGTTTGAGAATATTTTCTATTCATTTTTCTTTTATTTGTTTATATTTCAGAAATAGTCTCAAAGTCCAGAAAACAAATGAATTGGAGCAAAATCAAGTCAATTGGATGATAAAAGTACTAAATTGTGCAAAGGAAGAGTTGATGAAGTCAATCATGGTGCAAATTGAAAGAAAAGTCAAAGAAAGAACCAAATTGAAAAAAATTAGAAATCCAGGACTAGAGTATACAAATCAATGAAGAATGACCAAATTGCAAATATTCAATGATTGATTCGGACCATGATACGATACTTGAAGATTGCTTGGAGTCAATTAGATGCAATTAGAAGTCAAAAAGGAATGAAATGTAACAAGATTATTACCATAAATTGATTTCAATCAGACGTGATTTTGGGGCATATTTTTATTCGGACTTTGAAACCTAATATCGGGTAGTAAACGTTTGAATTGTGAAAAGGGTAGTTACATTCATACCCCAATTTTATACATATAGGTTGTTGACCACAAAATCTGGTAGGACCTTGGATCAACAAGTCTCAGCTCCTCCCTCCTGAACACGTGGATCTCCTATGCATTAGGACAAACAATTAGCTTGCAAAGGGGGCTGAGGTGGCTCCCGTTTGCACTCTGATGCCTAAGTCAGTACTCATTACAAGTAAATACAAATTGGGTGCAGGAAATATATGTTTGTAAAAGAGAGAAAAGGGAGTGAGATTTTATATATTGAGTTTCTAACCATTTTCTTGGAGGCAAGTGTGCTCTATTTATAGAAGGAGTTATTGTCTTAGATGGTGGCACTTGTCGGGATTTACACGTGTCTTCCCCCTAGCCGTTGGAGAGGTAAACCAATTACTTGGATGTAATCATTGCTACATGCCGTAGGGGAGGGGCGCCCATCGCATCCCCCATAAAGGTGCTGTCTTATCAAACCACAGTCTACAGGGACAGTCATGTCTCTCTGACATTTCCTCTTGTCCCATCACCGATCCGAGGCACCACATTGAAACATATCAGCTTAGTAAGACCAGTCGGTCGGGGAGGCTTCAGAAGATATTTCACCTCGGCAATTTGGTAACCTATAAGGCCCTAGGACCTATTCATAGTTGATGTCCATTGGATCTAGCGTGGGCCCCTACAAGTGACTTGTTGGGCTCATTTTGAGCACGGTCGTAACATTAGTCCCTCAAATTCGATGTGGTCATTTATGGGCGAATCGAATTTTTCATAGACCGGGCGCTATGATTTTTTTTTTGGGAATTTCGCATCGAATAAACAATCTTCTAATCGTGGATTATCATGAAATCATTAATTCTACCATCATTTTTATTATTTCTGAACCTTTTCCTAATTAATCTGAAGTCGGTTGCATACGAACCACCTTGCAATACTCCGAAACTGCTGGGTGTTTAGTGATTTGGTTTGATTGATTTTTTTTTTAAGTTTAGCGGTGCGCGAGCTCATAGAAATAGGGACCTTTTTATGTTCATTCCTCCTTTAAGGCAAACGTTGGAAGACGCCAGCGTGCTTTGTAGGCTGTACATTCATGACAAATAAATGATTAGCTCTCGTTTCCAAGAAACGTTATGGGGTGCGCGGAGCGCACTTTAGCAGATGAATGGTTACTCTTCCCAAACTGTTAGCGCTTTAGCTTACTCTTCTATCAAGGCACGTGTACTTTCTGGGTCAACCTTTAGGTTCCGAGACCAATGGCTTGAGTCAATGGGCTTCCTTATAAATCCTTCTTCATCCCAAGACCCTCTCTTTTATGCATTTCTGAAGTTTTCTTAAGAACTTTTCCCTGTGAAAGTTATTTCTTTACTCTTTTTCACACGAGTCTCTTCATGACCCTTGAGGGTTTCGACTTTGCAATCCATTCTAATCAACCAAAATCTCTCGTTGGCGCATCTCTCATTTGAGTGTTGGACCTCTGATACTTATTCCTTTCAGGTAATTTCTTTTTCTCTTGCGTGCATATAGTTTTTGATTTTCAACTTTTGAGTGCTTGTTAGAAAATTCCTTCATGCATTTTTGTTCTGCTCTGGGTAAATTTGGATTTTTTGAGAAAAAATGGAAAGAGTTGGGGGAACGGATTCACAGGAGTTAGTGGCAATGACGATTCCTATTAGAAGTTTCTACCCTTTGTCCTTGTCAATTTTTAGCTCTTGCTTTTTTAGGGAGCAGGTTAGGCGGAGGAATAGGAAATGCAGTAGTGTAATTTATTTGAATGATTCTGACAGTGAAGAAGAAAAGAACCAAACCTACATGGCTCACTTATCTTCTGACGAGGAGGCTTCGTTGTGAGAACTTCGAAGTAATCATGATAGAGACCTGAGGCGAGAAGGGATGAATGGCTCTTCATCCGACCCGCAAGATTTTGGTTTGGGTGTCAGGGCCCCATTTAGGGCGCATAGGGAGGAATTAGTGTTATCCGAGGAGGAAATCGTCCAAGTTAAAGGTTGCGTTGACTGTGTAAATAAAGTGTTTGGGTATCATGTGGATCCTGACCAAACCCGGAGTCATGGGAAAGTAGCGAAATAGCATCATAGATTCGGGGTGTTGATTTGGTGGGTGCCCCTTCAAAGTTCAGGATTTCGGAAGAGGTTCGGCTGGTACACCCCACATCCTCTTGCCGACCTTCCAGCCCTCCACCAGGCCATGTGGAGATCTGCTATGACGCTACGTTGTGTGGGATGAGGCTCCCTCTACATCCTTTCTTTAGGGCACTACTTAGGATCTACAACTTATGCCCTTATCAATTGGCCCCGAACTTCTGGACATAAGCGGTCGGTACCTGGCTAGTGTAGTAAGAGGTCAATCCAGACTACTCAATCTCCTTGCATATAATCCACACCTTGTACATTTTGAAGAAATCTTTCAAGAGGGATAAGGATGTGAGGTCGGATGTGAATGGCTGGTACTATTTATCTCCCAGGGGTTCTTACCCCCCATCATCACTGGACACCCTACTTCTATAAAAAAAAATTGGAGGCACCAGTGGTTTTAGGTCATGGGGGAGTGGCAAAACTCACCTGTAGACCCTACTCCTGAGATCGTTGTTTCCTGAACTCTTTCCTCTTCACATGAGTTTCACTTTGTTTCACTTTTTCAAATGTGGGCGCATACCTTATATTTCATATTTTTTGCTCATTATGTCTAAAGTGTCTTCTTGCTCTGTTTGGTATCCCAGGGTCAACTTTTGTCTGCCTACTTTCCTAGGCGGATCTATCGGTGGTGAGATGACTGTATGCCTTCCGAGGCACTTTTCTACAAGTCATTCAGAAAAATAAGCTCTTCGTCAAACACGGTCTTATGAGAGCTATGAGTAAGTTGAATCCTCCACCTTGACTATTATTTCTAGTTTAGAATTTCGGGGCTAACCTTCCTTCCTCTTTTGTCAGATTCCAAAGATTTCCCCAAAAATTCTTTGAAGGGGCTGATGTCGAAGAAGATTCCTCCTACCCTCCGCCAAGGGAGTGAAGTGGAAAGAAAGCAGAAGTCAGTGCTAGCTAACCTTCAAGTGGAGGTCGCTAAAAAGTTATTCGAGGCATCCGCTACTCGACTTGAAGATCCTCTTCCGGAACTTTTGCCACCTCCCACTTTGCTGCCAATTGGCCCACAGCAGCAAGACTTAAGGATTCCCCCTCTGAAGATACTTCTGAACTGGTCTCTGAGGACGAGCCTGCCCCTTTAAAAAGACTGAAGATGGGTAAGGATAGCAGTTCTGCTCCCCCACCATCGGAAGTGCAAGAATTGGAGGACGAGCTTGTTGTGTCAATACCTGAGGTAGGTTATGATGTGACTCCATCTGCAGTTGAAGAGCTTAAGAAAAATAAGTCCAATGTCCTCCCCAAGGATGTCACCTTTGATCCTAGCCTGCTAGAGCTGCTTTGGCTATAGAGCAATTTTGGATTGAGGGCTAGTCCTCCTTTTCCTCTAGCGCCCCTCCTGCCCAGAAATTGCTTGTTGCCAAGGCCATGAATGCTTGGGCTTTGGCTCTTATAGACGAGGTGAAATCCTCTTTGTCGGAAGCACATCGTGATAAGAAGAATGCTGAGACTGCGCTTCGTCACGCCAACAATATGCTGAAGGAAATTAACGATCTTAAGGATCAATTATCCATAGCTCACAAATCCTCCTTGAATGATAGAGCTCTTACAAAGCACCTTCAGGAGGACAACGAAAAGTTAAGGCATGATTTTCGTGCCTTTGAGGCTGATGTGGTGACTTTATGCAAGAAGCTTGATGATTCAAACTGCGCGCAATCTATCACTGCTGAAGCTCTAACAGAGGCCAATGCTGCAAAGGGTAAGTTAGCGGTCGAAGTAGCAGAGGTTACTGCTAAACTAGAAGGGGAGGTGGAGGCTCGGAAGAAGGCAGGGAGGATTACACTTTGTTAGAACGACATGTAGAGTCTCGGGTTAAGGAGGCCCAGGAGCGGACCATCGCGGCTAGAGTGGAAGAAGTTATGGGGACCAGGGTATCTGAAGCAGTCCAGTGTTTTAAAGACACTTTTGAAGAGACTCCAAAATATGAGGCCATGCAAAGGGTTTTTGGAAACATCGACGCCAGAATGGCTCTGGGGGATGTAAAGGAAACTTTCCCTACCATTGATTTGTCCAATATAGAAGTCCTGTATCAAAGCTCCAGGATGTTGAAGAGAGCGATCCTAATTCTGAACATTCTGACTCGATCCCAGGTCTTGTCGGCGATGGCTCTGGAGGAGATCCCCCCTCTGTCCTCTAATTTCTTAGCCATTCTTTTGTAATTATTTTGTTTATATGAATAGCAGATATTCTTTTGTAATGACTTTGCTTTGTATGAAAAGGCATATTTTTATTTTTTTTGCTTTTGAATCCACTTTTAAATATCTTTATTGTTTGCGTGCTGACATTCCCTCAAACCTAGGCAGTTTTAAGACATTCATGTTAGCTGGTTAGGTCTGATTGATAAATGTTTGAATCTCGTTACAATATTCCCCAGTGTGTATTACTTAATCAGCATGCCTGATTGCGAGAACCATTATGTGAGGGGTTTTCCCCGTTCAAAGTAATTATATTCAGATATCAACCGAGGTACTTCCCTGGTTAATCCGATAATTTTAGTGGTTATTTGCTCGACATAAGAAGGGATGTACTTTAGAGAAGGCAGAGGCAGTAGCCTCGACGCATTGTTTGGTTTATTGTGGTAACGTCCGTAAGTTCACTTGGTGCAAACTTTTGTGAGGAAGCCCTTCATTGTATAATCACCATATAGTCTAGCAAGATTATTACAAACTAAGGGGAATTCCCTTTATTGAAAATAGTGACGAAGGTGATCCATATTTCAAGGATTGGGCAGGTGTACCCCAGACAGGTCTTCTATCCGGTAAGTCCCAGGTACTACCTCGGCGATAACTCTATATGGCCCTTCCTAATTAGGATCTGGAGTCCCTACTTCTGGTTCCCTAGTTGAAGGGAGGACCTTTTTGAGGACTAAGTCCCCAATCTTGAAGAACTGTTTCTTTACTTTCTTGTTGTCGTAGCGCGCCATCTTTTCTTGGTAGCAGGGTCTCACAACTTGTGAATCATTTCTTCTTTCCAAGAGAAAATCTAGGTCTGCCCTTTGAGTTTCTTAATTCGTCGCCTGGTCATAGTGAATTTTATGAAAGTGAAGGTACTCCGATTTCCACCGTGCATACTGCTTCGGATCCACATTCCATGGAGAATGGGGTTTCTCCTATTCCAGTATGAGGGGTGGTCCGAAGGGCTCATAAGACTTGGGGGAGTCATCTACCTAGGCACCCTTCTTTGATTCCAGTTTCCTTTTCAGGGAGTTTTTTATGGTTTTATTAACGGCTTCAACATGCCCATTTTCTTGTGGATGATGTGGAGATGAGAATAATTTGCAAATTCCCAAATCATCGCAAAGGTAGTCTGCCCTTCTGTTTTTGAATTGCTTCGCATTGTCAGTTACCAACGAGTGTGTAACCCCGAACCTGCAAATAATGTTCTTCCAAATGAAATTGGAAGTGTTCGCTTCAGTGATTCTCATTAGAGGTTGTGCCTCAACCCATTTGGTGAAGTAGTTTACCACAACAATCGCGAAGCAATTGTTACCGGTGCCCCAGGGCAAGGGACCAATAATATCAATTCCCCACTTCGCAAAGGGCCAGGGGATGCCGTCAGCTCGTGATGTGGATGGTACAGTATGGTGGTATATCTTTAACATTTGTCACATCTTCGAACAAAGTCGTGAGTGTCCTTCCGCATAGTTGGCCAGAAATACCACTGTTTTCGGGCTTTCCGAGCCAAAGATATTGCTCCTGCATGGTTTCTACAAATGCCTTCATGAATATCCCTCATTATGTGCTTACCATCCTCTGGCCCAAAAAATTGCAGCAAAAGAGAGGTGTAACTTCGCTTATAGAGGAAACCATCGAGGAGGACAAAGTTTACAGCATACCTTTGTAATTTTCGAGCTTCTTGTGGCTCGACTGGTAGAGTTAGATACTTTAGGTAGGCTAAGATAGGAGTCATCCAAGAATTTTCTTCTTCTATCACACATACCTTTGCCCCTAGTTCAATGGAGGAGACCGGTAGATGTTCGATTGGTACCACTTTGAGGAGCTTAGCGTCTTTGCTACTTGCCAGCTTAGATAAGGCATCTGCATTGGAATTCTCAGTCCTGGGAACGTGGAGCAATTTGAATTTTTCGAAATGGGCCTTTAGATCCTTCACTTTCTTCAAGTATGCAATCATAGCCGATTTTTTGGCGAAAAACTTCCATTTAACTTGGTTCACAATAAGTAGTGAGTCACTGCTCGCCATCAATGATTTGATTTTCAGAGCTATTGCTAGCCTTAGTCCAGCCAAGAGTTCTTCGTATTCTGCTACATTGTTTGAAGCTATAAAGTCAAAGTGAACCACGCTGTGCAACTTATGTCCCTCCAGGCTTACCAGTATTACTCCTGCCCCAGATCTCCCTTCAGTGGAGGACCCATCAACAAACAGCCTCCACTCAGGGTTGTTATCCATGCTCTCAATCATCTCGACCTCGGGTGAATGCGTGAATTCAACTATGAAATATGCTAACGCTTGGCCCTTTACAACTGTTCGAGGTACATAATGGAGGTCATACTGACTGATTTCTATTGCCCATTTCATTAACCTTCTAGAAACATCTAGTTTCTGTAAGACTTGTCTCATGGGGAAATTTGTGAGCACTCGGATAGAATGTGACTAAAAGTAGGGGCAGAGTTTACGAGCCGCAGTGATTAATGCTAAAGTGAGTTTCTTCATATCTGGGTAGCACGTTTCGGCATCTAACATGGATTTACTCACATAATATATCGGAAGTTGACTCCCGTTCTCTTCTCTAATCAATACGGAGCTAATAGCCTCCTTGGAAACGGCTAAATAAAGAAAGAGCGGTTCGCCGATCTTTGGTTTGGACAATAGGGGGCATGCCCCAAGAATGCTTTTAGTTCGGAAAAATCTTGCTCACATTCCTATGTCCAATGGAACCGTCTTCCTCCTTTTAAGACCTTGAAGAATGGTAAACACTTGTCGGTGGACTTGGAGATAAATCAACTCAAGGTAGCAACCCTTCCAGTTAAGCTTTGAACTTCTTTGGGGTTTCGGGGCAAGCGCATGTCGAGCAAAGCTTTGATCTTATCCGGATTTGCTTCAATTCCCCTTCTATTCACCATGAAACCAAGAAACTTTCCAGAAGCTACCCCGAAGGTACACTTCACAGGATTAAGCTTAATCTAGTACTTTCTTAATATATCAAAAGTCTCTGATAGATGGTGAGCATGTTATGAGGCGACCATGCTTTTTACTAGGATATCATCCACATATACTTCCATGGTATTTCCGAATTGCTTTGAGAACATTTGATCACTAACCTTTGGTAGGAGGCCCCTGCATTTTTCAATCTGAAGGGCATGGTCCTATAACAATAGAGTCCCCTGTCTGTATTAAACGAGGTGTGCTCCTCATCCGATTTATGCGTGGGGATTTAACTGTATCCGGAGTATGCATTCATAAAGCTTAAAATCTCATGCCTCGCCATGGACTCAACTAATTTATCAATCCGGGGCAGTGAAAAATTGTCTTTTGGACATGGTTGTTTTAAATTTGAGAAATCAATGCATACCCACAGCTTTCCGCTTTGCTTGGGGACCAAAATAGGGTTCGACACCTACTTCGGATAATGGGATTCTCTGATGAAGCCATTTTTCAATAGCTTCGTCACCTCCTATTTCAAGGCCTCATATTTCTCCGGACTCATCAGCTTCCTCTTCTGCCAATGCCCAAGAAGTCTTGGGTCAAGTTGGAGCCTATGACCGACTATTTTAAGGTGAATTCCAATCATGTCATTGTGTTTCCACGCGAACACGTCAAGTTTTTGGAGCAAAAAAACTTTTCAGCTGCCCTTTGTATTCAACTGATGAATCATGTCCAATCTGTAACTCCTTCATTGGGTCATTTGGATCAACACAAAAGCATTCCAGCTTTTCAACAAGGGTAGTGTAACAATTATCACCTGTCATTCTAAGATCCAGATCTTCCAGATCTTCTTCTTGCGCCATTGTGACATCTTCATCTGTGAAGAGTCATGGACCCAATTTTTCAGGGTCTGAAACAACCTCAGCCATCTCCACATCGCTAATCATAATGACGGTTTGGTCTTGGAACTTTTGGATAGCGTTTGTGTAACAGGACCGTGATTCCGTTTGACTCCCTCTAACAACAGCTATGACATGTTCAGTTGGGGATTTCATACAAATGTACTTTGTATGAGTTACAGCCCCCAGGTCAATTAGGTCTGGCCTCCCAATCGAGCCGTGATATGAAGAGATTTTATCCACAACTAAGACTCCATTGGCATCCTAGAAAGAGTCAGAGCCTGTCCTACTTCGATCATTAGGATTATGGATCCTCTAGGACTGGAATGAGTGGGGTACTAATTCCCATCTTGTCAAACGTTACCCCATAAATCAAATTTACCAAGGCACCGTCATCCACCAGCATTTGGGACAGACCTTTTTGGGCTACCACAACCCGGATTACTAATGCATCATTATGCAGGAAATACACCCCAACCGCATCATCTAGGGTGAAGGTGATGGGTTCTGTCCTGGAAGTCCCAGCAGGGTGTGAATTGATGTGATAGTTCACATTGGCGGGCTCTTTGGCCTCTCTGATGTATCATTTTTGGGAGTTGTTCGTACTCCCACCCGGATGGGGGCCTCCAAATATTGTGTCAATCTCTCGGATTGGTAGGTTATTTACAGGGGGAAGTTGCTCTCTCACATTTTTATCATGCGCCAGGGGCTTATTCTGGTCCCGACTTCGATCTCTCTGACGACTGTCATTTCTCCCTCTTGGAGGGTTCTTCCAAGGGTCTCTCCTGTCAGCTCGGCTAAACTTTTGGTAATTTGGCTTGTGTGGTTTTCCTCTATTTGGAGAAAAGTTTCCACCCTTTCTTTCATCGGTCTTCTGATCGGGCAGCGTGTGGATTTCCCTGGAATCCTTCGTTGCATGCCCATAGTGTCTATGGTAAGCACAATATACCCAGTCATGGGTTGTTTTCCACTTCGGCTTCCACCTATTCCTTCAAGAGAAATTGTGGGATTTGCTAAAGGTATTGCGAAGTGCAGATTGGGAATGGCTTCTGAGATCTCAGCCGCGTAACTGGATCCAGTCCTCGAAAAGGGACGTGGGATACCTCTATGGTGATTGACGAACCAGTCTTTATTGCCTCCTTTTCTTTAACCAGCTCCGGGCGGGTACCCAATATTGTATCTCTCCTGAGGATGGTTATCTCTGGCTCTCGCCATTTCTTCTGAGACAATTTCCTCCTTCATTAAATCTATAAGGGCGTTGTAGTCTCTTGGCTTCCTGCTTCGGACGTCTCTCCAAAACATGTTGGTCATGTCTAAACCTCCTTTTAAGGCAGAAAACATTTCTGCCTCCGTGATGTTCTCACAACTATACATTTCCTTCGTGAATCGGTCTAAATAGCCTTTCAAAGATTCGTCCATTCCCTCCTCAAATCTTGAAGGCGTTGGAGTGGGAGTTGCCCTGGCCTGGAGGAGAAGAAGCCATTCTTGAAGGCCGTTTTCAAATCTCTCCAATAGTGGACGTTGCCAAGAGGGAGTTTTTTGTACCATCGTATTGCACTTCACTCAAGTGTCAAGGCGAAGGCTTTGCATTTCAATCCAGGAGTGGCTCTGGCTATTTCCATGCTAGCGCTGTAGTTTAATAGGTGATCGTCAGGGTCACCTCTCCCGGAGTACTTTGTTATTTCCGGCATTTCAAAGTCAGTGGGCACTGGGCACCTCCGAATGCCTTCCGTAAAAGGGCTCATTTCCTCGTCATCGTCTAACTCGTACGATGGTAATTCACTATTCTTGTTGTGGTCGAAATCCATTGTGCCATGATATCGGTCATAGGGTGGCTGAGTATGGCTCTACCTTTGTGGTGATAAAGCTCGGCCGTAATTTAGCCTTTGATAGGTCAGCAAATCCCCTTAGGTTCAGGAGCGAGCCTCTTCTGCTCTTCTCTCCTGCCTATTTCTAGGCTCATGCGTGGGGCTCAATTCTGCCGCCCCCTGCTTCATATCTATCTCTAGGCATTTGGCTCCGCAAAAGGACTTCTTCTGCCCTTCATTCCCGCCTATTCCCAGGCACTCGCGTCTGATGCCGAGCTTGTTCAGCCCGATTTCCTCGTTTTCCCCTGAATAATCCCCCTATCCGGCTAAAGATGTTCCCCGACCTTAAGGGTGAAGTTTCTCCTTGATAGTTAGGCGGCTGACCTTGTTCTTCCGGTGCTGCATGCACCGGGTCCTCTGCACCGTAGGGAACATAGTCCACCTCGGCATACACCGGAAGTTCGTTGTAATAATATGATGTAGTGCCTGCGTCAGATGGTGAATAATGTTGCTGCGAGTATTGCGGTGGCATCATCGGTTCGTTTACCACGTACCCCCTAGCCATGTAGGCGTTCATCACAGGGGTTTGCTCTATTTGTTGTTTTTGCATTTCCAACATCTAGGCAGTCATGCGCGTCATATTCCGCAGCATGCAACGGTTTCAATGCGAGCGCAGAGGGTTAGGTTGGGGAACCCCCTCATCAGTGTCCTCATGAGGTCCCTGGGGGCATTCTCATCCCCGTGTTGTCCTTCCCTGCTCCTCTGAGGGTTAACATCATTATCGCTCTCATTCATGGCTATAGTGATTTTTGCACTGTCCTTTCTTCAAGGATAGATGAACTTATATTTCAAAGTTTTAAGCCTTTTTCAAGGTTTGTAAACTTATATTTCAAAAAGTTTTAAGCCTTTTTCAAGGTTTCTTGTGATTCTTCACTCTTTTCCAAGAGGTTATCTGCCTTTGTTCAAGGTCTTTGGTAGCTTTTTACCACGCGATTTCGTGGTTAAAAGTGTGGTTTCCTACAGACGGCGCCAAAATGTTGACCATAAAATCTGGTAGGACCTTGGATCAACATGTCTCAGCTCCTCCCTCTAGAATACGTAGATCTCCTGCACACTAGGAAAACAATTAGCTTGCAAAGGGGGACGAGGTGGCTCCCGTTTGCACTCCGATGCCTAAGTCAGTACTCATTACAAGTAAATACAAATTGGGTGCGGAAATATATGTTTGTAAAAGAGAGAAAATGGAGTGAGATTTTATATATTGAGTTTCTAACCTTTTTCTTGGAGGCAAGTGTGCTCTATTTATAGAAGGAGTTATTGTCTTAGATGGTGACATGTGTCGGACTTTACACGTGTCTTCCCCCTAGCCGTTGGAGAGGTAAACCAATTGTTTGGTTGTACTCATTGCTACATGCCGTAGGGGAGGGGTGCCCATCGCATCCCCCATAAAGGTGTTGTCTTATCAAGCCATAGTCTACAGGGATGGTCACGTCTCTCTGACATTTCCTGTGGTCCCATCATCGATCCGAGGCACCACATCGGAACATATTAGCTCAGTAAGACCAGTTCAGTCGGGGAGGCTTCAAACGATATTTCGCCTTGGTGATTTGGTAACCTATAAGGCCCTAGGTCCTATTCATAGATGACGTCCATTGGATCTCGCGTGGGCCCCTCCAAGTGACTTGTTGGGCTCATTTTGAGCACGGTCGCAACATAGACCACATTTTAATTACATGAAAGATTTTTAATATTTGCTCACTTTTGCTTTTATATCCTCAATTTTTTTTCCAAAGCGTTATTATTCTTAACTTTCAATTAATTAACATATTTTATTTTTAACCACAATTTATATCTAAATATTCTGTTAATGTACATTGAAAATAGTGTAAAATATTTATTTTTGAATTTTGTATTAGTTATTTACTTCGATTATTTAAAAATACGAGAGATAACTAAGTTTGTTTCACCCTTATAAGAAATATTTTAGACAAAAATCATCTTTATGGATAATATATGAAAATTAATAGATGATTGATGATAAAAGATTTATATAAAAAATTTGAGAGCATAAGTGTAAAAATAAGAAAAGCTTGTGATATTCATTAAAAATAAAATGTGGTGTAGTTAACAATTGTTGCGGTGTCAATATAATTACCCTTGTGAAAATCCTATCTCAGGAATAATTGTAGCCTTTAAAGTTATATTTTCAACTCAATTTGAATAATCTCAATCGGATAAGGGAAGAAAAAGATATGATGAAAATACAGACAGCTGTGCAAAGATGACGCGAATTCTGCTTTCCTTATTTGATTAGGACTCTTTTACAACCTAATCTTGACGTGATTTTGACCTAATTTCACCTATATAAGAGACTACATGGGCCGCAAAGGGGGAGAGCTAGGTTAAATACCACATTCTACTTAATAATTGAGAGAAAGAGGAGGCTCATATCAAGATCTACATCAAATTCAAGATTTCTCCCTCAAGAAGATTAAGTTCTACATCCGGGTGATGAATTCCATAAATTCTTCTTGTTTATTTATTCTTTCAATTATTTATCTAATCTAGTTAGTTACGTTAGAGTCATGATGATGTTTTAGTTTCCAGATTTTATGCTTTGATTTATTGTTTAACATATAAGATTCATGTGTTTGAGCAATTAATTTGTACTTTTATTATCATATTATTATTTGGCTAATTATTGTATGATTGTTCTGGCATTTTTCTAAGTTTGAAAAGATTAGGATTACATTTACATGTTTTAATTCCCACGATGTTCGATAGGAGATAGAAATATACTCATATGCTTTGTGTAATCCCAAATAGTGTTCACAAAACGATAATGCTTTCTTATATATTTGGATTTGTCATAGAAATATAGTCGAATTCCTTATAGGAAAATGGTTTAATTCACCGTTCGAAAGAGGGTTTTAATAAGAATAGGAACATGGATTTTCAAAGCCCCTTGAATTGTATTTAGACATTTAAATCAATACACAAATGATGGAAGTAAAATGGATTCTCGACTCTAACATGTTTTTCTCATTACTTTAATTGTTCAAACTTGTTTATTTATATTTATTAGTTCAATTAATAATTCCAAATTCAAACCAAATTTCTATAGTTCTTATTAAGGTAATTAGTCCAAAATACAATTTACTCAATCCCTGTGGATATGATATACGGACTTAAAATCCACTTCATTACTTGCGCGTTCCATACACTTGTAGTTAGCGAAAAGCGGATTGCGAGAGGAATTCGTTGCTCTAATTGTAGATTTAAGGAGATCGCTTAAATATTTTAATTGCGAATATGATTTTTATATTTTATTATTCATAATTTATCTACTTCTAAAAAGTCCCTTAATAAATAAATATTTTTAGACGAAAATACCATAAATTATATTTTAAAATTCATTTATAATTAATATTATTTTATTATAGGTATTAACAACAATTGCATCATTTTCCTTTGAAATTGTATTGTATTTAAGCCTCTGTTTAGTTAAAAAAAAAAAAATTGTTTATAAGCAAGAAATTTGATAATTTTAAAAAAAATGGGTGTGTGATTAAAAAGTGATTTTGAAAAAAATGTTGGTTATAAACAATTTACTAAATGGAGGCTAAAGAATCATGTGTGAATATGACAATCTTGCCTTCGAGAAATTGGATGAGAATTAGCGGGCTTTTGACAAACCTTGAGAAGAAGGGATATGCATTGTTGAAGGCGAGATAGTGTGTACTGATTTGGCTTGAGTCATAAACTCTGATGGCAGTTTGTGGTGAATCCAATCACTTCATGCGGGATATTTTTTTTTTGTGATATTTGCAGTTATAGTGTCTTGTACAGGCTATATTTGTGTCATGTCATTTTGTATTTTAAAGATTCAATCAAAAAGAAGGAATGAAGCACACATTAGACACTACCTACTAAACATTGTCATTATTTATATAGTTGACATTGACAATGGTTGTATAGCTGAAGTATGATACCCACAATGTTTAAATGTGCTTCAGTGATGTTTACTAGATGGGATTTTAGTGTTTTGAGAAAATATATATAAATTTCTTTCGTCTAATACTACTTATCAAATATGTTGTAAATGGACATATTTTACTCGATATCGATTTTTCAAGTCTTATTCAGTATATCAAACACACCCTATATGTCTTAATGGAATCTTCAATATAAAGAGTATAATTAGAATTCATAAATCATGAAGAAATTCTTATATAAATAGATTGACAAGAATTTACATTGTAAAGAAGATGTGAGGACAACCTTTTATTTCTTTTATTATTAGATATACATAACATATGATACATGCGTACTCAATAAACTAACCCTCTGCTTGGTTCCCATTTTGTTTTTCTCATTTTTTTTATAGTGCTTAATCTATACATCTTACTTTTGACCTACAATTTTTGACAAATCAACTCAATCTACTCCACGCATTCTCCAAAAAACTCCATTTTTTCTAAAGTATAAGAATCAAACAAGTATTAAATAAAAGTTTGTTAAAACTCCAATTTTTGACCAATCAACTCAATCTATTGTACACATTCTCCCAAAAACTCCAGTTTTTTCTAAAATGTATAAGAATTAAACAAGCATTAAATAAAAAATTGTTAAATTCGATGAGACCGTGTGCTATTACACACGCTCTAAATGTTGGTCAGACATTAACAATATTAATTTTATGTTTCTTTGTTTTATTTAAATGAGATTCACGAAAATTTTAATTATTTCATGGATAGAATTCAAAGTGATGTATTTCTTATAAGAAGTTAATGTTTTCTTTGAGAAATGAAACTTTTCTTGAAATTTTTCGTGATAGTATTTTTGACTGCCAATCTTGAGGTTGGGTTGCTCTTTACATTTTTCAACATCAATCCAGTTAATGACTTCTATATTGCAACTTGTAATTTAATTTTCCTCAAATAAATGCTTCACCATGTGATGTTATAGTAATCTATAAAATAATACAAGCAAAAGTTATTCTAAAATCTTTCTTTGGATATTAAATATGCTATACTTTAATCAATTAATTGCTTATTTTTTATTTAAAATATAAGAAAAAATAATTCATAACAAAATTACAAAATCATTTGCAAATCTTGTTTTTCCAACTAGTAACAATAATAAAATGCACAGAAATGTTATAATTTTAAGGTTTCTCACATCTTGTTTGTTAATGAAAAAAATTTCTTTACAATTTTTCAAACTCAATCTCAACCATTCATTTTTAGTCAAATACACAATTTTTTACTTTTCAAATATTTTTAAATCACACATTCATAAAAAAAAATCAAAAAAATCAAGATTTTTTACATTACCAAATAACTTTCAATTTTGAACAAGAATGCTGGGCCAATGGGGTGGGGAGAAGGTAAATAAGTAGGTAGAGTTTGCGTGTTCAACCTATCATTCGTAGCTCGATGCAATGACTTTATAATAGCCACACAGACACATATGATATAACACGATCTCGTTTATAAACGATTTTGAATTAAAAAATAAATAAAAATAAAATCTACGTGACGTATAGATACCGACCAAATAAAAAGTACGGCCGTCAACAATTAACTTGGAGTAACAGGATGATTTTTTACCATTTTTTTTTTTTAGACCATGTTTGATTAAGGGGAAATTTATCAACTTTTTCTTTTAAATTCATTTTAAACCACATATTTTTATTAGATCCAATACTCTTCAACAATATGTCAATCACATATTTAAAAATTTCTTAGATCACTTTGTGATGAGTATAAATTTTATTCACACCCGAGCATTTATAAAAGTCTCAAGCCTGAACTCTTTGACAAAATATAGTTTCCTAATCAAATGTGTAACCCCGAGGACCACCATGAACCCGAGGAGGACCTCAACCCCGACCACGTGAATATCACCCTATAATACATTTTCTATCCCCGAGGAAAACCTCAACCTCGACCACCATAAATCCGATGATGACTTCGAGCCCGAACACATGAATATTATCCCATATTACATCTTGATACCCCCGAGGAGGACTTCAACCCCGACAATCATTTATATCCCGAGCATATCATTTGTCCTCATCCCTGAGCACTTGAATATTTAGCTAGTCATATCTTGGTACCCCCGAGCAACATATGAACCTCGAGGCCGAGTACTTAAACATTACACCATACATCATATTGAGAACCCCGAGGAGAATATAACCCCCGATCACACTTAAAATGCCCGTGGTAAAAACGTTGTCCCGATCACTCATAATACCCCCCCGAGGATAGAATACCCCGAGTACATATATCTCACCAAAAAGGTGCATGATGTGCTCGGGGCACATGATGCTCGGGTCACGTCTCTCATTGATCGGGCATGACTTGATCTGATACGTGGAGTCTACAACCTCCTAATTTCAATAGAACTCATCTTCCAACAGAATCCTATTGGCGCCTTCTGTGGGAACCATTACTAGAAGTCATGGTTAATACACGTTCTGGACTTCCACAAGCCACATTACCTGCTCATGATCATCCTGTTGTGGGGGAGCAGGTGCCCTCGACGTTCCCAGCAAACCCTACTACATTACCAGGAAATCAGACATCACACCCCCAACCTTCTGTTGATACCCAGGTAGCATTGGAGGAACTTCGTCAGCAAGTCGCTGCATTGACTCAGTTGCTCACGCAGCAGAACTAGCGTGGGCCAACACCCGAGGAAGGGAATGCTTCACGAGTCCAACCACCGAACCATACTGCTAGGGCAAGTACCTCGGGACTACCCCCGTCACCACCGAACTTGACGAGTTCAAGAACAGTCTCCATGCCCCCTGTCGAGCTTGCGAGAATTATCCAGGAGGGAATAGCAGCCGGTATACGACAAGGACAAAATGAAACACTGCGTGAATTCATGACCAGGTTCAATGCTGAAAGACTACAGATCCCTGATCTTCATATCTCTGCCGCTGTATCTGCTCTTACTCATGCTGTAAGATGCGAGTCTTTCAAGATGTCTCTATCGAACACACCACCAAAATCAGTGACCGAGCTCCTTACTCGAGGAGTGAAGTACATCAATATGGAAGAAACAATGTACCCCAGGAAAAATAGCCCGAGCACTGAAAATTCTGATCATATAGAAAGTAAGGCCGAACATAAGAGACAACATGACCATGGTACATGGAAATATCAGGCTCGGGGCAAGCAAGGGCATGACCCTCCTACACCCTTCACACGTCTGAACGCCACAAGGGCAAGTATCATCATGGAAATCAAGGATCTGGAGGAGTTGAAGTGGCCATCAAGAATCAAGTCTCATCCGGACACGCGAGATAAGAGCAAGTATTGCGAATTTCATCATGACCATGGGCATACCACCGAGGAGTGCCATGCAGTACAGCGAGAGATTGAATCTTTAATAAAAAAGGGGTTTTTAAAATCTTACATCAGTACTGAAAAACGCCTAAGGAATGATCACGTTCAATGAAAGTCCGAGGATGAAAAAAAGCCCACGGCCTGAACAGTAAACGTCGTCGTTGGTAGAACAGCCTCGGGAAGAAACTCACACAACGGCAACCCAAGCCTTGCTATCTACGGATCATGCATTATTTTATAAGTTGTATGGGTTTTCATACCCTAGTCTTTATCATTTATTTTCGTTATTTCGTTTTTCTTTTCTTACATATAGCATCGGGGGCCTACGTGCCTACCTTTAATTTCACAGTAGATAGGTCGAGTCTATACAAGTAATATGGGATGTCATCCCAAAAAAAAAAAACTCCATCATTGTTGAACACACAAAGCCTTGCCTCGCGCAAGCACTCAAAGCTTTACCCAGTGCAAGCACTCAAAGCCTTGCCCCGTGCAAGCACATAAAGCTTTGCCCCGTGCAAGCCCTCAAAGCCTTGCCCCGCGCAAGCACACAAAGCATTGCCCCGCGCAAGCACTCAAAGCCTTGCCCAGCGCAAGCACACAAAGCCTTGCCCCGCGCAAGCTCTCAAAGCCTTGCCCCGCGCAAGCACACAAAGCATTGCCCCGAGCAAGCACTTAAAGCCTTGCCCCGCGCAAGCACATAAAGCCTTGCCCCGCGCAAGCACTCAAAGCCTTACCTTGAGCAAGCCCTCAAAGTCTTGCCCCACGCAAGTACACAAAGCCTTGCCCTGCGTAAGCACTCAAAGCCTTGCCCATGCGCAAGCACACAAAGTCTTACCCCGTGCAAGCAAAAAAAGTCTTGCCCTATGTAAGTAAATAAAGTCTTGTCCCGCACAAGCATACAAAATACTTTCCTGCGCAAGTACACACGGCCACCCCGAGCAATCAAGTAATCAAATTGACATAATTAAGTCCTCGGGTCTACATAAGCTTAGATTTATTTCCTAACATAAGCTCAGGCTTATTCCTTGCTTAACATAAGCTCTTGTATATTTCTCCTTATCATAATCATCACATCATTATATCTCACTATTACGCATCCATCTCTCCCCTAAACTCGATAATGGATGTGCGGGGGCCTATGATGACTATAAATTTTATTCACACCCGAGCATTTACAAAAGCCTCAAACCCGAACTCTTTGACAAAATATAGTCTCCTAATCAAATGTGTAACCCCGAGGACCACCATGAACCCGAGGAGGACCTCAACCCCGACCACGTGAATATCACCCTATAATATATTTTCTATCCCCGAGGAAAACCTCAACCTCGACCACCATAAATCCGAGGATGACCTCGAGCCCGAACACGTGAATATTATCCCATATTACATATTGATACCCCCGAGGAGGACTTCAACCCCGACAATCATTTATATCTCGAGTATATCCTTTGTCCTCATCCCCGAGCACTTGAATATTTAGCTAGTCATATCTTGGTACCCCCGAGCAACATATGAACCTCGAGGCCTAGTACTTAAACATTACACCATACAGCATATTGAGAACCTAGAGGACTTGAACAACCCCGAGGAGAATATAACATCCGATCACACTTAAAATGCCCGTGGTAAAAACGTTGCCCCGACCACTCATAATACCCCCCGAGGATAGAATACCCCGAGTACATATATCTCACCAAAAAAGTGCATGATGTGCTCGGGGCACATAATGCTCGGGTCACGTCTCTCATTGATCGGGCATGACTTGATCTGATACGTGGAGTCTACAACCTCCTAATTCCAATAGAATTCATCTTCCAACAGAATTCTATTTGGGTTTTACAACTTCATCCCTAAAGAATAGGAGGATGATTCCTAACAGGACTCATACAATGCAGGTATTTCAATCCTATCATAATTCGTCCATATATCACTATAAATACATGGCACTCAATCATAATTCAGGTACACAATTATCTCTACAATTTATAGCCTCTTGCATAAATTTTCTCCTTCCTCTTTACTGACTTAAGTATCGGAGGGGCGACGAGGACACACCTCCTCGCCTTTATTGCAGGTATTCGGAGATCCAGTTCGTGCTAGTTTATTACTCAAGCTCAGAATATTTCAGGTGCGATTTTTAGCATCATCACTTTGTATTATTTTAATTTATACCCTCAATCAAGTTGGTGAACCTGCTCTATTGTTAGTCATGGGTAATATAAAATTTGCTTGTGTTTTAGAGAGAACTCATACGTGGGTTCTCAACAAATTTTGTTCTGATATGTTGTTCGTGACGGGCAACAAATTTGGACTGATCAAGTACCTCGGACAATATAAAATTTGCTCGTGTATTAGAGAGAATTCATATATGGGTTCTCAACAAATATTATTTTGATATGTTGCTCGTAACGGATAACAAATCCGGACTGATCAAGTTGGTACATGGGCTGTTTCTTTATGACCAAGAAGAATGCAATCCTGAGTCATTTTTCTATTGTTTTATATTGGAAACTTGAGTGTGAAAGCAGAAAATGAATGGGAACTTTTGAACAAAAAGTCAAAGACGGATATTTTCAAAGCATCAACACTTGGCCTTCCTGGCTGCTTCTATTTCAACTTCTCTTTGTTTCCATATTTTGGCCCTGTACGGCGAATACAAATAAAAATTTAATTTGTAATCATTATAAAAATTTAAATTACACAAATTTTTATACCATTTTTTAATCATTCACATTTTCTCTTTTCAATTTTTAACCCTTCATCTTACCTAGAAAATACTAATAAATCAATAAATAATTTTAATTCCTTTATTTGACACAAAACATTTCATTTATTTGCCAATTAATTTTTAAAGAACAGGACCTTTTCTAAGGTTGAATTATTTGGTCCTCAAAGTTTTTTTTTTTAATTAACCATTAAAGTGTATTTATGGTTCATATATGTCCGCTTATGGTCTAATCCTACATGTTCTAACTAGATGTTGGATCCATTTATTCACGTCACAATTACGAAATGGAATGATCATATTTCAATAAAATGTGACTTCAATTGAAAGTAAAATACGTTTCGTCTCCTCATCCCTCCTAATATTTTTGGCTGGCATGGCTGTGGAACTAGATGAATTGTTGCATGAAATTCGATCCTTTTATCAATTGCCTACTTAATAATAATTAATAATGCAACTTGAGGGACGAAATCTATATATATTCATTACCTAATAATGTTATGCACAAGATTCTACAGAAAAGAACTATTCAACCATTACCAAGTCTTTACCTACAATAAATACATTACCTACAACTTTCCAACCCCACTACTTTTCTTCTCCATTAGATTTAGATAATATATAAGTGTATCTAACAATAATCTTCTGTCATTCAATTCACTTCACATCACAGGGAAGAAAAGAAATACAGAGAGAAATTCTAGATCTGGAGAAAGAAAAAATGGACAAGTTTGTTAGAACTGTCCTGTTTTCATGCTTATTCATCATCTCTCTGCTTGCTTCTTCATCTTATGCTCAGAATTGCTCCGGCTACAGATTTCCCAACAACAACTTATACACCACATGCAATAGTCTCCCTGTCCTAAACTCATTCCTACACTGGAACTACCACCAATCTAACCACTCCATCGATATTGCCTATCGACATACCGGTGTCACCTCGTCCGACTGGGTCGTCTGGTCACTCAATCCGGACGGGAGGGGAATGGTCGGTGCGCAGTCTTTGGTAGCTTTTCGGAATTCTAGCGGTCTTGTTCATGCGTATACCGCACCGGTTAATGGCTACAACACGCAGTTGCGAGAAGGGCCATTGAGTTTTGCGGTTCCTAGGATTTCTGCTGAATTCACAGACAATCAGATGGTGATATATGCTAGTATTGCACTTCCTAGTGGAAGAACGAGTTTCACTCAAGTTTGGCAAAATGGAAGGCTTTCTGGGGACACCCCTTTGGCACATCAGACAACTGGAGATAATATTAGGTCCGTTGGAAATATTGATTTTGTTTCTGGATTGACTTCGGATACTGGCGCCGCCGGCGGAGGCTCACGACAACGGAGGAGAAATGTGAGTATTTATTTATTTTTCCCCTTAACACATCCGGTCGAGATCTGAGATCTAAAATTTTTGTATGTATGTGTGTATGTTTTGATTAATTAAGGAGTTGTTCGTTTATAATATATTTTAGGTTCATGGAGTGATAAATGTTGTGAGTTGGGGCATTTTGATGCCCGTGGGTGCTATGATAGCAAGGTATTTGAAGGTGTTCAAGGTAGCCAATCCAGCCTGGTTTTACTTGCACGTGGCTTGTCAAGTTTCTGGGTACGCAGTGGGCGTGGCTGGCTGGGGCACTGGCCTCAAACTCGGAAGCGATTCACCCGGAGTCCGACACGACACTCACAGGAACATCGGCATTACCCTGTTTGCACTGGGAACGCTCCAGCTTTTCGCCTTGCTCTTGAGGCCAAAGCCAGACCATAAATTCAGATTCCACTGGAACATATACCATTACACCGTCGGATACACAGTCATAATATTGAGCATAATAAACATCTTCGAGGGATTCGACATATTGGATCCTCAGAAAAAATGGAAAAGGGCATACATTGGCGTGCTTATATTCCTTGGAGCCACTGCAGCTCTCTTGGAAGCCTTTACGTGGTATGTCGTGCTCAACAGGAAACGGGGAGACCACGCCGATAAATTCGCACACAACGGTAACGGTAACGGATATAATAATGGCAGGTCCCAGCAGGCAGTGTAGTAGTGTGTACACTTCCTACATATTGCGGAGCTAGGGATTTTAATTTTTGAGGCAGCAGACATTTTATTTTTCTTACTTATGATTCTTTTCTAGTTTCATTAGTTACTTGTACTATAATAATTAGATTATTATTATTATGTACTATTATGTATTGTATTGCTATTTCAGACATTGATGTGTAAAATTTTCTTGTTTCTATGTCAATAATATTACATACGTACCATACGTGCAGTGGCGATCTAGGACAACATTTCAGCTAAAGCGGCTCCATCGTTCACATAGATCAATATAGAAATACACCTAAACAAATATTCAATAAATCAAATTGTAAGAAAATTTAAAGTCTTTTCTCTTTCTTTGTTTGTAAGCTTTTCTATGTATGGTTTCTATAGTATTCTATCACATTCTATCATTATTCTATCACCATTAAATCAGGTTTTATCCGGATAGATCATAGAAGTGGTTTTTTCCCTGTATCTTTTCTCTTGACAATAGTTTGGGGAAGCCAAAACACAACACAAATTCAAAAATCTAATATTCACAAAATTTCAACAATCACAATTCACAAATTCAAATATCCAACATTCACCAAATCAAAATAATCAAAATTCAACTTCACGCAAGATGACTATAGGGTTCACAAGTGACCCACATTGCAAAAACAAAAAATTAACATTTATGCATGATTTCCAAATAAAACTTCAATCATAATGAAGGTTAGCCTCAGTACCTGAGAATTAAAATGAGAAATTGAGAAAAGATTAAGAATTCGACCGTAGCAGTTAGCACCGGAAGCGGCATTGGCTCTGAGTGGGTAGTGTACTTAGAAGTTAGAAATTGAGAAATCAAGAATCAATATTATTGATTAGAACTTAGAAATTACTAAATATACAAATTACAAAGCCAAATAATTACAATTTACAAATTACCTAGAGGCAAGAGGGGAGAGTTGCTGCGAGGAGGGCAGAAGTGGTCACGCAAGAGAGGACGCGCGGTGTTGCTGCTGTTACTGGAGACACTACGAGCAATCACCAAACGGAGCAACGACGGAGCAAGGAACAGACCGTCTGAGGAAGGAGGGTTTGAAGAAATGGGTTGGGACTTTGGGAGATCGGTTGGGACGTTGGGTTATTGTTTGGCTTACTGGATTGTTTGAAGGTACCAAGCCAAAGAATCAGTTTAAAAAAAAATAAAAAATCCAAACCGATGGATTCGCCGGCGGCGAGCTAGCTCGCCACAGTGTAGCTCCGCCACTGCATACGTACCCGTTATTGTTAACTATGCTTTCGATCGATGTATGTATTTTTGGTCTATGGATGAAAACTATGTCCAAATTTCATGTTTTTTCTTTTGTCATTTGATAAAGAGTTTCTTCTACGTTCAATCAAGTATTAATCGAGTTAGTTGGCTGCCCAAGATCCCCAAACTATCGAATGGACATATAGCCTCAGTTCAGTAAATATTTTTGTTTATAAGTAAAGAATGTAATATTTTCTAAATAAAATACGTTGTAGAAAAAGTGATTAAAAGAAAATGTTTATTTTTAAAACTTATCTATTATAAACAAGTTACCAAACAATCTTATAATCTACAAGTCCGTTAATTACTGTAATTTACACTACTTCTCATTTTCGTGCACATGTAACAAGATTATAACAATAACTACACAGCGAAGAAGAAATTAGAGTTTGGGACGAAAATCATTCAATGGTACAAAGCTCAACTCATTTTATATTCATATAAATATATCCTATTCAAATCAAATTTAAATAAATAAATAAAAATATCGAGACTCCAAAGTTCTTTAAATTATAATTTCCAACTGCTCCGTCCATATGTCTCTACTCTCTCGATCCATCACGATTATTATTTTTCAAGTCAACTTCGATTTACTCGTTTTTTCTTTGAAATTTAGCATTCACTAAAATTCAAATGATGTTCTAGAAATCATGATAATTTCTTTATTTAGTCAAATTAAAACGTGTTTACGTGTCTCATGTTGCAATAGTTTCAAACGTCCAGCTTCAGATTTTCATTATTAATTAAGGAATAAACGTGTTCAAAATTGACTAATAAAATTAAGCCCCTGATTACGTGTACATGACGTGTTTATTAATAACCCAGGATGACTATGGAATAAAGAATAACTAGCTATTACCCGTGCGTTGCACGGCAATTGAATTTGTGGAATTCATAATAATAAAAAAAAATATTGATTATAAAGAGTTAAAATAAATTCACAAAAACAAAATAACATTTTATTAAAATCAATAATCACACATTTACTTATTGAATAACATTACACCCAACCATTGTCAACAAAAAGACAACTTGAATTATGCTCTAGTATACAAAATAAAGAATAAAAAAAAAATCACAACTTCATTACAATTAAAAAAAATAGAGGTGAAGGCAAAATTAAAGAGTACTAAATAATTAGCATGAGATTAAAAAAAACACGATATGCCAAAAGGTGATTAACTATTGCCTATTGGAAACCAAGCTCAATATTATGTGATACGAACTTCTTTTGATGTATGTTTTATTCATGTTGCATTTTAATAAAATAGCATGTTAATATTGCATTAACCAAGTCTTTTGACAGAAATTTAAAGAGCAAGGACAAAGACAACAGTATTGCACTCCCAACCAAGGGGAACCGCATGGCTTGCTCTTTGGACATGGTCTCTAAAGGTGGAGTTGACTTGACAGAACGGTAGCAGCCCACATATACTGCTAAGCATGCTGTCAACACAACATTTAAGTTCGGGTCTACCTTCACAATTGATGGGGCAAAATCAAACCTGCTAAGGCTAGATTAGCAAGACGCTCATGATTCTTCATTATAAAGAATTATCAGAAGTTCCACCCTTGGTCCTCTTCAAAGAAACACTTGAAGGGATGAGTTTATTTTTTGTCTTTGCATTGATACAGGGGAATAATTAATTAACAACAATGACAAATATTATTTGTAATAAATCATTAACCATAAGCAAAAATAAATAAATAAATCCCATTAAACTGGAAAAAGTCAAACTAATTATCAATCATACAAATCACTCGTGCATGCTCTAAATAGAGAAAACACAAAACATTTGAAACCATCCATCATTTTCTTCACAAAGTCCAAAGTAACAATGTTGTCTTCTATTCTTGCACCTGCATATTGTGGTTCCACATCTAGAGGTGCAACAGATAACAAACATCATTAATATGCAAGCTATCATATTAATCAAATTAAGTATCTGGAGATATTAACCTTGATAGAAAGAAACAACGATATTTCAAGGTAATGTAGTTATATTATTGTAGAATGTTATTTCTTCACAAATAACTAATAGCCTTAATTGACCTTGCAAGTTTTATTGAAACAAATTAGTTTCAAAATACGATTAATTAAGAGAAAAAGAGAGATGGGTCTAAAAGAAAGAATATTAAAATTAATAACGATGGTTAACATGAAAATTAAAGGTAATTGTTAGTCAAGCAAAGATCTAATGTTCTATATTTTAAACAGGCAGGTAATAGTTTGAAATAAAAGAATAAGGTTGTTAAGAAGCTTATCCTTGAGACATGGTTCCATTGCATAAAATATTGTCCTACAAACTGATAATATCTACTAAATCGTGCCAGGATCAAAATTTTCTTAAAGGTGACTTTCAGTCTGATGCAAACAATGCAATTATGCTTCAACACAGGGTAATAAATCAATAGCTTCTTATTCCCAAATTATTGCATTTCCACTAACTCATAATGATGGAATAGAAAGTAGTTTGAATACTTATACAGGACTTATGAAACTGGTCTAGACTATCGTGACGCAATCTAGCATCCATAATTTCCGTGCCCAAGCAATTTACTTTAAAACCTTCACTCAGAACCATTCAAATTCTGAAATTAGTAATCAGCGTACACAGTTATAGTTCATGGTATCCAAGAACAACATTAAAACTATTACTGCTCAAATCCAGAAAACCTTCAAGCCAAAATTTATAGCTGCATGGCTTATAAAATTAGAAAAGATAATGATGCTAAGAACATGAAATTTCACAACTTCATGCCATTTTTAAATGAAAATACCCGGAAATAATGTCAAATTGCCTTCCTATTTTCCTCACCTGCATTGCTTTCTTCCTTCATCAGCCTGTACTCAACAAAAAGATTTCTCCAATCCTTAAGTACTCTTGTTGTACCAAATACTTTTTAAGTTCTACCTCTAGGTTGGAAAAAGGGCTAACAACAAATATTCATCAAGTAAATAGTAATCAATAAATTTTATTGCAATTTTTATTCACAATAAACATATTGTAGAAACACACAAAGATGGAATTAGAATCCTAATTAAAAAGAGTGACCTTCCAACTGAAAGAAAGCAGCCTAAACAAAGAAATCAATTTCCTCACAGATAAGAACAAAAAAACATTAAGTGCACATAGAAATCAAGAAGATAGATGAAACTTTACCTTAAAACGGGTTGCCCCGATCCCTTAGTATTCATTTTCTTCTCCTCGGGTATTTTTTTGCTCGTTTCACTTGCATAGTCTACTCATTGCCTGCAATTATAACTATAAATATAAGAAACTTCTTTGAAATTGCATGCTTTTTCAAATTCATCCATATAGCCAAAAATAAAAAGAAATCATTTCCCAAATAGAAAACAGAGAACCTACTCATGGTTTAGGATGACGATCCATTGAGAGAGAATCAAATTTACACCTGGTCTCATGATTTCTAATAATATGATAAAGATAATTATTTATCCACATTCCCTTTGGGGGGTCAAACAATATTCTTAATTTGTTTAAGGACTTCAAGTTTCCAAAGAACTGGGTTTCCAACATGTATGAAGTCTTAAGCTAACAGAATAATACGTACAAAAGAACTTCCCCCCATAGAAAGGATAGCAACGATTCAAGGGCTTCATGATTTCTCATTAACTCCACAATCAAATACACAATTCGTTCATCATCTTTAGTAATCCAAGGATTCATTTCCCTCTCAGCATGAGAGAGACATAACAACAAATGTGACAAAATGATAGGAAATAAAACATACCACAACTTGAATACTGACTTGTAGGCACTTTACTCACTAATGCTATTTTACCTAAGGGGATACATGGTCCTGGTATGGAGTGTATTGCTGCAAGTTAAACAATAGAATCAGTCCATGTATCATACAATGTCACTCAAGCAAAATGCATAACAGTTTTGATTGTTTATTTAGTTGTACAAAAATCAAGAACAAAGAATGAATGGAGTAGAAGTGCAAAAAAATGCTCAAAGTATGATTTTCCATCTCCATCTGTGATTTATCAAAAGAAGTGGATATATAGACTTTCAAAGAGAACTTCTTATATTAAAGGTAGATAGCTAAATGGAGATAGCAGTTTAGAATTAAATAAAAAGTCTTGAGAATGAACTTTAAGGTAGATTGCTCCATATTCATATAATCATATGCACTTTATTTCAAAAGATGGGATTATTTTTTCCTCAATTCACCAATTAAATACTGAGCAAGCAGTTCAAAATCTACACAATAAAACTCACTTCCAGATGTAACAAAGTAAAATCTGTTTTCCAATTTCTTCAATTCAATATATAAAGATAGAACTTACCCACTCGTCAGTTTTGATGTTAAAAAATGCATAATACACGTGCCACATTATAAAGACCACCTACAAAGTTCACCAAAAACTATCGTCAGATGATATCATGAGCTTTCTTTTTCAACATCTTCTATTAACACATCATCCAAAAACTCTAAATTGGTTGATACATAGAAGTCGAAGAAAAAAGGGGCACTTGCCAAAGAACTTGAAACAGAGAAAACAACATTGTACTAATGGCCAAACTTCT
The DNA here is from genome assembly GCA_963555705.1 of Ligustrum vulgare. NCBI lineage: Eukaryota > Viridiplantae > Streptophyta > Magnoliopsida > Lamiales > Oleaceae > Ligustrum > Ligustrum vulgare. Next base: position 35,371,733 of record OY743190.1, on the reverse strand, counting down.
CGAAGCAGCAGTCTATAGAATCAACACAAAGAGAACATTATGAGGCTATATCGTGTAAAAGTACTGTCACAAAACCAGATAGTAAAGCATACACGAGAATAGATCATGAAATAATGCAATCCAAAGTACATCAGGAGGATTAAGCTAGAGAGTAATAACATACCAACCTTTTATCTTCATCTAAGGTCTGAAATCTTGCAACAACTATAATGCAGGAGAAAAGCAAAAAGATTAATGGGAAAAGAACAAAATAAAAAAGAGAAGGGAGCCTTAGGAGTTGAACCAAGAAAACAGAAGTTGAAATGTTACAGAGTTGAGAGGAATTTGTTGAGGGAGTGCGTGAGGTGAGTGATTCTTACCAGAGAGCTAGAATCGAGAAAAATCTGCACCTCAAATACCTAAGAGGACGTCAGTCAATAGCCCTTCCCACCCACTGTTACCACTCTTCTCTCAACTGCCATTGCTACCTCGTGGATAGTTCTTCCCTAATTTCAGGAAAGAGAACAAATCCTAACCAATAAGCACAAATACAACGACAAAAGGAAAACTAAAAGGAATGTGACAGGTTAAATGAATAGGCGTGACCCAGCTTAAAGGAAAGATGACTACCTGTTACCGATTACAGAGTCACCGACAGGTCCAGGTCCGCGGCCACTGAAAGTTCAGATATTCTCAGAATATGCTCGGTTTCCTTCGCTGTGCTTCCAACCGGTCACTGTTTTCAACATATTTCTTGCTTCTCTCGTTCGGATGCTCCTTCTACCGCCATCCACTGTCACTGCCCTTCTTTCATGGCTTCTTTTCACTTGGTCGGTGCCCTTTACGATTTTTCACTTCTTCAGTTTTTTATTCTTGCCGGCGCTGTACGTTTCTTCAATAGGTTTAGAGAGAGAGAGAGAGAGAGAGAGAGAGAGAGAGAGAGAGAGAGAGAGAGAGAGAGAGAGAGAGAGAGAGAGAGAGAGAGAGAGATGGATTTCAGCTTCTTCAATAAGTCTAGAGAGAGAGAGTGAGAGACGAATTTGTGGTTTCGAAATTTAAATTTGTGGTCAAAAGAACTTACGTACCGAGAATGGGCTACTTTTTTGTACCTGCCATCCAATAAATGAGCTGACTATTTGCAGATAAATCAAGTTTACGGTCTTGAAGTAAAAAAAAAAAATCAGATTAGTTTTGGGCGGGATGTTTTGAGCCGGAGTTTTCTCCTACCACTCCTACTATTATATATTAAATAGATGCTAGATAACCACCTATTTTTTTGCCACCTTGGATGATCAAATTTTTATGAGCTATTGATTTTGGAGTTGATGTGATTATAAATAAATATATTGCTGCTATATATAGATGTAAAACTTTATGTCAAATTTTCGGTTCCTATAGCATGATTGATGGAATAAAACCTGCCTTCACCCATTCTAGGGAATCTATATACATATGTCAATCATATATTTCTTTACCTATTACATCATCATCAAAATCAACAACTCACAACAATTCAGTCATCAAAGGTGGCATCATTGGGTGGCAAAGTAACATTTTCCATCTATATATACATGGACAGTGAAATTTAAAATTTTCTTTCGTTTTTCTTCAAGAAAATTCCTGGTAATTAATTTTGAACAAAGACAACAACATTATTGTTGATTAATCATTAAAACTATGTGGTAATTACACCACAACAGATTTATAAATTACCTAATTCACAATTAAAGAATTAAAGTAATATATTCAACAATCAAGTGTTAATAAAATATTAATATAATCGTATTTATTAATTAACCCCACCTGTCCCCGTTCCCAGACTCAGCCCCAAATTCCAACTCAATTAATAAATAACATTCCACATCAGTCACTCACAACTCGTTCTCTTAGAAGAAGCTGTCGACGATGAACTCCACTCCTCTCCTACGGCAACAATGGTGGTGAAGAGATTCTTGGTAATAGAAAACACACCTCCAGTAGAAGCAACGATGCTCCGGCAGAAGCAGAGGCACTCCACTCCATCTGGCATAAGCAGCAATAACGGGCCTGGCTCTCTATCTTGGAAAAGAACTCGCTGTTGGATTTACCGATGGGCATCAGTTTTATACCTGCTCGCGATGATGACGATCTAGTAGTGGGAGTTGAGCTGTGATGGGAGCGGTGCTATAGGGACTACTCCGGGAAACTCTCACTGACTGAGGCGGTGGTGATGACTCCAAATAGTGGTCCTCAACTGCCATTGTTACTGACCGAGTTTTCAGAAGTTTTTTTTTTTGTTGGTGGATGTGATTGTGAATGAAATGGTGGTTTTGGTGGTGGTGGAGATTGCATTGACCGTGGTTATAGATATGAGGTGACAAATTTTGGGGTGGTGGTATTCACAAATCACAACGGCTGTCGGTGGTGGTGGGGTAGTTGAATCAACAAGTTTTTGATTAAATATGTTGTAATGTATTGTGCGGTGATCGTTGTAAGGCGATAGGAGTAGACTAGTAGTGGGCCGGTGGTGGTGGTTGTGGTAGTGGGGCGGTGGTTCTACAATGGTTACATTTTGAACTTTAAGCTCATATGTCGCAGTTCATTATTGTGAGTCACATGTAACAACTCACTCAGTTCACAAGTCATAAAACCAGTTGGTCACATGTCTTGTAGATCAGTTATTGTAATTCCTTGGCCACATACCAATTTTAACAAGACACATATCCAATAGTACTGGTCACACTTAACAGGTCACATTTTTAAGTCATATGTTCAAGTCACGAGTCACATGTCACACATACGGGTCACAAGTTCAAGTCACAGATCATGAATTACATATTTAAGTCACAGATTACAGGTCACATGTCATAATTCATACATTAATTCACATATTGCACTTGAGTTCACATGTTATAGTTCATACGTTTCAGGTCACAGTAACACATGTCAAAAGTCATATTGCATAGATCACATATTCAAGTCACATGTTCAAGTCACGAGTCACATGTTACATATACAAGTCACATGTTCAAGTTAGGGGTCACATGTCACACATACGGGTCACAAGTTCAAATCACAGATCCCAAATCACATATTCAAGTCACGGGTTACATGTCACATATTCAAGTTGCATGTCATAATTCATACATTAGATCACATGTTGCACTTTGAGGTCACATGTTATAGTTCATACATTTCAGGTTACAGTAACACAGGTCAAAAGTTATATTACATAGGTCACATATAAATTTTAGCAAGTCACAGATCCAAGAAAATTGATCACAGATTACAAGCAACATGTAAGTTACATATTTTATTTTGATTTAACTTCACATTTTTTAAATTTTTTTATCTATAAACATCCCCCATTTCTGTGTGTTCATCATTATAAAGTACTGGTTATTATTTGTGGTGTTAAATCGGAGGAGGTGGTGGCGGCGGCGGCGGTGACGACAACAATGATGTGTCGAAAGTGATGATGATGCGATGGTGACAATACATTGAAGTTGAAGGTGGAGGTGGAGGAGGAGGAGGAGGAGGAGGAGGTGGTGGTGGTGGTGGTTGATGGCGATGGTTGTGACAAGGAGGAGGAGGCACCGACAGTTAACAAGATATTTTATTTGAATTGAATGGGGGTGGGGTGGGAGTGGGACTGGGAGTGGGATTGGGTTAATTTTAATAATTATTAATTATATAAATTACCACCCGATGTATGTAATTTTAAACATATTTCTTTAAATTTGAAAGTATAAAATAAACACCTTTATATATATATATATATATATATATATATATATATATATATATATATATATATATATATATATATATATATATATATATATATATTTCCCTTTACTCTTGATCATGATATTGTTGGGCTTAAAATGATTTTAGCCGATGCTTGTTAGTTGGGCTGGGCATGTTTAATTTAAGGGTTAATTGTACAAATTACTTACTTTAGATCACAAAACTGATTTTTACTACCAATTTTTTTTTTTTTTTTTTTGACAAATACTTCACTGCTTGCATGCTTCTTCCCTGACTGTTCCTTGGCCACCACCCGCATCAACCACCGAACCACCACCATCCCCATCCCCAACAACATAACCGAGTGTAATCTACACAACCAACACAGACCAAGGCCAAAAGCTGCAAGAACCACCACCATCCCTTTCCCCAACATCATAACCGAGTGTAATCTAACACCCAACACAGATCGAGGCCAAAAGATGCAAGAACCACCACCATCCCCTTCCCCAACAACATAATCGAGTGTAATCTACACCACCATCATTTACTGCTGTTTTTTTATTTTGTCTTCATCGCTATTTGAAATCTCAAGAAGTGGAGCTAAGTAGTAGAAGTTTCAATGTTTTGGATCTCAAGCCTTTCTCCATTGATTGCAAAAACCAACCTCTCGTTTCTTGACAGTGCGGTGGTTCCATATCCAAATTGCAGAGAGTCTCTTTCGTATAAGAAGATATGAAATCTGGAATGAATATTAGTGTATGACCAATTATTATGTTGTGTCTTTTCATATGAATTTTGGTTTATTTTATATATTAAAAAGGCGTTTGATTATATATTTGGGAGAAAGTATCATAAAAATTTGTAAGTATCAACATGTGATACTAAAAAAAGATTGAAAAGTATCATACTGCGCGGTTTTGATCACCCACGGGATATCACGTGGGTGTTACTTTTAATTTTTTTTAATTAAACCTCTTTGTAGACTTAAATTATATATTTTTATTTAATTTTACTAAATTGGTTGTGGTTTGATTATTATGTTGTTGTAAATTACAAATAATGAATCACGTGATTTAACAGGAGAAATTTCACTTGATTTGAGACAAGTTTACATTACAACATTGTGAAATGAAAACAATACAAGTAAAGTTCAATGATTCATTCCTATGATTCGTTGTTCACTTTTTTTTTTTTTTTTTTTTTTTTTTACAGAACTCGAAATTTAGTTAAATAGACAAGTTTGATTTTATATTTGAAACAAAGTATCATAAAAATTTGTAAAAGTATCAATCTATGATACTAAAAAAAAGTGCATTAAAATTGTTTAATTATATGTCGGAGACAAAGTATCGTAAAATTTTTTAAAGTATCAAGTAATGATACTAGAAAAAAATGAAAAGTATCACATTGTAATACTAAAAAAAAATTGTAAAAGTATCATAAGTATCATTATTTATTAAAACCTCAAGGATCAATGTTGCAATTTTAATTAAGTTAAAAGTCAAAACCTAATGAATTGCAAATTTTAATAATTAATAATTATATAAATTACCACCTGATGTATGTAATTTTAAACACATTTCTTTAAATTTGAAAGTGTATTTAATAAACACCTTGTTTATGTATCTTTCCATTTACTTTTGATCACGATATTGTTGGCTTAAAATTATTTTAGCCCATGCTTGTTAGTTGGGCTGGACCATGTTTTATTTAATTATTGCTTGAGTCATTATTTATTGAAACCTCAAGGATCAATGTTGCAATTTTAATTAAGTTAAAAATCAAAACTTAATGAATTGTTGGATTCCATCTATTGTATTAGATGATGTATATTGTGGTTGTCAATATTGATTCTTGAAGATGTATATTGGGTTACTTCTAGATCATTTAGGGCAAAAATCTAATGAAGAAAATATTGTTTTCCTATTATTTGATAATGGTAAGATTGTCAATTTGCCCCATCGATTTTCCCTTCTCATTTGAGGGTTTTACAACGTTAAATAATTGTTGGTGTTATCGCATTATTATTTATAATTTCAATATTCTATTGTTTGTGGATCGGCATGTTTAGGTAGTTGTTGAATTCCTTTAATCACACGAAGTTAGAGGAAATATTTAGCATTGATACTTGTGTTGACAATCCAATTCTAGTAATCCAAATGTTATTACTTTTCTCTCAAAAATGACAATCAAAAAGGGATATTATTCAAATGTACTTCACCCATCAATTAAATGTAAGTTGGTCCATTATTTATTTTTAATTAAAATGTTTGTTGCCTCAAAAGCCAAGGGGTCGTTCTCTTTATATTTCGATTTTAGATTTTGAGTTTTGGATTTTGATTATTTTTTTTGAGATTGCTGAAAATATGTTCTCTTTGTGATTTTGAAAAACTGTTTTCAAAAATAGAAAACTGAAAAATGCGCTTACTTTGTAATTCTTTTATATATATATTTTGTGATATTTTATATGTAAATAATGGTTGATTTGTTAAATTAAATTAAATTAATTTTAATGCTAATAAATCAGTTATTTCTTTATATTAATAAATTCATCATTAATATTGTTTCAGCTAAACAAAAATTTAACTCCATACCAACAAAATCTTAACATGGATCTATATATAATGGCAAAATAATATAAGAATTTCAAGTGAATGAAGTGCCTCATATTTACAATAATAATAATAATAATAAATAAAAAGTTACAAAAAAAAAAAAATCTTAGCATGAATCTATATAATGGAAAAAAATCATAAGAACTTCAAGTGAAGGAAGTGTCTCACTTTTACAAAAAAAATAATAATAATAAAAAAAATAAAAAAAAATTTACAAAAAAAATAAATAATAATTTTAAAATGAATCTATATATAATAGCAAAATAATATAAGAATTTCAAGTGAATAAAGTGTCTCACTTTTACAAAAAAAAAAAAAAAAAAAAAAAATCTTAACATGGATCTATATATAATGACAAAATAACATAAGAATTTCAAGTGAAGGAAGTGTCTCACTTTTACAACAAAAAAAAAAAAAAAAATTACAAAAAAATAAAAAATAAAATAAAAATCTTAACATGAATTTATATATAATAACAAAATTACATAAGAATTTCAAGTGAAAGAAGTGTCTCACTTTTAAAATAATAATAATAATAATAAATAAATTATAAAAAATAAAATAAAATCTTAACATGGATCTATATATAATGGCAAAATAATATAAGAACTTCAAGTGAAGGAAGCGTCTCACATTTAAAAAGAAAAAAAAAAAAAAAATCCAAAACGCGCTTTTTGGTCGTTTTGAAATTTTTAATAAAAAATATTCAAAACGTAATAAACTCGTTTTAAGTTTCATTTGTATTTTTTTTTGGTATTTTGGAAAATGCATTTTTGAAAATGGACAAAGTAAACGTGTTTATCGATATTTTTAAAAATCGAAAACTTAAAACGAACTGAAAACAGTAAAGAGAACGAGGCCTAAATGTTCTAGAATGGTCTCTCTCTCTCTAACATTGGGAACTCTCCATGGCACTACCCACGCCGATGGAAAACCCACCAGATAAAAACCACCCACCGACTGGCCAACTTTCGTCGGTTACACCCTACACAAGCTTCGGCCAAATAGATAGTCAAATCATCCTAACACAGCCCCGTCCTACATCATCTGTTGCGGTCTTCCCCCTTAAAAAACTCCACAACCGGCCACCTCTGATCCAATTCATCATTCTGATAGGTCCTCCTCCATGCCATTGACAAGTCTTGGCAATCAATTTCATCCAAAACTCAATAAATTTTTGGGTTTGAAATCAAATTTTTATAGGGTTCACACTACTGTTGGGGTTGCAAATGATGAAGATAATAGGCAATTAATTATTCCGAGTGCTAATTCGATCATTGGGCATAAATTTCTACCCCTCAATTCATCCCCAAACACTGAAAAATTGATTTGCAAATTGGCAATCTGCCTCCAAATGCTTGCAAGGTGTACACGATTTCCAAGGCTGCCAAAGCCTCTTCCCTGTTTACTATGCGTGCGGCTAACGCTCCCTCGCATGTTCCTCTTCCCGACCCCACTATTGCTTCTGGTAATGTTTCTGGGATTGTTCATACCCACCCTTACCCCTAGGATAGCCGGCCTTCTGTTCCGTCAGTGTGTACATATTCATTGACCTTGTTTTGTTCGGCCCTAGTTGATAAATTGGTGAAGAAGTCTTTTGAGCAGATTTTATAGGAATATCCGAACTTATTGGTGGAGCAGGAGTCAGGAAAATATTGGGGTGAACCCGCTAATACATTACCGTTTGAGTTGGAGTCTGCTTTGGCTGAGCTGTTCAAGTTTGCACTGGTTGTCAAATTCTATGTGATGAGTAGTAATATTCTTTACCCCGATCACGACCTGCTATGCTTTCCCCGAACATCATCAGTAATAGTATTGTGCTAGTTTTCCCCGAGCAGTATGCTTTCCCCGAGGATCGTATGCCCCGAGGAGATGCCTTGCGTATTCCGGTTTCTATGTTGGTCGGGGTCATAATATGTTCGGGGCTATCCACGAACCTCATGTGGGACCCCCTATCCGACGTGTAATATGTCCGTTTTCCTGTGAATGCTAGGAATTATCTCCTAACCCAACATCTGATGATTCAATCCCTAAAAAGTAGGTAGATGATTCCTAACAGGACTCATACAACTAAGGTATTTCAGTCCTATTATAACTCTTTTTTATATATCTATAAATAGGCGACTCTCAATCATAACAGAGGTACACAATTATTATTTTTCCAGTTTATAGCCTCTTGCATAAATTTTCTCCCTCTTTACTGACTTAAGCATCGGAGGGGCGACGATGACACACCTCCTCGCCTTTATTGCAGGTATTCGGAGTTCAAGTTCGTGCCAGTCTGCTGCTCGAGCTCGGAATATCTGAGGTACAGTTTTTTGCATCATCATTGGCACCGTCTGTGGGAACCAGAACTAGAAGCCATGGTGAATACACGTTCTGGACTTCCACAAGTAAACTTACCTTCCCATGATCACGCTGTTGGAGGAGAGCAGGTACCCCAAACAACACCACAGGACCAGTCCACGCTACCAGGAAACCAAACATCACACCCGCAACCCGCTGCTGATACACAGGCAGCATTGGAGGAGCTCCGTCAACAGGTTGCTACCCTCATACGGATGCTCACACAGCAGAGCCAGCGCGGTACCCCGACCTCCGAGGAGGGGAATGCTTCAAGGGTCCAGCCGCAGGACCATGCCCCTAATCGTGGTAGGGCCAGTGCTTCGGGATTGCCGCCATCGCCACCAAATGTTATGAGCTCAAGAACGGTGGCCATGCCCCCTGCCGAGCTCGCAAGAATTATCCAGGAAGGAATAGCAGCGGGTATGCGACAGAACACACAGGCCCCAACAGGGTTTACCTCGAACACGCCATTCACTCCAGACGTTTTGGCCTTTCCCCTACCGGACAGGTTCAAGTTCCCGAGGATGAAAGAATATGACGGAACGACCGATCCAGTGAACCATCTTAATATATACACTGACGTCATGAATCTACAAGTTGCCCCCGACCAGGTTATGTGCAAGGCATTCCCCAAAACTTTGACAAGCGCTGCTAGAGATTGGTTCTCCACCCTCGAACCGAACTCCATTCCGACATTCGCAGACCTTGCTAATAAATTTTCGGCCTTCTTTGCAAGTAGTAAGCGCATAAGGAAGACAGCTGCTTCGCTCATGAGACTCAGCCAAGGACAGAATGAGACATTGCGCGAATTCATGACCAGGTTCAACACAGAAAGGTTGCAAGTACCCGACCTTCATATTTCTGCTTCTGTATCAGCTCTTACTCAGGCTGTGAGGTGTGAGGCCTTCAAGATGTCCCTATCAAAAATACCGCCAAAATCTGTAACGGACCTTCTTACTCGGGCTGAGAAGTACGTGAATATGGAGGAAGCTATAAATCCGAAGAGGAGCGATACAACCCTCGAAAAATCTGAACGGAAGGATAGTAGAAACGATCGAAAGAGACAGCGTGAGGACAGTTCGAGGCAAGGGCGTGATCATTACGATCGGGGGAAAGGAAGGAATGAGCAGCCGCCTTCTTTCACTCCATTAAATACCCCTCGCGCTAACATTCTTATGGAAATCAAAGATATGAAGGAATTAAAGTGGCCAGCCAGAATCAGATCCCCGCCAGAGAAACGCGACAAGAGTAAGTACTGTGATTTTCATCGTGATCATGGGCACACTACAGAGACTTGCTATGCCTTACAGCGAGAGATAGAAGCATTGATCAAGAGGGGCTTCCTGAAAACATACGTGGGGAATGATAAAAGGCAGAAGCATGATCATGAGCATGATCAACCGCCAAGGGGTAACAAGCCAACCGCAGGAACAATCAACGTTATCATAGGAGGAACAGCCTCGGGAGGAGATTTGCAAAATGGGCGCAAAATATATGCTAGGCAGTCTTCGGGGGCAGAGCCTGTTTACCACCCTGACATCACCTTTGGCTCTGATGATATGGAAGGAGTGAACACTCCTCACGACGATGCCATGGTACAGCAATCATAGCTAATTATGAGGTGAGGAGGATACTGGTAGACAATGGAAGTGCAGCTAATGTGTTATCGCATGAAGCTTTCATCAAAATGGGGATATCGACAAGCAGCTTAAGGCCTATCAGGACTCCCTTGCAGGGATTTGGGGGAAGTATCATCATGCCCGAAGGCACCACCGAACTCCCTTTGACATTGGGGACAGACCCCAAGCAGGTAACGGAGATCACAATGTTTCATGTCGTGAGGGCTCCAATGACATACAACGCAATACTTGGCCGACCACTGTTGAACAGCATCAAAGCAATAGTGTCAACATTCCACCTTGCCATGAAATTTCCAACAGCAGAAGGCGTGGGGGTTGTTCGGGGAGACTAGACAGTAGCCAGGCAGTGTTATGTTACTAGTGTCAAGAACCTCCCAGCAGAGGTCACGCAGGTGGATGCGATGGAGCCCGACCTCGAGCACCGAGGTAGGCTATCGCCAGTTGAGTAGTAATATTCTTTACCCCGATCACGACCTGCTATGCTTTCCCCGAACATCATCAGTAATAGTATTGTGCTAGTTTTCCCCGAGTAGTATGCTTTCCCCGAGGATCGTATGCCCCGAGGAGATGCCTTGCGTATTCCGGTTTCTATGTTGGTCGGGGTCATAATATGTTCGGGGCTATCCACGAACCTCATGTGGGACCCCCTATCCGACGTGTAATATGTCTGTTTTCCTGTGAATGCTAGGAATTATCTCCTAACCCAACATCTGATGATTCAATCCCTAAAAAGTAGGTAGATGATTCCTAACAGGACTCATGCAACTAAGGTATTTCAGTCCTATTATAACTCTTTTTTATATATCTATAAATAGGCGACTCTCAATCATAACAGAGGTACACAATTATTATTTTTCCAGTTTATAGCCTCTTGCATAAATTTTCTCCCTCTTTACTGACTTAAGCATCGGAGGGGCGACGAGGACACACCTCCTCGCCTTTATTGCAGGTATTCGGAGTTCAAGTTCGTGCCAGTCTGCTGCTCGAGCTCGGAATATCTGAGGTACAGTTTTTTGCATCATCACTATCATTGGAAGCCTAAGATGGGGAATGTACGTAAAGCTTTTGAACGCTTTAATTTTATTGGTGCTCATGTCATTGGCTTGATAGATTATAAAAATATTCTCATACATTCATCTCATGAGGGGGAATACACTCGGCTTTTCTTTAATCCAACATGGTATATGGATGGATGTCTGATGCGTATATTGAAGAGGACTAAAAATCTCCATCTTTATAGGGAGACCTCCATTGCCCCTGTGTGGGTTTCTTTTCCCTTATTGCCTGTGCATCTTAGGGCTAAACAATTTTTATATTTGTTGGCTAATCAATTGGTAAGCCTTTACATATTGATGAGGCCACATATTGATGAGGCCACAACGTGATGTGATCCAGGTCCAGAGCCCAAACACAAGCCCAAGCAAGGATCCGTTGATTGTGAAAGAAGGGCCGATGGCTCGGTTTCGGGCAAAGAATGTCAAAGAAGCAATGGACAATGTTGTGCAAGAGGACATGGACAAAAACATGTTCTTGACTAATAAAGAAGCAACTTTCATGTTGAACCCGAGTCCCGAAGCCAAGTGGATCAACATGATTCAAATGGACGACAATTGGATCTAGCCGGAGGCCTATGCAATCGTGCAGTGATAATGGGTCGGCGATCGTGCGATCGTAGAAAAATAAAGGAAGAAGTTTTTAAGGCATTACACGCGATCGCACGGTACAAACGCGGAGGACCTGTTCGCAATTTCCGCAGATTTTTGATCTATTTTATTTCATTTTTCAATTAAGTTGTTTCCTAGTATAATTCTAAGACATAATTTCATCCCTTATCATTATATAAGGGTTCTTTATGTTTACTTTTCAATTACACAATTTTGAGAGATTATTGTAAAGTTATTCAGCTTTCAACAACTTATTCTTTATTGAATAAAATTCGAACTTGTGAGTTTATTCTTGTTTGTTCAAACTTAGGTGAGAATTAATATTATTTGTGATCAAGAGGTCAATATATCAATTTGATTGTATTGGTTGCTTGATTCAATTGATTTTAATTGGATCTATAAATCGTGATTCTTTTGGCATTCTTGGGTTGAATCAATCTTTTGTGGGTTTCGTAACTACAATTGCTACGTGGTTTGCATCAGTTGGTATCAGAGCTTAGGTTCCAAAAAATCAAAGTTATATCTTTTCTTGTTTTCTTGTTTTCTTGAATTCTTTAATTTTGTTCTTCGCATTCTTCATAGTTTTGAGTCTTTGATCCAGAAAAGTATCAAAAAAAATTCAAAAGTTGTTATTTCATTCATTTGATATCCAAATCAAATTTCTTTTGTTTCGTTGTTATCATAGTTGAATTATCCAGCAAAAAAAAAAAAAAAAAATCCGTTAAAAAAAAAAAATCAAATTCAAGAACTACCTTCTTGAATTAATTCTAGTCTCCAATCTAAAGTGTCAAATTCTTTCATTGAGCCAAATTACCTTTGTCAAGTCTTCATTGATTTTATTCCAATAAATCATTGAATTCTCACTCATACATAGTTTGAATTATTCGGGATTAATACTTGCTTGAGTTCGAGTTTGTTCTTTGAAGCAATTAGTGTGAAAACTATTGAGTGGAAAAAGGCAAGAGTGGTGAGATCAATAGAGGGAAAAAGCCAAATTGAGTGATATACGAGTGAAAACACGTGAGGCTTAAAATTACTTAGTTTAGGATGTCCAAACAATTTTCTACTACAAAAACAACGATCAAACCAACATGTCGGATGAGATGGTACAACGATTTGAGCTATTTTTTGGGGATGTGTTGGGTAGGTTAGAGAGACTTGAACAACCTCGGGAAGTGCGTAATGCACGTAGGCAAGGTGGGAAAGGTCGTAGAGTAGAGGTGGTTGATGAGAATGAAGAAGATAGTGATTTTGACTATGAGACAATTGTGGATAGAGGAGTTAGGCATGGAAGGAGGGATTGAGATCTTATTGGGAATAGAGTGGATAGTAGTATGAGCAATATCAAAATGAAAATTCCGCCATTCAAGGGTAGAAGTGATCCGGAAGCATACTTGGAGTGGGAAAAGAAGATGGAGTTGATTTTTAATTGCTACACTTATTCGGAAGAAAAAAAAGGTTAAGGTAGATGTACTTGAATTCTCCATTACGCTATTACTTGGTGAGATCAATTGGTGACTTCTAGGAGGAGGAATCACGAGAGGCCAATTAATACTTGGGATGAATTAAAAGCTATCATAAGAAAAAGATTCATGCCAAGTCATTACCATCGGGAGCTTCATAAAAAATTACAAATTCTATACCAAGGATCCAAGAGTGTGGAGGATTATCATAAGGAGATGTTGATGTTGATGATTAGAGCTAACGTTGATGAGGATAGGGAGGCTACTATGGCTAGGTTTTTGAACGGATTGAATAGGGATATAGCTAACGTGGTTGAGCTAAAACATTATTTGGAGATGGAAGATATGTTACACATGGCTATAAAGGTGGAGAAGCAATTGAAGAAAAAAAGAGATAGCAAGGTATCAATTGGGTTCTAATTCTTCTTGGAAGCCAAAGTGGAAAAACAAAGGAGATTGGGCTGTTTCTAAAGGGAAGTTTGAGGCACCAATAGGGAAGGAGGAGCATGTTAGCAAACTCGCACCTAAGGAGGAACCTTAACCATCTAGGAGTAGAGATATTCAACGCTTCAAATGTTTATGGAGAGGACATGTGGCGTCTCAATGTCCTAATAGGCGAGTAATACTTGTGCGAAAGGATGGAACCATGGAGAGTGATAGTGAAAAAGAGGATTATAGCGATATGCCTGGGTTGGAGGAAGTATGTGATGATGATGATGTGTTATCCGGAGAGCATAGTGAGCTATTAGTGGCAAGGCGAGCTCTTAGTGCTCAAATCAACACGAATGACTTGGAGCAACAAAGGGAGAACATATTCCATACATGGTGTCGCATTGATGACAAGGTATATAGTATGATTATTGATGGTGGTAGTTGTACTAATGTTGCTAGTACCACACTTGTTGAAAAATTATGATTACCCTTGTTGAAACATCCTAAACCCTATAGGCTTTAATGGTTAAATGATAGTGGAGAAATTAAGGTGAATATGAGGGCGTTGGTGAGTTTTTCTGTTGGTAGCTATGTGGATGACGTTTTGTGTGATGTGGTTCCTATGCATGCCAGACACATTTTGTTGGGTAGACCTTGGCAATATGATAGGAAGGTAATGCATGATGGATATAAAAATAGGTATAGCTTTACCAAAAGGGGAAAACCATTACAAGTATATGAAGATCAAATAAAATTGAAAAATGATGAAGAAAAAAGAGTGAGGGAAAATGAAAGAAAGAGAGTTGAGGCCACGACCTCAGAAAAATGAGAGGAAAAGAGGATTTGAGTCACAACTCCAGAAAGAGGAGAGGCGAGAGAAAAAAAAGAGTGTTGGGGTACATACCTCAGAAAGAGGAGAGGGAGCGAAGAGTGCCAAAAAAGAAAAAAAAATGAGTTTCTATACAAAGAAGAGTGAAATCAAGAAGGCATTCATGGAAGAGCGACCAATGATCCTTTTACTGTACAAGGAATCATTCCTTGCATATGATGAAACTAACAAATCTCTTCCTAGTTTGGCCATCTCTTTATTGCAGGGATTTGAAGATGTGTTCCCGGAGGACATACCTAGTGGGTTACCACCCATTCGAGGTATTGAACATCAAATTGATTTTGTACTGGAAGCAGTCATTCCAAACTGCCCCGCTTATCGAAGTAACCTCGAGGAGGTGAAGGAGCTTCAAAGGCAAGTGGAGGATTTGATGAGTAAGGGGTACATAAGGGAGAGCATGAGCCTATGTACCGTACCTGTGTTACTTGTACCAAAGAAGGACGGGACTTGGAGAATGTGTGTTGATTCTAGGGCCATCAACAACATAACAGTAAAGTATCGTCATCCTATTCCTAGGTTAGATGATATTTGGATGAATTGCATGGGGTTGGCATATTTAGTAAAATTGATCTTAAAAGTGGTTATCATCAAATTTGAATGAAGGAGGGAGATGAGTGGAAAACTGCTTTTAAAACTAAATATGGCTTGTATGAATGATTAGTAATGCCCTTTGGACTTACTAATGCACCTAGCACATTTATGCGTTTAATGAATCATGTTTTACGTGCATTTATAGGTAAATTCATTGTAGTTTACTTCGATGATATCTCGGTGTATTGTAAAACTTTGAATGAGCATGTGGAGCATGTTAGGTGTGTGCTTGTGGTTTTGAGGCAAGAACAACTTTATGCTAATTTTAAAAAACGTACATTTTGCATGGAAAAAGTTGTATTTCTTGGCTATGTGGCTAGTGCTAAGGGGATAGAAGTAGATGAAGAGAAAGTCAAAGCTATTAAAGAATGGCCAAAACTTAAAAGCATAACTGAGGTTGGAAGTTTTCATAGTTTGGCTAGTTTTTATAGGCGTTTTGTTAAGTATTTTAGCACATTTACCGCACCACTCACACAAATTGTCAAAAAAAGTGTAGGTTTTAAATGGGGTGTAGAACAGGAGCATGCATTTGAGACTATTAAAAATATGTTGTGTAAAGCACCAGTTTTATCACTTCCTAACTTTGACAAGGTTTTTGAGATTGAATGTGATGCCTCAGGGCTAGGTATTGGAGTTGTTTTAATGCAAGATCGAAGGCCAATAGCCTATTTTAGTGAAAAGCTAAAAGGGGCTGCTCTTAATTACCCCATATATGACAAGGAGTTATACTCACTTGTGCGGGCACTTGTGCGGGCATTGGAGACATGACAACACTACCTATGGCCACGGGAGTTCGTAATTCATACCGATCATGAATCCTTGAAGAATTTGAGGGGCCAAGATAAGTTGAGCAAGAGACATGCAAGGTGGGTGGAATTTATTGAAACATTCCCATATGTCATCCGATATAAACAGGGTAAGGAAAATGTAGTAGCTGATGCATTGTCTCAAAGGTATGTACTATTGACTTCTTCAAGTGCTAAATTGCTTGGTTTTGAATACATTAAGGATATGTATGCTAGTGATCCGGATTTTTCTATTATATATGATTCATGTGGCAAAGGGGCTTTGGATAGGTTCTTTAAGCATGATGACTATTTATTCAAGGAAAATAGATTGTGTGTTCTTAAGTGTTCAGTGAGGGAATTACTTGTTAGGGAGGCCATAGTGGAGGTTTGATGAGACATTTTGGGGTTGAAAAAGACCTTAGGGATATTAAGTTAGCATTTTTATTGGCCTAAGATGAAGATTGATGTCGAGCGGGTTTGTAGTAGATGCATTACTTGTAAAAAGACTAAGTTTAAGGTTATGCCCCATGGGTTATACACGCCTTTACCCGTTCCTAGCGAACATTGGGTTAATATTTTCATTGATTTCGTTTTAGGGTTTCCTAGGACTAAGAAGGGGAGAGACTCGATTTTTGTGGAGGTAGATAGATTTAGCGAGATGGCACATTTCATACCATGCCACAAGACCGATGGTGCTACCAACATAGCAGACATTTTCTTTAAGGAGGTAGTGCGTTTACATCGGGTTCCTAAAAGCATTGTCTCGGATAGGGATGTTAAGTTTCTTAATCATTTTTGGAGAGTTTTATGGAACAAGCTAGGGACTAAACTACTCTTTTCTACCACTTGTCACCCACAAACCAATGGGCAAACCGAGGTAGTTAATAGGACCATGATTCAATTATTGCGCACTATCATCAATAAGAATCTAAAAATTTGGGAGGAGTGTTTACCATTCATTGAATTTGCATATAATAGGGCTACTCATTCTACTACTTCTTGTTCACCTTTTGAAATTGTTTATGTTTTTTATCCACTAACACCGTTGGATTTAATCCCTTTACCTATTGATGAATGTGGTAATTTAGATGGAAAGAAGAAGGCTGAATTGGTTAAATCACTCCATAAAAAGGTGAGGTTGGAGATTGACAAGAAGAATAAGCGCTATGCATCTCAAGCAAACAGGGGTAGGAAAAACATTGTATTTGAACCTGGAGATTGGGTCTGGGTACACTTGAGGAAATAGCGTTTTACAGACCATCGGAAGTCAAAGCTCCAACCACGGGTCCAAGTCCTTGAAAGGATTGACGACAATGCATACAAACTAGACTTACCAGGTGAGTATAAGGTTTCAGCTACATTTAATGCGTCTGATATTTTTTTGTTTGATGCAGGTACAGATTCGAGGCCGAATCCTTTCGAAGGGGGAGGGGGTGATGTGATCCAGGTCCAGAGCCCAAAACACAGGCCCAAGCAAGGATCCGTTGATTGTGAAAGAAGGGGAAATGAATCGATTTCGGGCAAAGAAGGTCAAAGAAGTAATGGACAATTTTGTGCAAGAGGCCATGGACAAAAAAATGTTCTTGACTAATATTGCATCATCAAGCATGCATTGGCATTGAAATTGGGAAGTCAAAAGTTTTTAATGAAAGGAATGTGTCAAGGTGCAAATTTGTTCAAAATTATGTATCCCAAGTTTTTGAAAGAATGGGTGTACTTCTAAATCATGAAAGATGCGAGTGGGAAATGAGGCACGGGGGATCGGCGTACCCGAATGTAATGAGCCGCTTTGCGGTGGAATAAAGTGAATGAACCGCTTTGCGGTGGAATAAATTTTAACCGCTTTGCGGTTTTACTTGTAAATGTGATCTAGTTCCAAATAAGAATTGCCCACTGTTATCTGATTGACTAGAAGTTACATCAAGTAAGCTCACGATGGAAATGAAGTAAAAGTTTGCAAAGTTTGAAAGTTGTGAAAGGTTAAAGTGAATGGGGATACATACTTCAGATTTTTAAAGCATTTCATGTCATAAGCATGCATCACGTGCATAAGTTTACTTACTGGGCTTTAGCTCATCCCAATCCCTCCCCAATATTTCAGGTGATGAAAGCTAGATGATACAAGGAGAGCATTTGGTGGAAGACTCAGACAGTACCCGTTTTTATTTCTTAATGAAGTTAAACTAGTATTTACTTAAGTTTTGATTAACCATTTCTTATTCATTCTTTATTGATAATTTTTTGGTTAGAGTAGCTTTGAATAAGTAATGGTATCGTATTAGCGATTGATTTACTTCTTACTTCATTTGTTAAAGTTTATTTATTTGGAATTATTATTTTGAGGAGTTCGGGATTGATTGAAGTGGTTTTGGTAATGTTGGATGTTGAATGAATTGAGAATTTTGTGTTAAAATAGTTGTGGTGTCCCTCTACAGGTTGGTTAAGTCCAATTTATAGAGGAGACCCTGCCGAAATTTTGTAAGAATTTTATAATTGAAAAGTGACAATGTAGTATTTAAAATGTTTTATTTCCGCAATTAAAGTGAAAGGAAGTTAACACGCCTAGGTTTATGATTTTGAACTTGGGGTGTTACAACTATAGTGTCATGGTGGCTATCACATCAGTGGTAAAGGTGTTGTCCCATCAGATTGCAGTTTACTTACAAGTCCTGAGCTAGTGATGTTTCTGCCTAGCCTAGCTGCCGGTCCCTGAGGTTTCTTCGGATAATGCTGCTTAAGGACACAATTCGGCCATAGAAGGAAGTGGTCTTGGAATGCCTCTGCCAAATGATAACCACGCAGTTGGGAGCCTACCTAGGCGGTTGTAGGGTCCCACATGCGACACGTCACACGTGACTAAAAATGCAGTTGTAACATTAGTCCCTCAAATATGATTGGTTCATTCATGTGCTATCCATATTTGTCGTGCATTTACAACTTTGGAGAGATTGCCTCTTTGGGTTTCTCGCAATTACGGCTCATGAGCTGTACTCATTAACGGGAATTGTTATTTCTCTTTCAAAATGTTGCTGCTTGGCGCTTCATTTGATCTACCAGTAAAGTTTTGGCACGTGGATGGCGGATATTAACTTAAACTTGGCCAATTAACGGCTTACGTTTGCAGGGCATGTTTATGTAAACCTTTCATCTCCCTTCACTTCCTTTTCCCCCCTCTTTTGGCTCTCTTTTCTTTTTTTATCTCTATCAATTCTCAAAGATTTTCTCCGACATCTCCCCTGCTCACTCATCGCAAGGCTTTTGATATTCCATCGGAAACCACTATCTGCTATCTCCTATTTTGTCGCGTTGCTCTTCGTTGAACCTCCTTTGTCTCTCACTAAGCAGGTAATTCCTCGATTTATTAATATTACTTACCGCCCTCATTTTGTTTTGCTTATATTGTCCATTCGTGATATATATATATATATATATATACCTATTTTATTTTTCTGGGATACGTGGAGCGTATCTCCATTTGCGTGTGATCTCTGATGGTAAGTTGGGTTTTGGGGAACATGGAAAGATCTAGGGAAGAGGATCTGAAGGAGGTAATGGTGGTGGCGGACCCCATAAGGGGTTTTTGTTCTGTGTCCTCTTTAGTATTTAGTTCCCGCCTTTTTAGGGAGCTTAGGAAGAAAAGAGAGCGGTGGTTCTGTAGCGTAATATCTTTAAGTGATTCTGACAGTGAAGGTGAGTCATCGCAACCGTACATGGCCAAGCTTTCGACCCAAGAAGAGGCGACACTACAGGAGATCCGTCATGAGAAAGAACAGTACTTTAAGGGGAAGGAGGCGGCAGGAACCTCATCTGGGGCTTCAGAATCTCACCTAGGGGTAAGGGCCCCATTTAGGGCTCATAGAGAGGAGCTGGGCCCGACCGTAGAGGAGATCGCCCAAGTGGAGGACTGAGTGAATCAGGTTAATAAAGTTTCTGGCTATCACGTTGATCCCCAGCCTCAGCTGGAGCAGTGGGAATCTAATGAAGTTAAGACAGAGGTTAGGGGGAATGGTATTGCCAAAGTGTCTTTGGTGTATAGGATGCCTCGAGAGATAAGGGTAATTCATCCGAGTCCATCGTGCCGACCCTGCTGCCCTCCGGATGGCCAAGTAGCGCTGCTTCTTGACGCTTTTTTGTGTGGGATGCGCTTGCCACTTCACCCATTCTTCAGGGCTCTTCTTTGTAGTTATAATGTATGCTCGTACCAGGTAGCCCTAAATTTATAGACCCAATTGGTGGGGACCTGGTTAATCTGGCAAGAAGTCAGTCCGGAGTATCCAATTTCTCTTTACATCATCCACACACTCTATTTGTTGAAGAAAACTGCGAGGAGAGAAAAGGACAAAAGGCCAGATGTGAAGGACTGGTACTACTTAACTCCCCGAGGACAGTACCCACCCATCATCACTGGGCATCCAACGTCCCTAAAGAATTGGAGAACTCAATGGTTTTGGGTCGGCAGAGATTGACAGTGTACTCCTTCGGATCCTGTCCCTGAGATAACAGTTCTTCAAACCCTTTCTTTCCCCCATGAGTTCTTATATTCTCTTATGCAGGTGTACTACCATATTTAGACTCGGTGCCTTGCTACCTTTTGTACTTATATAAATTGCTTTTTTGATCCTGAAGGACAAACATACGCCCATCAGCTCCTCTCGGAGGATCTGGAAGTTGTGAAGAAGCTTTTCGGGTATTGCGGTGACTTTCCGAAGGTTATCTCCTCAAAAAGGCTTTTCATCAAGGACGACTTAATGCGGGATATGGGTATATTCACTTCTTTCTATGGTATTTATTCGTTAGTCCATTCTATATCTCCTGACTTAGTGCATTCCTTGCAGGGTCAAGAGAGTTCCCCAAGATATCCCTGAAGGGTTTGAAGGCCAAGAAGATTCCTCGCATTCTTGCTGCCGGGAGCGACGAGGAGAGGAAACAAAGGTCCGTATTCACGGGCTTCCATCTGGAGGCCACTAAGAAGATCGTTGAAGCCTCAAAAGAAGCCTTCGAAGGCGCCTCTACTTCCAGGTCACTTGATTCGCCATTTCTTTCAGTCCTTTCTGACTCAGTACAACCCATTCCATAACCTCTTGCCGTAAAGAAGGAGCATGGCCGCAAAATGACCGAGGGGCAGGAGAAGGAGAAGAAGACGAGAAAGAGGGAGCAATCAAAAATCCCCCAGGGCCCTTCTGATGTGGTGAGTGTTGAGGAGGACGAGGTGCTGGAAATAACTACCGAGGAGCAACCCCCCTTAAAGAGATTAAAGAGGGATGGTAAGGGCCAATCCAGCGGGGCAGGGGCTCCTTCAAACATCCCTCCCGCAGACTTACCTAGACCCGGTGAAGGTTTCGAAGCTTCTCTTAAGTCCCCTTCAGATCAAGTAGAGAAACCTGACCAGACTGTAGCGTTTGAGGTGGCCCGAATTAAAGAGGGGTTTGTCCCTAAGCCATCTATTTTGGACTCCGATGGCTTGGCATCTCTCTCGGGGTATGCTGCTAAGGTAGCTATAGCGGTGGACGAATTTTGGACAGAGGGGTGGGAATCGTTTTCTTCCAAAAGCTTTCCTAGCCAAATGCTGCTCGCCATCAAGGCTTTGAGCGCAAGGACTTTAGCTCTGGCGGATGATATGGAGGGGCCAGTCAAGGAGCTTGAGCAGAGGGAAGAAAGCACTAAGATAGCTCTGCGCAATGCAGATGGCATGGTGCAAGAGATCAAGGAGCTTAAGGAAACCCTTTCCTCCACCTGGAAGTCCCTCCATGAAGCGAAGAGCGCATCCAGGGCCCTTAAGGAAGATAATGAGAAGCTGAAAAAAGACCTCCACTCCTCCGAAGCGGACGTGGCTAACCTATGGAAAAAGTACGATAATGCCTGCCAGGCTCAGGCGGTGACTGCCAAGGCCTTGGCAGAGTCAAACGCCCTGAAGGGTAAGCTTTTCGACGAGGTTGCCGATCTGAAGAGGGCACTTGAGGAGGAAAAGGAGCTCCGGAAAAAGGATGCTGACTCTTTGATTTCTTTGGAAGGTAAGCTCAAGCTTCTGGAGCATAGTAGGAGGCCAAACTTTTCGAAGGTATCCAAAACTTTAAAGATACCTTTGAGACCACACGAAGAATATGGGCTTATGCAGCGGATTTTCGGAAACATCGGTGCCGTATGGCTTTAAGGGATGTAAAGGAGAAATTCCTCTACTTGGATCTTTCCACCATCGAGGCCTTCTACCCTGAACTGGAAGATGTTGAAGAAGGCAGTCCTGCCACCGATCCTGCCGAGCCTCCCCAAAATATATCTGGTGGCTACGCTGGAGATGATGTCCCTCCCCTCTAGTCATTTTTTGTTACTACTTTTATTCTGTACATAATTTTGTCTTTTGAACAATGAGCAATGTGATTCTTCATTATTTCAATTGTTTCAATGTAAATACTTCAATTTTTCTGTCTTATTTGCGTGTATGGATTTTTGGATTTTCACATATTCACATATTATTTGATAGTCCCTCAGACTTAGTCAGTTTCTTTTAGGACATTCATGTTCACTGGGTAAGTCTGATTGGAAAGTGTGTTATCCTGCAAACATTGCTTAGTAACTAGATAGCTTGAACTTACAAATGATTAAACTGATTTCGCGGGTGCTATACGAAGTTGACCATCAGATTTGGACTTTCATCGGAGTCAGTTGCAGCAGGTCTTGGGACCGATTCTTTTTATTGAACCATGAACTTTGGTTATCAACACAGTTTCAATAGGAAAGTCTTATTGATACAAGTAGTGTTAAGTCATACAAGGATATCTTATGTGAGAGAAGAGCTGATTCTATTGAAAATAGCGGCGAAGATGATCCGTGTTACAAGGGTTGCGCAAGGGGACCCCAGACAAGTCTTCAATCATGTAGGTACCAGGCACTACCTCGGCAGTGACTTTATATGGTCCCTCCCAGTTTGGACCCAAAGTCCCTACTCCTGGTTCCCGAGTAGAAGGGAGGATTTTTTTAAGTACCAAATCCCCAATGTCAAAGTGCCGACCTTTTACCCTTTTGTTGTAGTAGCGAGCCATCTTTTTCTGATACCTGGCCATCACCACTTGGGAGTCGCTCCGTTTTTCTAGGAGGAAATCCAAGTTTTCCCTTTGTGCTTCTTCATTTATCGCTTCGTCATAATGGATTTGTCGAAGAGAAGGCACCCCAATTTCAATAGGGCACACCGCCTCGGATCCATACGTCATGGAAAAAGGCGTTTCCCCTGTGGCAGTGTGCGAGGTAGTCCGAAGTGCCCATAACACCTGTGGGAGTTCATCTACCCATGTGCCCTTTTTTGATTCCAACCTCCTCTTTAGGGTATTCTTTATGGTCTTGTTCACGGCTTCCACATGCCCATTCGCTTGTGGATGATGCTGAGACGAAAATAATTTCTTAATTCCCATGTCGTCGCACAATTCATCAATACTTATGTTTTTGAACATTATCACTGACCAATGAGTGTGGTATTCCAAACATGCATATAATATTTTTCCAAATGAACTTGGTGGTGTTGGCCTCAGTAATCCTCATCAGGGGCTTCGCTTCAACCTACTTGGTGAAGTAGTCAATTGCAACTTTTGCAAAACAATTGTTACCAGCACCTCGGGGCATCAGACCGATAATATCAACTCCCAACTTCACGAAGGGCCAAGGGTTGGTCACCACAGTCAGTTTGTGATGTGGCTGATGTGGTATGATTGCATGCCTCTGACATTTATCACACTTTCGGACGAAGTTATGGGAATCCTTTCGCATAGTTGGCCAAAAATATCCCTGTTTGAGGGCCTTTCGAGCCAATGACAACGCTCCAGAGTGGTTACCACAAATGCCCTTGTGGATTTCTTTCATTATGTGCTGTCCTTCCTCCGGCTCGACACATTGCAGCAAAGGATAGGTGTAGCTACGTTTATAAAGAAGATCGTCCAAAAGGACAAAATTTATTGCATACCTTTGCAGTTTTCGAGCTGCTTTCTGCTCGTCTGGTAGGGTTTGATGCTTCAAGTAAGCCAGTATAGGATTCATCCAAGGACTTTCCTCATCTATTGCCAAAATCTCCAACCCATGTTTGAGGGAAGAGATTGGAAGATGCTCAATTGGTACCATAACGAGGAGCTCGACGTACTTACTACTTGCTAGTTTAGAAAAAGCATCCGCATTAGAATTTTCAGCCCTGGGAATGTGAAGCAGTTCAATTTTTTCGAAGTGGGCAGCTAGGTCCTTTACTTTCTTCAAGTAAGCACCCATGGTTAGCTCCTTGGAAGAAAACTGTCCGTTAAATTGACTTATGACAAGCTGCGAGTCACTGCTCGCCACTACTGACTTAATTTTCTGAGCTTTTGCAAGCCTTAGTCCAGCTAAGAGCACCTCGTACTCGGCAACATTATTCGTGGCTTTAAAGCCGAAGCGGATCGCACTGTGCAATTTGTGTCCGTCTGAACTCACGAGTAGTATCCCTGTCCCGGATCTTCCTTTAGCCGAGGACCCATCAACGAACAATTTCCATTCAAGGCTATTTTTCGTATTATCAACCATCTCTACCTCGGGCGGATGCGTGAACTCAACTATAAAATATGCTAATGCTTGACCTTTTATAGCTGTCCGAGGCACATAATGCAGGTCGTATTGGCTAATTTCTATCGCCCGTTCCATTAACCTTCCTGATACATCTGGTTTCTGTAATACCTGTCTCATAGGAAAGTTCGTGAGTACACTGATGGAATGCGACTTGAAATAGGGATAGAGTTTGCGAGCTGCTGTAATCAACGCGAGAGCAAGCTTTTCCATATCTGGGTAATGTGTTTCTGCATCCAGCTGGCTTTACTTACGTAATACACTGGGAACTGGTTCCCGTCCTCCTCTCTGACCAATACTGAGCTAACAGCCTCTCTTGACACGGCTAAATACAAAGAGAGTGGTTCGCCAGCCTTTGATTTTGATAATAGTGGGGCCTGTCCCAAGAAAGCTTTCAGGTCGGAAAAAGCTTGCTCACATTTCGGTGTCCATTGAAATCGCTTCCCTCCCTTCAAGATCTTAAAAAATGGCAAGCAATTGTCAGTGGACTTAGAAACAAATCGATTTAAGGCCGCAATCCTTTCCGTTAAACTTTGCACTTCTTTCGGGCACCGAGGAGATCGCATGTCCAGCAAAGCTTTGATTTTATCTGGATTGGCTTCAATCCCTCTCATGTTCACCATGAATCCAAGAAATTTTCTAGACGCTACCCCGAAAGCGCATTTCGCCGGGTTGAGCTTCATCCGATATTTCAAAATATCAAAGGCATTTGACAGATAGCGGACATGCTCTGTGGCGGTCATACTTTTGACCAGCATGTCATTGACATATACTTTCATGGTGTTTCCCAATTGTTCTGATAACATACGATTTACGAACCTTTGGTAGGTGGCTTCGGCATTTTTTAAACCAAACGGCATGGATTTATAGCAATATAGTCCCCTATCCGTGATAAATGAGGTGTTCTCGTCATCCAATTCATGCATGGGGATCTAATTGTATCCGGACTATGCATCCATAAAACTCAGCATCTCGTGCCTTGCTGTAGAATCGACTAATTGATCAATTCGAGGTATGGGGAAATTGTATTTAGGGCATGCCTGGTTCAAATTCGAGAAATCAATACATACTCTCAATTTCCCATTCTGCTTCGGAACCAACACAAGGTTTGACACCCACTTCGGATACCGGGACTCTCCGATAAATCCATTTTTCAATATCTTCGTCACCTCTTCTTTCAAGGCTTCATATTTATCAGAACTCATCGGTCTCCTTTTTTGTCTATGCCCAGGACTTCTTGGGTCAAGCTGGAGTCTGTGACAAACCACTTTAGGATCAATTTCAATCATGTCATCATGTTTCCACGCGAATACATCCAGATTCTCAAGTAAGAATTTTTTCAGCTAATCTTTGTGTTCAACCGGCGAATCTAAACTAATCTGCAACTCCTTGATTGGATCAAGTAGGTCAACACCAAAGCATTCCAACCTTTCAGCTGGGGTAGAGAAATTGTCTCCGGTCATTCTTGGGTCTAGATCTGCTAGATCCTCTTCCAGCGTCATTGCAACATCTTCACTTTCCGAGGGCCCTTCACCCAAAATTTTAGGGTATGGAGCAGCCTCGGCCATTGCCACATCACTAATCATGTTCAAGCTCCGGTCTTGAAATTTTCGAATAGGGTTTGTGTAACAGGCCCGTGATTCAGTTTGGCTCCCCCTGATAGTTGCTACACCGTGCTCCGTAGGGAACTTCATGCAAATGTACTTCGTATGGGTTGCAGCCCTCAAGTCAGTGAGACTTGGCCTCCCAATTGAGCCGTGATAAGAGGAAATTTTGTCCACAATTAAGAATTCCATGGGGATTCTGGAGAAAGTTAGTGCTTGCCCTATCTCAGTCATAAGGGTTATGGATCCCCTGGGAGTTATTCTATCCCCAGTGAATCCATATATTGGATCTGGGACTGGAATGAGTGGGGTACTAATCCCCATTTTATCAAAAGTTACTCCATAAATCACGTTTACCGAGGCACCATCATCCACCATCATTCGTGACAATCCATTCTGAGCTACCAATACCCGGATAACCAACGCGTCATTATGCGGGAAATGCACCCCAATAGCGTCATCTTGGGTAAATGTGATAGATTCCGTCCGGGGCATCCCAACAGGATGTGAATGGATGTGATAATTCACGTTGGCGGGCAGCTTGGCCTCTCTGATATACCGCTTCTGGGAGTTATTTGTGCTTCCACCTGGATGGGGGCCTCCCAATATCGTGTCGATTTCGCGAATCGACGGATATCATTTGTAGGCATAGGTGGTCCCCTCGTATCTTTAGCATGTGCCGGGGAGTTATCCTGACGCTTGCCCCTGTCTCTTTGATGACCGTCAATCCTTTCCTTTGTTGGGTTCTTCCATGGAGCTCGCCTGTCAGCTTGGTTAAACTTTTGGTTACCTGGCTTTTGTGTTTTTCGTTTGTCAGGAGAGAAATCACCTCCCCTTCTTTCGTGTGCGTTTTGGTCTGCTAACATATGGATTTCCCTACAATCTTCCTTGCGTGGCCATAATACCCGTGGTACGCGCAGTAAGCTCCAATCATAGGCTGCTTTCCACTTCGGCTACATTCCATCCTTCCATGAGATGTGGGAGGATTCAAGGCGGGAGCATTGGAGTGCAAGTTGGGGATAGCCTCTGTGATCTCCGCCGCATAGCTGGACCCGGTTCCAGGAAATGGATGTGGTGCTCCGCTTTGGTTACTGCCAAACCTGTCCTTACTACCTCCTTTCCTATGGTTCGCTTCATTGGGGTACCCAAGATTGTATCTCCCTTGAGGATGGTTGTCTCTGGCCCTAGCCATCTCTTCTGAGACGATCTCTTCCTTCATCAAATCTACTAGGGCATTGTAATCCCTCGGCTTTCTGCTTCGGACATCCCTCCAAAACATGCTCGTCATGTCTAGGCCCCATTTCAATGCAGAAAACATCTCTGCCTCAGTGATGTTCTCACAAATGTGCATCTCTTCAGTAAACCGAGCTAGGTAGCTTTTTAAAGACTCCTCCCTTCCTTGCCTTAAGTCCTGAAGGCACTGGAGTGGGAGCTGGCCGGGCCTGGAGGAAACGAAGCCATTTTTGAAGGCTGCCTTCAAATCTCTCCAATTGTGGATGCTACCAGGAGGGAGTTTTTTATACCATCGTATTGCACTTCCCTCAAGGGTTAAAGCGAAGGCTTTGCAATTCAGTGCCGGAGTGGCTCCAGCTATTTCCATGCTAGGGCGATAGTTTAACAGGTGATCATTAGGGTCACCTCGGCCAGAATACTTTGTTATTTCTGGCGTTTCAAAGTCATAGGGTACTGGCCACTTTCGGATGCCCTCCGTAAAGGGGCTTATTTTCTCTTCATCGTCCAGCTCGTATGACGGTAATTCACTGTTCTCGTCATGGTCGGAGTGCATCAGGTCATGGTATTGGTCGTAAGGCGGTTGAGCATAATCCTGCCCTTACGGTGGCAAAACTCGGCCGTAGTTTGGCCTTTCAAAGGTCGGAAGACCATCATGAGATTTGGTCCGAGCTGCTTTTGCCCTTCTTTCCCGCTAGGCTCATGTGCGGGGCTCAATTTTTTCGCCCCTGTATCATACCTGTCTCTATGCATTTGGCTCCATGACAGGGCTTCTTCAGCCCGTCGCTCCCGCCTATTTTTAGGCTCAGCTGCATTGTGCCGACCTTGGTCAGTTCGAACCCCTTGTTTGCCCCAGAATAATCCCCCTATTCGGCTAAAAACGCTACCAGACTTCGAGGGCGAAACCTCCCTGCGGTTAATAGGGGTTGACCTTGTGCTCTTGGTGCTTCATGCACCAGGTCTTCTTCGTTGAAAGGAACATATTCCGCCTCAGCATATGCCTGTGGATCTTGGTAATAATATGAGGCAGTGACTACATCAGATGGTGAGTAATGTGGCTGCGACCACTGCGGAGGCACCATGTGTTCATTCATAACATACCCTCTAGCCATATAGGCATTTATCGCAGCAGTTTGTTTTATCTGCTGTTTCTGCATTTCCAACATCTGGGCTTCCATGTGAGTCATATCTCGCAGCATGCGGCGATTTCGGTGCCGGAGTGGAGGGTTGGGTTGGGCCACCCCCTCATTTGTGTTCTCACGAGGCCTCTGGGGAGCCTCTTCTTTACTGCGCTGGTAATTTCTGCTCCTGCGAGGGTTAACATCATCGTCACTTTCATTCATGTTCATAGCAGTTTCTTGGTTTTATCTTTTCTTTCAAAGATAGGTGAACTTTTATCTTAAATCTCTAAGCCTTTTTCAAGGTTATTAAACTTATATTCCAAAGTTTTCAAGCCTTTTTCAAGGGATTCTTGTAGTTTTTCGCTCTTTTGCAAGAGGTTACCCGACCTTTTTCAGGGTTTTTCTTTTGTGTAGCTTTTTACCATGCGTTTTCGTAGTTAGCAGTATGGTTTCCCACAAACGGCGTCAAAATGTTGACCACAAAATCCGGCTGGACCTTGGACCAACACGTCTCAGCTCCTCCCTCTTGAACACGTCAATCTCCTGCTCACTGTGACAAACAATCAGTTTGCAAAGGGGGCCAAGGCGACTCCCGTTTGCACTCCGATTCCAAAGTCAGTGCTCATTTTAAGCAAATACAAATGGGATGCAGGAAATACAAGTGTGTAAAAGAGAGAAAAGGGAGTGAGAGTAAAATATTCTGTTAAGAGTATGAAAATGCTAACCCCCCCCCCTTGGGAGACACGCCAGTTCTATTTATAGTTGCATTCAGTTGCTATTGTCATGACATGTGTTTGGCCTTTACACGTGGCTTCTCCCCATCCGTTGGTTAGGTTAACCATTTAGTTGGTCATAATCATTACAGTCTACTATAGTTTCATGGCAGCTATCACATCAGCGGTAAAGGTGTTGTCCCATCAGATTGCAGTTTACTTACAAGTCCTGTGCTAGTGATGTTTCTGCCTAGCCTAGCTGCCGGTCCCTCAGGTTTCTTCGGATAATGCTGCTTAAGGACACAGTTCGGCCATAGAAGGAATGGGTCATAAAATGCCCCGACCAAATGATAACCACGCAGTTGGGAGCCTACCTAGGTGGTTGTTGG
This sequence comes from Ligustrum vulgare, assembly GCA_963555705.1. NCBI lineage: Eukaryota > Viridiplantae > Streptophyta > Magnoliopsida > Lamiales > Oleaceae > Ligustrum > Ligustrum vulgare. Next base: position 35,341,966 of record OY743190.1, on the reverse strand, counting down.
GTCCCACATGCGACACGTCACACGTGACTAAAAGTGCAGTTGTAACAAAAATTAATTGTAAATGTAATTCATTACAAAATTTAATTGAGTTGCAATTAAAGTGAATTTAACGAATTCAATTAATTTTAAAAAAAATGTCATCTTTTACGAATTCAATAGTTATAATTGTAATTAATTTTAAACAGTAATTTATTACAAAATGTAATTAAGTAGTAATTATAGTTGTAATTAAGGTAAATGTAACTAATTCAATTATTTTTAGCAAAAAATGTCATATTTTACAAATTCGTTAGTTATAATTGAAATTAATTGCAAAATTGAAATAAAGTTGCAATTGTAAGATTACAAACTTTAATTTATTACAATTTGTAATTAATAATAAAAGAATGAATGAAAATTTCGAGTAACTTTTCATATACAATTAAATTACAATAGTAACCACTTAGATACAATTGTAATTCATTATAGATTAATGTAATTAAGCTGCAAATTCTATTATATTGCAATTGTAATTAATTAGTTAGTCACATTTATAATTGATTATAAAATTGAAATTAAGTTACAATTGTAATTAATTACAAACAGTCAATATGATTTAAATTGCCTAATTACCTGATTTTGATAATATATTTTATATTTTTAAAATATATTTTAAAATCCGTGATTTTTAAAAATAAGTCATTTATAGGTTTGTATTTGTGTACTTAATCCTTTTTTTAATGGGAAAAGTACCTAACTAAGCAAATAAAATTATTACTTTTAAACCTAACAAATTTAAGATGTTTTCTTAAAAATCAGGTGTTAATTAGTAATTAATAAATATAATACTATATATAATATAAAAATAGTTAGCATTTACATATTATATTAAAACCAATATAATATTAAATAATAAAATCTAAACAATACCTAATCCACAACCCGTCTGTCCCACCAACCCGTCTGTCCCACCAACCCCGACCGATCCTCACCCCAACCCACCCTACAGTTGGTCACACAAAGTCATGTTTTGATCACATATACAAATTTAATAGCAAATCTCACCCCTCCCACCCCACCCTACAACACAAAGTCACAGTTGGTCACACAAAGTCATAGTTCCTCACAATTAAAAATTTATTGCAAAATCCACCCCGATCCCATCCCACCCACCCCCACTCACAAAATCACAGTTGGTCACACAAATCAACATTTCAGTCACAATTACAAATTTAATCACAAAACTCATCCCGACCCACCCTTAGTCAATCAACCCCACCCTGCAAAGTGCAAAGTCATAGTTGGTCACAAAAAGTCACAATTACAAATTTAGTGGCAAATTTAACCATCCCATCTGCAAAGTCACAATTGGTCACACAAAATCACATTTGATCCCACAAACAATACCTAATCCACAACATGTTTGTCCCACAACCGCCCAACCCCACCTATCCCATCCCACCCCACCCCATACAAAGTCAAAGTTGGTTACACAATGTCACATTTTGGTCACATATAAAAATTTAATCACAAATTTAACTCCCACCCATCCTCAAAGTCACAGTTGGTAGCACAAAGTCACATTTCAGTCAAAAAATACAAATTTAACCCTCGTTGGTCCAACTACCTACCCTACAAAGTCACAGTTAGGTCACATAAAGTTGCAATTGAGTCACACAAGATTACAGTCCAATCACATGAGATTATAATTGGGTCATATAAAGTCATAGTTTGGTCACAAGAGGTCACATTTTGGTTACAGGAAGTCACAGTTCGGTCACACATAGTCACATTTGCTCTTCCTTGGTCACGATTAGTTAATATTTTTTTGTCACAATTACTTAATAATTGGTGACATTCAGTACTCCTCACAAGTTACACAAAGTTACATTTAGTAGACATCTTAGTCATAATTACCTAATAAGCACAATCAATATTTTCTTGGTCACATCCCTTACTTATCACAAGTTACACAAAGTCACAATTAATCAATATTTTGATCACATTTACCTAATAATTGGTCATGTGTCGTATTCATCATAAGTAGCACAATTGGAAAAACGAGGTCAGCAGGTAAAAGAAGCTGAGGTGGCTCCCGTTTACACTTCGATGATCAAGTCTGGACTCATTTTGAGCAAAATATAGTTGGATGTGAGAAATATATGTATAAAAGAGAGAAAAGGGAGTGAGAGTAAGAGTATTGTGTGTAATATGTTGAATTACTAAACTCTTTCTTTGACACTTGCAATCTATTTATAGAAGGCCTTGTTGTCTAAGATCATGACATGTGTTACTCTTAACACGTGGAAAAACTACAACCCTTCATGAGGTTAACCATTCCTTTGGTAATAATCGTGACCTTCTATCATAGGATTGTCGTTGCTATCATAGAGTAGCTCTCCTCGTTAAAGACGTTGTCACATCAAGTCGTCCCTTGCAGACAAGTCATATCTCTCTAACACATTGAATAGTCTTATCACCTTTTCAGAGTTGGTTATTGCTGACCCGTATGATGATTCTGATTCATAAGATCTTGGGCAATTTGACACTGTCACGTGTTTCAAAATTCTGACGTGTATCCGAAGTGATGACTCCTGGGGCATGAGTCCAACAAGTGAGGTCCAACTTTGCGAGTCCGAAGTGATGACTAGATGTCCCGTTGGTCTCGTGGTGGGCCCTTATGGATGACTTGTCATGTCCATTTAAGCATTGCTGTAACTGAACTAAATTACAAATTCATTACCAAACAAGGTAGCTTCAGGACTGACTTGTTTAGGTAAATATCTAATGCGTTTCCTGATTGGAGGAGTCATTTCTGGAGGAGAAACTATGGGTTTTATGTTTGGATGGAGAGTTAAAAAATGTGACAAATTAACACTGTTTTCAAACTTGGATCAGACCGACTGGGAAAGCCATGATTTGGGCTAAAAAAGGGTCGGATGACCCCTAAAACTTGGTCTGGTCAAACCGGTTAACAATCTGAGATGACTCGGGAAACTTGGGCGATCTGGTCCCGAGTTTAACCCGGGCTTTGTATTTTTTTAACCTTTTAATTTTTTTTTTTTTAAATTCTAATATGTTTTAATATTATTTTAATGTCCGTGTCAACCTGAAGTCGACAAAGGATTAACCCTTGAGCCGATCTCTCAATCGAGTCGATGACCAGATTGTTGAGTCTAAAAACATTGCCAATTGTTATAAATATCTTGGGTGTGAATGACCCATTATGCCCTTGTAAAGTTTATATTATTACAATTGTACCATTATCTACCCCTATAAATAGGGTGCTTCACTCCTTCATTTAACACACAATTGGAATACATAAATTCTCTCTCTATCTCTATATTCTCTCTAATATTTTGATAGTCTTGTTCTATCTAATACTTTGGTAGTTTTACAACACGTTATCAGCACGAGATTCTAGCCAACTGAGTTAAGAAGGTAATAATTTTAAATATATTTTATATATTATGCTACCACCTACATGGTTGGTTTTACCACCTACATGGTTGGTTTTATCAGTTTTAATTATATCATGCTACCACCTACATGGTTGGTTTTACCACCTACATGGTTGGTTTTATCAGTTTTAATTATATCATGCTACCACCTACATGGTTGGTTTTATCAGTTATAATTATATCATGCTACCACCTACATGGTTGGTTTTACCGATTTTAATTATATTATGCTACCACCTACATGGTTGGTTTTACCAGTTTTAATTATATTATGCTACTACCTACATGGTTGGTTTTACCAGTTTTAATTATATTATGCTACCACCTACATGGTTGGTTTTACCAGTTTTAATTATATCATGCTATCACCTACATGGTTGGTTTTACAATTTTTTTAGTATATCATACTACCACCTATATAATTGATTCTACCAGTTTTATTATCGTTGGTTCTACTGGGTTTCTTTAAATATATGATTTAAATGAAATCACATTTTATGTATTTTCAAAAAGGATAAATTTATAATATAATCAATTCATCATTCCAATAAAGTGTACTTACAAAAGTAAAAGTTATTTTTCTTTTTGAAAATTAAAATCACAATTTCAAAAGATGTAATGATTAAACATCACTTCATGAAACATGGTTACATACATACCACATAATTCTTGAAATGCAATTTCTGAAAAATCTTTTGTTAATGTCACTATCATTATACGTATTAATCAATTTATTCTTGATAATTATTATCTGGATTAATTGATACCACAACTTAGATTTACATAGCAATTTCGAAATTTTGTTTCATTGCTACAACAACTTAGAATTATAATTAATATTCCAGAAGAATAAAAACTCGATATAGAAATCATGTCATTAATTCTTTACTGAGATTTTTCAAGGAATTAATTATTTTTCATGTTTGATTGAATAGTTATCCTAATGGCAAATATCACAAAACTCGAGTTCATTGCACTAGATTTATCCGGGAAAAATTATCTATCATGGATCCTAGATGCCGAGATCCATCTTATTTCAAAAGGGCTTGGAGAAACAATCAAAGAAGGAAACAACGAATCCCTGCAGGATCGTGCAAAAGCACTTATTTTCCTTCGTCACCATCTTCATGATGGATTGAAAATAGAATATCTTACTGTGAAGGATCCACAAGAACTCTGGAAAAACTTAAAAGACAGATTTGACCATCAGAGGACTGTAGTCCTCCCAAAAGCCCGTTATGAATGGATGCATCTTCGTTTACAAGATTTTAAAACTGTGAGTGAGTACAATTCTGAACTATTTAGAATATGTTCAAAATTGAATTTATGTGGAGAAAAAATCACTGAAGCAGATATGCTAGAAAAAACATTCTCCACCTTTCACGCCTCAAATGTGCTCCTGCAGCAGCAATATCGTGAGCGTGGTTTTAAAAGGTACTCGGAACTCATATCTTGCCTTTTGGTAGCCGAACAAAATAATGAGTTGTTGATGAAAAATCACGGATTACGTCCAACCGGTTCTGTACCATTTCCTGAAGCAAGTGGTACTGCATTTCCTGAAGCAAATGCTATATCAAGAAATAGACACGGATACAAACGTGGCCGTGGCCGTGGACACGAACGTAGGCGTGGACACGGACATGAACAAGGACGTGGACGTGGAAGGAATTCTGGACAAAATCATCAACAACATGGCCACATGGTTAAAAGGCACAAGGCAAATGAGAATAACATAATCAAACGTCAACACGAAGAAAGTTGCTTCCGATGTGGCATGAAAGGGCATTGGTCACGTACCTGTCGTACGGCAAAACATCTTGTGGACCTTTACCAACAGTCTATCAAAGGAAAAGAAAAAATAGAGACAAATTTAGCTGATTGTCCAGTTAATAGGACACACTTAGATGTCTCTGATTTTTATACTGGTGATATGGAAAATATAGATTAGTTTGCTTTATCAGAAAGTCACGATGTTATTTTGAAATCTTAATATGTATTGTCCGTTTGATGTTAAATTATGTTTAACTTCTTTTTATCATAAATTCACTTTTCTAAAATATCTATTTGATTATATTTTAGATGAATTGCCAAGATACATGTCTTGTTGATAGTGCAACAACACATACTATTCTCCGGAAGAAAAAGTATTTTCTGAACTTAACATTAGCGGAAAATAATGTTAATACAATATGCGGCACATCGAAGATCGTTGAAGGCTCCGGTAAAGCCTATATTATTTTATCAAATAATACACAACTATGTATTAACGATGCACTATACTCAAGCAAATCCAGAAGAAATTTGCTCAGTTTTAAGGATATCCGCTGCAATGGATATCACATTGAAACAATGCAAGAAAACAATATTGAATATCTTTGCATTACTTCTTTTGTATCTGGCCAGAAGCAGATAAAAGAAAAACTTCCGGCACTTCCTTCTGGAATGTATTATACATCCATAAAAGAAGTCGAATCAAACAACGTCACGAACCCGAAGTTCGTAGACTTAAAAAGTTTTAGACTTTGGCATGATCGACTTGGACATCCAGGAGCTATAATGATGCGTCGAATAATTAGCAACTCACATGGACATCCTTTAAAGAACCAGAAGATTCTTTCACCTAATGATTATTCATGTGTTGCTTGCTCGCAAGGGAAATTGGTCATTAGACCTTCCACTACAAAGGTAAATGTTGAATCTCCAACTTTCTTAGAAAGGATTCATGGAGATATATGTGGGCCGATACACCCACCATGTGGACCATTTCGTTATTTTATGGTACTAGTTGATTCTTCTACTAGATGGTCGCATGTCTGTTTACTGTCCACAAGAAATGTAGCATTTTCTAGGCTACTTGCTCAAATAATAAAATTACGAGCTCAATTTCCTGATTACTCAATCAAGACAATTCGTCTTGATAACGCTGGTGAGTTTAGATCACAGAGATTCAATGAGTATTGCATGTCCATTGGGATTGCAATAGAACATTCAGTTTCTCATGTCCATACACAAAATGGGTTAGCGGAGTCATTTATTAAACGTCTACAATTAATTGCTAGACCACTACTCATGAAAACAAAACTCCCAGCTTCTGTTTGGGGTCATGCCATATTACATGCTGCATCATTGATTCGCATAAGACCAACTGCTTATTATCAATACTCACCTCTGCAACTTGCATCTGGTCATGAACCTAATATTTCTCACCTAAGGGTTTTTGGTTGTACTGTCCATGTACCAATCTCTCCCCCACAACGTACCAAAATGGGTCCCCAACGTAGACTTGGGATTTATGTTGGTTTTGATTCACCTTCCATCATTAGGTACCTTGAACCCTTAACGGGTGATTTGTTTACTGCACGTTTTGCAGATTGTCATTTCGATGAAATGAACTTTCCAACTTTAGGAGGAGTAAAGTTGCATCCTGAAAATCAAGATAAAATTTCTTGGAATGAAACAACTCTATCTCACTTTGATCCCCGAAGTAATCAATGTGAGCAAGAGGTTGAGAAAATTATTCATTTGCAAAGAATTGCAAACCAATTACCTGATGAATTTGTTGACACACGAAAAGTGACAAAGTCATATATACCAGCAGAAAACACTCCGGCAAAGATTGATGTCCCTGTAGGACAAACTGCTATAGCAAGTGAACCTCAAAAACGCCAGAAGCGTGGTCGACCAGTTGGTTCAAAAGACATCATACCTCGTAAGAGGAAATTAAACCAACCAAAGACTCCTGGACGAGTAATAATAGAAAAGATTGATCAATCTAATAGTGGTGACATGGTTCCCGCAGAACCACAGATTTCAATGAAACAATCTAATAGTGATGACGTGATTCCTGCAGAATCACAGATGTCCGAGAATAATGAGATTTCAATAAATTATTTGTTATCTCATAAATTATGGGAAAGGGAGAATGTTGTTATAGATGATATTTTTGCCTTCCAAATGGCTCTTGAAATAATTCAGAATAATGATCCTGAGCCACTGTCTGTTAAAGAATGCCAACAGAGAGAGGATTGGCCAAAATGGAAGGAAGCCATGCAGACGGAGTTGAATTCCTTAGAAAAACGAAAGGTGTTCGGACCAGTAGTTCGAACACCTGAAAATATAATCCCTGTAGGATACAAATGGGTCTTTGTAAGGAAAAGAAATGAAAATAATGAAGTTACAAGGTACAAAGCCCGGCTTGTAGCTCAAGGTTTCTCACAAAGACCTGGAATTGATTATGAGGAAACATATTCTCCCGTCATGGACGCCATCACATTCAGATTTTTAATTAGTTTGGCTGTGTCAGAAAGGCTCGATATGCGCCTTATGGATGTAGTAACTGCATATTTATATGGCTCACTTGATAGTGACATATATATGAAAGTCCCTGAAGGACTTAAAGTGCCAGAAATAAATGATACATACCCGAAGAGTATGTTTTCAATCAAATTGCAAAGATCATTATATGGATTGAAACAATCTGGACGTATGTGGTATAATCGCCTCAGCGAATACTTGTTGAATGAGGGTTACAAAAATGATGATATATGCCCATGTGTTTTCATAAAGAAAACAAATATTGGATTTGCAATAGTGGCAGTTTATGTTGATGATTTAAATCTTATTGGAACTCCAGAAGAGCTCAACAAAACTGCTGATTACTTGAAAAATGAATTTGAGATGAAAGATTTGGGAAAAACAAAATTTTGCCTTGGGTTGCAAATTGAACATTTTTCAGAAGGACTATTTGTTCATCAATCTTCATATACAGAAAAGGTTTTGAAGCGATTTTATATGGATATAGCACATCCATTGACATCACCAATGGTCGTTCGATCACTTGATCCAAAAAATGATCCATTTCGCCCACTTGAAGATGGAGAAAATGTTCTTGGTCCAGAAGTACCATATCTAAGTGCAATTGGAGCATTATCATATCTTGCAAATTGCACTAGACCTGATATAGCTTTTTCTGTAAATCTACTCGCAAGATATAGTTCTGCACCAACTCAAAGGCATTGGAATGGTGTTAAACACATTCTTCGTTACCTAAAAGGTACTGTTGATATGGGATTATTTTATTCTCACAATTTGGGATCTTCTTTAGTGGGATATGCAGATGCAGGTTATCTCTCTGATCCACATCAAGCAAAATCACAAACAGGATATGTGTTTACACGTGGTGGGACGGCTATATCGTGGAGATCCGTGAAGCAAACTTTGACAGCAACATCTTCAAATCATTCAGAAATTATTGCAATCCATGAAACAAGTCGAGAATGTATATGGTTGAGAAACATGACTCATCATATCCAATCATCATGTGGATTAGCTTCGACAAAAGATAGTCCAATGATATTGTATGAAGATAATGCAGCTTGTATTGCACAACTTAAAGGAGGCTATATCAAAGGAGATAGGACAAAGCACATTTCTCCAAAATTCTTCTATACACATGAGCTTCAGAAAGCAGGTGATATCGATGTTCAACAAATTCGATCAAGTGATAATGTGGCAGACTTATTCACTAAAGCATTACCTACATCTACACTCAAGAAATTGATACATAAGATAGGAATGCGTCGGCTCAGCGATTTACGATGACTAATATCAGGGGGAGTAGCTGTACTCTTTTTCCTTCGTCTATGTTTTATCCCACTGGGTTTTCCTAGCAAGGTTTTAATGAGGCAGCATTTATTTTTATACTCCACAATGACTGTACTCTTTTCCTTAGCTTAAGTTTTATTCCACTGGGTTTTCTTAGCAAGGTTTTTAACGAGGCAGACATTGAATATTAGGTCATTCAAGGGGGAGTGTTATAAATATCTTGGGTGTGAATGACCCATTATGCCCTTGTAAAGTTTATATTATTACAATTGTACCATTATCTACCCCTATAAATAGGGTGCTTCACTCCTTCATTTAACACACAATTGGAATACATAAATTCTCTCTCTATCTCTATATTCTCTCTAATATTTTGATAGTCTTGTTCTATCTAATACTTTGGTAGTTTTACAACACCAATGAGAATTATAAAATTAGTAAGTTGAGAGGTTGATAATTTGACAGAGAAAGCTCACCTTATGCTACATCAAACTGTTTTCTTGAAACTTAAAGTCTTACACCTAAAGTCATTTCAAGTATCAATATTATATTCCTACTTATGTCTTTTTCTTTTTTCACCAGCTGTTCTCCTCTTTTATATAGTCTTTCTTGCTCCTCTTCAGCTCCATTGTGTTTGTGTCCATTTGTTTCCTTCGCCACCGACGTCTTTTCCATCTGGCTTTCTCTTGCTTCTGTATGATCACTTCTCGATTTTTTTTTATTTTTTATTTTTGCATTGCGTATGGATCATTTTTTTTCACAGTATTTTTTATGCAAACCTGCCAGCATTATAAATTTTTATTTTTTTCCCCAGTTTTTGCTTCTTGCGTTACCAGATCTGGGTTCTTTTCTGTCTTCACTACATTATGCGCTGATGAACTTATAATTGTCTTCCATATGTAACTTGATCTGAAATTATCACAAAATTCATGATTTAACGGCTTCTACACTTAATTTGATGCAAGTCTTAACGCTATTAAAAAATGTGTAATTTCTCCGTTTGATTGATGTGTAGATCTTAATTTTGAACTTGTGAAATATTATGATTAAGTTGGATTTAGTATCGCAAAATGGGATTATGATTTTCATGCTGAACTTTTGTGGAAAGGCTGAGATCTCATAGAATTTGTGATTCTGATTCAGATATGAGTTTTTTTGTTAGGAACATGTTTGGCTAAGCTTAATTTTAAGAAAGTATAGTTTGATGTGAAAATTTGATGTATAGGAATAAGCTAATCAGAACAGGCGCTCTTGATTAAAGTTAAGTTTTTATTGATAGTAGTAGTTTCTTAGAAATAAGCTAATCCAAACAGTCCGTAAGTATAATAAGTTGAATATGGTGAGATCTGATGGATGCATTAATGAATGTTGCAGAAACTCAAAGTTTGTTCAGTGTTAAAGAGGCAAAGAAATGGGATTTGCAATGAATTTTAGGGTCTTTGCTAGTGCAATACTAGTTGTTGTCGTCCATTTTGCATCGGCAAATGGACAAGCTATTGCAGCTCCAACTCCGGCACCAGCACCAGCACCGGAACATGTCAACTTGACTGACTTACTCTCTGTTGCCGGCCCATTTCACACTTTCCTTGGCTATCTTCAATCCACCAAAGTCATTGAAACTTTTCAAAACCAAGCCAATAACACTGATGAAGGAATTACTCTTTTCGTTCCTAAAGATGAGGCCTTTGCATCACTAAAGAACCCTTCTATTTCTAACCTTACACAGGACCAGCTCAAATCTCTATGCCTCTTCCATGCTTTGCCACATTACTACAAACTCGCTGATTTCACCAATCTCAGCCAACGAAGCCCCATTCCAACTTTTGCCGGTGGACAATACAGTTTGAATTTCACAGATCACTCTGGGACTGTGCATGTTGATTCTGGATGGACTAAAACAAAGGTTATCAGCGCAGTTCGTGCAACTGATCCGGTCGCAGTTTATGAGACTGATAAAGTGTTGCTCCCGGAGGCAATCTTTGGCACTGATATACCACCAACCCCAGCTCCGGCTCCGGCCCCAGTCCCAGATATTGCTCCTGCAGCTGACTCTCCATCTGAAAGAGGAGGAAGCGAGTCATCGTTGCAAAATTCATCACCTTCTTCTTCTCACAGAGTTTTGATTTCGGGTAAATTGAGCCAGTTGGCTATGGCTTTTGTGGGTGGACTGTTCATTTTCTTGTGAAAGGTGTTTTGCTGGTCAGTTCCATTCACATTTCTTGTTTCTTAAAAATTCTTTTCCCCTGTATTTTGATTATTATACCATTATTATGTATGACAATTTGAATTTTTTATAGTAGCTAGCCAGCCTACTTAAATTCTCGTGATGCCTTATCATTATTATTATTATTGCAATTTTGTTTGCTTTTCGCTTGTCATTATCAATCGAACAAATTGTGACATTGCTATATCTAAACAACAAAGAAAGAGAAATTTTCCTACATGGCCCAACATACAACAAGACTTTTTGTATCGCACAGCTGTGGTTTCACTTGAGCTAACAATTAAAATGGTTCAAACGAATGTGTAAGGGGTGTGCAATAAGAAAGGACACCTTCGAGGGACGCAATCACACAATTTAAATTAGGATAATTTCTAAGATGTAAGATAAAAAGATTACATTTCTGTTCTAAGAGTTTTGATTCGTTGGTCTTTCTAAACGTCTAAACTTCTACAATATATACATGTTAACATAAATTGCTAACTATTTTGAATCACTGATTTGCCATTTTAGTTTCATAAATTGCATGTGGTAACTGTTGTCCACTAATTTGCATAATCATCGTCCACTTTTTTGCCCAAAGTAACTTCCCATGATCTTCCTCAACTGTTCATGTCGTGGTGACCGCTTACGGATGACCAAATGGATCCTGTGATGAGTCGTAAGAATTGTCTCTTTACTCGTAACACTTTTGATTGCCCAATCACCTAGATTATTCTATGATCGCCTAATTGCCCAGACTCCTCCACATTGTCCTATGCAATAGTCCGACAGTTCGACATTGACGTCACTATTTATTCTAGAAGGAGCTCATTTTGTATACTAATCATGGTGCCCTCAAACACCATGGTATTCAAGATAAGGTATTTGCTCGACATGCCTCTTGGATCGCTTACACGCAGTAGATTACTTTCGTGATTAAGCACAAAGCAGGTTCCCTTAACAAGGTAGCAGATGCGTTGAGAATGTGGCGGCGCTAAACTCTCTGACAGAAATGAGAGTGGAGGTCCCAAGTTTTGACAGTTTTTGTGATTTGTATGCTACTGATCCATATTTTTCCCATGTTATTCTGAAGTTGCGGGAGGGTGTGTAGTTGAAGTTTGCATGGGTTGATGGGTTCCTTTTTTGTGGAAATTAGTTTTATATTCCAGAGGGTACTTTGAAGTTGAAGATCATTCAAGAAATGCATAACGAGGGCCATGTAGGTCAGGATCGAACAATGCAACTTGTTGTTGTTTCTTATTTTTGGGCATCATTGCGCAAGGATGTTGGAAAATTTGTGGAGCGTTGTTGAACTTGTCATTTGGCCAAAGGCAAGGCGACAAATGCTGGCTTGTATAGGCCTCTACGTATCCCAACCCAGACATACATTAGCATGGATTTTGTTGTGGGGCTTCTCAGGACTTAACGTGGATTTGATTCTATCTACATGGTGGTTGATTGGTTCTTCAAGATGGTTCACTTCATCCCTTGCAAGAAAATCACAGATGCAGTCAATGTATCTTTACCGTACTTTCATAAGGTCTATTGCCTGCATGACTGCCTACATCTATTGTGTCTGATCAGGATACTCGACAGTCACTTCTGGCTCAGCTTATGGCGCTCAATCAATACACAGTTGAATTTCAGCAGTGCATATCATCCTCAGAAATATGGGCAGACAGATGTTGTTAATCGCTCGTTGGGTTATTTATTGCATTGTTTGGTGGGGTGATCATATCAACTCCTAGGATCAGAAGTTGTTTCAGGAAGAATTTGCTCACAATCATGCCATTAATCGAAGTACAGACTTTAATCCTTTTCAGGTGGTGTATGGTCTTATTTCTCATGGTCCACTTGATTTGGGTCTCAATCTCTACTAATGTTAAAATGCATGATAAAGCCAAGGACTTCATTCAACAATTACATTCATAGGGTCACCAGCAAATACAGGTAGCTATCACTAAATATAAGCATGATGCAGATCTTAAACGCCGCCATGTTGAATTTGAGGTGGGTGACTTTGTTTGGGCAGCATTAATCGAAGATCGTATTCCTTCTCATGAATACAAAAGCTTACTGCAAATAAAATTGGTCCATTGGAGGTCATTGAGAAGATTAATCGAAATGATTATTGCTTGAAGCTGCCCAGTCATATACATACATCCGATGTCTTTAATGCTAAACACTTGGTTCCTTATGTTGGTGACAGTTCTTCTGATGATGGCATTGAAGATTCGAGGGCGAATCTTCTCTACCCATGGGAGAATGATGACGTTGAAAATCAAGTGTTGTATTACTTGGACAAGCAAGATCGTTCAGGTTCGAAGAATTTAAAGAAACGGGCATGGATTTTTGGCTTTTGCAATCATCTAAATAGTTAAAAATAGGATTCTTTATGTATTTATGTCTATTTTCGTCTTTTTGCAATAATTCTCATTTAAGGCCAGGGTTTACTATTTAAACTTCTTTGTATTATACATTTGAAGGCAGTTGTTTTTGTGTAAACCTAGTTATTTCTTGGAGTTTCTCCAATTTAATCAATTCAATTTAATATTCTTTCAAATCAACGACTTGAATTTGTGTTGTTCTTCATTCACATACGTTTTCTCCTGCATCACTAACCCTATGCCAACGAGCCTATTATTTTCAGTGGGCATTCACACATGGCCTAAGTCGCTGGACTCCACACCTTCAACTTTGGTCTAGTGATTACAATACTTTCATTTTCCCCTTTGATCCATTGACCATTACCCTACGTGATCTTGGTGCTCTTCTTGACTTAGCACCTACAGGTGGTACCATTTTCCCCCTCTTTAGATCTACTTTCACCAATCCTATTAGAGTTTGCGAAATTTATTATGTAGAAAGTCATTAACTTTATTTTGCAACTGTATTTTATCATTTCCTTTTTGTATAATCATACAACTTTGGTGTTTGAACTGCTGGTTCTAAAACTTAAGTTTTTTTCTAATAGGCTCAATTTTGCTAGAATTGTATTATTTTATTTGGTCAATCATTTCTTTGATCAAAATGCTTCGATAAAGTTATTTTGATATCCTTGCTATTCATAATATGAAGCGGTACATTCACATACAAAATTATTGTTGATTTTTATATACTATTTCCTTTCTATAATGCCACAACTTAATGAGAGATCTCCAATTTCAATATTTCAAGTATTTGAACCTCTTCTAGAGTTTTATAATTAGTTATGTCTATATAATTTCAAAAAATATGTGCCTCTTGAAAAAGATCATCTTTCTTATTTGCTCAATTTCCTTTCAAAGTTTCCTCTTATAATCGAATGTAATCACAGTTCATGCATGCCATAAACTTATCAAATATAATGTTAACGAATTGTTCTTATAGGATGTCATTCGGTTTGGATCATTTAAAGGTGATGTATAAGATATTGTTAATTTCTTTGATCAGTAAATGTTGGAAAATTGTGTTTCCAAATGGTTGTTCAAATATTTAAAGATGATAAGATGAAGTACACAATTGAATCAATACAAAGAGGTATTGATAAGGAAGACAAAAGAATAAAAAAAAATCGAACCAAATACAACTGGTCCGGACCGGACCTAAAGGTCCGGCCAGAATGAAGAACCACGCGATCGCGTGGTTGGTGGTCCGGCGATCGCGTGGTTGAACGGGTTTGAATCTGTTCAAAATAAAGAGGCATCACGCGATCGCGTGAGCCTGGTACCGGCGATCGCGTGGTGGTTCCGAAAGGCACCTTTTGGTGCCTAAGTTGGTTTTTTGCACCAAAAGGTGCCCTTTTGTCTAAGAGGTGTGTACTTTCGTAAAATGTGGATTAATCTCTATATAAAGGATGTTATATTGATCAATTATATATATGGAATATGAGTGAGAACATCCATAAAATATATAGAAGCCATTTTCCACCAAAACAAATACTCATTTTCCAATTATTTTTTGTTCCTTTTCCATGGATTATTAGTGCTTAATAAATACATGGTTTGAAGGCTTGATTAATCCGCTAAAGCATTTGCTATCTAACCCTTTAAGCATCTCGAACGAGAGGGAGCAAATGTACTTTTAGGACAACGTGTAATCACGTGTTCAAGCCTCTCGTTTGATTCCTTAATTCGGCGTGATTCCATTCATATCATGATTTCAAGTAGTGTTTCCATGTGTTTTGGCTTATGATTCTTCAAGTGGCATTCAATGATTTCGTCTCCAACCTCTCAAGGTAAGTTCATTTTTTATAACAATCTAAAAGTACATTTGCTGCTCAATGGAGAACAAATTATTTGGAGAGACACACAACCATGACGATAATCAAGATTTATTGTGAAGATAATCAACATTCTTCATCCGGATTATGAAAGATAAGTTTTCTAATTTAATTTCTTTCATCTATGATAATTCGCTGATTGGAGAAAATTATGTGTGAAAATGAAAAGAAATTATATATGTTTTTTCATTAATTAGTTATGTTTTTGAAAGTGTGTTAATTTGAAACAATGCATATTTTGAATTTCCAATTGCCATGTTATTTGGGAAAAGCATGATAAAATGAAAAGGTGTGTCTATTCATCCAAGAAACTAAAGGATGATAATATTAATTACAAAAAGATGTGTGCATAAAACATGTACTTGTGTTTGCTGCGCTCATGTTGGCGGTTATCAAGTGAAAGAATGTAATGTTTCATTATGTTTACTTTAATTGCGAAAGTGCCTATTCATGAAAGTCAAGGTACCATGACAGTTATATTTTGTGTCCTTTCAAGGTACCATGAAATTGGTATGCATAACGCTTTGTAAAGTTATTAAATTGTTGATTCATAGATGCATAATATAATATTATGAATTATGCAATTTAATCATTATTTTATCATGAGATATGATGATATTTTATTGTGCAAGTTTTCATGAAATTTTTCCATGATAGTGAAAATTTGAAAGTATATGCTCTTTTAATAATATTGTTTCCATTTGATTCATTTATGAGAAGTGTATTTCTCTTTTACATTATGCAAGTACATTGATTGATGTCTGAATCAACTGGACTTTTGGAAATGACATGAGAATTTTATAAATTGGTGAATAAAATTATACTTATTTGTGATACCATTTTATTTTATGGAAAATAGAGTTCCTAAAATATTGAGGCATGCAAGTATGAGTATTTGCACAAGTTGCTTTAACAATATTTAATCAAATATTGTGGAGAAAGTAAATATGATAATTTACTTCAATTATCTCATGACATGTTTGCTAATAATGTTATTAGTATTAATAAAGTGACCATTTTCAATGGTAAATTGGAGACTACCACTTGTATTAAAAATGCCCATTGTTGGCTTAAATGTGGTAGTGAAAATCTTGATACTTATTGTTGTATTAAGAAATGTGAAATGACTCTACAACGAATTATGGAGATGTCATATATTGCTTGTGAAAGCAATGTTGTTTTCCTAATTAAGGAATTATGGGGGTGAGATCAAACTAAGATCAAGAAGATCATTGATGAATATTGAGATTTATCATATTGTTTATCTCTTTTGAAAATAAAATAATTATATGAAGTATTTTTATGAATGCATAGAGATGCATAACAATTATTGAAAATTTGTAAATTTTCATTGAGAATACATAAGATTGGATTTGTCCATACTTATTGTGATCATTACAATGGTCATGTGAAAAGTGATAAATATTTACACAATTGGATGATGAGATCACAAATATGATTTTATCAAAACAAATTTGCTCATATTAGTCTTCCAATGAGTGAAAGAATTACAAATTTATTTCTTTCAAATGAAGTAAAAAAATTTTTTATGAAACTTGTGCTTATTCCAAATATGTGGGGATAAGGCGTGTTACAAAAGCAAATTATATTGTGCTCATAGTGGAGACAATAATCTTTTGCAAATATCAATAAAACAATTGAGGTTTTATTACAAAATATTTCTTTCAATTGAGTTGAAAGATTATACATAAAAGTTGAATTTAGCCTAAAATGTAGAGTGACATTTTGGCAAAAGATTCAAATTATAATTTCCGAAATTAGTGAAATTATATTGTGATTGTGATCAAATATCCTAGCAGAAACTTTGACAAGTTTAAAGGATATTAAAATGCAAACAAGTGATTAAGTTGGATCACATAAACAAAATTATCTATACTTCTAAAAGAGAGAAGTATAAATTAATGAAGTGATTGAGTCACTTTATGTATTTGACAATATTGTTGTCAATTGAAGAAGTGATTAAGTGTAATAACTAAAATACATTTGACAAAAAGTATTCTTTTTGCGAAAAAGAATATTAAAATTAATTTTGTTATACCTCAAATGTGGGGGTAATATGATTAAGTCTTGAAAGAGACTTTTAAAAGTTGCGAAGGGATGAATACAAGCAGTGGAGGAAGAAAAATCATGGAGTGCAGTGACAAAGGTAAGTAAGTTGTTATGCATTATAAATTTATATAATATATTCTATGCATGTAATGCATGTAAAATTTGCAATATAGAATACTATATTGTTATACCTTATTTTGACATATAACATATCATTGAAATTGGATTTAGTTATTAAATACCATATTTAATAATATTATTGGTGCATTGATTATGTGATAATCTAACTTGATTATAGCATATTGCTGATTTATTTGAAAATTTATGAAAGTAGAGTTTCATGAATGCATGAGATTTTAATAACCTTAGTGGTTTTCTTAAAATTCTCATTATGATAAGTATGTTACTCTTTATAACAACATGATATAAATGTTGAATCGTGTAAATTTCATTTGCTTGGACTCTTTGAGGAATAAATATATGCTACATTTATTCATAGTATAAATTGCAACATACTAAATTGATTTGGTATATGAGATAATTATAAGGCATTGATATGAGGCAAATGATAAACATTTATCACGCAACAATAAATTATTTTTGTCTTAAAACATGTGAATCATTTGCAAATATTTATGTGAAGTATTTATTATCAATTTGTCTTGTTTGAGAAATTTGAACAAATAGAAGTTTATTTACTCTACATAAATATATTTTATGAAAATTTTGTTCAAATTGTTATCATCTTATTTCATACTATTGTGTATAATCCAGTTTGATTATTATATAATTTGAGAAAATATGCAAGATGATATGATAGAATGAGTCTATCTAATTGATATTGATATCAATGGTTGATATCATATATATGTGAAAAACATTATTACTAATGGAGAGTAATAATATGAAACATACAAGTGAATATGAATTATTTATGAACATTGTAGTTCACAAAGAGAATCATTCACTTAAATGAAATTGAGAAATTTGAAGATTATCCCAAAGTGTGGGGGTAACACTCAAACAAATATTGTAAAATATTTATTGTACTCATTGAGGAGACAATTAAATTATTGATAGAACAATTGTGTTCATAGAATTACGATTCTATTTCTTTCAATTGAGTGAAAGAATTGCGAAAAACAATTTATTTTATGAAGTAAATAAATTGTAATCTAAAGTTAGATTCTTTCATTGAGTGAAAGAATAGTTTTTTGAGTCTACCCTATAAGTGCGGGGTAGTACAATTAAACTTTAAATATAGTTTAAAGTAATATTATTTTGAAGTCTATAAAGTGCACAAAATAGACTACAAAATATTGTGAAATATTTGACAAAGTGTTGTCAAATAATTGAGAAGTGATCACGTTTAAATATTCTAAAGAAGTCTAGACATAAATTGAATCAAAGAATGATTCAATAACTTGTGAAAAAGTTAAGTTAAAACATGACTTTATATCTTATGTAAAATCATAAGAACATAATCGAGTAGGATGAGGTGAAACTCCTTTATAAAAGATCCGCCAATGACGGCAACCCTACCTGTCATTACGAAAAGAGTAATTCACGGGTTCAAAGGGTAACAACAAGTCATTCGATATGTGGATAGTTTCAACACTTTATCAAAACATACCTCATTCTAGATTAAAAGTGTTGGTTGTTACAGTTGGAGGGCTGAGTTTTAAAACTCTTAATGAAGCTCAGAATTACAAGTATCTCTAAATGTAACAAAGATGCTGGAAGAACTTCACCTATATGAACTTAGAAGTGGTGCCGCTTCAAGGAAAGTTTGGAGTTACTTTCTGAAAAGTTCACGAATCGGATAGGCCCAAGGCCATTAACGCGCTAAAGCAAAAAACTTGTGTGGAACAAAAGACTTTGAGTGTTGTGTGTGTGATGTTGCCGGTATTATCACATGGAATAACGGGTTCAAAGCTAAGGCTACCCGGGATTTCGATAATACTTTGCGACATTTACACTAAGTTAAGGTTTAAATCGAAAGATACCTTACTTTATGCATAACACCGTTATAAAATGAGTTGGTAAAAATATTTGAACAAGTGGGGGATTGTTGGAAAATTGTGTTTCCAAATGATTGTTCAAATATTTAAAGATGATAAGATGAAGTACCCAATTGAATCAATACAAAGAGGTATTGATAAGGAAGACAAAAGAATAAGAAAAAACCGAACCAAATACAACTGGTCCGGACCGGACCTAAAGGTCCGGCCAGAATGAAGAACCACGCGATCGCGTGGTTGGTGGTCCGGCGATCGCGTGGTTGGACGGATTTGAATCTGTTCAAAATAAAGAGGCATCACGCGATCGCGTGAGCCTTGTACCGGCGATCGCGTGGTGGTTCCGAAAGGCACCTTTTGGTGCCTAAGTTGGTTTTTTGTACCAAAAGGTGCCCTTTTGTCTAAGAGGTGTGTACTTTCGTAAAAGGTGGATTAATCTAGGGATGTCAACGAGCCGAGCCGAAGATCAAGGCTCGAACTTGGGTCGAGCTTTTTTTGGCCCGAGCCGAGCTAAATCTCGTCCCCAAAAATAATGCTCGACTCGAGCTTTTTCCGAGCCGAGCCAAGCCAAGTCCCGAGCTTTTACTTTTTTTCTTATTTTTATAGCAAAAATTCATAAATTTTTTATTGAAAATGTGTATATATAGCAAGTTGAGCCGAACTCGTGGTCGAAATTCATTATTCAAGCTCCCATCGAGCTTTTTTAGCGGGCTTTTTTTGGCTCGAGCCGAGCCGAGCCAAAGCCCGTCTCTAAAAAAAAAGCTCGGCTCGAGCTTTGTCTCGAAATCTCGAGCCGCGAGCCGAGCTTAGCCCGAGCTTTTTTCGAGCCGAGCCCGAGCGGCTCGAGCCGTTTTGCCATCCCTAGATTAATCTCTATATAAAGGATGTTATATTGATCAATTATATATATAGAATATGAGTGAGAACATCCATAAAATATATAGAAGCCATTTTCCACCAAAACAAATACTCATTTTCCAATTATTTTTTGTTCCTTTTCCATGGATTATTAGTACTTAATAAATACATGGTTTGAAGGCTTGATTAATCCGCTAAAGCATTTGCTATCTAACCCTTTAAGCATCTCGAACGAGAGGGAGCAAATGTACTTTTAGGACAACGTGTAATCACGTATTCAAGCCTCTCGTTTGATTCCTTAGTTTGGCGTGATTCCATTCATATCATGATTTCAAGTAGTGTTTCCATGTGTTTTGACTTATGATTCTTCAAGTGGCATTCAATGATTTCGTCTCCAACCTCTCAAGGTAAGTTCATTTTTTATAACAGTAAATGTATTTAAATGAGTTATCTTTCGAACTTCTAATCTGAATTTTCGTTTGCGAGGAATATGCAATATGTATAAAAGTTTCGACTTCCTAAGTCCTCCCCTTAATGTTGAGAAAATTATCTTATCAAATGACAATAACAAATTGTCAAAATAAGTTTCAACTTCTAATTTGAATTTTCGTTTGCGAGGATCTAAAAATGCAATATGTATATAAGTTTCAACTGCCTAAGTTCTCCACAGAAAATTATCTTATCAAAATGACAATAACAAATAGTGATTTAAAATAACACCCGTTACGACTTGAGATATTGTATAAGCTTTCAAACTACGATCAACCATAACAAAAGTTACGGCTCGTCAAAATAGGTTATTTCATACTAGCATTCCGAAAGTGTCGACCTTCTTTATTAAATATTTGGGGTACATGGGCAAATCGAATACGTGAATACAATATACCATTTTGAAGAACATTTAGATCTCTACATGAAAGTGCTCTCAAATAGTCAAGATGGAGAACAAAAGTAAGGAAATGTGTGTCCCAAAAATAGACGTGCAATGCGTGCCCACGTCAACATATGTATACAATATTACATTATATATGATTATAAGTTTAATTCTTTTTGTTTTAACAAATAAGTTTACAGATTAATTTTGGTCTATTATTTTTTAACGTAAGAACGAATTTTTAATAGCTCTTTGAAGTACTCAATATGGAAATCCATATCTTCCCAACTATGAACTGATAATCGGTTTATTTAATTGATTACATTACTTGAAGTAATACTAAATATTCTTGTTTATTTTTTGTTGATGCTACGTCAATTAAATTAAAAGCCTTATTTGATGTCGAATAGACCCTTCCTTAAACACTTCAAATAAATTAAAACTTCTATATGACTTTCCACCAACACTACTAAAATTGAGATTATTAGGGTCATTTAGAAGTGGCTCAATTAATATAAATATGGGCAAAAAAAGAAGTTAAAATGCTCCTAAGAAAAGAAGAGACGGATTAGTAAATGCCCCTATAAATGGCGTCCCTAATAATATTAGGGACATTTAATTAAATGCCCCAATTAAAGTTAAAATAATAGGTACGTTTATAAATGCTCCTATCATTAAATAAATCACAAATTATTATTAATTATAGAGACACATCAATGTGTCCCTAATACATTTAAATTTAATTAAATAAATAATAAATTCAATACCTATAATTTATTTTTTGTGTTATATATATTGAACATTCAATAAAATTATTAAATATTTTGAATGGAATAAAAATTGAAGGGTACATAAAGATTTTAATATCAAATCTAGAAATTGTAATCGTCAATATGTCCTGAAGAGTACATAATCAAACATCACCCTAAATGAAAAAGTAGATAACAATTATAACAATAAGAGTCATTAATTAATATCATCAAAATCTCTTGTAAAAAGTGCATAATAAGAACAATATATGCTAACTCCAAAGAATCATAATCTCGTCATCTAGATGACCATCCTCCTCCATTTTACTTTAGCTTTCTTAGTCTCAATAAAGGACTCCAGCAGCTTTAACTAAGCTCTCCAACCCACCTTCCTCGTTTACAACCACATAATTAAAACTCTTTCAAATGCTTTACCCCTTCCTTAGCTGACACCCTCATGAAGAGAGTGTTCTATCAATCAATCTCTTCACTAATGCCTCATCGGGCTCTGCCAAGAGAGAAGCGCCAGTAAAATCTGAAAGTTGATGGAAGAAACTAAGCATTTGTTTGAAAGAAGTTTCCTTCAGGAGCATATTAAACATGATATATGAAGCAAATGTCATTTGATGAAAAAGGAAAGCTAAAATTGTTTATGCATCGTACTGTACAGATATACCAATGCTCTTAGAACCTTGCGAAACAACTTCCAGATTCTTCTTGTATTTTTGTTTGGCAAGGAAAAAATTGTATATTTTAACGAGTCCTGAGCATCAAGAAATTATCAAAATCGAGATTGCAAAAGAAAATAAATTAATAACCAATTATAATCTAAAGTAAATTAAATTTCACCCGTGCTGCTGTCAAGTAAATTCAATTCCAGGTTGGTAAGCAGCTGTGTCTTGCCCCATTCCTCTCATTTCTTGGTCAGTAGCTTCAAAAGCTCAATTTAAGCATAAATTTCATAACAAGAGTGCCAAATTTAAATCTAGAACAAATACAAGCATTCCATAAATAAACTTGATTTCTAGCAACAATCTAAAAGAGTATTCATCAGATAAAATAAAATTAACAGAGTGAAGTTAAAATTGGAAACACGAGCAAAGAAAAGAAATGTAAACCAGAATGCCAAATTCCTGATTTCGCCCATCTCACACACGGATCCAATTTAGTAAAACCAAGATTTATGGTTCTCAAAAATGAGAAAACCAAAAGGCATAAATTCCAAATGCAGTTATCACTATTTTCTTTTGATTCAGAAAAAAATATTATGCTCAACTCAAAAACTCTCATTTCCATTTTCCCTTTTACTCATTTCAGAAGTCTTTCCAAACTCTAATTAGCTGTAGCATACTAAATTTTACAAAACTGAAATTTACTAAAAAACAAGCCTACCTCTTGGAACGTTTGTGTCTAACCAGTTTAAGCAAACTAGCTAACAAATGATCTATTGGCCGCTGGTTCAAATAACCAATATTCAAAAACTAAATAACAGAGCAAACCACCCCCCCCCCCCCCCCCCTTTCTTCATTCTCTATAGTATGCCCCTTAGCTTAATTATGTAATAGATTTTCATCAATAAGTAGAACATACTAATCACAATGGGTAAAAAGCTAAAGCTAACAGTCTCAGCTTCTAGGCAATGAAAAGGATTGAGACATTACCCTTGAACGTGCATCATCTTCAAGGTCATCACCATTTGAGGCATATCATTGACTATGCCTCTGCCTCATGCTTTTATACCCAACCGGTTTTCCGCCAAACATAGTCACCAACAGAATATTTGGAAAATATTAAGCCAAAAGTCCTGTCCTCTCTTAACACAATTCAAAAACCAAATCCAACTCCCAAGTCACAAGTTCAAAAAGAATAATCTTTGCAACCAAAAAAAAAAAAAATTCATCAAAGTGAGACTCGCGTAAACAACCAAATAATATTAAAATAGAGTAGTATCAGATTCTCACTACAATCAAAAGGAAAGAAAATCTCGAGGCAGAAACATCAGCACTTCAAAATAATCATATATAAGATCAATAAAGATCATTAATCTCCGAAACCTATATCAAATCACATAATTCTCACAACCCATGTTAAAAGATCAAATATTTGAAAAACTCCACAAAAAAATTCAGTACTTACGAGATTTAAAAACTCAAATGCCTTAAAAATTATAGACACACACACGCGAATCAAGAGATCTTGGGGAGTTTTCAACACTCCAGAATCTTTGGTTTCTCAAATTGCACTAATCGATGTACAATTGACACACCTAAAAAGAAATACATATAGATGATGATGATTATAACAAGCAACATCATCTCTATGAAAGAACTAAAACATAACACAATGAAGATCTAGAAAAATAAAATCCCAAACCAAATATAATTTCAAGGATTTCCCATCTTCCAAAATTCTAGTTTCTTATTTTTATTATTTTTTATACAATGTGATATACAATTTCATCAAATATATATACTGACCTATGAATAATATGTTTTTTCTTCACTCAACGGTCGAAACCATTAACATATCTATCAAACCCAAAACTATTCTAAATAGTCCAACATTATTTAACACATTGCAACCCCAATAGAGAAATCTAGAACATAATATAAGTAGACTATTAACAAATCCTCTTGTTAGTCTAAAATAATTTTGCATTCTATATTGTTTTCGAAGCTTTCTCTACAATATTATTATTTTAATATTTTCTCATTTTTGTTAGAAACCTAAATCTATGTTCAACGATTCAAAATATCACAGGTTTTGAAGAAAATAGTAGTGTCAATCCTTTTTACATTTTCAAAAAATAATTTACTATTTTTTATTTTCAACTGGTTTGTAATATAAATAACTAATAAGCATTACCACCGCACCAGAAATTTTGAATCATAAAACACGATAAATAGAAGGTGGAGTTGAGCGGTTATGTTAAACAATACACATTTTTTCAAAGAAATAACCCTTTAATTGAAACTTTTATTATTGTATATATCTTCATAATAATTATATATAACATAAATGAAAGAGGTTGTACATAAGAAAATGGAAAAAGAAAAAAAAAAGGATATAGAAAAAAAAAATGAATCAACAGATTTTGAAAAATGGGAAAAAAATGAAACAAATTCTGAAAAAGCGAAAAAGGAAAAAAAAAATAATAACTGGCTTTCCAATGTAATTAGGCGGCGGGAAATAAATAACATTTACAAATAAGAGATAAGTTCATCATTTATTAGTTTCATGTATAAACATCAACCTTTTAGGGAGAAGTCATACATGCGAAAATGATTGTATCTGACTCTTATCGATAGTCATGACATATGACACCATCAATGAAAAAAAAAATTAAATCTAATAAGTATCCTAAAATTCGAATGCCTCAACGATATCCTTAGAATAAAGAACTTGTATCCTGCATTACTGTCAGATAGAATTTGACCTTATAGAATATGATTTTCAAGTTTTGTAACGATTATTCACCATCTCCTCGAACCAAAAATTCGCCTTGCAAAATTAACACTTAAATGTAGGATCTCCAGTATTCATATACTCTGAACATTCAAACAATAGATGAAAAAATTAATAATAGAGACCATGCATATAAAAGATAAAATTCAATATTTTGACCATTGACAATGAAAAATAACATGTATAATAATAATAATAAAAAAAAAAAAATTGCAAGGTTGACAAAGATATTGCATCAAATTTATGATATTTTAAGTTTTCAATATTTATACAACGTAATTATTTTCTGATTGAAACTATAATTTAATATTGATCATCTCAATTTTTAGTTAAGTAAATTGAGAGACAATTTATATATTATTGTGAAAAAATATCATAAAATTTGAATTAAAATATAGCAAAGAATATCTTGGTATGGTTAATTACTTTTTGAAATTTTAAAATTAACAGTTAGGACAAAAATCATTAATAAATATATCATTTCAAAAAAAAAAAAATAGATAAATTTGTTAGCCGTTAATGTTAAAAAATGTGATATGAGATTTTTTGGAGTAAAAAATTAATTAAGAATTAAATGTAATTGTTATTGAAATAATTTTGATAAATAATGCAACATAGGAAAGAACTTTAATATGTATATGTAATAAATAACTTAAAAATAGGATTTAGTTATAAAAATTTCAATACAACATGATTTATAAAAATACGAATGTGTATAAATTTTAGATATAATTTTAATTGAGAATCTGACATGAGATTTGTATGACTGAACCAAATATTTATCCATAAAATTAAGACCAATAAAATATCACAATTATTATAAGAAATTAATTACGTATTAAATGTAATTATCTATAAAAATATTTAATAATTTAATAATACGCTATAAAAAAAGAGCTCCAATTTTTAGATGTACTAAATAACTAAAAATAAGATTATTTATAACAAAAAACTATATGTATGATGTGATTTATAATTTAGTACTCCATCCGTCCCATAAAGATAGTCCTCTACTTATTTTCACACAGATTAAAGACAAAATGGAATATAAAATATTAATTTCACTCTTAAAAAATAAAGTAGACTATCTTTTTAAGACGGATAAAAAAGAAATAGTGGACTATCTTTGTAGGACATAGAGAGTATTATCTAGTAATAAAATTTCAACATAATTTTTAACTAAAAATTTTACTTTGGATTTGTATAAATGAACACAAATATTTATTTGTAAGATTGAAAACGTTAGAAGAACACATTTTTTTATGAAAAGAAAGATTTTGATACAAAAAAGTCAAATATAAATAAGTAAAATCAAACAAATTATCGTTCTTATATCATAAAAAATAAAAAACAACTTCTCGGTAAAAGCAAACTTTAAAAAAAAAAATTCTAGTTTCTTATTTTTATTATTTTTTATACAATGTAATATACAATTTCATCAAATATATATACTGACCTATGAATAATATGTTTTTTCTTCACTCAACGGTCGAAACCATTAACATATCTATCAAACTCAAAACTATTCTAAATAGTCCAACATTATTTAACACATTGCAACCCCAATAGAGAAATCTAGAACATAATATAAGTAGACTATTAACAAATCCTCTTGTTAGTCTAAAATAATTTTGCATTCTATATTGTTTTCGAAGCTTTCTCTACAATATTATTATTTTAATATTTTCTCATTTTTGTTAGAAACCTAAATCTATGTTCAACGATTCAAAATATCACAGGTTTTGAAGAAAATAGTAGTGTCAATCCTTTTTACATTTTCAAAAAATAATTTACTATTTTTTATTTTCAACTGGTTTGTAATATAAATAACTAATAAGCATTACCACCGCACCAGAAATTTTGAATCATAAAACACGATAAATAGAAGGTGGAGTTGAGCGGTTATGTTAAACAATACACATTTTTTCAAAGAAATAACCCTTTAATTGAAACTTTTATTATTGTATATATCTTCATAATAATTATATATAACATAAATGAAAGAGGTTGTATATAAGAAAATGGAAAAAGAAAAAAAAAAGGATATAGAAAAAAAAAATGAATCAACAGATTTTGAAAAATGGGAAAAAAATGAAACAAATTCTGAAAAAGCGAAAAAGGAAAAAAAAAATAATAACTGGCTTTCCAATGTAATTAGGCGGCGGGAAATAGAAGTCATGTAAACACAACAAATATTGAAGACTGTAAGTAGACGTCAGCGATTTTGAAAATAATAAATAAATATTGAAGACCCAACTATTTTTGAAGTTGATTATTGGATAGGGGATATAAGTAGTATGAACATAATAAATATTGAAATCCCCAAAAATTGGAAAAATAAATAAATAAAATCTGCACATAGTACAAGAGTTTTGGAGGGAAACAATGAAGTTGACTGAGGTTGACTCAGCTACTTTTATATATTACTAGTGAATCATCCCGTGCGATGCACGGGAAGAAATTTCTAAATAAAAATAATCCTATTCGAAATTAAATGAATTCTTAAACAAAATAAATAACATTTACAAATAAGAGATAAGTTCATCATTTATTAGTTTCATGTATAAACATCAACCTTTTAGGGAGAAGTCATACATGCGAAAATGATTGTAGCTGACTCTTATCGATAGTCATGACATATGACACCATCAATGAAAAAAAAAAATTAAATCTAATAAGTATCCTAAAATTCGAATGGCTCAACGATATCCTTAGAATAAAGAACTTGTATCCTGCATTACTGTCAGATAGAATTTGACCTTATAGAATATGATCTTCAAGTTTTGTAACGATTATTCACCATCTCCTCGAACCAAAAATTCGCCTTGCAAAATTAACACTTAAATGTAGGATCTCCAGTATTCATATAATCTGAACATTCAAACAATAGATGAAAAAATTAATAATAGAGACCATGCATATAAAAGATAAAATTCAATATTTTGACCATTGACAATGAAAAATAACATGTATAATAATAATAATAATAATAATAATAATAATAATAATAATAATAATAATAATAATAATAATAATAATTTGCGAGGTTGACAAAGATATTGCATCAAATTTATGATATTTTAGGTTTTTAATATTTATACAACGTAATTATTTTCTGATTGAAATTATAGTTTTCAATATTATTGTTTTAATATTTTTTCTTTTTTGTTAGAAATCCAAATCTATATTCATTGACTCAAAATATCACAGGTCTTGAAGAAAAGAGTAGTGTCAATCCTTTTTACTTTTTCAAAAAATAATTTACTATTTTTTATTTTCAACTGGTTTGTAATATTAATAACTAATAAGCATTACCACCGCACCAGAAATTTTGAATCATAAAACGTGATAAATAGAAGGTGGAGTGGAGCGGTCATGTTAAACAATATACATTTTTTCAAAGAAATAACCCTTTGATTGAATCTTTTATTATTGTGTATTTCTTCATAATAATTATATATAACAGAAATGAAAGAGGTTGTATATAGGGAAATGGAAAAAAAAAGATATAGAAAACAAAAATGAATCAACAAATTTTGAAAAAGGGAAAAAATGAAACAAATTCTGAAAAAGCGAAAAAGGAAAAAAAAAAAAAAGGAAAAATAACTGGATTTCCAGTGTAATTAGGCGGCGGGAAATAGAAGTCATGTAAACACAACAAATATTGAAGACTATAAGTAGACGTCGGCGATTTTGAAAATAATAAATAAATATTGAAGGTCCAACTATTTTTGAAGTGGGTTTTGAAGTTGATTATTGGATAGGGGATATAAGTAGTGTGAACATGATAAATATTGAAGTCCCAAAAATTTGAAAAAATAAATAAATAAAATCTGCACATAGCACAAGAGTTTTGGAGGGAAAAAGGGAAGTTGACTGAGGTTGACTCAGCTACTTTTATATATTATATAGATAGATTCAATAATCATAAAAAAAGAAAAAAAATACTAAAATTATTAGATTGACAATGATGCATCAAATTCATGATATTATAGGTTTTTTCAATAATTATACAACGTAATTGTTTTTTTAATGAAAAATATAATATAACATTGACCATCTCAATTTTCAGTTAAGTAAATTGAGATACAATTTACTTATTGTTGTAGAAATTTAAAAATCATAAATATTGAATTAAAATATAACAATTAATATCATGTCATGGTTAATTATTTTTTAAAATTTAGACTTAACAATTATGACAAAAAAACCATTAATAACTATATAATTTCAAAACAATATAAATAAATCTGTTAACCGTTAATGTGAAAAATGTGATATGAGACTTTCTAGAATAAAAAAATCATATAATGATTAAATGTAATTGTAAATAAAATTATTTTGATAAATAATCTGATATAGAAAAGAAGGTTATTATGTATATATACCAAAGAACTTAAAAGTATGACTATTTAAAATGAAATTTAATACAACTTGATTAAATATTCGATATAAATGTAAATGAAAATTCGACGTTGGATTTGTATGACCGAACGAAATTATTCATCCATAAGATTGAGACCAATAAAATATCACATTATTACAAAAAAATTATTTACGTATTAAAAGTAACTTTCTATAAAAATACTAATTAATTTAATAGAACGCAATACAAAGGAACTCGAATTTTTAGATGTACTAAATAACTAAAAAAATAAGATTATTTATAAAAAAAAAATTATATGATAATATTTATTTAGTATTAGATGCGTAATACAATTTCGATATAATTTTGAACTGAAAATTTTACATTGAATTTGTATGAGTACATACAAATACTTATTTGTAAGATTCAAAACATTAAATGATTAGAATAATTTTATGAAAAGGGAGTTTTAAACACAAATAACCAAATATAAATAAGTGAAAAAAATTCTTTATAAAAATACTTAAGTGGAATTAGCAGTGTGAACACAATAAAAGCTGAATTTTTGAGTGTGAACACAATAAAAGCTGAGTTTTCCCGCCAAAACTCAGATGCTTTTATATATTATATAGATTCGATAATCATAAAAAAAGAAAAAAAAATACTAAAATTATGAGATTGACAATGATGCATCAAATTCATGATATTATAGGTTTTTGCAATAATTATACAACGTAATTGTTTTTTTAATGAAAAATATAATATAACATTGACCATCTCAATTTTCAGTTAAGTAAATTGAGATACAATTTACTTATTGTTGTAGAAATTTAAAAATCATAAATATTGAATTAAAATATAACAATTAATATCATGTCATGGTTAATTATTTTTTAAAATTTAGACTTAACAATTATGACAAAAAAACCATTAATAACTATATAATTTCAAAACAATATAAATAAATCTGTTAACCGTTAATGTGAAAAATGTGATATGAGACTTTCTAGAATAAAAAAATCATATAATGATTAAATGTAATTGTAAATAAAATTATTTTGATAAATAATCTGATATAGAAAAGAAGGTTATTATGTATATATACCAAAGAACTTAAAAGTATGACTATTTAAAATGAAATTTAATACAACTTGATTAAATATTCGATATAAATGTAAATGAAAATTCGACGTTGGATTTGTATGACCGAACGAAATTATTCATCCATAAGATTGAGACCAATAAAATATCACATTATTACAAAAAAATTATTTACGTATTAAAAGTAACTTTCTATAAAAATACTAATTAATTTAATAGAACGCAATACAAAGGAACTCGAATTTTTAGATGTACTAAATAACTAAAAAAATAAGATTATTTATAAAAAAAAAATTGTATGATAATATTTATTTAGTATTAGATGCGTAATACAATTTCGATATAATTTTGAACTGAAAATTTTACATTGAATTTGTATGAGTACATACAAATACTTATTTGTAAGATTCAAAATATTAAATGATTAGAATAATTTTATGAAAAGGGAGTTTTAAACACAAATAACTAAATATAAATAAGTGAAAAAAATTCTTTATAAAAATACTTAAGTGGAATTAGCAGTGTGAACACAATAAAAGCTGAATTTTTGAGTGTGAACACAATAAAAGCTGAGCTTTCTCGCCAAAACTCAGCTGCTTTTATATATTATATAGATATAGATTATTATTATTATTTTTTAAAGAGTTGAGCCCCTATCTATCACTTTGGGCCTCACGTAAGTAAAAAGAAAAAAATTAAAAATATGATAAATCATTATTAAAGGCATTTATTTATGCCTTAATACCAATAATTACCATGTAGATAAATTTGTTGGTGCTAAATTATCATTGACGGTCCTAATAATCTCAATTTTAGTAGTGCAATTAATATATTATTAGCCTCTTAATTGATCATGCCACTAAGCATTTGACTATTCATTGAGGAGAGTTAATGTATTTACCGTATAAGTAGGTGTTTGAGAGGTTGCCATGTCTTCCTAAGTTGAAGAGAGGAAAAAATCTTAACACCATTCGATAAAGAAAAAAGATAAATTAACCTCATAAGAATGTATTATCTAAAATTAGATAGAGGATTGTGTGGTTTGTTACTTTCACAGCTCTACTATATATATATATATATATATATGTCATTCCGCAATAAATAAATAAAGATATATACGTATATAAATACAAAATCATTGAAAAGAAGAATGAAGAACGAAATGTTGTTTGCGTCCATTAAAGCTATATGGATGATATTGTGTTTTACGAGTTTGGTTGCGGCGGATTTTGATGTGAAAACATATGGTGCAAAGGCTGATGGGAAATCAGATGATAATAAGGTTGATGTTAATTAAGAGTTGATTTGTTGTTATGTTTATAATTTTGAGAATAATATCTTAATTATTTAATTGTATGCAGGCAATTGAAAATGCATGGAAAGATGCATGCATGTCAAGGAAAGAGAGCGTGGTTGTGATTCCGAAAGGAAATTATTTGGTTGGATCCGTCAAATTCCAGGGTCCGTGTCAAGCAGCAATCACGATTAAGATTGATGGAACACTCAAGGCACCAGCAGACCCAGCAAAATTCAAGTCTCAGGATAGTTGGATTGTTTTCAACAACGTGAATGGATTGAGGGTTGATGGAGGAACTTTTGATGGTCAAGGAGCCACTGCTTGGGACCAAAACGATTGCGCAAAAACGGGAACTTGTCATTCCCTTCCAATAGTATGTATTTACTATTTAATATATATATATATATATATATATATCCTCAAGTCGACTAATTAATTAATTATCACGTACGGCCCCCAAGGCATATCTCCAAGTGGCAAAGGGGATGGGTGGTAAGTGCTCAGATCGGCTGTGTGCTTGGTTCGATTCCCCGCAAGGTGGAATTGACCTTGTGACAAGCGGGAGTTATTGAGATTTGCTCATGCTTACCATAAGCCATTCCACCCTGGTTACTTGGAGGCATAACCTGAATTTACCTTTCCGAACCAATGACCTTGGGCGTGGTGGGTTCGGGCCCTCAGGGTGTGGGCTACACCAATTAATTATCACGTATGTACGTACGTGTTTATATATAATATAATATAATATATTTTGTGTTGGTTGGGACTATATTACAGAACCTGGCGTTCAACAAGCTGACAAACTCGGTAATTACAAACATTACTTCCTTAAACAGCAAGTTGTTTCACATGAACATTTTGAACTGTAAAAACGTGACATTTCAACGTACTACCATTGATGCACCTGAGAGCAGCTTAAACACTGATGGGATACACATTGGACGGTCCAACCGCGTCAATATCACCGATGCAGACATAAAAACCGGAGATGATTGCGTCTCCCTTGGCGACGGTTGCCAACAAGTAAATGTAGAGAGAGTCACCTGCGGTCCTGGCCATGGCATTAGCATTGGAAGTCTAGGCAAGTACCAAAATGAACAACCTGTCGAGGGAATAACTGTAAAGAATTGTACCATCACAAACACGATGAACGGATTGAGGGTAAAAACATGGCCCGCTTCCACCCTTGGCACAGCCCGCAGCTTGAGTTTTGACAACATTGTCATGAACAATGTTAGCACGCCTATATTAATCGATCAACAATATTGCCCATATGGTCAATGCAAAGCTCAGGTTCCCTCTCGTGTTAAGATTAGCGACGTCAGTTTCAACGACATTAAAGGGACATCGGCCACCCAATTAGCAGTGAGACTTATTTGCAGTAGGGGAATTCCGTGTGAGAACGTAGCATTAAACGACATTAATTTGGTGTATCATGGAATCAATGGAACCGCGACATCGGAATGTGCTAATGTTCAGCCTAAAGTTACCGGCAATCTGTTTCCTCCGGTGTGTGCAACGTCGTCTCATTAATTTAATTATGCACAAATTTTATGTAGTGTAATAGAAATATTTGAAAACGCACCCCTTTCATGTCTTTGATGCATGATGAGTTGATTGGTGGGAAATTATTGTATTTTTGTTTTCTTTTTCATATTATTGTTTGTGTAAAGAAAGTGATGGATGTTTGTCCATGTAAAAAGGGACAACTTTAATAAAGTATGCATGTAGAAATGCTACATTAGTTTATATATATATATATATATTAGTATTTCACTCGTGCGATGCATGACATTATATCGAAACAAATAATTGTGACTTCAATATTTTCTAAATATTTTTTATTATATGCCAGACATGTGTATGATGAAATAAATAGGAAAATAATAAAACGATACTGTAATTTGAGAAAAAATGAAAAGGATATAAACAATGATCAACTAATGCATATTATTTAAATGAAAAATAATAACTCGCGCAATTGAAGATTGATTAAAATTTTATTTTAATTATTCGTTATATAAAAAATTGCAAATTATGAAAATATTATTATTTTTATCTAACTTTTCAATAGTAAAAAGAATGATAAATAAAGTACTAGAAAAATAACCATATGATCGAACTCAAAATTGAAATTGAATGATAAATTATTAAAGCTTGAACTTTAGACACAATTGAAAGTGAATTATATTTGTAATTACAGTGCATTGGGTTTTATTTTTTAGTACTATAATATTTTTTTGATAATTTAATATCTAGTTTTACGTGAATGACAGTCCTGGAACCAAGTTGTACAAATAAAAAAATGACTATTTTGCATTCTCTTTTAATATTATTATCTCGGCCAACATGAAAATACTTTAAAATTACCTTGTAGAGATAAACATTTTATCACAAATTTTGTTGATTTATTTAATCCAGTCGAAATTTCAGAGAATAGATGTAACTAAATTAATTAATTAACCCAATAATACGAAGATTCTAATCATGTAAATAAGGAATTCAAAAAATCTCACGTAATTGATCACAAATGCATTGACTTAAGTATTTATCCGTTAATTTCCGTTAAAATAATGA
Source organism: Ligustrum vulgare (assembly GCA_963555705.1). Classification (NCBI taxonomy): domain Eukaryota; kingdom Viridiplantae; phylum Streptophyta; class Magnoliopsida; order Lamiales; family Oleaceae; genus Ligustrum; species Ligustrum vulgare. The sequence goes on along the minus strand of OY743190.1, from coordinate 35,307,083 downwards.
AACAAATAAATTGAAAATATCAAACAAACCACTATTATAAGGGAATTGCATTGACTTAAGTATTTATCCGTTAAAATAATGAAACAAATAAATTGAAAATATCAAACAAACCACTATTATAAGGGAATGGAGAATGATTTGAAATAATTTTGTTTGTATTTATTAAAAAAATTTAATTAAATTAAAAATATATATCCAGCAAACTGTTACAACAAAAATTACATTAACTATTTAATTTAAAAATAAATAAACGTAAACCTCTGAAAATATAGTAGGGAATAGAATGTACAGTATAAACAACATGTAATATAATAAAATGCAATAATCGTACGTGAATTCATAATTCGTTCAAAAAAGGTTGTTTTAATCAATTACATAAGTTTGAAAATACCTTTTTTTTGTATTAATAAAAAAAGAAAATTAAAAATATACATCAAAAAAACTTGTGCAATAAAAATTACATTAATGATAAATTTTAAAAAAATAATAATAAAAAATATAAAAACATAGAAAAATTAATAAACCTAGGTAAATGTATTAGTGGTTAGAATATAATCTAAATACAAACTTAAATAATCAAACATACATTAATCAAATAAATAATAACTAAATAGTTAATCATATTGTGTTCACACTAAACCACTACTTTACTTTTAAGTAAAGTATATAATATAAAGATGATAGTGTATCATATTCTACAGGTTTTATTTAATTGCACTGCAACTGATGCTAGACGAAATGAACGATACACACAACAACTAGTTAGATAGGGGCAATCGACCGGCTACCACATTGGTTCAGATTTTCATTGAAGTTTGAGACTCGATTTTCACATAGTAAACACCCGAATTGAAAAAATACTATTTATATAAGATTCGTAGTCCTTTGAGTTATCTTTCCAATGCACTTTGAGTTGTCCCCATCTGATGTCGATAGAGAAAGATATGATGAAAGTGCTGAAGGTCGTAAAATCTGGACATATACTGTTTCGCTATTTATGGATTTTATACAATCCTAAACTATCTCAAATACTTCATGTTATATATACACCAAGCTCTACTTTATTTTTGTGTGGTTTTCATTGTGTCTCTTCTCCATAATACATTCATATCATCTAATGAAGATCCAAGAGCCTATTCATGCATTGATTCAATCCATTCTTTCTTTGTTTTTTTCTTGAGATCATACAACCACACCTTGGAGGAAAACATCAAATTCTTGAATCTAAAACACCCACTTTCTAATTAATCAAGGAAGGTACTTTCTCAAAAAAAAAAAAAAAAAGATGTTTCCCACATCTTGAGGGCCCGAACCGACCACGCCCAAGGCCTTGGTTCGGGAAGGTAAATCCAGGTTATGCCTCTTCCATGGTCAGGGTGATACTTATGGCAAGGCCCCTTTCAGGGTAACTGAGTCACAAGCCACAAGGTTCTACCGCCACGCCTTTACATCACCAATTACATCACCAATAAATTGGCTGCTCCTGGCTGCTCTTGGCGGGTTTCAAACCGAGCACACGGCGAGTGCCAGCCCAATAACGTACCTCCTTTACCACTTGGAGATGTGCCCTGGGGGCAAGGAAGGTACTTTCTCAATTGGAACTTCAGAGGCTGCTAGAGATTGAAAAAATGTTGGACTACAAGCACATGAATTAGAACAAGAATTGGCAACCTCTAAATTTCCTTTATTCTTTTTTCTATAGGAGCTTCTAGTAGCCTTCAATTGAACTGATAACACAACTGTAGGCATCCAGTAGCCTGCATCAGTAACATTAAAAATTTCGCTTTACTTTAAAGCTTTTTTTTTTTTATTAATCTTTTTAAATCATATATATCACTCTAAAAACAACTGCAGTACTTTAAAGAGAATCATACAAACGTAGCACCTCATTTTCGATTTAAAAACAAAAGATTACACAAAATACTACATAGGTTAAAGTCATTTATTTTGCATATGATTTCTATAGGATTTCCAACCATTAACTATTCTTTTCAAAAGCCAAAAGAAGTATCCCTATTACAATTTTGACATTTTCATCCCGATAGCAAAGAGGAAAGGATGAATTGCATGAGTAGCTATTTTCAAAAAGCCTTCTAATTTACTATGTTTCATAATAAAATGCATTTGCGGGAAACAAAGGAAATTCAAGTAACAAAAAGCTTTCATCTACAACTCTAACCCTTTATTATATTTATATGAAGAGTAGAGTTCCCCTTGATTCTAGGGAAATCGCATAAAAAACTTTTTCTTTAATATATAATCCCAACCGGAAATTGACACAAGCGACCCTATGTTTGACGCTCATTCTGCAAAAAGTTTAGATCTTTGTGCATACCGTCCAAATGTTTCCAATTTTATGCGCGGAATGTCATTTCTATTAATTTATTAAAGATTGATGGAATGCTCAAGGCACCAGCAGACCTAGCAAAATTCAAGTCTCAGGATAGTTGGGTTGTATACAACAACGTAAATGGATTGACAATTGATGGAGGAAATTTCGATGGTCAAGGAACCACTGCTTGGAACCAAAACAATTGCGCAAAAAAGGGAACTTGTCATTCCCTTCCAATAGTATGTATTTAATAATATGTTTCATTTATATACATATATATTTTCTTAATTTCCCCCTTAATCAAATGCATGTGTTTATTTTGTGTTGGAACTAATAGATTTTGGCGTTCAACAAGCTGACCAACTCGGTAATTAGAAACATTACTTCCTTGAATAGAAAGTAGTTTCACATGAACATTTTGAACTGTAAAAACATGATGAGTTGATTGGTGGGAAATTATTTTATTTTTGTTTTCTTCTTCATATTATTATTTATGTAAAAGGTGTGTTGGATGCTTGTCCATGTAAAAAGGACAACTTTAATAAAGTATGAATATAGAGATGCTACCTTCGTTTATATGAGGCTTTATTTAATCGCACTGTGAGTGATGCTAGACGAAATATGCGATACACACAAAGGCTAGTTAGATAGGGGAAATCAACTGACTACCACATTGGTCAACTGACTACTATGCTCGTTGACTACTTTATCTTTCAATCCCCAAATGGTTATTTACAATTGTCATAAATAGACCCCTTCGTAAGCAGTGTAAACCGCTGGGGAATGTGATTAATAACCACTTGATGGGTTAAATGGCAGTAGGACGCCTATAAAAGGCTTGTCAGGTATGAGGTAGATCTATTCCTTTCTTTGAGTTAAATCTTAAAGCATTCATATTGTTAGGAGTTTAATGTAATTGGAAATTCTGTGAACAAAAGAACTCGTTTACAAAGGCGAGGTTAGAGTCAAAGTATGGTAGTTAACTTCTTTGAGTATTTGAGTTTAAGAAGATCAAAGAAGTGTTTAAGAAGACTTGAGATGCAATTAGAAGTTAAATAAGAATCTAAAACCCCCAAGAATAATGATTCAACTTTTCATTCGGAGTTTGAGACTTGATTTTTGGATAGTAAACACCCGAATAGGAAAAATACTATTTGTACAAGAATCGTAGTCCTTTGAGTTATATTTCAAACACACTTTGAATTGTCTACATCTGATGTCGAGAGAGAAAGATATGATGAAAGTAATGAAGATTATAAAATATGGACATATGCTGTTTCGTGATTTTTAGACTTCATACAATCATAAACTATCTCAAACACTTAATGTTATATATACCAAAGCTCTATTTTATTTTTGTGTGATTGTTCATTGTGTTTTTTTCTCTATAATAAATTCATATCATCTTATGAAGATCCAAGAGCCAATTCATGCATTGATTCAATTCATTCTTTCTTGAGTTCATACAACCACATTTTGGAAGAAAACATCAAATTCTTGAATCTAAAACACCTACTTCCTAATTCGTCAAGGAAGGTATTTTCTCAATTGAATCATTAGAGGCTGCTAGAGATTGAGAAATGTTGGACTACAAGCACATAAATTAGTTCGTACATACGGGGTGTTTTAGAAAAGAAATTCAAATAAATTAGTTCGTACATACGGTATACAAAAGAAATTCAAATAACAAAAAGCTTTCATTTACAACTCTAACCTTTTATTATTTTGAGAGTAGAGTTCCCCTTGGTTTTAGGGAAACATCATAAAAACATGTATTATTTTATAAACTTTTTCTTTAATATATAATCCCGATCGGATAATTGACACAAAACGTCCTTATGTTTGACACTCATTGTTCAAAATGTTTAGATCTTTGTGCATAACATCCCAATGTTTCCAGTTTTATGCAGAGAACTTCCTTTCTATTGATTTAAACATCTCTTCATCGTTAAGTTGGATTTGAACGGTCAAATTTAAAAAAAAAAAAAAAAAAATTGAGGGCATTTTTCATCCCAAACCAAATAATAATATTTACAACTTTTTAAAAACTTGTGAACTAAATTAACAATTAACCCTCTCTTACCACCCCTGTGAAGATTAGAATTTTAAAACAAAAAGTTCTCTCTCCATTCTCCAATGGCAATGGCTCCAACCTTGCTTGATTCTTCTAAACCCCACAATTTAACCCATTTCATCGTAAATTACTACGAAACTTCTCTCAATCAATATATGCAAGCCCTCTTGAACTCCGTTGGAAACCTTAAATTTTCTTTTGCAAATTGCTTCAGTGTAAAAAAGACCCGACTCTAGAACTCATCTGGGTTTTCTCGGCTTTGAGTTTTTGCAACGCCAATCAGCAAATATATATATATATATATATATATATATTGGATAAATTATCCTCCATTAAAGACTTTTTCCAACTCATAATTTCTTGCTCTACTTCTTGTAATTCTATAAATTGTATTGTTTTGATTGCTCCCTTTATATATACCATTTGCATAGTGTCTTTGTTAGCTTAAAGGATTTTAAGTTAGGTTCCAAGATGGAGATAAAGTCAATAAAGAAATTAAGGGTTTAGTTGGACCGCTTGATGAAACTCGTCTATGGGCTAAGCTCACGATGCTGAATCATCTCCTTTTAAAATATATACATTTAAAAAGGTGTAAAAGTTTTTCAGGCTTTGCATTCCTTACACCATAAGCAAAAATTCGTCCTCGAAATTTACCATGTGTTTGGGTAAAGCGTACTTTGTCTCAGTTTGCCTTTCTTGTTGAATCTAAGTACACCCTTCACTGGTGCCAACTATAGAAGTACTTTATATCTCACTTTAAATTCCAAGTCTTTCCTTCTATTTTTGCATAGCTCTTTTGTCTATCTTCCTATGTCTTTATCCTTACACAAATCTTATACAAACTTTAACTATTCTTTCAATGATATCGGGTCCGAAAACTCTCTTTCCCCAACTTCATCCCAATGAATAATTGATCTACACTTTCTACTATAGGAAGCTTCATACTGTGCCATTCAAATAACTCTTTGAAAGTTGTTATTATAGGACAATTCAACCAAATGTAGGTACGATTCCCAACTACCTCCCAGATCCAGAACACAAGCTCATAACATATATATTCTACAGTTTAAATTGTTCTTTCATTTTGACTATTAGTTTAAGGATGATAAAATGTGCTAAATTTCAGTTTCGTTCCCATAGCTCTCTTTAAGATTTTCCAAAACTTAGACGTAAGTCTAGGATCTCTATGAGATACAATGGAGATCGAAACACCATGCAACCTTACAATCTCTATTATGTTCAATTGTGCCTACTGTTCGCTCAAAATAGTGTACCGCAAGCGCACGGGTCACGTACAAGTAATAAAGTGGACTTTTTGAGTCCGGGTTGTCGATCCCACGAGGAAAGTATACTCAATTACACTTTAGTTAATTTAATCTTAACAAATAAAACACACAATTAAAGATGGATTTTGGAAAATAACTAAGAGTCTACTAAAGATGGAAATATGAAAATACTTGAAAGTCTTTGGGTGAAAATGTGGTTGGGATTCATGGTTTCATTTAACCATCGCCTAATTAATTTCTCAACATGCAAATTAACAAATTACTCATTTACAATGTTAGACCCGATTTTCCAAGTTTAGCTAATTACCTCTCTCGAGTGAAATTAACCATAATCAATTGATTTAACCTACTATATATCTATGTCGATTAAAGTCCAATCGATTGCATTAACTCTTTGTGAAAATAGTTCAATGAATCATCTAAGGTTTAAGGTATATCTCTATCATTAACAAGAACCTAGAGTATTTATTATTTGGTCTAAAATGCACAATATCTCTCGATTATCATACACTCCACAAAACATATATTTGGTGATTAATCAAATACATGGAATAATCTCAATAACAAATACACATGAAATAAGCATTTAATCATCAAATAGTAAATATTAAAACTAATCCAAACTAGGTTAAATTACTACCATAAATTCCAACACAATAAATTAGCCCATGTTATATAAATGATACAAATGAGAATATTTATAACAATACATTGCAATTTTGACAAAATAATGGAGAAAATACAAAGTTATAGATAAAACCCTTTTTGAAGCTTGGCTATGATTTCTCCAAATATTTCACCACTTTAGATGTATTCTCCTTGCTCTTGATTTGTTCCCTAAGATTTATCAAGTAGGTAAAAGAAAAGAAAAAGAAAAGACAAAAAAAAAAAAAAGACAAAAAAAAAAAAAAGAAAAGAAAAGAACAAGAAGACGGCAGAAGCTGAAAAACCCAAAATGAAGAAGCTGTCCAGCAGTGTCAAAAAATCAGGTTTTAACTTTAAAACCTAGGAAATTGCAACATTAGTCCCCAAAACTTTGGAAGGTGTGCAAAAAGGTCCCCCAAACTCTATTTCTCTCTTGATCCACGTGCCCAGCTCAATAATTCTGGGGAAAAAGATGAAATAAGATTTTAAACTGCTGCCAAGTCCCTCAACTTTGATTTTGCAGCCCAAGTCCTCAATTTTTGACACTTGTGCACTTTGGTCCCCAACTTTACTTTTTGCGTGCGATTGATCCATTTTCACTCAAATTCATCAATTAAGCAATCATTTTGCTTTCTACTGTGATTTTCTCCTTGAATTTGAATAGTAAACCTTGGACCTCAACTTTTTGGGATGTTGCAATTGAGTCCTCAAACTTTTGATTTCTTTCAATTTGGTCCTTGAACGTCAAATTTGCTCCTCTTTAAGCTCAATTGCTCTCCAATCTTGTCCATTTTCTTTCCAATTGAGTTTGTACCTAATTGTACAAGATAAACACAATTTATGAGTAGATATTTGCTCAATTTGTCAATTAAATTGCTAATTTAGGAACTAAATAAGTGTGTAAAGCACACTTATCACCTACTAATCCAGATTTAATATCATTTTCACTGGAAGAAAATGAGCTGACTTAGTTAGATGATCCACTATTACCCATATAGCGTTATGACCTTTTGTTGACTTCAAAAGTCCTACCACAAAGTCCAATATGATATTCTCCGACTTCCATTTTAGTATTTCCAATGTATTTAACAACCCTGTTAGTCTTTGATGTTCAACTTTAACTTCTTAACACACCATGCATTTTTCCACAAATAAACCTATACTCCTTTACATATTTTTCTACCAAAATGTATCTTGAAGATCTCAATAAATTTTTGTACCGTCGGGATGTGCAGTGTACGAAGTGAAATGGGCTTCTTGCAATAGTTCCTTCCTCAAATCTTCAAACTTAGGCACAAAAATTCTTCTTGTAAACATCAGTTTCTTGATTTGAAGATATTTTAAAATCCTTTCTCCTATCAGTACTAATATTACACCTAATCTTCTTCAAGAATTGATCCTTACCCTATGCTTCCATGATCCAAGATCTTAAGGTAGGTCGAAGGACAAAAGTTGCTAAACGGGAAACAATTTGATCTAGCATAGTAACCTCTTAGATATGCAAATGTTCTATGTCTTTAAATAATTACCTCTGGGTAGTGAGTAATGAAGCCAACTACCTTGTCAACTTTCTACTAAGCGCATCTGCAATAACATTAGCTTTACCAGGGTGGTAATCGATAGTGCAGTCGTAATTCTTTACTAACTCTAGCCATCACCTCTTTCTCATGTTCATTTCTTTATGAGTGAAGAAATATTTGAGACTCTTCTAATTCGTGTAAATGTTGCACTTTCCACCATACAAGTAATGGTGCCATATCTTTAATGCATGAACTATCGCTGCAAGTTCTGGATCACGTGTCAGGTAATTTTGCTAGTGTTGCTTCAACTTACTTGATGCATAGGAAATCCATTTTCCATGTTGCATCAGAACATATCCTAAATCTTGTTTGGATGCATCACTATACATAACAAAACCTCCCGAACCTCAAGTATGGTCAGTACTTGTGTTGTAACCGACTTCTGCTTCAACTCTTAAAAAATTTGTTCACATCTATTTATCCATTAAAATTTAATCTCTTTACTCGTTAACTATGTTATCGGACTATCTATCCTTCAGAAACCTTCAATAAATCTCCAATAGTATACAGCCATACCTAGAAAACTTTGGACTTCACCAGAGTTAATCGGTCTATTCCAGTTAAGAACTACTTCTACTTTCATTGTATCAATTTCAATTCCTTGGGTAATAACTACATGATCAAGAAATCTGACTCATTCAAACCAAAACTCCCACTTTTTGAATTTAGCATATAACTTCTTCTTGGAAAGTGTTTCTAATGCTATTCGGAGATGTTCTTCATGTTGATCCTTACTCTCAGAGTATATTAAAATGTTATCGATTTAGACTATGAAAAATCTATGCAAATAATGATGTAATGCACGATTTATCAAATCCATGAACAATTTTGGAACATTAGTCAGTACAAATGGCGTAAAAGTAAACTCGTAATGCGCATAATGAGTTCTGAAAGCTATCTTTGGAATATTACTAGACTTAACATTCAACTGGTGATATCCTCACCATAAGTTGACCTTGGAAAACACCTTAGCTCCTTTTAATTATCAAACAAATCCTCGATACTCTGAAGAGAATACTTATTCTTAATGGTCAGACAATTCAGCTCTCGATAATTGATGTACATCCTCATGCTTCCATATTTCTTCCTTATGAACAACATTGGTGAACCCCACAGAGACTCACTGGGTCAAATAAAACCAATATCTAATAATTCTTGCAACTTGAGTTTCAGCTCTTAAAGTTATTTTGGGGCCATCCTGTATGGAGCTTTAGATATCGGAGCCCTTCCAGGAACCAAATCTATTGTGAACTCCACTTGTCTATCAAGCTGAGTACATACAGTTCTTCTGGAGAGCATCTTTAAAATCACATACCACTGGCACATCCTCAATCTTTACTGCCTCTTACTTTTTCCCCAAGATGCTGACAATAAATCCTTGACATGTTTCTTTTCTCAATGACTTCTTGACTTGCAGAGCTAATACCAATTGAAGGTTGGGGGGGGGGGGGGGTTTGGTCTTTATTCCAACGTAAAAAAATTTCTTCTCCTGGTTTTTTAAATGACACTTTCCTTTCTCTACAACGAATGGTTGCATAATTACAACCCAAAAAATCCATGCCCAAAATCACATGAAAGTCTTACATCTCTATTAGATAAAGATTAGCTTCTAATGTTTGTCACTTAATTTCAAGGCTCATTTACCTAGCTATATGATTTGTATTCAATGTTTTGCCCGAGGGGATGCTAACTTTTAGTGTATTCTTTGACTATTCACAAGTAACATTTGTTTTAGCAATGAAAGACGTTGATACAAAAGAGTGAGTAGCTCCCCGATAAAAAAGAACATAAGCAGGTGTAGTGGACATTTGTAGAATGTTTGCGATAACATTCGAGTACGCTTCTGCATGCTTCTGGGTCAATGTAAAAACTCGTGTTTCTCCTTTCTTATTCTAGTCATGGTTATTGTCCTCCTTTTGGGTAAATGTCGGACTATCCTTAGCAATATGACATGGCTTTCCTCATCGAAAATAGGAATTATTCCCAAACAAGCACTCACCACGATGTTGCTTTCCACACTTAGAACACGGTGCTACTGTAGTTATTGAGGCCTTTCTTGCACTAGATCCAATATTAGCTCTCTTATTCTGCCATTTTCCTTTTCCATTGTCTTGACAATTCCACTTGCTCTTTTCTAAATGGCACTTTATTCTGTTGGCTGTGCAATCGACTACAATTTTATGCATTAGCTTTTTGATATCAAATAGCATGAGCTCATTCTAGCATCTCACGGTATGACGTAAAATGGTGTAACATAAGAATCACGCTTATGTCTGGGTGTAACCCTTGCTCGGACCTCAGGGTCTTCTTGGCTTCTGTGTAACTAGGTGCAGAGCATATGATGGTGGAATTGGCAGAGGTGGTAATGACTTTGAAGGGAGAAAGTGATAGTCAAGGAAGATATGGTGGTTGTGAACATGATGCTAGAGTTGCTCGTGCAACATATAATGGAGCGGATAATAACAACCCTCCACCACAGTCAAATAGTGTGATGAAAAGAATCTATATCTCAAATTAACCTCCAGATGTGACCTATGTGCTTAAAGATCTTTTTGGAAGTATTCCTGACTAATTCTACTAAATTTTCGAATGAAATTTTTAACTTGTACCTAAGATCCCTGTGTAAATGGTCCTTTTTTGACGCACCATACTTCCTTTAGAAAATTTATTCGACAAGCCACTTATAAATTATTTTTATACTCTCTTCTGCGAAATATATATATTTTTGTATTACTTTTAGCTTTTTTCTACGTTTGTAATTGAATGTACATTTGGTTTGTGATCCTCTCTCTCTCTCTCTCTCTCTCTCTCTCTCAAAATCATTGTATGATTAAATGCTTCTCTTTAATCCTTCTAAAAGTAGTTAAATATTATGACATTTCCACAATATATGACAACATATTAAACTCAAATTTCCACTTTTTCAGTTTTTCCCTATTGGCCTTCCTTTTCAAAACTTTACTTTGTCAACTTAGTGAAATTTTGTTCACAAGTGCGAAGTATTTTTTCAGTGTTGCTGTTTTTAGCTTCCATCATTAATCTCTTTGTATGAAAATTTTCATGCTTATTTTAATGTTTTAGGTTCTTGGAGGTAACATGAGGGACCCATTTCTTGTACATTGTGTTGCCTTAAAAAAGACATTCTCATGTGCTGGTTTTGAACAGCAACCAAAGAAATTTGTGAATCTCAAATACTTTTGTTGAATATAGAATTGAAGTTAAAATCTGAGAAAGAAAATGCAAAGATAAGGTTGGTTTCTAGCCTCATTTAGATTCACTGTTTCTAGCAATTTCATTTATGGTCACTTTGACTTAGACTTGCCTTGTAATTTATTGTCTGCACATGCTTTCTGGCCATTATAGTGTCAATCAATATTTACCGCAAAATATCCGTATGAATATAAAATCTCAAATTGTAAAATTACACGGCTATGTAAAATTACTTACTCTTAACATTTATCGATTATGTCTGCATAACATTTCTTTTTAAGTTACAATGCCACGCAAATCATCGTAAATATAAATCGTCACGTGCAACGCACGTATTAATCTACTAGTGTGTGTGTGTGAAAAGTGTAAAATTCAACAAAAATTAACGACAAACATTATTCACCATCTAAGATATGCACACAGATCCTTTTACATTTATATTCAATGTCCAACTTAATATCTGTTTGGTTGGTAAAAGTTTTTTTTTTTTTATTTTATTTTTTATAAATATATAATTTTTTGTTTTAGAGGTAAAACATGTAATTGAAAAGTAGTTTAAAAAAATGTTCGTAATTAAAAATTGATTTAAAAAAACGTGTTATGAACTTGGAGTCTAGCTCGCTCATTTGAGGGTATTTTGTAAAAGCAATCTACGATTCTTTGTTTATAAACAAGATACCAAACATAGTGTCAATCATGGAAAGATTGATACTGGACAACCACACGTTGAAAGATAGAAATTATATAGTGCCCACTGGAGCACATGTCATCCCCCTATTATAGGTTGTCAGACGGAAAATGAGTGCATTGAAAGAGTCTTGCACAGTTTAGATCTTGTTTGAGCCTATCTTTTTTAAAATTTATTTTCGTTATTTCTTAATTATTAAATAGTTTTACACCTAGATTTAAAAATTTTCTTACCACACTCGTGGGTAGTGCCCGCGACGAGGACCGTATTGCGCCTGTCGACGGGCACTAGATCAGGGCTCTAACAAGAAGATCGTGAGATTCACGTCATCTCCATCAATTCTAAGAGTGTATTGATTTTTTTTCTTTTTCTCCTAGTTGAGTAAGAAATTCTAAAAGTACATCATATCCTTTTATACCTACGTGGGCAAGTTCAGAGCCATGTATGAAATATGACACAATCCTATCTGATTTTCTCTCCTTTGTAAAGCTACAAATCAAGATAAGATGATGAGTCAACGTGGCAAAATCATACGGTATTTTCACTTCCCTTATAGAAACACAACTATTTCTCTTCCTACAATCTAAGCCATGGCTTCCCCAACTTTGATCACCCCTACCACTTCCACATCAAAATCCCTTGTACCTATCAGATCAAAACTCATCACCACCAACTCTTTCAACAATGCCACAACCGCATTATCCACTCGCCGTCGCGACCTTTTATCTCTTGTGGCTGGTTTTGTCTCTCCTGTTTTACTCCTACCAGTGACGCCTGCATGTGCCGCCTCAGAAGACGAGTACGTAAAGGAGACGGAGGAAGTAATCAACAAGGTCAGAACCACCATTACTCTGGACAAAAATGACCCTAAAATAGACTCTGCAGTGGCTCAGTTAAGGGAAACGTCCAATTCCTGGGTGGCCAAGTATAGGAGGGAAAAGGCTTTGCTGGGCCGAGCCTCATTTCGCGATACGTATTCCGCGCTTAATGCTGTTTCCGGCCATTACGTTAGCTTCGGTCCGACCGCGCCGATTCCGGCTAAGAGAAAGCAAAGAATCCTTGAAGAGATGGACACTGCCGAGAAATCTCTGTTGAGGGGAAGATGAAGAGTACTATTTTGTGAATTGTCAAATTTTTGGGGTATATTTGTATTTTCGTAATTCAATTGTGACGTTTAAGTTGCCATGAGTCTTACCGTGTTCATAATAACCACATAATATATAATTTTTAAATCATAATTTAAAAAATATCTTAATTTTACAATCATATCAAATAAAAAATATAATTTAAATAAAATTTCAATAGAAAATATTATTGAATTTGAAACTTTAAAAAAACAAAATTAATTAAAATAAAAATGCTACATGTGTTATAATTAGATTTTGATAGTTTCACAACACGTTATCAGCATGAGTCTCTATCTTATTGAGTAATATGACGAGAGTATACTCTACAGTTAAATCTAAATGATGAACATCTGTATCAGAAACCAGATTATTATTAATCAACATTTAATTTTCCAAATATAGTGTTTTTGGTATTAGAAAATCATTTATACATCATTGATTAGAAAATCAATTCCAAGACTATAGAAAATTGGAAAAAATGTGTAACCCGAAACTTTCAAAGCAAATTCACACTAAACCGTATATCCAAACGATGATCTGAGATTAGATCCATGACTACAATGACGGGACGATCCTCCGTCATCGACGCGTGTCGACGGCAAAGTCACCGGCGCGGTGGCGCGTGAAGCCCACGCACGGACGTCGTGACGGCGTGTGACGAATAATCCAGCGATGGCGTCAAAAAACAGTTTGTTCGTCTTGATATTTTGGATTTTTCTATGATCTTACTTTTCTATTTTGTGTAGTTTTGAAATTTTACGGCGGTTGAACGTGGCGGTTTTCTTAAAAACTGTTTTTGGAGCACTTTCGACGGGATTTTGAGCTTCGGACCAAAAGTAAGTTTATTCTAAATTAAATTTTAAACATATTGACGGTTTTGATTTATCCATATGAGCAATATATTAAAATATGGACCATTTTGCCCTTGGTAATACATAAAAGTATATTAATTGTAAATTAACGATTAATATGTGATCAACAAAATAAATTAAAGAGTTTAAACAAAGTATAAGTAATATAATTATGGTCATACCGTGATGGATTGAGTTATTATGGACTGGATTTATACCTTAACTGGATATGACTCATTATCGTAACGGATTGGACTATTATGAATACCTTGGAAGATATGACTCGCTCACTCAAGAAAGGTAATTATTTCATTATGTTGACACCGCCTATATGGTCGGTCTATCAATTGAATACATGGAATATTTTACATATATTCAAGTTTTATAAACACCTCAGTTGTTAGTTAATTCTAACATATTAGAGGTTGTTGTCAACATATATAAGTTGTGGTATAACCCCAGTATTATTATTGTTAATATATATACAATATTATTATTATTTGATACTTCATTAAATGATACCAGAAGTTATCAATACTAAAGTTAGAAAATATTTTATCAAATGATACCAGAAGTTATCATTACCAAAAAAGTTAGTGAATGTTGATAAAAATATTTTATCAAATAGTACCTGAAGTTACCATTATCTGTATTAAAAAGATAGATAAAAATGAATTATCCAACAAGAAAATTTTGATGTATAATAAGATAATATCACATGATAGGACGGATATGGCTAATGTGAAAATAATCTCATCATTATTATGAGATGAATATTAGATGATAAATATCTGGAAAAGTTCTTACACGAACACTTATGTATTCTAGAAGAAGTACATATTTACTCAAGAAGAAGTAAAAAATATCATCTAAACATACTGAAATGATATTATTATTATTGCTCCTAAAGAAGTATAAACGAGTCATACATGCAAAATACAAAAAGGGGGAAACATTTATGATCCTCAAAATTAGAGATGTGTTTCGGGAGTAGCCGTATCCTACTACCTCTGATCTTTTGAGGAAATAAAGAAACATTCAAAAATGTGTGTCTCAAGAGTAAGAATACCCCATACTCTACCACCCACAATATTTTGAGATTCACAAGGATAAATTTACATTAACCGGACTTTATTTTCACTTGATTCCCCTTCCTTGCGACCAATCTATATTTAATCCTGCTAGATCTTGTATTGGAATATATGATTGCAACTTATCCTGCAGTTCCTCGATAGTAGGAGCAGAAATAAGGATTCTCCTAAAAAATGGAGAGATGAATCCCTGTTCCACAGCATAATCAAGAAATTTTAGCAAACCATCAAAGAAATTGTTAACATTTAAAATCCAAATAGGAGATCTAATTGAGCCCATGAGGTAATATTAAAGATTTCCTCTAAAGAACCAAAACCTCCGGGCAGGGCTATGAAGGCATCAAAACCATATAACATGCAAATTATGCGTTCATGGATAGATAACGTCTGTACTTCATGCCCTCGTGTTTTTCCTGCGATATCAGCTAAAGGAACGGGTATAACACCTATCACTCTTGCTTTCTCTGTTTGAGCGGATTGTGAAACACAACCCATCAATCCACTGCTACCTCCTTCATATACTAGATTGATACATTTCTCTCCCAACTTCATTCCTAAATCCACTGCTTCTTTTAGATACCCAAAACATTTCCCTACTTTTGATCCACAAAATACACAGATAGTTTTGATATGTCGAAGTTTTGGTCCTTCCACCTTTGAGAGTATAAGGAAGGAAAAACTTATGAGAAAATGATATTTTGGGATGCATGAAACTGTGAAAATCATTGGCTTTTTAAACTTGAAAAACTTCACTATTTACTGCTCGTCTTTTGAAAAAGTGAAAACCTACTTCTGACTAAATTACACTACTTTTGATAAAACTTACCTTTCGGTGATTTTTCAATACACTTTATCAATGCTCGAGAAATGAAACATGAAAATATTTTATAAATATATGTGCAAATATATACACACAATATACTGATTTACCTTGTATCAATGCTGAATAGCCAAAACATCATTGTTTATAACAGCCTGGCAAACAGGATCTTTTGCTACTATATTTTTGAGACTATAACGTTCTTTATCAACGATGAATTTAGCCCATAAAGATAGTAGCTCACGCTGCACATACCCACTAGGGTGCGTCTCAAGAGTCAATTGGATATCATCCAATGACTCCTTACTCAGTCCACCCTTAATGAAGTCTATCTTATCATCTCGATTTATGGATGAATATCCTACTGACTTAAAACGGGTATTACATGTCCATCGAGCACATTTGTAGCAACTATTTAATCTTTTTGCTCTTCACTTCTTTGCAAAAGTACTCTTACCTAAGCCAGGCTTATGGTTAGAAAATGAATCTGGTAATTCACCAGCTAATCGAACTTTTGATTCGATCAACCAACGAACATCTTCTGGAATGCCTTGATCTATCAGCAGCCTCAATCTTTCAAGTTGAACTCGGTAAATCTTTTTCAAAACATTTACCAGAAGATTAGAATAATATTTGCGAATATTTGATAATATAACATCCATTTTTTTATGGATCTAATCTCTTCCCAAACGATCTATTTAAATGCATTATTTAAACGCGTAAAGGAGCGCCCCGCATGATATCGATTCCATCAAAAAATAATGGGATAAATTATTGAAAAGGTGGGAACAATGAGATAATGCGTCATCACCTTTTTCGATATAAGGGAAGATTTGGCGATAAGATTGAGACCGTGAGATATTTTCTTGGATATTGTACCTGATTTTTCCGGTATACTAAAAGTAATAAAAGTATACTGATTTGAACTATACAGAAATACGTACTGATGAAATGAATACTGTATTGAACCAGAAAGTAAAATATCTTGTTGAATTATAAGTTTTATAATGATTGGTTAGACTCCAATTCGATAATGAAGTTTTTTGAGAATGCAAAATGGCATTCATTGAAGGACCAGAAGATTGTTCAGGTTAACAAGTTATCATTGCTGCTTGTTCTCAAAAGCAAATTAATTATCTCACTAAGAAAATGAATGACTGATTATTTGCTCAAGTAATGATATTACAAGCAAAGTGATAAATGCTAGCATGAATATATCTTAAAGTCATTAATGATTTTACGAATTAGTTGAGATAATAGAATATTATATTTCTAATGGTTTAGCAGATTAAAAGCCTCAATTTATTTGCTACAAGAACAATTTGAATATAAATATTTCTCATGCAGCAATAGTCTTCTACATACAAACATGTCAATACGATGAAATAAAGATTAGCTTGTAAAACTTTATGATTTCTAAAAAGTGCGATATCTATATACACTCCAACAAAATGCACTTAGATATATGATTGTGATTATATCCATAATTATGAATGACATGTGTTGAGACATTTTTAGCCGGCTGATATAATACAAGATTCTTGAATATTATGGGGAAATTAAACAATAACACGCATGAAGCATGATCAAGCTTAAAGCGTAATTATGCCTGAAGCATAATGACAATCGATTCCAAAAACAAATATCTCTTGAATAATTGAGATGATCCCTTTGAGGCTAAATACTTATAGTGAGTAAAAGGGACATAGTTAAATGATAAGAGATTTAAGCCTGATGATAGAATATACAAAGAGATCTCTCTATGTTATGTATATATTGAGATGAAATGGAATCGATAAATAAGTCGACTACACACAACCCTCTTATGAAAATGAGGTTTTTGAAATTAAAATACTTTGGCCAAATATAAAAATCCCAATGTAGGGATTATTGTTATAGGACCGAAGTCCAAAACACTTAAATGTGTAATGCCAGTAGTTATTTGTACAAATGAAAAATATTACACAGTCGTAAAAGACGACTCGTTGCGCGCGAAATTTTTCAAAGAACTGACATGACATATGGTGGATGTGACTATAATCTAGATCACTAGTTTGAGCTCTTTGATATACCAATGAGTGAAATCAAAAAGTGTGATTCTCATCTCGGTACTTTGGGAGTTTTCTTTGATGTACCAGTTGATCGCTGTACGTTGGGATTTCAAAGGAAATGATTATAGATTATATGTCGAAATTGATATCTATTTCAATGATTGATTATACTCCTGCAAAGTAGAAATTGAAGTTTATAAAGTGCAAGAACATACAGGTATAAATCATTGAAAGATTCAATTTACCCAGAATAGTATCATTATAGAATGAAATGTGATTCTTAAAATAAAATCATATGAAGAATGATACATATGACCCCATAATATAATATGTTGAAAATGAAATTGGAGTGTACTATTATTATATTTGAATATTTGGGCATGCAATTGATTTTCAATATGTAAAATTATATTATCCACCGAAAATGAAGTGAATTTGAAAATGAATATTTAATTATTCATCAGAAGTGAATTCTAGATTTTGATAGTTGCACCAGAAGTGAATCAATTCTAGATTTGAGTAATTCAATCAGTCAACTAACTAAACATTGCTTGGTATAGCAAGTTCAGTACATCATAAATGAGCTATGACATTATAAATGAGTTATAAAATATTTATAAAAGCTCATCACAAACTATATGTTTGATGAAATGATTTGAGATTGCATTAATATACTTGTGATATTCCTATGAAGGGAACAAATACGCGCTGCACTCTTTTTCCCTTAGTTGAGGTTTTGTCTCACAGGGTTTTCCTAGCAAGGTTTTTAATGAGCCAGCAATTATGGAGTATCAATGAGAATAATATACTCTTTTTCCCTTCGCTAAGGTTTTGTCCCACAGGGTTTTCCTAGTAAGGTTTTTGAGACATTATCACAACTATCTGCAAGTAATAATTCAACAACAAGCTCTCACTTTAAATTGTGCTGGAATGATATCAACAAATGAAGAAAATCATAGACATCTTATGAAGAATGTTATGATATCGGCTACACACAAGAAGATTTTCATATATACATATTCCAGACGAAAGATGATATCATTATTTAAAAGATTCATGAATACTTGATTGCACACTTCAGGGGGAGAATCATGTTGTACTCTTTTTCCTTCGTCCAGGTTTTTTCCTACTAGGTTTTCCTGACAAGGTTTTAACGAGGTAGCGGTTGTACTCTTTTTCCTTTGTTCAGATTTTGTCCCATTGGGTTTTACTAACAAGGTTTTAACGAGGCAGCACTAAAGTACTGAAGCACTTCAGCACTTCAGAACTTCAAATTTCAGTACATGATTTGTATTACTTATCATTGATGTCATTTTGGATATTAGACTCAATAATTAATGATGGACAATATCAGGGGGAGCAGCTGTACTCTTTTTCCTTCGCTCAAGTTAGAAAATGATTAATGATGGATATTAGCGTTTTGGCATGAATTTCACAAGTTGGGAACCCTTAATTTCGTGCCTCAAGTCTAGTATATATAGATGTTCTAGGAATTTAGGTTACTTGGGGAGAAATAATGCTAAAAATCTTGTCCAAATTGACTTCCAAAAGAATTCCAACCGAATAAGGAAAGTTACATTCACGAGAGATCTTTTTGTCACTACACATCATTCAGTATTTTAGTTATATCTTTCTATTCCCTCATCCGATCGAGGTGATTCAACCTCCTTTAGAAAGATAACTTAAAGGACTACGATTTTTCCTCAAATAGTATTTTCCCAATTTGAGCATTTACTACCCCGAAATTAGGTTTCAAAGCCTGACCAAAAATCTGCCCAAAAAATCTTGTGTGATTGAAATGAATTTATGGTAATATTCTTATCATATTTCATTCCCTTTTGACTTTTAATTGTATCCAATTGACTCCTAGCAATATTCAAGTATCGTATCATGGTCCGGATCAATCATTGAGTATTTGCAATTTGGTTCTTCTTCATTTGATTTGTATACTTTAGTCCTTGAGCTTCTAATTTCTCCCAAATTTGATTTTTTCTTTGATTATTCTTCCAATTGAGCCCTTGATCTACTTCATCCACTCTTCATTGGCACACTTTGACATTTTTATCATCCAATTGCTTGATTTTGGCTTCAATTCCATTGTTTTCTCGACTTTGCAGTTTTTCCTAAAATATAAACAAATAGCAACAAAATAAATAGCAAATATTCTTGAACAAACAATTAAAATCCTACTTTTAGAATAAAAATAAGTGTATAAAATACACTTATCAACACCCCCAAACTTGAATTATTGTTCGTCCTCGAACAAAATAAAACTAAACTATAAATGTGAAAATGCAAATTAAATAAAAATATATATTTTTGCTTTTGTCAACTTATTTACCACGCGCTTCGATAATCCAAATGACCAATCACTTTAGCAAATAAATATGAAAAACATAAAATATTTTCATTCATCTGATACTCGACTTCATTGTGTGTGTGAATAGCCAAAAATCGAATGCAAACTTATGTAAAAAAATAAACTTGACAATGTGTGACTTTTTATGCAAAAGTAAGCCCAAATCCCATGTGGTCAACAATGATTTTCTTTTGATTTTCCTTACCCTCTCATGGATGATCACAACCTTACTGCTTTTCTCTCATATCCCAAGGTCTTTCCTATTGATGTGGTTTCTAAACATGTATAAATTGCATTTTTCCACACAAAGCAGTTAGGATTAGACAAGTATGCACGACAGACCAGGAATAATTAACAAAGTGTTAGGAATTTCAATCAACAAAGCTTATACCATTTTATTCCATTTTTCTTTCATATAGACGA
This sequence comes from Ligustrum vulgare, assembly GCA_963555705.1. Classification (NCBI taxonomy): domain Eukaryota; kingdom Viridiplantae; phylum Streptophyta; class Magnoliopsida; order Lamiales; family Oleaceae; genus Ligustrum; species Ligustrum vulgare. Next base: position 35,286,546 of record OY743190.1, on the reverse strand, counting down.
CTTTTTCTTTTAATGTCCTTGTCTTTTACCATCTTTGTGCAATACTTTTCATACTTGCTTTCTATATGACCCCTATAGCGAGCTTTAGGTCGGCAGCTCCCAACTCAGTTGAGCTTAGGGTACCAGGTTTAGAGAACCACTCAGACTTAATTACCCGAGTCATAAAGGCTTAAACAGAAAAGTTAAAGATGTTTTTGTGTCTTATGTGTAAGTCCACTCTCCGTACTTGCTTTCTAGTTGACCCCTGTAGCGAGCTTTAGGTCGGCAGCTCCCAACTCAGTTGAGCTTAGGGTACCAGGTTCAGAGAACCCCTCAGACTTACTTACTCGAGTCAAAAAGGCATTTGAAGAGCGAAATAAGACCTTCAGCATTTTTCTGTTTTTATGCTGTTTTTTATGGTTTATACTTGTTGATCGAAATCCCTTACACTATAGATGTAAAATTAAAACTTCAAATTCTCAATCCATCAATGCATACTCATACTAACCTTCTCACTCCCAAACTGCTTCTTGAGCAGTTTGGTTCTACATTTCAGGTCGAGATCTAAATTTTCTTAAGGTTTAGGATTTTTCAGTCAGTTCTATGTTCAAATTGCACAAATTTACCCACAACTATCAAGCATCTACCTACACAAGTTTTTATTCGAAGTGGCTATGTGCTCAAATTTGATTACAGTCTCATATGGATGAATGTTAAGAAAAATTTAGCTCGCATGTTGCCCTATTTTCTAACTAAAGTACAAAAGTCAATTCATATCATATCATAAGCAATAAATAAATCAACAAAAAATGTTCAAATTTTTCACTTTTTATGATTTTTTTACATCTTTCAATTTTTTTGAATTTTCTACCCAAAATCGAATGAATGTGTATATGAGAGCACATGAATGACACCCTCAAACTAGAATCATACATTGTTCTCAATTATTCAAAGCAAATAAAGAAAATAAACATAGAAATAACAAAGAGGGTCAATGTACTTCCCGGGTTTGGAGAGTTGGTGTTCCCATTTTTGAAGCTTTGACTTAAATGAAATGACCATCTACTTTCTTTTTCATGTTCGGCTTGAAGTGTCCCATAATGATATGTTCCTTGCAAATAAACATTAATGGTCATTAGAAGCATAATTATCACATAGGAACTAAAGAAAATCAACACAACACATCCAAAATAGGACTTAGAAAAACTTTGAAAAGTGGTCGACCACTTATTTTCAGCCCTTGACATCGCCTCGAAAAAGTGAAAATTTTCCGAGACATGTCCCGGACATATGAAAGTACATAACTCGGTTTACAACATATCAAAAATTCATCAAGTTTGAAGTTCATTTGGGTCATGAAAAGATGTGACAAAGTAGGTGCAGTGAAACTGAAAACAGGTGCACTGGTGCCTGCAATGGCCTTGCAATGAGGTGCCATGTAGTGCAATGATGTTCAAGTTGAGTTCCATGCTTTAAATCGGTGTAAACATGGATTGAACGATGCACAAATGATGTATAATATGTAATGAAGGTGATCATCCAAAAAGATTTTCAAAAGCTCAACAAAACATTCATTGTGACATTAATTCAAACACCTTGCAAGCACATGAAGAAATCAATGGAGAACATAGAGTTGGAGACTTGAATTTACCCAAAATTTTTCACCTACAAATCACAATTCAATATCTCCAATCCTAGCCTAAACCCATCATCAACTACTCACAATTTCACAATTTTCAAAAAGAATGAGGAACAAAAGATCATGCATGATTTTGTGAAATTGTGTAGAAATTCATACCTCTTGAATGTTTTTGATGCAATCCAAGACATGAAATAGAGTTAACATGTTGTGGAAGTAATGGGGACTCAATGTGGGATGATTTGGGGGAGGTAAAAAGGTTTGAAAGTGGTTAAAATGAGAGAATTCAACATATAAATGAATATGCCGAAATTGTCCAGTATTGAACCGTGCAACCGCACGGTATAAAAGGCAGTGTCCTGAAATTTTTTCATTTTTCGATTTTGGACTCCGTTTTCGACCCCTAAACACATCCAAATGCATGTAACCAACTTCTAAACTATATGCACATATCCTAAGATAGTTGAGCAAGTGGAAGATTGTGATAAAAAGCAGCAAAACAAATAGAAATGCAATGGAAACTAAAAGTGCAAGAATGTGCAAAATAGAATACTCGAATTATCTAAAGCACATAACAACTCAATGCATGCAATCTAAATACACTAGTGCTCCTAAAATGCAATGTCAAGTAACTAAACAACAATCAAGCAATAAAATAACTCAAAAGAAATAAACAAAATAACTAAAGAAAATGGTTTGAAAAATTGGGTTGCCTCCTAACAAGCGCTTAATTTATAGTCTAGAGCTAGACTTTTTGCAAATTGCATTGGTCGTTCAAGGAACTTTAAACAAGGCTTTTGATGACCTTCTTTGCTTGTGTCGGTTGAACTTGTACCAATTCTCATTCCTACTCCAAAAGCTCACTTTGCCTATGTCATGTTTCTTGATGTCACAAATTGATTCAAACTTCAATACATAAACTTCAATCATCTCGTCTGTGCCAATGACGAAATCAATTATTGCACAGTCAATGGAGTTGGAGTATTGCATGGTACAGTCTACATCTTTCAATATCTCTGGTTTTGTTTCCCTTATTGTGATCAACTACTCTATTTCCGTATGAGTTTCTTCTTTGATTGAGGTTTCATTGAGCTTGATATCCAGATCCTGAATTGTTGACAATGAGACAGTGGCATCTTCATGACAATTATTTTCCTCTTGGTCTGTTTGTTGAAAGCCCGGTAGAGCTGATTCCCTTAATTGATGTTCATTTACGCTTGGTAAAAGAAATACCTCACATGGCAAATCAAGCACATCAAATTTAGTTGAGAGTGAGACAAATAATGAAGCAGGTAATGTATCCATGATAGCTTCATTAACTTCATATTTGGCTTTTAAATCTTGTTGTCGCTCTCCTATGATAAAATCTGCTACTAGCATATCATCCTCTTCAACTCCTTGAGTTATCAATAGTTGTTCCCTTATGAGGAAATCACGTACAGACATTGCGTTGAAGTCAACCACAGCCATCTCGAATTTCGAGTATCAAGACCTAAGAAGAAAACAAGACAAATAGTGAATGAACTAAAAAGAAACTAAAAATAACAGAAACAAACTAAAAATAAAAATAAACCGGTAAAAAGACCGAATTAGTGAAAATAATCTAAAAATAAATTTAAACTACAATCCATAGCAACGGCGCCAAAAACTTGATAACGCTCCGCAAGTGCACGGGTCGCGCAAGTAGTAAAGTGGACGTGAGTCCAAGTATCGATCCCACAGATATTGTTTTAAATCGTATTTTTAGATTACTACCTTAACCGGAACAAGAAAAACTTAGGATATGGGAATTTTGATTTTGAAAAAAAAAATTAAAAAGTAAACTAAAGAAAATAAGAAAATTTGATTTGTTAAAACGATGAGATGAATATGTTAGAATTATGAATCCACATTAAACATATTAACCATGTATTTGACTTAAACATTTAATAACAAGTTATGAGTATTGAAAATCCGTATTCCTATATTTATTTATATCCCCTTTCGAGCGATACATAAACACATTTTCCTACAAGAGACGAGCCAATATTTCTATGACCAATCCAAACATGTAGAAAAGCATTAACGAATTATGAACACTTTTAAGGATAACACGAAGCATAGGGGTATATTTTTATCCCCTATCGGACTTCGTGGCAATTAATCAAGGTCTAATAAATTCCTACTCTTTCAAACATAGAAATCTATCACAAACATCAATAATTATGCGTCCATAATCATAGATGATAATAAAAACATCATTAATTGCATCAATCTCATAAATTGCACAATATAAATATAAAGTCAAAACATGGAATTAATAAATTAATGCTTCATCACAATTCTAACGATTAAAACCTAGCCTGAATACATGATCGAAAATAAATTACAAGAAGTATGAAAAGATGTCACCCCGTTCATATTCTTGATCGTTGTTCTTCAATCTTGAATTTGGCCTTCAATGGATCCCCCAATAGTTGGACAACGTTTTGGCATGAATTTCATAAGTTGGGAACCCCTAATTTCATGCCCCAAGTCTAGTATATATAGATGTTCTCAGAATTTAGGTTACTTGGGGAGAAAGAATACTAAAAATCTCGTCCAAATTGGCTTCCAAAAGAGTTCCAACCGAACAAGGAAAGTTACCTTCACGAGAGATCTTTTTGTCACTACACAGCATTCAGTATTTTAGTCATATCTTTCTATTCTCTTATCCGATCGAGGTGATTCAACCTCCTTTAGAAATATAACTTAAAGGACTACAATTGTCCCTCAAATAGGATTTTCCCAATTTGAACGTTTACTACCCCGAAATTAAGTTTCAGAGTCTGACTAAAAATCTGCCCGAAAATCTCGTGTGATTGGAATGAATTTATGGTAATATTCTTATCATATTTCATTCCCTTTTGACTTTTAATTTCATCCAATTGACTCCTAGAAATCTTCAAGTATCGTATCATGGTCCGGATCAATCATTGAGTATTTGCAATTTGGTTCTTCTTCATTTGATTTGTATACTTTAGTCCTTGAGTTTCTAATTTCTCCCAAATTTGATTTTTTATTTGATTATTCTTCCAATTGAGCCCTTGATCTACGTCATCCACTCTTCATTGGCACACTTTGATATTTTTATCCTCCAATTGCTTGATTTTGGATTCAATTCCATTGTTTTCTCGACTTTGCGATTTTTCCTGAAATATAAACAAATGCAACAAAATAAATAGAAAATATTCTTGAACAAACAAATAAAATCCTACTTTTAGAATAAAAATAAGTGTATAAAATACACTTATCAATAGAAAAGTCTCAGTAGCCTTGGTCCTGGACCCAGTATCTAGATGGTATTCATCATCGACGCATGCCACGTCTCGGGTCCATTAGGGTGGTTCGAGATAGGGTCGTATCACCACCCCTCTACACCACCATCATGGACCGCCTCCTCCATTCTCCCTCAAATAATTACTCTCCTACAGAGCGCTGGCCCCGACGATTGGTCCAACAACCCCAAACTACCTAACGTCCTCTGATCACTCATTCCACTGTCTCACTTCAAACTCACTCGCCAGTTGCCCAATTCTGAAATTGTGCTCAAATTGTTTCACCATGTCAAATTTACTGGAGCCCAAACAAGGGCTATAAGTACAGGAGAAATCAATATTTCCTACAACCCCGATAAGGATGTTTGTCTTAGTATTCGCTCAGTCACTTCCTCTGCACTGGTTCCCCTCATGTTGGATGTTACCTGCCAAGAGGGAGGTAACCGGAATAATGAGAAATAGAAATTGAAACAAATAACAAACCATCACACCGTGAATTGACTACTAGCCCTCAAATGTGCCTCTAGTCTTTCAAGTATTTCATGAGTTATATCGAGCAAAAAAAATCTGGGCGGATTGATGATGCATTGAAGTTGCTTGACGATATGCTGAAGTCAGATACCGGGTACCCTCCTAATAATAATATCGTTGATATTGTCTTCACCACCATATCAGATAATATTGCAGGAAAAGTATTTGATTTTATGCTTGAGAAGTATCATAAAAAGTGTGAAGTTTAAAGCTGTGATACTAATGACGATGTCGTGATTAGTGCTATGATAGTGAATTTTGACGTGAGAAAAGTACTTGTAGACAATGGAAGTGTAGCCAATGTTCTTTCTCTAGAAGCTTTTGACAAGATGATGCGTCCCAAAGATCGGCTCCACCGAGTCATTACTCCCTTAACAGGTTTCAGTGGAGGTACAGTAAAACCGGAAGGTTTGATAGATTTACCTTCAACTCTTCAATCGGGAGAAAGATAAATTACAAAAATGACTTCGTTTCAAATTGTGAAAACTCCAATGTCTTACAATGCCATCCCAGGAAGACCATTCTTGAACAGTGTTAGAGCAATTGTGTCAACATACCACTTGGCAATAAAATTCCCCACTCCCGCAAGCATCACAACAATACGAGGTAATCAAGCAATGGCTAGAAGCTGTTATATCAGTTGTATCGGGAAGGAGAAGACAGAACTTATGTCAATCGAACTTTCGATGGAAGAGTGTATGTCGCCTATGGAAGAATTGGAAGAATTTCTAATTTCTGAGGGCAAAAGTTTCACAATTGGAAAGGAGCTTCCCAAGATTATGAAGGAAGAATTGACACAATGCTTGAGAAGGAATCTTGATATTTTTGTGTAGAGTGCAGAGAACATGTCTGAGATTGACCCTGCACTTGTCGTACACTGGCTTAACGTCCAACCAGACAAGAAACATGTAAAACAGTGAAGAAGGAAATTTGCTACCGAAAGAAGGCAAATAATTAAGGAAGAGGTCGATAAGTTCTTGAAAGCAGGATTCATCAAGGAGGTGAAATATCCAGAATGTCTTGCCAACGTAGTATTGGTAAAGAAAGCTAATGGTAAATAGCCAGTCTGTATAGATTTCACAGATCTGAACAAAGCATGCCCTAAGGACAGTTATCCTCTTCCTCGGATTGATAGATTGATAGACTTCACATCAGGTTTCGAGCTATACAGCTTCCTTGACGCTTTCTCGGGATATCATCAGATCAAAATGGCATAGGAAGATCAAGAGAAAACCTCCTTCATGGCTGACGAAGGAATATATTGTTACAAGGTCATGCCATTCGGGTTGAAAAATGTTGGGGCAACCTACTAGAGGCTTGTGAACATGATCTTCTCCAAACATATAGGGTTGAACATTGAAGTATATGTCGATGAGATGGTCGTATAGAGCTTGAGAAAAAAAGACCACATAGCCAACCTTGAAGACATCTTCTCTACACTCCGTCAACATCAGATGAAGCTAAATCGTGTAAAGTGCGCTTTCGGAGTAAGGTCGAGTAAATTTTTGGGGTTCATAATCCCTCAACGGGGCATTGATGTTAATCTTGATAAAATCATGGCCCTTACATCTATGGAACCTTCCAAAAACATCCGAGAAGTACAAAAGCTTATAGGTAGAGTGGCAGCATTGGGTCGCTTCATGTCAATGACAGCAGATAAATGTTTTCCTTTCTTCAAGTCTCTCAGAGGAAACAAGGAGTTTAAATGGGATGAAGAATGCAAAATCTCTTTCAGGAAACTCAAGGAATACTTGGGAATGCCCCCAATACTAGAAAAATTGAATTCGGGAGACGGTCTTATTCTATATCTAGCAGTTTCAGATCATGCAGTAAGTGCCGTTTTGGTTAAGGAAGAAGGGAAGATCCAAAAACTAGTCTACCATGTCAGTAAGTTGATGTTAGATGCAGAAACCCGATACACGCTGGCAGAACAACTCGCACTTGCTCTAGTCACAACAGTAAGGAAACTAAGACCTTACTTCCAAGCCCATGCCATAATAGTTCTTACAAACCAACCTCTGAAGTAGATCTTGCAAAAGCCGGACGTCTCTGATCATCTACTCAAGTGGTCAATCGAACTTGAAGAATATGATATTGAATTTAAGCCTCGACCTTCTATAAAAGCACAGGTCTTGGCAGACTTCTTCGTCGAACTCGCTCCAAGACCTCGGAGGCCAATAGGTCATGCAAGGAAAGAGGACACATGGACTTTGCAAGTTGATGGAGCATCGAATGCCATGGGCTCGGGGCCCGGAATCATACTGAGAAAGGATGATGGTATGATGGAGATTCAGTGCAAAATCAGATTTGACTTCCCGACCACTCATAACGATGCAGAATATGAGGCTGTAATCACCGGGCTTTAGGTCACTCAACATCTCGGGGTCGAGCATGTCAAGGTCAAGAGTGATTCACAATTGGTAGTAGAGCAGGTGAATGACACTTTTGAAGCAAAAGATGAAAAGATGTCATCTTACAGAATGATGGTTCTGGACTTGCAAAGGAAGTTCAAATATTGTAGCATAGATAAAATACCAAGGCCGCCAATCACAAAGCTGATGCCCTATCAAAGCTGACTTTTTCCAACTTGGATAACTTGGAAAGGAATGTGTTTGTGCGATCACTTCATGAGCCCAGCATCACATAACAACCTAATGTCATGGATATTTCAGAACATGAGCCCAACTGGATGGATTCAATCATTGAAAACATGACATTGGGAAAATTTCCAGATGACAAAACAGAAGCCAAAAGGATCAAATCAAGAGCTCCAAGGTATACCATCATTTAAAACATTTTATTTCATCGAGTCTTTACGCTTCCCTACCTCCGATGTCTGACTCCAAGAGAAGCAGCCATTTCTATTGCCATGGCCAAGGTTCACGAAGGAATTTTTGGGGGACACCAAGGTGCAAGAGCTTTGGTAACGAAGTTGGTAAGATATGGTTATTACTGGCCAACCATGAGGAAAGATACACTCAACTATGTGAAAACTTGTGATAAATGTCAAAGGTTTGCAGCTCGATTACATCAACCAGCGGAAGAGCTCTCTTCGATCATATGCTCATACCCATTTGCACAGTAGGGAATTGATATACTTGGGCCGTTCCCTCTAGCTTGGGGTCAAGTTAATTTTTTAATAGTTGCTGTAGAATACTTCACAAAGTGGGTAGAGGTAGAGCTTCTTACCGTAATCTCAGAGCAAAAGTTGGAGTCATTTATTTGGAAGTCGGTCATCTGTTGATTTGGACTTCCCAAGACATTAATCACTGACAATGGGCGACAGTTCGAGTGCCAAACCTTCAAGCAATTCTGCAAGAACTTGGGGATTGAGCACAGGTTAACTTCAATTTCACACTCTCAAAGTAATGGATTGGCTGAGGTGACAAACATGCTTATTTTGCAAGATCTGAGGACTCTCCTTGACAGTGCCAAGGGTGATTAGTCCGATCTCCTTCTAGAAATTCTTTAGACAAACCGAACAACGTTCAAGACAGCAACCGGGGAAAATCCATTTATGCTAGCCTTCGGAATGGAAATCCCTATTCAAGTAGAAGTGACTATTCCCAGCTTCTATACCATGACTACAGAATCAACAAATCATTTCGAGGGGCAAAGAGAAAGTCTAGTTCTTTTGGAAGAAGTCAGGGAAAGTGCCGCCCTAAGAATAACTGCTTATCAACAGGCCACGTCCAAAAAGTTTAACATCCGAGTCAAAAAGAGAGGTTTTAGAATTGGTGATCTTGTCCTACGTCGAAGTGAAGCAGCCTGTCACCAACCTGGGAAAGTCGGCCCATTTGGGAAGGACCGTACGAAGTCATTCAAAAAGTTGGGAAGGGCTTGTAAAGTTTAAGAACCATGAACTCCAAGCCCCTTCCTCGACCACGGAACGCAGAAAATTTGAAGCCCTACTACAAGTAGGCCCCATTCTTCCACAAGTTCTTCATGCCAGTCATTGAGTCGTCTAGACTATAGAAGAGTCGGGTCTGTGAACCCATTGTTTAATTTCATTTACTGACTTGCACGTCCATATTTGAAAAAGTTAGGTCGGGCCTGCACGCCCATTCTATCTACTTTCTAAGTCAGGGAGGATATTCTTTTTCCTTATCCAAGTTTTTTTTCCAAAAGGGTTTTTTCTAGGTAAGGTTTTAACGAGGCCCATAGTTCAGTTCCCCGTTAATAAAAATGTTTCTTCCAGAATACCGAGCACTAGAATAATTTACAATGTCTCATGACAAAACGTTACAAATTATTCCTCTGCGAATAATTTATAATGTTTCATGGCAAGACGTTATAAATTATTCCTATACAAATAATTTACAATGTCTCATAGCAAGACGTTACAAATTATTCTTCTACGAATAATTTGCAATGTCTCATGGAAAGACGTTACAAATTATTCTTTATGAATCCCCAAAGTCAAGAGTTTAATATTTTCTTTGTATAAAATTACATAAAAGGTCGGCCTTACTCGATCTTACATCAACCTACAATGAGTTTAACCTCTACAAAGGTCAGGCTTACTCGACCTTACCAGTTATTTACTACAAATAATTCCAATACAAGAAGTTTACAAGGTCGACCTATATACCCAACCTTACAAACAAACTCCTAAAAACCAAAGGCTTTACCCCCTTTCTTATGAGAGGCTCAAGAGGTCGAGCAAAATGCTCGACCATATTGCCTTCAAGACATGAGGACAGAAACTTGGCCCTTTCATACAAACTATGACAAGATCAATTTGCTAAGTAAATCACACAAAAAGCACGTTCTTAGTAAAAATATGCAGATTCATTCATAGTCAAAATTTTTACAGGATGTCTTCGAGGAATGCCCTGGGTATTTGCTACAATGTTCACAAAAATACATCAAGTAAAAAGAACAGGCATCACTGCTAGGAGTCATGGTCACTAGCATCTTGGGCCTTCTTCATCAGAAGCAGCTTCCACTTCATCCTCCTCCAGGAATGGCGTCAAATCGAGACCTTCTGCAGCAAGAGGAAACTGGGAAAGAGGGCTCGTGTCAAGATCGGGAGCATGAAGTCGAATCCATGCTCGAGCAGGCCTCATCCCTTCAGCGTAGAACTCCAATGCATACTTTCCCAATGCTAGATCATACTCTTCTGATTTTTCAAAGGCCTCGACCACCTCGGCCTTAGCAGCAGCAATTTCTTCGCGAGCACGGCGAGATCACAATCTTAGGTCATCAAGGCTAAATCAAACTCAACCAAGGAAAGTTTTTCCTCAGCATTATTGGCCTGGGTGGCCTCGTACTGCACAGAGTGCAAGTGCTGGCTCGACGTTTCCCCTCGTTTGATGCCTTGAGTAATGAGACCCCGGCCAATGCTGATCTATAGATCAAGACAAAAACTTGCAGTCACCTTGCTGTTAAATTGAAAATCCACCAAAATTACCAAGGACAAGAGTTTGGAAATTACCTTAACGGTCGTGTTCAGAAAATGCTCAGCCCCTTGTTCAAGTGAAACCTCCTCGGAATTTTTCTAGGAGGCCGGGGTGGTAACTTTCTTCCAGCTTCTTTCTCAAGTCAGCCAGGCTAGGGTCATCAGAAGAAGCCTCTGGAGCAGGAGAGGGGTGTGCGCCTTCATCCCTAGGTGGAGGACAGTGAGTACCTCGGTTAGCTTTCCTTCGAAGGGGAGCATCAGCGTTACTTCTCGAGGTTTCCCCCAAGCCAGATTGATTCTGGCGCGGCCTCTTCTGGGGACGTCTTGGATAATCTTGTCCTCCTTTCTCTTCTCGACTGCAGCCCGAGCCCTCTCCTCGGTCGCTTTCCTTAGTTTGTCTCTATCAAATGCCATTCCTACAAAAGATAAACAAAATAAGTAAGGAAATAAAAAGGGAGAAATCAGGAAAGACGAAGGACGAAGGACTTATTAAAAAGTCAAATTCAATATTACTTAATTTACAAGGACGGGGCCTATCGGGCTCCAAATCAAGGGCAGTCTGACCCAAAATCTCGTTCTTAGTCAAATCAGAAGCCTCCTCGTCAAAAAGTCCAAAATCACAAATTCTTATTGCATTGGCCAGGAGGTGGTCATTGCCTCTTCCCCTACATTTCCCATCCTATTAAAATTATCTACCTCCAGTCTCCTTAAAATCGGCCAAAATATATTCTCACCTACCCAGGGCTTAATATAGAAAAATCTTTCCTTCCACTAATCCAAGGAGAAGGAACCCAGGGCACCTCAAATCATCCCTTCCCACATAAATAAACGAAACAATTACACCGAGGTAAAAACTTTAAATCTAAGAGGCATTTACACAGATTTACAGTTGGATCGATCCCTAGACTCCTACACAAAACAAAAAAGTAAACCAAGATCCTCCACCTATTTGGAACGAGCTGTCTCGGAAGAATCCTCGCGGTTAACAAGAAGTCTATAAAGAAATGATGGAGAGGGAACCTAAGCCCGACCACAAGTGATTCGTGAAAAACTACAATCTCCCCTTCCCAACAGTGATAGGACACATCGTCACTCTCAGGAACCCGGGCTATATATTTCTCGGAGAGGCCAAAATTCCTCATATCCACCTCAACCATGTGCTCTTTCATTCTACTATTGAATGTAGGGTAATCTAGGTCGATACCTCCTGGTCTATCGTTCGAGTCAAGATTATCCTCTACTCCCTCTTCATTACTCGACTCATCACCCCTAGGAGATGGTCGTGGTTGGTAAAAACCTAATGGCTCGAACTCTAGAGGCTCGTCCATATTTTCCACTTCCCTAAGGTCACCTATGGTCACTTGCCTTACCATTTTTCCTGGTAATAAATTATGAAAATAATAAGGCCGGGAAAGGTCGAGCTTACCTAAAGGTATAATTCTGTGGAGGTAACATATCGTGCTAGTCACTCAAGGAGTTCTTTGGTTTCTCAAAATCTCACAAAGTAAAAAGAATGAGAAATAGGGACCACCTATTTATAGGCAAAGTTGGCGGGAAAAAGCAAAAAATCTCCACCCTTACACTAGCCACGTCTCGAACATCAAGTCAGAGATTGTTCATTATCTCGCATTTAATAAATACAATATTAGCTATCCAAAACGCGTGAAAATTGTCAAATTTAAACGCACCAAGAGATCTGAGCCCATATCTTTAACTCACGGGGGGCCAATGATTGGCATAATTTTCCACCTATTCTTAAAAGACCTGGTTCTGAATGATCTAAGGTCAGCCTTGTCAAGATCTATAGGTCGGCCCAAGTACCCGAACTGCTTAGAGGGATTTTTCACCATTTAAGATAAAGGTCGGGTATATATGCCTGGGGGTAGTCATAAGCCTGGGCATAATTAGATCATCCCATTCTTGTATCCATAAATCAAAAGAGAAGCTCAGGTTTAGTCTATCATTAAGTTCGGGTCCTACCGAACATATTTTTTATCTGGCCATGTCAAGGATGTATTGGCCGGTCCATCCCGGTCTTGTTACACCAAAGGCCCAATGCAATCAGGACTCGAAGCATTCTTTGTTTGTGAGTTTCTTCAATGGGCCACATTCTTGAGTCCCAAGACAAGATGTATTCCATAAGGAAATATCCTAAAAAAGGGGAGTTCAATCCTTATATCCTTATAACGATTGAACTCCTCATAAAAGGGTAAGTCTACACAAAGAGGACTCCTTCTCCTAATAGAAGAAGATTACGGGTTTTCTAAGCCCTATAAATACAGTTCTTTTGATCGAATATTATTCATAATTCAACATAATATATTTTCCAATTACATATTTCTCTCTCTATTTTTCTTTCTCCAGAAAACTAATTCTCACACCGGAGGGGCGACGAGGAGAATCCTACTCGCCTTTTTTGCAGGTCATCCTAGGCGAATCTATTCATCTTTTTCAGTAATCAAGCAACTCCAGATCTTGCCATGTCAAGGTTAGAGATTTTTACAGCATCAGTCCCAAATCTAATTATGAGCATGAATGTATGAAGAATGTGTCTTATTCTAATGCTATAGGATCTGTCATGTACGCTATGGTTTTAACTAGGCCTGACACTGCACATTCTATTAATATGTTGAGTAGATACATGTCTAACCCTGGACGGAACCAATGGGAAGCTTTAAAATGGCTTATAAGATATTTAAAAGGTACTGCAGACCTTGGATTGACCTATAAAAGGAGTTCTGAAGGTATTAAATTGAAGGGTTATGTTGATGCTGATTATGCTAGTGACAAGACAATAGGAAATCTATTACTTCCTATGTTTTTACTATTTGTGATGCTTGTATTAGCTGGAAATCAAAATTACAACACATTGTTGCACTGTTCACAACTGAATGTGAATGCATTGCTATAATTGAAGCTGTTAAGGAGTTACTTGGTTTAAAGGCTTGCTTAGTGAGTTAGGATTTTTGTGTAAAATGCTTTTGTTGTGTTCTGATTTACAATCTGCTATTCGTTTATGCAAAAATCTAGTTTTTCATGAAAGAACTAAATACATTGATGTGAAGTTACATTTTATAAGAGACGTTATCTCTAATGGTCTCATTGCTATTGAGAAAATTTCATCCCAGTTCAACCCTGCAGACATGGGCACAAAGATTCTGCATGTGAGTAAGTTTGAAAACTGTTTAAGTTTGTTAAATATTGATAAAGGGTAAGTTCGTGTTTTTTTACTCATTTTTCTTTATTTGTTTTTTGAACAGTTTTTCTTATTTAAGTTTTTTGTTTTTGTTCTACTGCAGGTGTTACTAGACGATGCCAGACTTGTATCAAGATGGAGATTATGGTAAAATTGATACAAGTTAAAGTTGGAAAACTAACTTGCAATCTCGCATTTCTGGTCTCATGCCTTATCACTTGCAAAGGTGTGATCACTGTGGCCTTTAATTTGGACCGTCCATTGCTGTGATCCGAAACTGGCCGTTGGCTGATCCTTATACTCTTAGGTTCGACCTTTTGAGTCTCAAGACTCTTCTTGGATACGAAACCCTACTCTCTCTCTCTCTCTCTCTCTATTGTTTCGCCTCTCTAGTTCTTCACCATTCTTGTTGAAGATCTTTGTAATTAATTCATATTGTGGTAATTAATTAAATCAAAGATTTACTAAGTCTATTGTGGTGTTTGAGTGGTTGAAAGTGAGGCTTTCATTTGTGTTGTATATTCAGCGGGGTTTGAGCGAGATCGAGTGTTCTAATTTAATCTTTCAAGATCTGTTGTAAACTTGTATTCTTTGTGAAACTGTTAAAAAAATCAAATCCGTAATCCACTCTAATTGGAGCTTCAACGAGATGTAGCCAAAGGTTGGGCAAACTCGAGCCTTCGGGCATAAAAATCGCTGTGTTCTTTACATTTAGCCCCTGTTTGGCCCCCATTTTTTACAAATTAAATTTATTCAACACTCAATCTTAACCATCCATCTTAGTCAAGCCCACAATTTTTGATTTTTCAAACAATTTTTAACCCTACATTCTTCCACAAATACTATTCAAAACCAAAATTTTACCTAAAAAATGAGGGCCAAACAAGGGCTTATTGTTGGTTTTATTATTGCGCTCCCGCTATTGTGCATATTTGGGAACCCTTATTATTGTAACACGCATCACCATGGCCTCCAACACACCACCACCCCCACTAGAACAACAAACAACAATAACAGCAACAATCATCTCCGAAGCACCATCACAACCACCATCATCTCCGATGCATCACCATGAGTACCAATAACTACTGTCAATTTACCACCACACATAAATAGAAATTTCGACACACAAGAATTTGGTATATATAAAGTAGATTTTAATAATAATCATCATACAATCAAGCATACAATTGTAGGTCTTTTTATTCCAAATAGGACTCCAATTTTAAAAATTTTGAAGATCAATCAAAGAGAATAATTTAAATACTTGCGTGTCATATTGATACAATGACATGTGACCAATTCTTTTAGATCTATGACCTATGGACTATGGCTTGTGACATGTGAACTGTTACTTGTGACTTGCAACATATGAATTGTGACATGTGGATTTGAATCTATAATAGCATGTTATCGGTGCACAAAGACTTGTGCATGTGATCCGCGATACGTGAAAGGTGACATATGACTTGTGATGTGACCTATACGTTATGACTTGCGATATGTGATATGTGTAAATGAATATGTGACCACTGCAATCATCAACAAATCACTGTCACCTCACCCCCCACCCTCAGTCAACAACAAACACTAAACCTGCACCATCAACAAACAAACCAGATGGCAACTTCACGACCGCATGAAGTAGATCGAACATATGTAGCTAGATTTATGAAAATAATAAAGAAGTCAAGAAATTAAAATTAAAAATAAAATACAGATCTCATTTTGAAAACTCATGCTATTAAATTTGCTTTTTGTTAATGAAAAATGGGAAATTCAATAAATCAAACTAATAAGAAAACTTCATACAATTTTTTTTTTCTTTTTGCGGAATGTGAGCAAAGAAGAGGGGGGAATTTAATTAATTGGGTGAAGTGGTTTGAAATTAATTGGGATGGGGCATGGTGGGTGTGTGAATTTGGGGTGTGAGTAATATTTAAAGTTAATTATCACGCAAACCTTAAACTTATTTTTAAAAGGATAATTATATTGATACCACTAATTTTATTAATCACCCCATATTATATATATATATTTATTAAAATATAAATTTTATAATTATACCACATTCATTTTACAAATATAATCTTCACTGAAGGAATGTGAATGTGTGTTATATTCTTAAATCTTAGGATCTAAATTTTTTTCTCGAAAATCATGAAAGATGCAAGTTCATGAAAACGGAAAATGAAAATTAAAAGTCCCCACCCCACCGCACCACTAATGCTTAATCCTACCATCTCTCCTACATAACCACACAAGAAGAAAGAACCTTTGAGAGTCGTGAATCACACCCAAAATCTGGATAACATTTTGGGAAAAAATCAGAATATTTAAATAAGATAAAAAGAACACCTAAATTCGGGAACATAGTAAAAATTGGTGCAGTGCATCTGCAAATGATAGGGGTTGGAGTGGGGTGTTTTCACAAGGAATATGTTTTCAGTTCTCCCCTCTTGTTTTTTCCACAAATAAAGTCGCATTCTGTAAAATGATTTAATACCCTAGTTGCAATGCAACAACAAGTTGTTTAGGGAGCACATCCCCTTGTTTAGGCTCCTTTTTCCTCCATTCCAGAAATTCATCACCAAGGGGTTCGTCTCTGAGGAAGTAGTTGAAAGAGGCTTGCACAAGTTGTTAGTGATCCAAGTTTAACAAAGTCAGGAGTCTGGAGTTGGAATAAGGATTCTACTTCACTCGAGAACCCGTTTGTGGAGTCCGGCAAGAAGTTTAGGATTTTTTCAAATAATTAATATTGTTGGGTATACAAAAATATCCCGCATCGATTGTGAATAAGAGAACAAAACATCATAAAACCCAAGTAAGTTACTCCACTCATTACCAAATGATTTTGGATTGAAACCTCACTTGGGCATGGGGGTTTGGGCTTAGGATTGGGAAAATTGATATCCACGGTCCCTGTAAGTGGTATCAAAGCTTGGCTGGCGATGATTTTTGGTAAGAAATTGAGCTAAAAATGACCGGAAAACAAGCTAAAAATGGGCAAAAATCTGAAGCCGATATCTATCCAGTTTTTTCAAAATCTGACCGGACTAAAAATTGGAGATTCCAACCGATCTAGACCTCTAATCAATGATCGATGACCACCACCTAATAGGCTTACCGAGGAGAAGACTCTTCTAAAATTTGGTGCCGATCTAGCGACTGTAGTGGCGGTATTAGCCAAAAAAGTGAAGAGGCAGTCGAACTGAAAAATGCATATTCCGGCCAAAGGATTAATCTTTTGGAAAAACGGAGACCACAGGCATATTCAGAACGTCAAGGCGCGTCAGGTTTGAGTTAAAAATAGTTGGACCTTTTTCGGGTTTCCATGGTGAGTGGCTCGTGAACTACGGTCATGAACTTAGTACACAATCGTCTCATCATTTGAGAGCTGATACCAACCTCCAATTCAAACATTGTCATGTACCTACAAGGCAAAACTACATGAGCTAATGCTCAGCAAGTAACATATACATGATCATGCACATGAGTTTCGATTCACTTTCTTACAATGATCTCATTCTTAAACTTCACACCTTCTCGCTATCTCAACTTATCCACATTTCCTACTTTGGCCCTAATCCCACTATATTGTACCATATGAACTCAAATATCAACATAGCCGATAATATGCGATTTATAGTGCCTGTGGCCTTGCATCGTCCACTGAGACTCAAGACTCCACAGTTTGTATCCATCATCGCCCACCAAGACTCAAGATACTGCACCGAGAATTATATTATATCAATTAGGCCTGACCTATTATATAGGCTCTTGGCATGCCGATCTACATTCCCAAAGCCACCAAGAGACCTCCCAACATGTTGTGTTTGAAATCGCAAGTGTACGATATCGCAATCAAGTAATAAAGTGGACATTAGAGCCCGGATTATCGTTCCCACGAAGACTGCTATTAATTACCGAAATATTTCAGTTCTTAACTTTATTTGAACAAATGAAAATCGTTTTAAGAATAAAAATCTAGAATTAAGAAATGGAACTAATGAATTAAAAAGAATTGTTAAATTGTTTTGTTTTCAAATAAGATTGTAAAGTAGTTGGGATTCACGAATTCACATAGCTAATTAAATCAATTTCAATTCCAGTTTTATTTCCTATTTGTGTGTTCGGTCGAATTCACTAATTTAAATTGAGATTCCTCTCTCGAGTTTAAATCAATCCTACCTAAATAAGTCAACCTTGTATCTCTACAGCGGGTCCGAATATTCCTTAACTAGATGCATTACACACAAGAATTCACACACGACCGCAATAATTACAAGAGTATATCTCTATCTCTCGTTCAATTACCGAATTTATTACCTAGATCTATGTTATTAACTCACCTCTCGGATTATGGAAATAACACATGAAATCATGAATAAGTGGCCAGTTCATTCACGCATTAAACGCAATAATAAATCAACACATGCATTAAAGCGTTAAAACAAGGAATATGGCATTAAAATAATTAACTAGGCTACATCGTTCATCCCAACATTAAAATTAGTTACACATCATCATGAAATAAAAAAAAACAGTAAAAATAAACGTTCATTGAAAAACAATATAAAGAATGGAAAGATTGCACCAATTATCAATTCTTCAATTGTTTTCAATTCACGCCCCTCTGCGATGTTGGAATCTCCAAGGATTTGATGTTGAATTCTCAGTTGTGGCTCGTTCTTTGGAGAGGAAAAGCTCTGATTTTCGTGCAAAGAGGTTGTATTTATAGTTGGTGAAGAGATCAAGTTGAAGAAGGAAAGAAATTCATCAAATCCGCGCGCGAGTCTTTTTTGGTATCTGCACAGTGTTCAGTATTTCGACCATATCTTTCTCTTTCCTTATCCGATTAATGTGATTCAAAGTTATTTGGAAATATAACGTAAAGGGCTATAATTCTTCCTGAAACAGGATTTTCCCAATTCGAACGTTTACTATCCCAAAATAAGTCTCAAAGTCCGACTAGAATTCTGTCCAGAATCTTCTAGGATTGGAATCAATTTTATGGTAATATTATTATCATATTCCATTCCTTTTTGACTTCTACTTGCATCCAATTGACTCCTAAAAAATCCTCAAAGCATCTTCTTATTATCCAAATCAATCATTGGATATTTTCAAGTTGGTCCCTCATGTTTAATTTGCTCTTCAGTCCTTCAACTTCTAATTGCAACAATATAGTCCCCATACTTTGGAATCTTCTCAATTCGCTCGTTTCAACTCTCAATTCCTTCAACTGGATCCTCCAACTTCTTATTCCTTTACTTCGGCACATTGCATCTTTCCGGTTGACGTCACAAACTTATCAATTGCTCATTTTAGCTCCAATTAGCATCCAATTATGCATTTTTCTCATCAATTACTTCATTCTTCGCATTTTGGGATATTTTCTACAAAGTAAACAAATAAACATAAATTAAATAGCATATACTCTAAAACTACAATAAATTATTCTAATTTAGACGTATAAATAAGTGTATAAAATACACTTATCAAATACCCCCAAACTAGAATTATTGTTCGTCCTCGAATAGTGTAAACTAAACTAACAAATTAAAATAACAACGTGCAATTATTTTTGTTGTGTCAGTATGTTCACCATATGCCTCCATAGTCCAAATCAATTCAAGCTTCAGCAAGAGTTATGAACAACAATGCAAAATAATTTCTAGTTATATCATGCCAGATTTTTTAGTGTGTGTGTGAATAGCCAATGTCAAACGCATACTTGTGCAAAAGATATACTCAACACTGTGTGGCTCATTATGCATAATCCAGCCCGAATCCCATGTTGTCAATCTATGATTTTTAATAAAATTCCTTTCAACGCTCATGAATGATCACCACTTTCTGCTTTTCTCTCACATCCCGAATTTTTAACAATGTGGGTTCTCAACATTTTTCATTGCTTTTTCCACACGAGGCAGTCAGAATCAGAAATATGCATGCACAACAAATCAAAAGAAAGCAGTCCCCAATTCTAAAACATCAACCACCACAGCTCAGTCAACAAAGCTTATACCATGCAATAATATTTTTTTATGGACGACTTTTTCTTTTAATTGTCCCTGTCTTTTACCATTTTTGTGCAGAACTTTTCATACGGGCTTTCTATATGACCCCTGTAGCGGGCTTTCAGATCGGAAACTCCCAAACCAGACGGCTTTAGGGTACCAGGTTCAAAGAACCCCTCAGACGTACTTGCCCGAGTCATAAAGGCTTAAACAGAAAAGTTAAAGATGTTATAATGTCTTATGTGTAAGTCCACTCTCCGTAGTTGCTTTCTAATTGACCCCTGTAGCGAGCTTTAGGTCGATGACTCCCAAGCCAGTTGGCTTTATGGTACCAGGTTTGAAAGACCCCTCAGACTTACTTACTCGAGTCAAAAAGGCATTTGAAGAGCGGAATAAGACCTTCAGCATTTTTCTGTTTTTATGCTGGAAATGGTTTATACCCGTTGACCAAACTGCAATGACTAAAGTGCAAAACCAAGAACCACAGACCTCCAACCCGTCAATACACACAAATTCCAACCATTTTACCCCCAAACTTGCCTTTTAGCATGATTGGTTCTAATTTAGGGGTGGGATATCTTATGATCTAAGTTCATGGATTTTCAAGTCATTCCTAAGTTCAAATTGCATAAATTTGCCCCACATGTATTAAACAAAATCCCTTACACAAGCAATTATCCAACACTGGCTATGTGCGCAATAAATATGGAATCTAGCAAAACATAACTAGTTCAAAATAAGTTCATGCTTTCATTTTGTCCAATTTTCAAGCATATGCACAAATTGATTCATACTATATCCTAGGCAATAAATAAGTCGACACAATTTTTCAAAAAAACTTTTTCAATTTTTTTTTTTAATCCCAATAAAAATAGAATGAGAACATAGAATGAATAGCGTGAATATGGGAGCATTTTGCATGAATGATATTTCCCAGTCCCAAACTAGAAAGACACATTGTCCTCAATGTTTGTCAAAAATATTTAAAAATGTAAAACAAGACAAAGGAGAGAGAACGAGAACTTCCCAGGTGCATTGGAGATGTTTTGTAGCCTTGAAGCTTCCAATGGCAATGTATTTGGATGAACTTGACCCTAATTTTGTCTTGCCAAACTTTGTTTGAAGTGTTTTGATTGATGTGTTCCTTGCAAACAAAAGATGAATGACTTTAGAGGACATGAACACCAATAAGAAACTATCCAAGTTCTAATCATGTGTATGTGTGTGCTTGGGATGATGATGAATACCTAAACTACTAAAAATTGCATAATTATCAAAACAAACCTAAACATGCAAAATAATGTAACTATGTTGTGTAGTTCTCTAATTCCTACAGATGCATACTAAAATGCATTGTTGCAAGTCAACCTAACAAGTACACCATAAATGCATACATCTAATGTAAAAACATAAAATAAATAAATACTGAAAGCGTAATAAATAAAAGGGTAGAAATTGGGTTGCCCCCCAATAAGCGCTCCGTTTTAAGTCTAAAGCCCGACTTTTTACCTGATTTTTCAATGAACTTTAAAGAGAGCTTTTGATGATCGTCTTTGTTTGTGACGGTCAAATTTGCTCCATGGTACATTTAAGCTCAAAAATTGTACCTTGCCCATGTCATAAGTGTTAACATCTCCACTCGATTCAACTTTCAAAATGTAGACTTCAATTATTTCTTCATCACCAATGATTAAATCAATTCTTGCCCAATCATTGAATTTGGAGGATTGCATTGCAATTTCGGCGCCCTTAAGTGTCTGCTTTTCTGTGATTAACTCCTCTTTCTTCATTTGTTCTTCCTCTTTGATTGAAGTCTCCTCGAGCTCGATGTCCTGATTCTGCATTGTTGACAATTGGACAAAGATTTCTTCATGGCAGCTATTTTCTTCTGGTTGATCCACTCTTTCAAGTTCTTCTTCTTTTTCTTCAACTGTTTCAACCAATTTTTCTGGCTCCTCTGATCTTTGCACCTGAATTTTTGGTAATGGCAATGGCTGACTCTTGGTCATGCTTACTGTCCACTGCTCCATCAACTTCTTAATTTCAGCTTGTTGTTTTTGCAATTCCTGATTTATCAAATCTTCATTTTCAAAATCTTCAGTTTCAGCTTGAACTGCATGTATTGGTGGACACTCCTCTGGTGGTCTTTCTGTTCTGCTAACTGCCAACTGCTCCATCTGATCTCTCATTTCATTCAATTCAGCCCGTTGATCTTGGAGTAACTGTTGTAGCAAATCTTCATTGGATATACATTCTTTGACCTGTTGTTTCCCAACTTGCTGATAGTGAAAATCTGTCTGCAGTTCTTGAAAATTTTCTTGTTGATCTTCTAGCAACTGTAATAATAAATCTCTGTTGCGATCACTTTGCTGTTGTTGTTGCTGTTGGAAAAATTGCAGGCTATGGATACTCTGATTATTTGACCCCGAGAAACTTAGCTGCCCGTTCCAGTAAGGATTATAAGCTTGAAAATATGAACTCCTCTGCTGCATCTGACTATTTCCCCAATAATTATCTTGATCAATCTCTGGTTGAGCCTGATGTGCGAAAGGACAATCTTGGATGACATGATTTTCACAGCAGAAGTCACAAATCTGATAAGTTTGAACTGCAACTTGATCATGAAGCCATTGATAAAGGTTTGCTGCCATCTTGGTGTGTTGCCTCCACCTATCTCAATATTCATTCAATACCTGAGAAGGAGACAATTCCCAACTTTAAAAAAAAAAAAACTCAAAAAATAATTAAAAAAAAATTTAAAAAAAAAAATACAAATACAAATTCAAACTAAAGCAAGAACTAATTGGTATCGATATTAATATAAAAACAGTTCCCGGCAACGGCGCCAAAAACTTGTTGTGTTTGAAATCGCAAGTGTACGATATCGCAATCAAGTAATAAAGTGGACATTAGAGCCCGGATTATCGTTCCCACGAAGACTGCTATTAATTACCGAAATATTTCAGTTCTTAACTTTATTTGAACAAATGAAAATCGTTTTAAGAATAAAAATCTAGAATTAAGAAATGGAACTAATGAATTAAAAAGAATTGTTAAATTGTTTTGTTTTCAAATAAGATTGTAAAGTAGTTGGGATTTACGAATTCACATAGCTAATTAAATCAATTCCAATTCCAGTTTTATTTCCTATTTGTGTGTTCGGTCGAATTCACTAATTTAAATTGAGATTCCTCTCTCGAGTTTAAATCAATCCTACCTAAATAAGTCAACATTGTATCTCTACAGCGGGTCCGAATATTCCTTAACTAGATGCATTACACACAAGAATGCACACACGACCGCAATAATTACAAGAGTATATCTCTATCTCTCGTTCAATTACCGGATTTATTACCTAGATCTATGTTATTAACTCACCTCTCGGATTATGGAAATAACACATGAAATCATGAATAAGTGGCCAGTTCATTCACGCATTAAACGCAATAATAAATCAACTCATGCATTAAAGCGTTAAAACAAGGAATATGGCATTAAAATAATTAACTAGGCTACATCGTTCATCCCAACGTTAAAATTAGTTACACATCATCATGAAAGAACAAAAACAGTAAAAATAAACGGTCATTGAAAAATAATATAAAGAATGGAAAGATTGCACCAATTATCAATTCTTCAATTGTTTTCAATTCACGCCCCTCTGCGATGTTGGAATCTCCAAGGATTTGATGTTGAATTCTCAGTTGTGGCTCGTTCTTTGGAGAGGCAAAGCTCTGATTTTCGTGCAAAGAGGTTTTATTTATAGTTGGTGAAGAGATCAAGTTGAAGAAGGAAAGAAATTCATCAAATCCGCGCGCGAGTCTTTTTTGGTATCTGCACAGCGTTCAGTATTTTGACCATATCTTTCTCTTTCCTTATCCGATTAATGTGATTCAAAGTTATTTGGAAATATAACGTAAAGGGCTATAATTCTTCCTGAAACAGGATTTTCCCAATTCGAACGTTTACTATCCCAAAATAAGTCTCAAAGTCCGACTAGAATTTTGTCCAGAATCTTCTAGGATTGGAATCAATTTTATGGTAATATTATTATCATATTCCATTCCTTTTTGACTTCTACTTGCATCCAATTGACTCCTAAAAAATCCTCAAAGTATCTTCTTATTATCCAAATCAATCATTGGATATTTTCAAGTTGGTCCCTCATGTTTAATTTGCTCTTCAGTCCTTCAACTTCCAATTGCAACAATATAGTCCCCATACTTTGGAATCTTCTCAATTCGCTCGTTTCAACTCTCAATTCCTTCAACTGGATCCTCCAACTTCTTATTCCTTTACTTCGGCACATTGCATCTTTCCGGTTGACGTCACAAACTTATCAATTGCTCATTTTAGCTCCAATTAGCATCCAATTATGCATTTTTCTCATCAATTACTTCATTCTTCGCATTTTGGGATATTTTCTACAAAGTAAACAAATAAACATAAATTAAATAGCATATACTCTAAAATGACAATAAATTATTCTAATTTAGACGTATAAATAAGTGTATAAAATACACTTATCACAACACTACCCTTATACTGGCACCAGATCGCCAACATCCCATCCTCTCTTACCCTTAATGACCTCAGGGAGCCTCAAGCTGGTGTGTATATCTAGACGCGAAGTAAGTAAGGTACACTCGTAGGGTGATTCTACTATCATCCACATCATTATCTGTCCATATCTGTCCATATACTCTTTATTTCTTACTTTACTATTTATGAAGGACTTCTTCTAAGTCCACACAATGTACAACATATTTTCATGCACCAATTTTACGTGATATAATCACATATTGTGGCATTCCAATGATATTCATGTGCATTAATAACACATCATATCATCAAATCATGTCTCACATGCTTTCTCTGTATACAGATATTTTCCATATCATATTCCAGGTATATTGCACCAATAATCTACCTCATATAGTCACATAAGAGCACATAATAATATTAATACTACTGTTTTACATTTTAGTTTAATTGTTATTCACCTCACTCCTTGGGTATACATTTTACGACTTTATTATTCAATATTTTGCACCACTAATATTCGCTTGGAGTCGAACTAGAATGATCATCACTCCATACTTATCATACATAAAAACTATAATTTAGTTATGTGATACTATATTATACTTCAACTACAAAATATAAATTAGGGTTCAACAAAATTAATGGACAATTTCCTTACAAAATATTTAACTGAAATAATTATTAGGATAACCCAAATTTCAAGGGGTTGATTTTCTTTATTATACCTCATAACGAAATTAATCTAATTTCCCTACTTAAAAATAATAATCATAATCATGACATAATAATATAAACCTTATTATATTATATTATTATATATAATAACATAATATAACATATTTAATATTATAACAACGATCATTAAATAAGAATAAGAATAAAAAAACATTACCTTACCTTTGAAAGAGGGGGTTGAAACCCCCCCCCCCCCCCAAACTTAATGGGGGGGGGGGAGGGGAGGTCGAACCCCTCCTCAACTAATGAGTGGTCGAACCCCCACCCTCTTAAAATAGAGGGTGACAAGCCTTCGGGTTGAAGATATTTTCATTTTTCTTTAGCAATTGAGCATATTTATAACTTTTATCAAGGGTTAAGATGCAGTTAAATAAATTATTTTAT
Organism: Ligustrum vulgare; assembly: GCA_963555705.1. Lineage (NCBI taxonomy): Eukaryota > Viridiplantae > Streptophyta > Magnoliopsida > Lamiales > Oleaceae > Ligustrum > Ligustrum vulgare. The sequence continues at coordinate 35,260,817 of OY743190.1, read as the reverse complement.
TTTATCTTTTTGTCCCATAAAATATAAAATTTATATTTTAGTCCCAATAATTATTAAAAATATTAAAATGACTCCAAAAATTATAGGGTCATATGAAGTTGTGATAGAGAGTTCATGGTGCCAATATGAAGTTCTCAATGAATAGTTTATAACGATATTTTCGGATCATAAAATCGATAATTGATGTAAAAGTTATGGTTCCTCAAAATTAGTCACTTAAAACTATTTTATTTCGATTTATTTTCAAGTGATTAATTCCGTCTTAATTTTCGGTAGTGTTATTATAATCAAAATTGAACTTTCAATATGCCATTCTGAAATACTCATGATCTAGTTTCTTGTATCCTTATCGAAATGCAATATGGCTGACAGTAGCAAAAGTTACAACTCGTAAAAATAGGCTGTTGAAAATTAACATTTTGAATTGCCAACATTCTTTATTAAATTTTTCTAGGCACTTATGTCAACCGAATACGTGTCTACAACATGCCATTTCAAAGGGCATTCAGAACTCTACACGATGGTATTCTTGAATAGTTAAGACAGATAGCGAAACTAAGAATTTACGAATTAATTTTGGTATGATATTTTTCAACGTTGGGATGAATTTTTAGTTCCACTTTAAAGTACATTTCTATACTTCAATCCACATCTTCCCAAAAATGGAATTGATAATCGCTTTATTTAATCGATCAAATTACTTTAAGTCATATTTAATATTCTTGATTACTTTTCGTTGATATTACGTCAACTAAATTAAAAGTCTTATTTAATGTCGAATATAGCCCTTTAAATAAGTAAAAAAAAAAAAAAAAATTATTTGACTTTCAAGTATTCCGTTAAATTTGAATAATTCAATATAATAATAGGATGAATTTTTTGGGGTGTTACAAGAAAAGATTTTTGTATTATTCTATGGTTATATCTTCATCTCATGTGTTATATGTTTTTGATTGATTACTGTGATTATCTGTCTTCTACTTAAGTATTTTTCATCTTAGTCATAGCGAGGAAATGAAGCAGGTATGGTGTGTATTTCGAGTGTGGGACACGAGGTAATGTCTATGATTTTAATTTTTATTAGATATATAAGCTAAATTGGGCAAGTGTAAACGTTGTATTATTTTTCTTCCAGGTTGATTGGGTATCAAGGTGGATATTTTTTGGGTTTTTTATACTCAATAAATTTGGGTAATGATGTAAAACAATTCTGCGATTATATCGACTCCAAAATGAATAGCTCGACTCGATAGTAGTCCACTTAGAAGGCCCAATTGCGGTGTTTTTGGGGCATTGACATTTGACATGGTTGGATTGGTTGTTAGGTCTTGGGCTTGTTGATTTGGGCCACTTTTAGACCTAGTTCAACTAAGTGTTATATAGATTACCTTCGTCATTCGAGGAGATTGGAGCAACCAAGGTGAGAAGGTTGTAAGTCGAACTTGAGGTTTAAGTCATGTTTTGGAGAGCTTACTGAGTCCAGATGGTGCATCGAAGGACCAACATAATTTCAACAAATACATACATAAATTAGGGTTTTTAAGATTTATGGTGTACACATAGAGAAGAAGAAAAATTAATATTAATGAGATTGTTACTTAGAAAATTTATTTGTGATCAATTTAGTAAATATGAAAAGTGTGATGTGGCTATCAATATAATTACCTTTTTGGAATTCCATCTCCAAAAATTTGGCCCCTAGCTCCATCGTAATTACCTCTTTGATAAATGGGCTGTCTTCAGAGCCCATCTATCTATTATATAAAAGTAGAAGAGTGTTGGCAAAAAATCCCGCCTGAACTTTCTGCCCATTCATTAGTATTTAATATATATATATATATATAATTTTCAGATTTCCGTCCCAAGTTTGCTTTCAAATTTCAAATTTTCAAAATGATCATTTAATGTCATGTCAGACAGCATTAATTGTGCTGTGAACTTTTCAGACCAATTAGAGTTGACTAAAGAACAATTTTTGAAAAATTAACTTTCAAAAACAAATCTCTCTCATTTCAGTAACCAGAGAGGAAGAGAGCGAGAGGGATGGGCGACGGAGCTCCCTCCTCCGATCCACACCATCATTCGAGACGCCGGTGTTAGCGCCACCATAGCGAAGTGGCCCTGGTGCATGTGTGAGAGTGCAATTTGGACCGAGTTTGGGTGTGAAACCAAATGCAACCGTGGCTTGGGTTTATTTCACTCCGTTCAGCCTTGGCACCACAACAATGGGTAAACCATTTTTCTCTCTTCCTCTCTCACTAGAAATCATTGATCAATTCATAAGTTATGCATATGCACTTTCTATGCAGTAACAAAAGAAAAAGTCGAGCTTCTGACCATTTTCAAAATCGCCGACCTCTAGCCGGTCAACTGCTGAATGAAGGCCACCAATTGAACCAAGGCATCAAGGTGAAGACTCGACCTGAACTTGGTCGGGTTCCCGTGACCTAAAGATTAATTTTTCTTAAAGTTTTTGAAGTCTTTGATGTTGGGTTATTGGAGCTGGAGGGTTAGGTTCGCCTGCTCTGCTATTATCTTGCATCATACGGTGTGGTAAATATTTGTAACATGTTTAGTTCCCCATCTTTTTATAGAACAAAATTGTAGTTTTTTCCCCTTACTTGATTCTTCCAAGTACTATCCAATCTAGCTGAAATTTGAGTTGATATTATGCTTCTTTTCATTATTTTTGTTCTTCTGGAGTGGATTATCAATGTTTTGGATTTGGAAAACATTTGCAGGACGTATAGGTATTGTTGATCATGATGTGGTGGAGCTTAACAATCTGCAAAGACAGGTAAAGTGGGAACTGTAATCCGAAATCTGGGTTGTATTTTCCAAGTTTTAGAAATAAGATGCTTTGGAGAAATTGTGATTCCAATTTTAACATAATCATGAGTACTTCAAGAGGTCCATGGATTTAGTTCAAAAATGGTAGTAGTAAATGCATTGGAGTGCTAATATGATTGTAACTTTTGTATATATTCTGCTGAAACCAGACATGGAACAATTGATTTCATATTCATGTATGGAAAGTCATTTTTTTAATTAGTTTGGGTTAGACTTACCAATGCAGTGTATAACTGGGTTTGTTACTGCATAAAATCAACAGATCAATCAATTAGTAAAGGCATGCCATCTTTTAATTTTTTTTTACTCTATCTCAAATTACATGCTTGATATCTCTGTTTCATATTTTCCTTTGTACAATTTGTTTGCAGTACCCTCTACTATGGGAAAAATTCATAATAGAAGCTTGGAAAATTTGTTGTACTCAAACCAAAGGTCCATTTGCAGTTTTATTAATGATACCTTTGGAAATTAGTACAAGTTGAAGCCAATTGGGGATGCTGGTCCTCTAATTGAGGCTGTGAGGTTTTAGTAAATTGGACCAATGTGATGTGTATGTTTATTTTTTGTCATCTTCGGATTGTTCTGATGGTAGTTCCCTTTTATTGTTATTTTGGCAGGTCGAGGATTTACTTAAGAACTATGGAATGTCTGTACATCGCGTGTAAGGATGCACATTCATACGATATGTTGAAAAAATCACTACAATAAGCATATGACAAAGTGTAATATTTGCAATTGGCCGATCTGATTGGCTTTAGTATTGCCTCTCAGTAAGTTGACATAGCTGCATATACTGAATTTCGGTGGCAAAAACCTGCTCTTGCATCCTATAGTTTGAGGAGTTAGATATTCCATAAGATATTTTTTTAAAGCAAGTGATCAGAACCAGACTCTTAATTGGGTTGCTTGAACTAAAGAAAACTCATTTTTAAGATATTTGTTGCTTGAGCTGAAGAAGACGAATCTACCTTGCTGGGCCTTTATTTTCTGGACTTCTACTGTAATTGGTTGCTCATTTCAGGTTGATTTGGCTATCTTTATTTGTCCTGATCGGCCTTATATTTCTCTGTTTTGCGATTTTTTGTTCTTTGTTGGAGGGTTCATTACATTCTGGTTTTGGAAATAATGTGTTATATGGGAGCAATTGAATAAAATGCCCGAAATGAATAATTGATACTTTCGATCCCTTCGTTTACAGATGAAATGTGTAATACTGCTTTTTATTTTTATGTGCATCTTTAAACTACACGTAATATTTATGTTAATGTTATTATAAAATGAAAAAATTTGATAATTATTATTATTATCTATAATTGGAATTATTTTGCAGTGAAAGAACTTGGACGCCGTCTCTATCAATGTACCAATTAAAAAGTTTATAAATTGTTTATTTTAATAGTTTACGTGTAATTTATGTGATTGTTAGTTTTACTGCCTAAGCATACTATTTTTAATTTTATTATGTTAAATTGAAAGTTGGGGGAAAGTTAGTGGCAATTGGAGAATAAATTAGAATTTATGGACTTAGCTATGCACATGGAGAGAAAGGAGGGACTAATTTATAAATTCCCAAAAATTTAAACCTAACCCCAAACCCTCACTTCTCTCACTCGCGACCTCTCACGCTCAGCTCTCTCGTCTCTCCCTAAACTCTCTGCCTCTCGTCTCTTACTCGACCAACCTCGCCTCTTGGAACTTGTAACCGGTGACCACCAGCCACCACCGCCAACAATCCCACCGGTAAGGCACTCCCCAACACACTGTCCACACACACAACGCACACACAGCACCACCCATGTCGCACACATCACGACACAGATACTTTTTGGTGTGTGTGTGTGTGTGTGTGTGTGTGTGTGTGTAATTTTCACCATGGAATTCTCAGATTTCAAAAAATATATATTAGTTTGGTTAATTGATATTTTAGCTTGATTTCAAAATTTTAATTTGTTAAACTTTAGTTTTGGGGCTATATGTGTATATATGTATGTATGTATGTATACATTTCGGACTTGTCAATGTATGAGGATGTGCAGATTTTGATTAAGCATGAAATTAAGTTTTTGAGTTAGCTATTCGTGTTTAACTATGAGTTGGAAATTTGTAATTTGTCTAATTGGGAAAACTTCATGAATTGTTAGAGTTGTTAGTAAGATTTTTTTTAATTTTGGTTTAAGTTTGAATATAAGGTGATATTGAGAGATGTGATGAATTTTGAATTTTTAGTTTTAGATTGTTAGTTATAGATTTACTTTGAAATTTCAATTGAAATTTTCGAAGTTGGTAAATGATTATGGAAATTGGGAATTTTGTTAACTTAATTGTAATTTTAGTGTGAACGTGAGTAATAATTATAATTCCTAGATTTTGGGAAAAATTGTAAAGGCGTGTACATTTTTCAAACTTTGGTTTTGATTTAAGTACCTTAATAGTTAAGCTTAAAATGTTGTGTTGAATGGTTTAATCTTTTTCTTTCGAGTATGGTATGGAAGTATTTAATATATCTTAGTACCTTGTTTGGAATATATGATCACGACAAAAAAAGGAAAGAAGATTTATTATTTTAACTTGTTTAATGTTAAAAGAATGATGAATATATCAATTTGAATTGAAAGTATATTTTACTGAATGAAACAACTAGGATTTTGGTACATTGACGACACGGGAAACCGAGGCTCCTCCACTTGCAAATCCAGATAACAGTAAATGCTAAGAACGTCAAGTAAGTAAACTTCCCTACTTTCATCATAGTTGAATGTTCAATGTGGAATTATATGCTTAATTGACATTCGTGTTAATTATTGAATTTTAATGCTTTTGGTTTACCATATGCAAGTATGCGTATTTAAGGAAATGTTCAAGCATGCACATTATCATGTCATTGCATCATCAAACATGCATTGACATCGAAATTGGGAAGTTAAATGTTTTTAAATGAAAGAAATGTGTCAAGGTGCAAGTTTATTCAAAAGTCATGTATCCCAAGTTTTTAAGAAAGAATAGGTGTACTTCTATGTCATGAAAGATGCGAGTGGGAAATGGGGCGCTGGGGACCGGCGTACCCGAATGTAATGAGTCGCTTTGTGGTGGAATAAATGTTAACCGCTTTGAGGTTTTACTTGTAAATGTGATCTGGTTCCAAATAAGAATTGCCCACTGTTATCTGATTGACTAGAATATACACCAAGTGAGCTCACGCTAGAAATGAAGTAAAAGTCTTGAAATGTTTAAGTGAAAGTTTGAAAAGTTTGAAAGTTTCGGGAAGTAAAGTAAATGGGGATACATATTTCATAATGTTTTAAGCATTTCATTGCATAAGCATGCATCACTTGCACGTAGTTTTCTTACTGAGCTTTAGCTCACCCCAATCATTCCCCAATATTTCAGATGATGAAAGTTAGATGAGACGAGGAGAGCATTCGATGGTAGGCTCAGGCTATACCCGCTTGAACCTTTTTAAAATAAAGTTAAAAATAAAATTTACTCAAGTTTCTCATTGATTATTTCTTAATTCATTTATTATTGATAATTGTTTTGGTTGAAATTTATTTAAATGAGTTATGGCATTTTTATATTGGTTATATTATCACTTATTTCACTTAATTGAAGCTTATTGATATAAAATGTCGCGTTGAGGAGTTTGGGATTGAATTTGGAATAGTGTGGTGATGTGGGAGTTTGATGTAGAATTGTGGTTGAATGTTTAATGTTGGATTTTATTTAAGTTGAGTTTTATGTTTTAAAATGGTTATGATGTCCCTTTACAGGTTGGTTATGTCCAATTTATAGAGGAAGCTCTGCCGAAATTCCTGTAGAATTTTATAATAGAAAGTGAAAATGTTGAGGTTTTGAATGTTTTATTTCCGAATTTAAAGTGAAAGGAAGTTAACATACCTAGGTTTAAAATTTTAAACTTGGGGTGTTACAAAATGACTGCCAGCAATGCAGTAGGTTGGTATTTTTTACTATTGGCTACTTAGTTAACACATAATTTCATCCTGTGTAATTGTTGGATTTGATAGATCCACACCCCCTACAAAAAAAGGGAAGTTATCATTCCATTACCTTATGATAAGTTGGATAATTTGCTTTCGAAGTGTAGAGATTTGGAAAACATTTGTTGCCTGCATGGACTTTCCATTATTAGTAAGAGAGTGAGTTCTCTGATATAAGTCTTGGTTAACTAGCTTTTTTAATTGCAATAACTGCTCTATCTTTGTTTCCTTCTAGATTTGCATTGTTATGAAATTTTACGAGGGCTTCATTGGAGACAAAATGACTCGATACAAAGGGGGGAAATTGCTATCGAGTGATGTTTTGAGGTGATTTTTGCTCATCTCATATTCTTGGACAGAAAATTGTATTACATTAGAAGCACACAAATCTTCATGTTTTTAAGTTAATTGTTGTTTACAGGTATGGAGTAGATCTGGCTCAAGGAATGATGGACCTTCATGCAAAAGACATCCTTATTCTCAACCTTAAACTTTTAATGTCCTATTCTTGTTTTTTTTCTTTCGCACTTTACGACATTTAATTAATTGATCATGCTTTAGGAAAATTATATACCTTAATTCGTTTTGATTTGTTACTGATTTCATCGGGCTTTGGTGATTTTGAAGAAATGTTTTCCGAGTGTGGGAGTAGGAAGTTTCTATTAACTTGCACATTATACAATGTCCATTTTCCTTTAATACGATCATTTTATATTGATCCTAAGCTATTATGATAGTATAATAATAAGTTGAAAAATGTGGTTTATTTACCTTCAACTATACTTTCATGTGAAATTGGTTAGTACATTGTCTAATAGATGCTTGACATGAGTGATAAAATCCTGGCCTCACTAATTTTTAATTTTGCACGTGATTTTTGTGATGCCAATGGTGTAAGATTTTTAACTTTTAACTGTTTAGGATGCTGAGGAATTGTTTGAGACCATCTCACAAGCACTCATGTCCTCAGTAGACCGTGATTGTTTAAGTGGTTGAGGAGGGCATGTGTATATCGTGTAAGTCTATTTGGCGACTTTTCTATTTATCCATGAATTTGTACTCTCATGCGAAATTTAGTTCTCAGAAGCATTATACTGGTGTGATCCACCATATAAGCAAGATGAAATTTTTGTGTTTTTGTTTTTAGTGCAATTTCAATGAGAATTCCTCTGAACTTTTTATGTTATGGCAGCACGCCCACTAAAGTTACTGAGAGGATCCTGAAGGGAAGGATGGACTGATTTTCCTCCATACATGTTTGGATACTTAGTTCTAATTGCATTGAAGTATCTACCTTAGACACTTAACATTGTCCAATATTTGTATCAAGATAAATATCTCTGTTTGTTGAATTTTTTGTATTTAAAAAATGTTTTTTTATATTTTCTAGGTAAAATATGTAGTTGAAAAGTGGATAGAGAAAATATGTGTGGTTGAAATGTAATTTGGGGAATTGGGATGTTAAAAAACTTTTTGCCGTTCACTTCTTTGTCAAAAATATTCTTCTTTAATTCATTGGTGCTAAGTGCTAACTATATTTTTTTTTAAATGAACCCAATTTTGCCTGATGGAAGTTGCACAATATTCAATATAACCGCTGTCAAGATTTGTAAATTGATGTCTTTAATATTTTTACCTTTGCTTCATCTCTTTGGTTGATAATGTTCAATTTACTTGTGTCATTGCTCAGAAAACTAGGATGGTGGTCACATGGACACACTTCACACCAATAAACAGGGTGGAAAGGCTGCTGCCAACAAACCAAACCAGCACACACCAAAATAAGTTGGATCACATGCTTACAAGAGCTGCAACTGGAGTCCCATAGTAAAGCTAAGCATAACATTAGAAAGTAAGTTTGTGTTTTGTCATCCTTTCGGGTTTTTGCAACTTATATAATTGTAGATAAGATATAGTTCCTATTTAGTTTTGGTAGTTGGTAAATTTTAAGGCAAGTGGTAGATTATTAGTTTTGTTCTATATGTAGAGCTGAGCATATCATTTTGAGTACACACTACAAGAAAAATGGCCTTTTGCAACATGCAAACGACAACATTCACTAATTGCATGTTGCTAAAGGGGGTCTACCGCAATATTCAGTGGTTGCATGTTGCCATTGGTTGATTTATTTGACATTTAGCAACATTCAGCAAGTGAATGTTGCTAATTATAGCCTTTAGAAACATTCATTGCGCGTTACCAAAAGGTTACCCTTTGGCAACGCGCATTGTGTGTTGCAAAAGGGTACCTTTCGCAACGTTCACCTGAACGTTTCCAAAGGATACTTTTGGCAACGCGCGCTGGGCGTTGTAATCCTTTTGCAACGCGCAGCGCGCCAAAGGGTTCAATTGGGGAAAAACTTCATATTATCTAAAATTATGGGATTAAATTATAAATTATTGGGGGCTAAATTACAAAATGTCCCTTATCCACAAACTCTCGATTTGAAACCCTACAATCACATTCACATATCATCGTCTCCTCCGCTCCCAGGCTCTTCAATTGAAACCAAATGAATCCCCCTTATCTCCCTCTTCGTCGTTACAGATCCCCGCCTCCTCCCCTCTCTATCCATTTCTCTCCTCATGGATATGGATTTACCGGCGAGGGACGGCCCTATGTCGTGCTCTTCACCGACTATGCCATCGTGCTACATCGAAGACTACCCGAATCCAAGACGCCGCCATCGTCTACCGTTGAAGAAATCGAAGACAGGCTTTCTGGACGCAGATCTTCGCCGTTCAGGTCTCTTTTTCTTTTATTCTAGTCTTTTGAAAGTTTTATCATTTGATCAGAAGGATGTTGTATAGGCTTGTAAGAGTTTGTGTGATAAAAAAAGTAAAGCATCAATGTATTAACAGGTCAGACTTTATGCATGATTGCTAAGGATCTTTTTAATCAAGATTTTTTTTGAATTACTTAAAAAGGAAAGAATTTGACAAGCAGGTGAGTATTTACTTCGTCTCAATCAAGGATCCTTGCACTTTTAATTCCTTTCTTTACTTTTGATTTTATATATTCATTAACCCTTTCAATATTTTCACTAATATTTACATGTAGTTTGACAGTCTTATCATCCAGAAAATAATTGGAAATTTTATTTCTTTATCTATTTATTGATTGGGTTATATATTGGGTTTTAATGCTCAAAGATGTATAATATCCAATTAACTAACGAATGTTTGTGTTATACTTTTGTATACGATTTGTTTCAGAAATTAATAGTGGGCTTTCTGGGGACCTCGATAAATCTGCTTATTAAGGGAATTTGGAAATCATTAGGGAGAATAGGGACCTTGATCTGTTTTCTCACAAGGTTGTGGTTTTAACATCAGGTTGAGGTATATTGGTTTTTTGAGTTTTTAATTTGCATATATGTAATGTTTCAATAATTTCTACTTGTATTTTGAACTGGCATCTGATCAATTATATACATGGTGTGATATTGTTGTAAGTGAACATTTGTCGTGATCCTTTGTCGAATCTTATGATTTCTAAGAACAATGAGTATAGGAAAATTTAAGTAACATGCCCGGTATGACAGTGGGTTTTATTAGCCTTCATTCATTGTGCATTCAAAAATTACAACTCACATAAGATGGATAGAATCTCAAGTTAAATAGATAGACTTTTGTTGTTTCTTTTGTTTGTTTGTATTCTATTCGTTTTGATTGGCCTATATGCATTTTCCTATTTTTGTTTGATCGTAAACATGACAGAATGTGTTATTTGTTACCCCACGTGAATAGTAGAACATGAATTTCTAGGATTATGATATATATAAAGTGTAATTAGACACTTTGCAGTGGGTGTGTTTTGTACATTTCTCTTGAAATATGACTGGGTTGAGGCCATTTTTGTGCTAAAAATTTTAGTTATCAAAGCAAAAGAAAACTTTCCTTATTTTGTCCCTTTACAAATCGAAGGATCAAACATGCTGGATGGAATAATTCCAATGCATACGAACATGTAGCTATGTGGTTTAGGCTCTTGAATATGCATGGATAATTTTCCACTTTCGTAAAACTTCTCTGTTTGCTACTTGGTCTTTGGGTTTTTGACTTCAGTTGTTTGCTACTTGGTCTTTCCAGGCATTGTTTATTTTCTTACGTTTATGTTTCCATTTTGGCAGGTGGAGACCTAGATGAGGTAAATGCTGCTTCCATATCCTCTTTTTATGTTGACCTTTTCAAATTTCCTCTGTGCTCCAAATGTGTGGATATTTTTATTTATTTTAAAATAAAAACTAAATTTTTACGAAGAAATAATATTTTTAAAACGTTTGATCAAAACATTAAAATGTCACAAACTTAGATCGGGACATAAAACCTTTATTCATTCATTACGTATTTAACTATGAGCATGCACTAAACTTTTATGTTTTGCATTTAAAAGTTTAATTTTGTAAAACTATGAGTAAGCAAATTTTTTTGGATCTAAATTTAATGTTTTGACCTAAGTTTGTGGCATTTTAATTCATTCTTCAATTGTAATTAAGAAACTACTACTTCTTTGTGGCATTTACCGCATTTTATTTGTTTTGATTTGAAGCAGAAGTACCTGTTTGCAGTTCTTTAAAATTTAGTTGTGCCTAAACTAGAGAATTAAAGACCCTTATAAACTATGCCCCTGCTTGGCCCCCATTTTTTGTAAACCAAATTTATTCAACACTCAATCTCAACCATCTATTTTAGTCAAGCCTACCATTTTTTACTTTTTAAACATTTTTTAACCACACATTCTTCCAAAAATACTATTCCAAATCATAATTTTTCCCAAATAATGGGTCTCAAAAAAGGGCTATTTTCCTATTATGATGTCTTTTGGGGTCAGCTCCTCCACTCAATCTTGGATTTTTGTTGTTATTTTTCTTCTGAGATTGTTATTAGCATTATTAGCCGCTTTATTTTAACAATTAAGATAGAAGACCTTCTAATGTGCATTGAAATTGATTATTTATTTCGAATATGATGTTTAATGTATTGGTCATAGCGTAAGGCCACATTTTGATTTAAAAGTTATTCCTTATTAATGAATGTAAATAATTAGGACATTTGGTATATTGAATTGACTTGATTGTAGTTTAATGATGAATTAGTTTTTAGTTTGATCTTTTAAAATATTATGGTGGTTGTGATATCCCTCTATAAGTTGGCTAAGTCCAATTTATATGGGAGATTTTTTCCAAATTTCTGTAAAGTTTTACAATAGAAAATGATAATTTTAATATTTAGTATAATTTATTTCTACATTTTTGCATTCAGTGCAGTTGTAGTCATGATGATTACACTTTTATAATGTTTTTGCAAGTAAAAGTCAATTTTGTAGTTCTCTCACAAGATGGTTTGTCATGGGCATAGTTCGAGCTAGACTTCAGAAGTCAGGAAGTACTCATCTTCAATGATGATTCGTGTTGAAAATGGTTATAGTAGCTTCTTTTTGTATGGTTGTTGGTCTGCTAGAGATACTATTGCCATTTAGAGAGATAGTAAATATCAAACTTTAGATGTGTAATCAAATAGGTGAAAAACTTTTATTGCAGATTTTGTTTTAATGTAGGAGAACAAAGTACCGTAATTTTTGTTAAGTATTTATTTTGAATAATTGATTTATTTTTATAGCACGTGTGTTTCATATATTATATATTACATATATGTTTGAGAAATTTGTTGGTTATTAGTGGAATTATCTATATTGATTTACAAAAATTAAAAAAAAAAATGTTTAAGATCAACGGCAACAAGCAAAGAGTGTTGCCAAACGTATCAACGGCAACGCGCAATGAGTGTTGCCAAAAGTATCAACGGCAACGCACAACGAGTGTTGCAAAAAGTATCAACGGCAACGCACAACGAGTGTTGCAAAAAGTATCAACGGCGACGCGCAATGAGTGTTGCCAAAAGTATCTACCGCAACACGCAAAGAACGTTGCTAAAGGTTTACCGCAACACACAATGAACGTTGCCAAAAGTATAAACGGCAACGCGCAATGAATGTTGTCAAAGGTCTACGGCAACACGCAGTGAACGTTGCCAAAGGTCTACCGCAACGTGCAATCCATCCTTTTGCAACACGCAATAAACGTTGCCGTATCCTTTCCCTCTACGGCAACACTGCGATTTGCAACATGCACATGAACGTTGTAAAAGGCATACGACAACATTTTTTGCGCGTTGCTGTAGGTTGTTTTTGTTGTAGTGACATTTTTCCCCTGGGATTATAAGTTGAAGATCTTTTTGATGTAAATTGGCTATTCTCATTTGCTAATTAATTAGTATAATTTCTTGGACCTTTTTGTGAATCTTGATACACCTCTGCCATCTATTGCCGATGTGATTCGTTGCTAGATACATTGTTATTATGAAGAACGCAACTTGATTTGATTCCAATTTGGGTCTCCGGCCACCTAATTTGCTTTGTTCTTCTGAGATTTTGTGAAAGTTTCTTGCTTAATTAAATTGTTTTGGTCCTGATTAACGGGAATTATAGTGTTAAATTGAGTAGCTATGCTTAGCAATTGTTTGCTTTTTGTTTTTTAGTTAGAACATTTTCTTATCGGTTTGTTTTGGTGTGTCGTGGTACACAGCCTAAGAACCTTCTGAGATTTCATGGACTAAGATTTGTAACTTCGTCGATATAAAAGAAAGAACAAGAACTGAAAGGAGAGAAAGAGAAGGCATCGGTTGAAGACCTACAAAAAGAAGAGAAGACGACACCTGATGAAGCTCGGATTGCAGAAGGAAATGTCATGGCAGAAAGTGGGGTGGAGAAGCCTAATCGGAAGCAGATAAATGCGTATGCTACTTATGAGATAGTTGCTTCTGCTGCTTCATATTTGCACGCTCATACAAAGAGCATTGTTTGCTTTAGAAAATCCAAATCCATGTCGAGTGAAAATTATCTTGAAGAAACAAAATAGTTAACAGCATTTATGAGTGCAACTTGATTAGAAGATACATTATTATTATTATTATTATTATTATTATTATTATTATTATTATTATTATTATTATTATTATTATTATTATATTGTCCTTATTTATTGCTTAATTTAGAACTTGAAATAATGTCATTTTTAATTTTCAAAATCCAATTATATTTCTTTGTGTTCATCACTTTATTATGACACTTTGTTCATTGACATTTTTCAATTACAAACAAATATAATCATAATGTTATCCCTGCATCGTACGGGTATATACTAGTTGAGTTCTAAAACCCGATCCTTCATTTGAAAGATCATGTTCATTTTAGGAGCAAACTGAACTCGTGACATATTTGATGTAAATTTTAAGCTCAAAAGAAGACCAAGAATAATAATTATATTAAGCATGTTTTTATTGTTCAAAATTATGTAAAATAAGTTCTTTGCATAGTTTCTGGAAAATTAATTTTTTAGAAAATAACTTGTGAATCTCATTAAAGAACTTATTTTCTAGAAAATATTTAGTAACATATTTAATGAGATTCACAAGTTATAATCTTAAAGCTTTGTCAAGTGGCCGGGGGTTAACTAATCCATAAAAGAAATCAATTATGTTTAATATTTCAAATTATTAATAAATAAAGAAGAAAACCATTGAATTATAATTAGCACAAATACTGTATTACAGATAGAACTCGTTAAAAACCAATTTTGTGTTTTATCGTTCATTCTCTATACATCAAAATTCTCATACTAGAATTTACAAGTCTTTTTTATCCATGTTATATATTATGGTTAATAATATATACTTTATTTACTTCCATACCCATGCACACTCTGAAATATTATACTTGGTTGGTTAAATTGTTTAATCTATTCTAAGTTCAACAATTTTTGAACTATATATTTCGTCAACTTTTATGAAAAATTACTAAAAAATTAATATTTATCTTAAGCCAAACATGTGCATAGGTCTTGGTGGAATAAATATGTTTTAGGACGAAAATATCCTTGCATATAATTTATACATACTTAAATTAATACTTTTAAGGGTCAGCTTGGAAGTTACTAATAAAATAATAAATTATTTACGTGTGGAAACTTCAAAATCAAATTAAAATATAAATCCAAGATTATAATCGGTCCACCGCATAAGTATAACTTTCCAAATCTAAATTAGTTGGAAGGCAAATTACCCAATTTTTCATAAACATATCACAATTGTTAAAAATGCGTTTGAATGTAAAGAATGAGATTTTATAGAAATATAGTAATTGTTCAAGTCAAGAAAATCAGGAAAAAAAGAAGAAGTAATTTTAACCAATAACGTTATCCAGCATCGATTTAGGCATTAACACATTTGACATTAGATGAAAATTTTAATTAAATCTCTCTTCTTTTTTTTTTTTTAAATTTCTTTTCAACAAAATACAATGTATATGAGGTTAATTACACTCTGCATACAGTGTTTTACAAATTCAAATGTTCACTTGTTAAAAAAATTATAAATATGTTGTTATATATAACTTAACGGAAAAATATCCTAAGTTTAGATAATAAATAGCGCTCTATCTATTTTATGGGATGTTTTAAATACTATTTAATATTTTAAATTATATTTTTTATTAAATATTTTATCTTTTAAAGGGTTGATTTTTTTGTTGTGCGTATTATCTTCTTCTCTCAAACTATTGAATTAATAAAATAAATTTATTAAGTTAACAAATTTTTTAAAAATACAAAATACTTTATTCTATATATGTTCTGGCGTTATAAAAAAATTTTGAACTACTATAACATTAATGAGTAAAAATTATAACAATTACTCTTTGAAAAAAAAAAAAAAAAAAATCATAGATTTTGTTTATAAATAACGACATGAAACATCTCATTAATCAATTTTGAAAAGTCAATAATTTCGATTGTTCAAGATTCTCTTTCACACTATTTCATGATACATGGACAACTTTTTTATACAATTTTTATTTACAACACTGATGTGGCACAATCCTGTTAGTTCATACATCACATCATCTTTAAAATCAATACATCATAATTTGTCACTTCATACATTTTAAGTAAAGTTGTACAAAAAAATTGTATAAGTATTGTTGACTACAAAATCCGGCTGGACCTTGGACCAACACGTCTCAGCTCCTCCCTCTTGAACACGTAGTTCTCCTGCGCACTGTGACAAACAATCAGTTTGCAAAGGGGGCTGAGGTGGCTCCCATTTGCACTCCGATGCCAAAGTCAGTACTCATTGTTAGGTAAATATATGTTGGGTGAGGGAGATATAAATGTGTAGAAAAGAGAAAAGGGAGTGAGAGAAATGTATATTGATAAAGGTATTAAATTGCTAACCCCTTCCTTGGAGGCAAGATTGCTCTATTTATAGAATGAGAAATTCTCTCAGATTGTGACACGTGTTATGCTTTAAACTTGTCATCACCCTAACTAATGGATGTGACAACCTTGCTTTTCAACCGTAATCATTGCTACATTTCGTAGGGGATGGCGCCTGTCACGTCTTGGTAAATGCAGTGTCCCATCACTGACTTCATCTATCTTCTGGTCAACGCCATAAAGCGCCCCGGCTGAGTATAAAACACATCGGCTTGGCGTTAACCGGGTCGGCTAAAGAGGTTTGCTTGACGTACCACCTCGGCATTCATCCCAAGGTGATATCTTAGGCCTTAGTTGTGAGTCAAGGTCCGTTGGGTCACTATTGGGCCTTCGCTGGTAGATCACTGTACCTTTCTTTGAGTCCGAATTTAACAAGTATCATAATCCATTTTATTTTATTTTAAAATGGACATACTAATATTGACACGTTACTATTTATAAACAATCGTTTATAAACGGTTTACAAATGGAGCCAATTAAGATAATATTTTAGATTGTTTGGTAATTTGTAATTACTTGTTAGCCCTTGTTTGGTAAAATATATTCATAAAATTTGTTTATAAATGGCAACGTGATAATATTTTATTTGACAATTTTTTTTATTTTTATTTTTTTTAAAAAGGACCAACGAAATGCTGCTACGTCACTATATTGACGTGACAACATTTCATTAAGTCATTTTTTTGAAAATTAAAAAATGATGGGAGAAAATTTAATCAGTCGATTTAGCCTTTGTTTGGTAAAAGCATTCTTTTTTTTTATAAACCAATTTATAAATTATACAAATTTTCAAATCACTATTTAATTACACACATTTTCTTCTTTACAACCACACATCTTATCTTAAAAATATAAATAAACTAATTCATAGATCAAGTGGTTATAGTTTCTATTTCAAGTTTGTTAAAATTCACCAAGGGAAATTTTATAGGATACCCACTATGGCATTTGTTAGGGATGTTAACGAGCTGTGTCAAGTCGGCTCGCGAGCCAAAGATCAAGGTCGAGTTTTTTGGGATCGAGTTTTTTTTTTTTGCTCGAGGCCTCGAATCGAACCGAGCTAGCTAAAGCTTGACTATATTTTTTTAGGCTCAACTCGAGCTTTCGGCTCAGGCTTCTACGAGCCAAGCTGTGCTAAGCCGGGTTGGCTTAATTTTTTATTTTATTTTTTAATATAATTATATTTCAAGTACAAATTACAATACAAGTGTGTTTTATTTGAAAAATAATACACATAATGTAATAAATGTAGTACAAATATCAAAAATAACTTTTAAGTGCAATCGAGATTTAAATATAGATTTTGTAAATTTTATACTAATTGTATATTCAATAAATGTTACAACTCTCCTCTTTTTTTTTTTTTTTTTTTTTGTTAGATATCGACTAGAATCAATTTAGACGGAATTAAAATTGTATCCGAATAAAATATTTCGTGTACAACTTTTTGTAAACATAAGAATTAATATGGTATTTATAGACAACTAAAAATAAAAAATGTATTTCAATTTAAATTTTAAAAAATTGCTTTATTATCTGAATGAGAAAGCAAAAAAATAATATATTGAACGATTTTTATTTTTTTTAAAGATTGCGTGTTTCAAAAGTTGCTATTGCATTGCAACAATGGGCCAAAGTGGCCAGTATGGCTGACGGGCTGACTTAGGCTCGAGTCATGAATTAAATTTGAGGCTCGATTTGAGCTTTCCAAGCCATGAGTAGGCTTAGCTCGAATTTTTACGAGTCGAACCCGAACTGCTCTAACCAACATATTTTTTTTGTCATCAATAACATTTGTCACCCCAATTGAGGGTGTCAGACCTGATATCCAATATTCACCCATCACTTGTGATTGGCCAAACTGCAAAGCCAATCAGAGCTTTTCCCTCTCCTTCTAAACATAGCACTCTACAATGGGCCAACCAAAACTGGAAAACCCGAAGATGCCCCCCCCCCCCCCCTCCCCCCCGGGGCGTACCTAACAAAGATCATTTTAAATTACAGGGGCGAGGCTATGTCTTTTAGGTCCAGCTACATAACTGAAGTCAGAAGGCAATTTTCTTTTCTTAAAAAAAAAAAAAGTGTAGCGCACACCCTGAGGGCCCGAACCGATCACGTCCAAGGCCATTGGTTCGGGAAGGCAATTTTCGTTTCTTTCTTTTGTTTTTATTTTGATGATAATGGCGTCAATCTCTTCACTGTGTCGATTACCGTGTAAAGCACTTCAAATAACCTCTCAGAACTCCAAATTGTTTGCTTCGTCTCCGATTAATTCGATCAATTTCTCGGGAAAAAATCTGGTGCAGAAGTCGAAGAGAAATTATGCACTCACGGCGGTGCTTCCAGGCAAGAGGGGTCCAGAGAAGGATCCAAAAGAATCAGGAGCAGCTATGCTAGTCGAGCCACCACCAAAGGAACCAATGGAAATTGAGAAGCTGAAGAAACTATTAGTGGACTCATTCAACGGTACAAATAGAGGATTGAGCGGCAGTAGTGATACGAGGGCGGAAATTGTCGAGCTAATCACACAGCTTGAGGCGAAAAATCCAACTCCGGCTCCCACAGAGGCTTTGACTTTGCTCAATGGAAAATGGATTCTTGCGTAAGATCTACCTTAATTTTTCTTTAATATGAAGTTTTGCTTTCTCGTTTTTTGTTTAAAAAATGCTCAATTTTTGACTTGCAAATGGATCAAACATCAAATCCTCAACGTACTTCTATTTCATTTTTTTCTGTGTCATTTTTTTGGCTTTGCACAAGATGGTACGTCATCAGTGCGAGAAAAAGGAAAATGCAGTTCAGTCAGCTGCATATGGATTTTAATATTTTATACAAATCATCTGGGTAACTTTTTTTTTTTTTTTGACAAATCGGCAACTTTGTCAGATTTTTTTTTTTTTTTTTTTTTGTGTTTTCTAGGTAAGATGTGTGATTGAAAATTAGAGAGAGAAAATATATGTGATTAAAAAGTAATTTGAAAAATTATGTTGTTTATAAATTGTAATCATTGTGTAAAAGAACGATTTGTAAACCTAAATTTAAACTCACCCCCAATACCCACCCTTCGAGACTCGCACCCAAGTCTGTGGACTTGGTAAAGAATGGCGCAACCACCACGACAGAGCCCTTAGTCGCCCTTAGTCTTAATCATCAAGATAACTTATCATTGACAAATATAAATTATTGTATGCTGAAGAAGCAAAGATAAATTAGAGGAATAATATTGATACCCTATTCGGCGGCTCCATTAAATTGGAGTTTAAACTCCAATTTAAATTACACAATTTTTTAAATCACTTTTTAATCATACACATTTTCTCTCTCTAATTTTTAACCACATATTTTACCTCGAAAACACCAAATTTTTTTTTCTCTTCTCATTAATGAGCCGCCGAACACACTCTTACTATGTATCTCTCTTTTAGAAAAGTTTAAGAAGAAACAACCGTCTCTCTGCCATAATATTAGTGCAAGTTTTTCCAGCAACAATGTTTCTTAGCCTTTGTTTGGTACAAGGTTTCACAAGGGCACAGTAAAAATGTCCATGGACCACTGGGCAGGTGGGCAATGGATGCGAGCGAAGCCCACTATAATACTAGCGCAAGTTTTTCCAGCAACAATGTTTCTTGGGTGATGCTACAATCACCGCCCCCTCATATGGAGGGGGCGGGGTCCACTATGGCAGGGTCCACCACAAAATTTTTATTTTTTGGTAATATTGTTTGATTTATAAATTAGTTTATTTATGATTTTGAAGTAAGAAATTCTTAAAAATTGCAGAAAGAAAATATATGTAGTTAAAAAATAATTTTAAAAATTGTATACTTTATAAACAAATTTATTTTAGCATTATTTTGGCATTTCTTATTAGTTTTTAAAAGGAGGGGTAAAGCCATCTGCCATTGCCTACCTTGTAAATGAAGGCCCATTTTGCAACTTTTCAAAAGTCAAAAGTGGCATTTGAACATGTTATTGGAAGTCCTTTTAACACGACTTTTGCATCACGTAGAAGAGTTTCCTGAAAAATTTACCTCAATTTTTGTTTCAAAATTAATTTCTAAAAAACAGTTTTTGGATATCAAAAATAGCTTTTGGTTTTTTCAAAAACAATGTTTCTTCCTCAAGAAACTTTTCTTCAAAAAGCAAAAGTAAAAATAGAAGTCCTGTCAAACGAACTTGTAGTGGCCGACTCCTTATGGCTTACGAAGAGTTGGAAATAGCTCACAACATAGTGTTTTTGGTTTGTCAAAAGTGATCACAAACATGCCCTTAATTTATCTTCCTCAAGAAACTCAAGTAGAAGCAAAGTAAGTGACTGACTCTGGGCCACTAATAGTTATGACTTATATATGAAAAGCTGGAAATAGCTCACACCTTACGCCGTGTTTGACACGTCTATATTTGCCTTGCCACATTTTGTTGTGTTTGATTACCTTTTATGTCATAGAAAATATTTTATATCTTATCTCAATTTTTGTGATTTTCCTTGAAAATAAGGAAAATATTTTCTTTGGATATAATTGAGAAAATATTTTCCACCATGCATGGAAAACATGTTTCGTCTCTTTTGGTTTTAGTTGCTATTAATTGACTTATTTTTTCCAAATATTATTATTATTATTATTATTATTATTATTATTATTATTATTATATGAAAAAACAAATTTTTTTACTAAAATAACTAAATTTTGCTTTATTTGCTATGAAAAATAATGACAATTAAATAATAAAGTTTGAAAAATTCCTCACTCTTTCAACCTAGAAAATTAATCAAATCAAACACTTTTAATTATATTTTCCACAAAAATAATTTCTAAGCAATTCAATTCCTGAAAATTATTTTTCTTTCCACCTATTTTTCATCTTCTCAATTAAACACAACCTTTGTCTTTTTGAACTTCTAAGTAAAATATTGGTTTATATATCTAAAAAATTGTTAGTTTTGTCACTTATCTAGCTGTTGAGTGAATCTAATATTTCATCATCCTTACTTCACAATATGTAGATTTGTTCGATAATGGTAATATTTTCACTTTTCCTCACAAATTCATTTTCAATCACACATTTATACGAGACTCATTATTTTTCATACTTTTAAACTATTACCCAACTATACATTCTCCAAAAAAAATCCAAAATTCAACCAAAACCACCATTACCAAACAGACTCTGAATTATGTATCCGGACTTATGCCGATGTCATATTCTCAACTCTAAAGGCCAAAAAAGAAGACCCGGTAACTTGTTGCTATGATTAATATGCACATAGTTACACTTAAATTTTTATTTTTGTGAGGCGTTGCAGGTACACAACCTTTGTGGGTTTGTTTCCTTTGTTATCAAGCGGCGCCCAAGTGCCGTTACTGAGCCTTGAAGAGATATCGCAGACCATCGACTCGGAAAATTTCACAGTCCAGAACACAGTACTCTTTGCTGGACCATTGGTAACCACTGCAATAACCACCAATGCAAAATTTGAAGTTCGAAGTCCCAAACGCGTGCAGGTTCTCCATGTTCCTAGATTTTTACATCTTTTAATCATTTCTTGTCTGTAAAACTTAAAAAGCTCACTAATATCGTTGGACACTTCCTTCATCTTCTACAGTCCATAGATAAATCCCACGATGATCAACTAATTAGTTCATATTTTGTTATTGCCTAGTTTCAGACATAAACCAATGATGCTTAAGCTCTAAGTTTTCACTTTTCCAATACTGATTTGTAGATTAAATTTGAAGAAGGCGTCATTGGCACTCCCCAGTTGACAGATTCCCTTTCATTTGCTGAAAATGTCGAATTTCTGGGGCAAAAGTTTGATCTGTCATCCTTCAAAGTTTTGCTCACTTCTGTCGAGGATACGGCTTCTTCTGTTGCAAAGACCATTTCTAGCCGTCCACCGCTGAAATTCTCTCTCTCCAACAGCAATGCCGAGTCATGGCTTCTAACAACGTACCTTGACGACGAGCTTCGCATTTCAAAAGGTGATGGAGGTAGTGTATTTGTGCTCATCAAGGAAGGCAACCTTCTTTCGACACCTTAGACGATATATTGCTGACTTTCTACCAATATTGTTTTCATTATGTTCTTGTAGTTGTAACAAACTAACAATGCAGGGTGTATTACGTTTTACGGTATTCACATTTCCAAGAATTGAATCATATTGAATTGAAGATGTTGTATCCTCCCTGAAGTCTAATTCCCGATCCTCTACTTGCATGATCGTCTAACCAACCAACACGTTTGTTTGCAGTACCTGTTAGAATTATATATTGTACCCAATTCTCCTGACAAATTCCCTGGTAGATCTTGTGTTTCTCTGAATATCTAGATCTAAAGTGACAGATGAATTCACTGTTCTTGCTTTTACCAGTTCTACACATTAGTGTTTTATGAAGGCTTACGATTAAAGAACATCTACCTGGATGAGTAATTACTCCATATTAATGATGGTTAAATAAATTAGTACAAACTATTGGAACATAATATTTTTATATATTATCCCAATCTTTTATTCAGTATGTGTATATTCTTTGATATGTATGATCCCTAGAATTTTGGTTAATTTACCATATATCTATTGTAACTCATTAGGGTAAGTAGTTCACTGTCATTAGGAGATCTTCATTTTCTTATACTAGGGCTACAAAAGCACCAGCAGAAGCCGAGTATATATCTGTATAAAAAGGGTCTTCTTCTTCATTAATATATATGAAAATTTCATCTACTGTTCTGTGAGTTTCTTTATGGTATCAGAGCTCTACGTTCAATAAGCCTCGATCATGACCTCGATAAATTCGTCCACTCTTCTACCCACCAACCAAACTCCCACATATACCAACCTTCCAGCACCATCCTCTCCCACTGTCCCGAATCCTCCTGTCATTATCAATGCTCATGCTCAACTAACCATCAAACTCACACCAACAAACCTTCCTGCTTGGCACATCCAATTTCACAGCCTACTCGTGGGCTTTGATCTCAGTTTTGTAGATGGAACGTTTTCCTGTTTTCACAGCCTACTCGTGGGCTTTGATCTCGGTTTTGTAGATGGAACGTTTTCCTGTCCAGCAAAATTCACGGCCAGCACTAACCCCATACAAAACACAGACAATAACAACCCCACACGAGTCACAACCACTCTCAATCCCGAATATGCACATTGGATTCGGCAAGATCAACTTCTACTCAATGCTATAGTCAACTCTATTTCGCCAAATTTGGTTTCTTTCATTGTTGCAGCAAAAACGGCGCTGAAGCGTGGGTTACAATTAACAATACTTACGCTAGACCCTCACATGGACATATCATGCACCTCAAAAATTCCCTCGGTAATCTTCAAAAGGGTGATGCCACCATAACCGAATATATGCATGGCGTCAAGAGTATTGTTGACAACCTCACTCTCATGAATACTCCACCTGATCCGGATGAATTGGTTCTCCACATACTTTTTGGGCTTGGCCCTGAATACAATGGCCTGGCAGAGGCCGTTCGTGCTCGTCACATTTGATGAGTTACACGAGAAACTTGTTACTAGAGAAACTCAAATTCAACGTCATTCCATTGCCTCTTCTCCTTTCCAACCAATCACTGCCAATCAAGCATCTCAGACCAACCCTACCTCATGGCCAAACAACTTTTCTTCCAATGGACCTCGGCCCAATTCCAATAATCAGCCCCGTTCCTCAACAAACAACTCCCGATCTCGTAATAACAATAACACCAATTATTCCCCTCGACCATACCTTGGAAAATGCCAATTATGTGGCGAACAGGGACATTCAGCCAAACGCTGCAATGCCTATCGTCACTCACCAATTCTATCAAACCCCACTTCCAATCATCAGCCACGACAATACCAAGCCCATTTGGCTGCCAACCCCACAACACAACTTAGTCCAAATTGGCTTCTTGACTCTGGCGCATCCCACCACATAACCAACGACCTTGGAAATCTCTCTCTTCACTCCAATTACTATGGGCCAGACAACGTCCAAATTGGTGATGGTAATGGTTTACAAATTACTCACACTGGTCAAACTCATGTTCACTCTCATAACTCTAAATTTTTACTTTCTAATATCCTTTGTGTTCCCCAAATTGCTCGTAATTTAATCTCTATTTCTCAATTTTGCTCACAAAATAATGCCAGTATTGAATTCTTACCGACCTCTTTTGTTGTGAAAAATTTCTAGACTGGAGCTCCAATCCTACAGGGACCATTTAAAGATGGCATGTATGCACTTCCATCCACTCCATCGAAACCAGTGACCGCTTTCTCCTCTATCTCCACTAACCTAGACACATGGCATCTACGCTTGGGGCATTTCTCTCCTAAAATTTTACGACATTTAGTAGCTAGCAATTATTTATCTTTATCGTCATTTTAGCATTCGTTGTTCAATTTTAATTCTTGCAACTGCAATAAAAGTCACAAATTGCCATTTTCCAATTCTACTGTGTCTTACAAGTTATTTTCTCTGATTTATGGACTTCTCCTATTGTCTCCACCGAAGGATATAAATACTATGTTGTGTTCATTGATCACTTCACTAAATATATTTGGCTCTATCCTTTGAAAAGAAAATCTGACGTGCGTGACACTTTTATTAAATTTCATGGCCTTATTGAAAAGTTTTTCAATTCCCCCATTGTCACGTTATTTATGGACAATGTTCGTGAATATATTGCCCTCACATCGTATCTTTCGGAAAATGACTTCATCCATCTCACCACTCCTCCTCATACACCAAAACACAACGATTATTCTGAACGGCGACATCGCCACATCGTTGAAATTGGTTTAACACTCCTTCAGCATGCCTCAATTCCCATGCATTTTTGGCCATAAGCATTCACCACTACTACCTATTTGATGAACCGTCTTCCTAAAATCAACCTCCAATATCTCACCTCTCATGAAAAACTTCATTGCTCCCCTCCAAATTTCTCCAAACTACGGGTGTTTGGGTGCCTCTGCTCCCTGTGGCTACATCCATATAACTCCCACAAACTCCAATCTCGTTCCAAAACCGTTTGTATTTCTTGGTTACAGTCTCTCCCAAAGTGCCTACTATTACCTCGACATTCCCACTGGTCGTGTCTATACAAGTTGTCATGTCACATTCGCCGTGCATGTGTTCCCCTTTGCTACCCCTTCCTCGCTTTCTTCAGGCATTGAAACATCCTGTCCATCACCCATAGCACCATGTTCCATCTCTTTAGCTCCTCCTATGGTCACTGGTTCCGAAGGCTTTGGCAATGGCTTGCGCACACTGTCATCTGATGTTGCACCCATCGGCTTGGACCCTGTCTCTGCTACTCCCTGTCTGTCATCACCCTC
The DNA here is from genome assembly GCA_963555705.1 of Ligustrum vulgare. Lineage (NCBI taxonomy): Eukaryota > Viridiplantae > Streptophyta > Magnoliopsida > Lamiales > Oleaceae > Ligustrum > Ligustrum vulgare. Next base: position 35,235,295 of record OY743190.1, on the reverse strand, counting down.
AACTAGTCCTAGCCCACTACTCCAATTTGCTACACCCGAATCCTCACCAAAAGTATTCACCCGTCCAGACTCCTCCCTTCCCTCCACCACAACATCTCCCCCCATCACCACTAATACCCAGCATGCCAACAATCCTGTTCCTAGTCCTTCCTTGACAATACATCCACCCTCCCCCACCCATTTCACACATCACCAAACACACCCGAACATATGAGTCCCACTCGAAGCCTTGCACAAATACTCCACTCTCCACCCTCCATGCATGATCTGTCTGGCTAGTTAAACAATTTACCTACCTCTCCAGCTTCTACCAATGACTCTCCCAACTCAGATTGCCCCCATCCGTCCTCTTCCTCTATCACTCGGCCGGTTCAACCACCACAATCTCGCGCTCCCAGTCAACTCATCCCATGCCACCCATAGCAAAATCGCTCACCATGCCTCAGCCACACATTTTCAACCCCTTCGGGAACCAACCACAGCCATCCAGGCCATGAAGGACTCTAATTGGTGTAAATCCATGTGTGATGAGTACAATGCACTTCTTAAAAATGGCACGTGGACTCTTGTACCTCGAGACACCTTTAAAATGTAATTCGTTGCAAGTGGATCTTCCGCATAAAGAGGAAAGCTAATGGGTCTCGTGATAAATATAAGGCGCACCTTGTCAAGAAAGGTTTTCTTCAGCACCCCGGAATAGACTCTGGTGATACTTTCAGTCCGGTTGTCAAACCATCCACTATTCGGCTGATTCTTTCACTCTCTGTTATGCGTGGATGGAATCTCAAACAACTGGAAATCAATAATGCATTTTTACATGGTTCTTTGACTGAGAATGTATATATGCAACAACCTCCGGTGTTTATTAATCAGTAGTTCCCAGATTTTGTCTTCCATCTACAAAGGTTCCTCTCTGGCCTTAAGCAGGCTCCTCGTTGGTACTCTGGGCTTAAGTAGTTCCTCCTTAGTATTGGGTTTAAAAATTTGAGGGAAGATACATCACTATTCTTCCTTCGTCAGCATTCCATGGTTTTATTTCTTCTTATCTAAGTTGACGACATTATATTGACAGGTAACTCATGTGCTGCTATTTCTCATTGTACTAAGAAACTTGCTGATCGTTCTTCACTTAAGGACATGGGTGATCTTTATTACTTTCTGGGCATGGAAGTCATCTCCAGTACACGTGGTCTCTTTCTATCACGACGCAAGTATATTCTTGACATCTTAGACAGAACTGGAATGTTATCCTCTAAGGCTGTTGATGGGAACCAAGGAAGTCAACCCGCGAATCAAGGAAGTCAGCCCTCAATTCATGTTCCCGTGGGCCCATGACGAGGTCAAAGGTCAGAAAGGTTCAAGAGTCGATAGTGGGACTCATTTACAAGCTCCAAAATCAAGTCTAACTCGAAGAGAGCAAAATCGAAGTCAATTACATAAATTTTGAAGCTCAGGAACTTTCGGTCGACCGAAAGTCTGTAGGATTTTCAAGGGTAGCCTCGGCGGGTTTGGCTGATCACCGTTCCACCGAAAGAGTCACTTCGTTCGACCGTGTGATCGATCGAAACTGTTTCAGTCGACTGTATCGGTCGATCGAAACAGGCTGAACCTAAAAACGTGGGATTTTTTATGCAATTATCCAGTTTTTGATTTATTCCCAAGTTTTGTAATATATATTCATTACCTCTTGACCCAAGAACCCTAGCTTTTAACATTGATTGAGAATGGTGTCAAGAACACTTTAGGTAAGGTAAATCTTCCCTTCCTCTTGTAATTTCTTGAAAGTTATTGAACTTCATTTTGAGTAATTATATTCTTGTGATGTTATTGATTTCCACCACCTTGAAATTTTTTTAATCTTTATCCATTGGGCTTGATTCCTTAACCTATGAATTTTTGGTGGGATTTGAACTTGGGTTAAGGTGTCTTCATATCGATTTTAGCTTTCTTGGGTAGATTCCAATTAGTATGGGAATTTTTGGTCAATATACCAAAAGGGTTCACATCATTTAGTATCAGAGTTTGGCTCTAAAATTGATATATCTATCCTTTAAATTCTTGTTATTTTTGTTATTCAAAAAAAAAAAAAAAAAAAAAATGAAAACTACACAAAGTATGATGTTGTCTTGAGCTTTGGTTGATCCCTCTACATTGGGTCATTGTTGTTGTCATATTTGATTAGTTAGGGTACATTTGGACAAACACTTGACAAATTCCTATGTTACTCAATGTGTGCATTCAAAGTGTTTGACAAAATGTTCCAAAGAAAAACTTCATGTTAAATTTTACTTTGCAAATACCAAAATACTCCTAGTTGGCTACTTGTTCCATTACCAATTACATTGTGATCCCACTCTTGAAAACCTTGTAATATAAATCGAATTTTTCATATCTCTTGTATGGTAGCAAGCAAAGAAATTCCAGTTGCTATTGTGTCTAGTCACTTTAAAATCCCTTCTTGTTTGGTGGTGAATTTTTGACTTTACAAGGATTAATTATCTCGATCTAGTTGGTTACCTTCCTTGAAAAAACTTGATAAGTGAACTTATGAGTGGAAAAAGGCAAGAGTGGTGAGCTCAATTGAGGGTAAAATCCTATTTGGAGTGAAACACGAGAGAAAAATATCTTGTGAGGACACTTGCATCCTTGCACTTTATGGCTAATACACACACTTCAAGTGGGAAAGATTCTAATGCCCAAACTCAAGAAATGCGAGATACCTTACAAACCCTTTTGGTTGGCATGAATAGGCAAGCGGGGGCAACATCTATAATGATGAGACAAATGGAGGCAATAGGAGGAAGATTGGATAGGTTAGAGGCAAGGAGGGAGGATCCACCTCCAAGGGGTAATGTTGAAATGAGGGGGAGATGAGGATGTGGATGTGGATGAGATTGAGAGTGAAGGAGGTAGTGACCAAAATTGGAACATGGGTAAGAATAGAGGAGGGCGCTATGATAGGGAATTTGATCGGGGATATCCGAGGGAGCATAGAGGTAGAGATGGGAAAGATGAAAATATTGATAGCATCAAGATGAAGATCCCTTCATTTCATGGGAAAAGTGACCCCGATGCATATTTGGAGTGGAAAAGGAAAATGGAGTTAATTTTTGAATGCCATAGGTACTCCGAGGAGAAGAAGGTCAAGCCAGCGGTGGTAGAATTTACCGACTACGCGCTAGCTTGGTAGGATAATTTATTACTCACGAGGAGGAGGAACTATGAGGGGGGTGTGAACACATGGGGTGAGTTGAAGAGCCTCATGAAGAAGAGGTTTGTGCCCAACCATTACTGTAGAGGGCTATATCAAAGGTTGCAAACTCTTAAGCAAGGGACTAGGAGTGTTGAAGATTATTATAAGGATTTGGAGAAGGCCCTAATGAGGACAAATATAGAAGAAGATAGGGAGGCCACTATGGCTCAATTTCTTAGTGGCTTGAATAGAGAGATAGCCAATGTAGTAGAATTGCACCATTATGTGGAGATGGAGGAATTGGTGCACATGGCTATCAAAGTGGAGGTCGATTCAAGAAAAAGGGGCAAGAAAAGTACACCGGGGGCTCTAGCTCAACTTGGAAATCCCGATGGGGGTAATGAGAGGATTGATAGGGAAACTCCTTTGGAGAAGAGTGGACCGCCCAAAGGGAAGGAAATTGTGGTCTATAAAGACAAGCCCAATGTCGGTTCAACTGCCTCGAGAAGTAGGGATGGTGAATGTTTCAAGTGTCCGGGTAGGGGGCATTGTTCTCGTGATTGTCCAAATAATAGGATGATGGTCATTCGGAATGGGGAGTGGTATTCCGAAGATGAGAACGAAGAAGGGCGAAATTTGGTGGAAAATGAGAGTGATAGTGATGAAGTGGAAGTGGAAGGGGTTGTTAGCCCACCTAAGTCCTTGGTCATCATGAGGGCTCTCAATGCCCAATCTAAGATTGGTGAGGTTGAAAAGCAAAGGGAAAATATTTTCCATACCCGGTGCCTTGTTAATGATATAGCATGTAGTATTATTATTGATGGGGGTAGTTGCACAAATGTGGCTAGTGCTAGCATGGTGGAGAGGTTGAAGCTACCAATGAAGAAGCACTCAAGCCCCTACAAGCTACAATGGTTGAGCGACTATGGAGAGGTGAGGGTGACTAAGCAAGTCCTTCTTACCTTCCGCATTGGCACTTATAGTGACCAAGTACTTTATGATGTTGTGCCCGTGCAAGCTACTCACATTATCTTGGGAAGACCGTGGCAAAATGATCGAAAGATGACTTATGATGGGAGAAAAAATAGGTATAGCTTCCAAGTGGATGGGAAGCAAGTGGTCTTATTACCCTTGAGTCCGGAGGAGGTTTATAAAGATCAAATGAAACTCAAAAGGGAGGTTGATGAGAGAGAAAAAAGAGAGTTGAGTAGCCCAAGCGGATAGAAAGAGGGTGAAGAAAAAGGTGAGGGGGAGAGCGAGAAGAAAAATGAGGAGGAAAGAGGGAGAAAAAAAAAGGGTGAGTTTCTATGCCAGTAAGGGGGATGTTGACAAAGTTTTAAAAAGAAACCAACAAGTACTCTTGTTAGTGTACAAGGAATCTCTCATTACACTTGACGAGCCTCACAATTCCCTCCCCGATTTAGCTGTTTCCTTGTTGCAGGAATTTCAAGATGTTTTCCCGGAGGAGATGCCTAGTGGCCTTCCGCCCATTAGAGGCACCGAGCATCAAATTGATCTCATTCCTGGTGCAGTCATCCCAAATAGGCCCGCCTATCGAAGCAACCCAGAGGAAACTAAGGAGCTCCAAAAGCAAATTGAGGAGCAAGGGATATGTTCGAGAGAGCATGAGTCCTTGTGCCGTGTCCATGCTCCTAGTACCCAAGAAGGATGAAACCTACAAGATGTGCATTGATTGTCGAGCCGTCAACAACATAATGGTAAAGTATCGTCATCCCATCCCCAGGTTAGATGACATGTTAGATGAATTACATGGTTCTTGCATCTTTAGTAAAATTGATTTGAGGAGTGGATACCATCAAATTAGGATGAGGGAAGGGGATGAATGGAAGACCGCATTTAAAACTAAACATGCTTTGTATGAATGGTTGGTCATGCCATTTGGTGTCACTAATGCACCAAGCACTTTCATGAGGCTGATGAATCATATCTTACTTGCATTTATTGGAAAATTTGTGGTTGTCTATTTTGATGATATTCTAATTTATAGCAAGAATTTTAAAGAGCATGTAGAACACTTAAGATGTGTGCTTTCGGTTTTGAAAGAAGAAAAATTATATGCCAATCTCAGCAAGTGTCATTTTTGCATAGAAAGTGTCATGTTTCTTGGATTTGTTGTTAGCACCAAAGGAATTGAGGTTGATGACGAAAAGGTTAGAGCCATTAGGGAATGGCCAACTCCCAAGAGTGTTACTGAGGTAAGAAGCTTCCATGGCTAGGCTAGTTTTTACCGGTGCTTTGTTAAAAATTTTAGCACTTTAGCCTCGCCCCTTACCAAAGTTATTAAAAACAATGTTGGGTTTAAATGGGGGGTAGCCCAGGAGAATGGATTTAATGTCATTAAAGAAAAATAGTGCTCCGTACCTGTCTTGGCATTGCCTAACTTTGACAAAACTTTCGAGATTGAGTGTGACGACGCCCTCTCTCGAAGGTATGCTCTTATCTCCATCTTGGGTGCCAAATTGTTGTGCTTTGAAAGTATTAAGGAATTGTATGTACATGATGTATATTTTTCAACTGTATTTGAGTCTTGTGAAAATATTGTTTGTGACAAATTTTATCGGCATGATGGGTTTTTATTTCGCGAGAACAAACTTTGTGTACCAAATTGCTCCATGAGGGAATTATTGGTTAGGGAGGCTCATGGGGGTGGTCTAATGGGTCATTTTGGGGTAAAGAGGACTTTAGAAGTTTTACAAGAGCATTTTTTTTGGCCGAAAATGCGAAGAGATGTTGAGAGAATCTGTTCTAGGTGTGTGACGTGTAAGAAGGCTAAATCCAAGGTAGCCCCACATGGACTGTATACATCCCTACCTGTCCCTAGCGAACCTTGGACTGAAATTTCTATGGACTTTATTTTGGAATTGCCTAGGTCTAAGAAGGGTAGTGATTCCATCTTTGTGGTTATAGATAAGTTTATCAAAATGACACATTTTCATGCTTGCCATAAAACTGATGATGTCATTCATATAGCCGACCTATTCTTTAAGGAAATAGTGCGACTCCATGGGGTTCCTGGGAGCATTGTGTCAGATAGGGATGTCAAATTCCTTAGCCACTTTCGAAAGGTGTTGTGGGGGGAAATTGGGAACTAAACTTTTGTTTTCAACAACTTGTCATTCCCAAACTGACGGACAAACCTAAGTGGTTAATAGAACCTTAACACAACTCCTTCGCACTATCCTTAAAAGCAACCTAAAGAATTGGGAATGAAAATTTGAGTTGTCTAAATTGTATAAACAGATTGTCACAGACAAGTCTAGTCTGTAATCAGTTAACAGTAAATCGTTAAGTTTTGTTTAGCGCAGTACCAGATGACTCTTGCTCAGGCAGATTCGTCTAGATAGTAAAACGTAAACAACAAGAATAAATTGTGCGAAATTGTAAATAGACAAGAACACAATAATTTGAGCTTAACGTGGGAAAAACCCTAACGGGGAAAACCCACGCTTCGCATCCTGTTAACAAAAATAAATCACTATATAAGGAAAGAGCTTATACAGATCAATATAAACTACAGGATAAATCTACGCATAGACTTTATCAAACATCCAATAAATAGATCACTCTCTGATCCTTCTGTAGCATGTAATGTGAGCTAGGGGTGGGCATTAACCCACCCAACCTGCCAAACCACCCAACCCAACCCGATTGGTTTGGGTTGGGTTTTGATGAAAATTGGGTTGGGTTGGGTTTCAAAAAAAAATTTGTTCTGGTTGGGTTGGGTTGTGGGTTGGGTGAAAAACCAAACTGAACCCGACCTAACACAATCAAAATTTTAAAAATATAAGACTCTTTAAATTTCAAGAATCTTAAGCCCGTTTTTAATTTGGATGAAACTCAAATATGATTTGAACATATTTTAGTTTTATTAGCAAGTATTCAATTTATTATATTTGAGCTTATTGTATTGTACATAATTTATTTGAGTTAATAGTTGATTTATGGGCATAATTTTTTAGTTTTCTAATATTTTTAGTTAATTGGACTAAAGCCCAAACCACCAAACACAACCCAACCTAACCCAACCCAACACGACCGAAACTTGATTGGGTTCAGTTGAGTTGGGTTTAAACTCATGTTTGGGTTGGGTTAGGTTTATTTTTTATCAACCCGACCATAGTGAGTTGGGTTCGGGTTGGGCAAAAAACCGACCCAACCCAACCCACGCCCACCCCTAATGTGAACTGGCGTCCCACCACTCTTCAGTAGTTTTCTTTGACTCAGCAACACTTTTCAGCAACACGAACTCCCGTTCGATCTTGATCCAAACCTCCTGTTTGATCTTCACACTGAAATTCTTTCCTTCTCTAAGTGATTGAATTCTCCTCCCGGAGTATTGAAGTCACAACACAATTGAAACTTTAATTATTTTTGCATCACACGAAAATAAAGCTTCAAGACTTCTAAAGTGGACGTGTATATTGATAAGCTCCATACGAACTTTATATCTTTTCACGTCTTATGAAAATATCCCGTTTTCCTCCTATTTAAAGTGCAATTAGGTTTACTTGACTCCCAAGTTTCCTTATTACACAAGATCTTTAATACCTGCAAAATACAGTAGAGATAATTAGAAAATGTAAGATAATTATCCTTAAATAAATCTTACCATAAACAAGGATAATGATAAATCTTAAAATATCTTACCATAAAATAGGATATCAAATTTTATCATTAAATTTTCGGCCTTATCAAGGATTTTCACAATATAGATTTTCGTCCAACAAATCTTTCCATGTGTAGATAAGCTCGACCCTTATCAAGATGATGATCTTATCATATGCAAAGGCAAGTTTGAAATATTCTTGACCATCTCAAGAAGACACTTATCATATCTTGGATAAGCTTGAGTGTCAAGAATAACCACAATATATTATCAAGAATTTTACCAAAATAACAAGATCAAGATTTCGAAATCAATATTAATATTTTCAAGATTATGATCAAATCAATATCAATATTTTTTGATCATTATCTTTCCAACAATAAAATGTTTTTCTCGAAAATAAGAAATATTTTTCTTCAATAAATATTTGCATAATTTAATTAAACTTAATAAATTACTAAATACACATATTTAGTAATTAAATCAAGTTTTCTTAAATTACACATCCGTGAAAAATAGGAAATGCCAATAATATAAAATTAACAGGGAAGAATGTTTACCTTATGTTGAATTTGCTTATAATCGAAGTGTTCATTCTACTACCTCTTTTTCTCCATTTAAAATTGTATATGGCTTTAACCCGTTAACTCCTTTAGATTTGATTCCTTTAGATTTGATTCATTTTCCAATTGATGAAAGAAGTAGTCTGGATGGGAAAAGAAAGGCGGAGTTGGTGAAATCTCTCCACAAGAAGGTCAAACTCCAAATCAAAAAGAAGAATGAACAATATGCATCCAGTGCTAGGGATGGCAAAACGTCTCGTCGGTTCGGACCGCTCGGGCTCGGGTCACGGCTCGAGATTTCGAGCCAAAGCTCGAGTCAAGCTTTTTTTTGAGAGACGGACTTTGGCTCGGCTCGGCTCGAACCAAAAAAAAAAAACCCGCTAATAAAGCTAGATGGGAGCTTGAACAATGAATTTCGACCACGAGTTCGGCTCAACTTGCTATATATACACATTTTCAATAAAAGTTTTATGAATTTTTGCTATAAAAATAAGAAAAAAAAGTAAAAGTTTGGGACTTGGCTTGAAAAAAGCTCGAGCTAAAGTTCGAGACGAGCCTTATTTTTGGGGACGAGCTTTAGCTCGGCTCGGGCCAAAAAAAGCTCGACCCCAAAAAACTCAAGCCAAGTTCGAGCCTTGATCTTCGGCTCGCGAGCCGGCTCGGCTTGGCTCGTTAACATCCCTATCCAGTGCTAACAGGAGCAGGAAATGGTGATATTTGAGCCCGGTGATTGGGTATGGTTGCATTTGAGGAAAGAGCGGTTCCCCACACAAAGAAAATCAAAACTGTAGCCATGTGGTGATGGCCCATTCAAAATTCTTGAGAAAATTAATGACAACACATACAAGCTTGACCTTCCTGGTGAGTACTATGTATCGGCTTCTTTTAACATCTCTGACTTATCACCTTTTGATGAAGGAGAAGATTCGAGCACGAATCATTTTCAAGAGGGAGGGGATGATGGGAACCAAGGAAGTCAACGATCGATTCATGTTTCGGTGAGGCCCATGACGAGGTCAAAGGACAGAAAGGTCCAAGAGTCGATGGTGGGACTCATTTACAAGCTCCAAAATCAAGTCCAACTTGAAGAGAGCAAAACCGAAGTCAATTACATAAATTTTGAAGCTCAGGAACTTTCGGTCCCTTAGTCGACCGAAAGTCTGCAGGATTTTCAAGGGTAGCCTCATGCGAGTTCGGCTGATCACCGTTCGACCGAAAGTGTCACTTCGGTCGACCGCGTTATCGACCGAAACTGTTGCGATCGACCGTGTCGGTCGATCGAAACACGCTAAACCTAAAAACGCGGGATTTTTTATGCAATTATCCAATTTTTTATTTACCCCCAAGTTTTATAATATATATTCATTACCACTTGATCCAAGTACCCTTGCTTTGAACATTGATTGAGAATGGTGTCAAGAACACTTTGGATAAGGTAAATCTTCCCTTCCTCTCGTAATTTCTTGGAAGTTATTCAACTTCATTTTGAGTAATTATATTCTTGTGATGTTGTTGATTTCCACCACCTTGAAATTTGTTTAATCTTTATCCATTGGGCTTGGTTCCTTAACCTATGAATTTTGGGTGGGATTTGAACTTGGGTTAAGGTGTCTTCACATCGATTTTAGCTTTCTTGGGTCGATTCCAATTAGTGTAGAAATTTTTGGTCAATATACCAAAGGGGTTCACATCAGCTGCTGTTAGTCCAATGCCCATGTCTTATGTTCCTGCCCTACATGAAGGTGAACCCTTGACTAGTCCATCTGATTATTGCTCAGTCCTTGGTGCTCTACAATACTTTGCGTTGACACACCTGGATGTGGCCTTTACCGTCAACAAATTGTCCCAATTTATCCATTCCCCAACATCTGTCCACTAGTCCACTCTCAGGCGCTTATTACGGTACTTGCATGGCACCCTTGATCATGGTCTTCTTCTTCAGAAGGATTCACCATTCTCTTTGCATGCTTTTTTTTACATTGACTGGGGTTGCAACGTCACGGATCGGACCTCTACTGGTGCCTACATTGTCTTTCTAGACTCTAATCCGATCTTATGGAAATCTAAAAAGCAAAGTACCATTGCCCACTCGTCCACTGAAGCTGAATACCGTTCCATTGCTGCTACAACTGCTGAAATCTCCGGCTCTACTTACTGAAATTGGCTATGTACTACCAACAACTCCTGTTATTTATTCGGACAATGTTGGAGCCACATATCTATGTGCCAATCCCGTGTTCCATTCTCGGATGAAACACATAGCCCTTGATTACCACTTTGTCCGTGAAAAAGTTCAGACAGGTCAACTTCATGTTTCTGCCTCTGATCAACTTGCTGACAGCTTAACAAAACCTGTTCCTGGCTCTCAGCTCACTAGCATTCAGACCAAGATTGGCATCCATCTGTCCTCCATCTTGAGGGGGCATATTGGAACATAATATTTTTATATATTAATCTCAATCTTTTATTTTCAGTATGTGTATATTCTTTGATATGTATGATCCCTAGAATTTTGGTTTACCATATATCTAGTGTAACTCATTAGGGTAAGTAGTTTACTGTTATTAGGAGATCTTCATTTTCTTATACTAGGGCTACCAAAGCACCAGCAGTAGTCGTGTATATATCTGTATAAAAAGGGTCTTCTTCTTCATTAGTATATATGAAAATTTCATCTACTGTTCTGTGAGTTTCTTTACAAACTTCATGGAATACTTCAAGTATGATACCTTGATATTCCTCTGAATTCATCGTCAAATAAAAAATTAAGAGGGTGGAAAATCCTTAGCCTCACGAATACGATTAACCATTAGCATGGGCGGACCCACATAGGGGCCCGCCGGGGCACGTGCCCCAGTAAAAATTCGACATTTTTTTAAAAATTAGTTGATTCTTGAATATAGTCATTACCTGATTCCCTAAAATTATATTGGATTATTTGAGATTTTAGGGCGCTAATATATGTTTACAATTATTTATTTGTTTGTATCAGTTTTGGAAAAATATTTTAAGCATAAATCCACGTTTTCTTCTAATAAACAAAGTAATGAAAATGAAATTAGAAATGAAATAGTTGAGGAACTTGGTGAGGAAACTGATGTTAAAATTGAAGATATGTCTCAACGTTCGGATAATGTTGAAGATGTTATGAGTGACACTCTTGAATTTGATGTAACAAATATTGAGAATGATGTGTATTTAATATTGACAATGATGTAATTATGGAACGTTATCAAAGTATGAAAACCCGTAGAGAATAATTATAATAAAATTTCAAATACTTTTTCATTTTTCGGTCTTTTTCCTAAGGAAAAAAAATTCAGGGACGCTGCCCCCGAACCCCGTACAAGCCGTCAGCAAAAATACAAATTGTGCCCAAGTACCGTAAAAAGTTTGCGTCCGCCACTTACCATTAGCATCATCATCTTCTCCATGGACTGTCTAAAATCCTCTATGGGATCATAAGAGGTTCCATTAATGCCACCATAACATCGAACTTGGTTTCTCTACGTCTTATATTTCTTCTCTCATACTCGTCTTTCTCTTATCATTTGATCTAACCTTTCTTGAACCATGGCATGTGCAATGATGGAGATAGTTGGAAATCTAAAAGAATTTGAGCTTTCGGCTTCTTCTTCAGAAGAAGAGACACTAAGTCTGCAACTACAACACAATGCCTTGCATCGTCTAAGTTGAAACTCGTCTTTCTTTACTTCTCTGGATCTTTTGCATTGTTAAACAATGAGTTTTGAAATAGAATGTGAGCACGAAAAAATCATTTATGCAATTAGAAATAGGTCACACTAATCATGATTATGTATAGGGATTAAATTATAAATTATGTTCCCAAAGTTGCAGTCCCATTGGATGAGGGAGATGGAACTGAAATGTGGGAAATTCAGTTTATTTTTTAAGAAAAATAAGAATGATCATGAGGCTACATGGATCCGGTTTATTTTTCTTTTGTAGGATTGGATTAGGTGGCATGCTTTCCAATTGTGGGTGAATATAACATGTTTGACCTAGTACATAACCTAAGAAAGATGCTGCTTTTGTTTTTTCGACTTAGGAGTGTAACTCGCGTTTTATAATTTTTTTTTTTTTTTAATATATAGAATATATCATATCTACTAAAAAATTACATGCATTTGTGAAACTTCAAAATAACTATAAAAATCAAGAAACCGGCAATGACTAAATGGAATATCGAGTTGCAATTGCTAGAATATCCAAACAAGTAACTTGTAGCAGCATCTATAGATGCTTTATCTTTGATTACATTAATAATTACATCTCCAGCCAATGAAACATTTTCCAGATTTCTCTGCTGTATTGCATGGAGTAGATGCTACAATAATTGAAACATCACAACCCTATAAATATATTTCAAAAACCTGAGAACAAAAATGACCAAATAATGAAAACTTTATTTTAATTGAAAATTTGTTTTGATCAAAAATGAATTTGAATGAGAAAAAAAAAAAAAAAAGCTCGTTCCATTCATAAGATAAATCGCTATCTCGTGATTCACAGTAACAATTCAGAGTAAAATCCTTAGCAACATCAAACTCATTGTTGCATCTCCAGGAATTCCATTCTTTAAAACGTAATTACACGCGCGCGTATTGCCACCGAAAAGGCAACAAAAACCTGAAATGTTTCTGTCATCTTTATGGGTGGCATTCCTTGACTCCATATCAGGTTCCCGAGCAAATTATATCTTCAGAGCGTGGAAATTAAAGGATGGACTCACCCTCGATGATTGTTGATGATGATTTATAATTTGAGGAATGATTCCATGACCAATTTAATCTGGGATAAGTACAATAGTTTACTTTTTCATTCGAAAATTCATTTTCATGTTAAAATGGTAGTAAATATATAAGACATTACATTGTGAGAAAGTCTACATCAACAAAGTACAAGATCTGGAATTTAACATTTTCATCAATTATGTTATAAAAAATGTTGTTCAAATATAGATATCAAAGTATAAAGGTGAAAAAAAAAAGAAGCAAAAATCGGATTGAATTGATGAGAACCGGTCCAAAAGTGCAAGAACCGGTCCAAAAAGTGCAAAAACCGGTCCAAACAAACCAACTGGACAGAACCGGACGGACCACGTGGACTGGACCAGACTAACTAGTCCGGTCAATAAATGAACCATGCGGCCACATGGCTTTTTAAGAGTGCGGTCGCGCGTTAAAATTTTTTACCGTTAGACAGATTGTTCCAGATTTTTGCATAAAACTTTTCATCAACATTTTGCACCCTTTTGTGAAGAGTTGTGTGAACAACGAATAGGGGTGATAGAATTCTATAAATAGGGATAGAATTCATATTTTACAACATAAGACACTCTCTAATTCTTGTTCTTCATACTTAGAATATTTTTCATTGCTCTTCTTGTTCCTTGTTTCTAAGTTTTCAATTTTACTATTTGAGACTTGGTTTGAGACTTGAAATTCGCTAAAGCAATTTGATTAGAGGCCCTTTAGCATTCTCTTTACGAGAGAGCGCAAATTTAGTTTTTATGATAGTATTCTTTGCGATTCAAGTCTTTAAATCTCTTCTTCATTATTTTTCTATTAATATCTTGATTCTTTGAGCCAAGTTCGTGTCTACAACAACAAAGCGGATATTTTACCAAGAGGAAGGAATTTTCTCAATAATCTAAAAGCTAAATTTGTTATGGTAACCGAAGGAGACACAACTATGGCTACAATCAATTTGATGAATCAAGACTTGGTACGGTTGGATTGCTTTGATGGTACAAACTTCAAAAGGTGGCAAGACAAAATAAAGTTCCTATTAACGGCACTGAAAATTTTCTACATTCTTGATCCTAATTTGGAAGATCTACCCAAATCTTCCGACAAAGACACGGAACAAGAAAGGATTGATCGAAAGAAGAGAGAAGAAGATGAACTTATATGTCGTGGTCACATTCTAAATGAGCTATCAGATCGTCTCTATGACTTGTACATCAACACAAAATCTGCAAAAGAGATATGGAATGCACTTGAAAATAAATACAAAGCTGAAGAGGAAGATACTACTAAATTCATAATTACAAGGTATTTTGATTTCAAATTTTTGGAAAATGTTCCTTTATTACCTCAAGTGCATGAGTTACAAGTGATTGTCAATAAACTTAAAGCAGTGAAGATAGAACTTCTAGAATCATTTCAAGTAAGAGAAATTATTGCAAAATTGTCTTCTACTTGGAAAGGATATAGGAAGAAAATTCTTCACAACTCGAAGACTTTTCAATGGAGCAAATTCAAAATCATCTCAGAATTGAGGAAGATTCGAGGGTAAGAGATGGGATTGAAAATTCCCATGTTGGCACTTCTAAAGCCAATACCTTGGAGAATAACAAAGTGACCAAAGTAAAAAAGAGAAAGTTTACTAAGAACAACAAAAACAAATTCAAAAAGAAGTCCAAGGTAGAATGCTTTATGTGTAGAAAGTTCGTCCACTTTGCGAAAGATTGCTGACATAGAAAACAAAGCGAAATTGGAGGCAAGGTTAATTCCATTGACAATGATGAAATCGTTGCAACTATAAGCGAGGTAAATTATGTCAAAGGAAAAATTCAGGGATAGTGGTATGATACATGCGCCACCGTTCATGTTTGCTATGACAAATCTCTCTACAAGACCTATCAAGAAATTGATGATGGTTAACAAGTCCAAATGGGGAATGAACATTGTTTGAAAGTCATAGATAAAGGGAATGTTGATCTTCAATTCACATCTGACAAGTTGTAACACTCACAAATGTCTTTTATGTGCCGGATATGAATAGAAACCTTGTTAGTGGTGATTTGTTGGGAAAATCGGACATAAAATTTATTTTTGAATCGGGAACAATTGTATTGTCCCGCAATAGTTTCTTTGTCTTACTGTATCCCTTTTTTCTACCAGGAAATCCAATATTGATTTGCGTAGTCCAGGATCACGTTCCAATGAATTTGAATTAAATTTCTCATTCTCAAATTCAACTCTCGGACTTTTGTTTGGGTGGTATTCAAAAGAAGAATCAATAACATGTGGTTCTTAACCAATGTTATCTTCTGGAATAAGATATTCGAAAATAGATGTAGAAGCTTCCACAACTGAAGGGTCTATGCAAGCTTCAAAAGTTCTTTTGTTTAAATATAAATCACTTTTCTTGCTATCCTTCCTGCTGTAATTATATTAACTTTTCAGTATCTTAATGGAAAGACGGGCCAGATAATATTCTAATAAATCAACAAAAAATTGCAATCTAAAACTACTTTATCTACTTTTTACAAATTATTTACTATTCCAGAATGCAAGTTCTACAAATCACCAAATCACAAATCGTAATTCACAATTCAAGTAAGGATATATGGGGTTCACAAGTTACCTTTCAAAAACACATTGAAAATGCTACAAAAGAGAAGAAGTCAAGAAGAGGCGATCTACCTGGCACCTGCGAAGACAAGACCGAACTCCAAAGGACAAAGAGGCTAGCTGGCAAGAGGAGAAGACCAAACTCCAAAGTCCAAAGGGCAAAGACTAGCGATCGCAGTAGCAGACCAAACTGAGAAGGGCGAAGTAGACATGGAGCGCCGATGAAGGTTTGAGGGGGCAAGTTACGGAGTGGAAGAGAGGACGTAGTCGGGCAGCATAACATATGTTGAGAGTTTGGAATAATCAAATTTGAATACCAAAACAAATTAGGGATTGGGTCTACTGGGTTAAAATTGGTATTGGGGTAGATAATAAAACAAATGAGCTTAAATTTGGAAATTGGCTAAAATGTTGGGGGTTGCTCCCCTGTAGCTCTGCCTTTGTCTGCATGAATTTAACTTTGATGACTATATTACCACCACAAAATTTATTTACTACAACATAATTTTAAATATTCTCATTACTTAGATATAAATAGAATTACATAGATAACCTTTAAATTTTCTCTCAAAATTTTATATACACCACAGCACAATCTCTCATGAACTAAGCCTCCCTCTCCGGTAGGTGACTTGGGACGAAGAGCCTCTATCTCGAGAGTAGTCAGGACAGGGTGTGGTGCCTCTGGTGGTGGATTTCTTCCTCCCTCTCCCCGCCAAACTTTTCCGTCCTCATCCATGAAATGCCTCAGATATGCCTCAGAATTAAAATTCGAGGAAGATATCCTTTACCGACCATCAACCAGTCAGAACGAATGTTATGATCTTCACCAAAAAGCTCGAGCCTTCTCCGCCCAAGAGCAAAATGTTCGATTATCCTATACATATCTTCAGGCTTTGGAGTTGATCCTAAGGGTATTCTTTTTTTACTTCTCCTAAGAGAGCAACTTCTTCACCCTCACATATCAATCCATAAGGAGGCTCCTCAGCAATTATTACATCAGAATCTTTTATCTCCTAGCACAATAACTAATCCTACAAATGCCACTCCAATAGCATCAGACACCGCTATCAATAAACCCGGATTTAACCCCATTATTCTCATGGATACCCTCATTTTTGCGAGAACCACTCTGAATCCCAGCCCCTAGGTGTATTTTCTGAATTATTTTTACAAGTCCTTTGTAATGGAATCTACACATCAGATTATTCAAAATTGTCGTAGATCTGATTCACGATTTACCCTATTTTTGCATAAAATGATTGAATGACATTCAAATTCCCTGAAAGTGGCTTTAATTCTCCTCTATCTGCTGAGATTGAAGTATTGAACCATTAAATTTGTTTGCTGAGAGATCAAGTTGCTCCAAATTGGCAAGTTCCGGCAAGATTTACTCTGGAATCTTGAAAAAAAATCATATCCTGCGAGAAGAAGCCTTTACAACTGCTGACATGTCCTCAGAAACTTGGGGAGTGGCCCGGATATGGAATTTTTAGAAAGATCAAGATTTTGGAACGTGGTGTACAAATTTTTATCATTTTTTGTTTTATAATTAGATGGGAGTATATTTGTATACGTATTGTGGTGTATTTATAAAAATTATGTTTAGTTAGTGGTGATAATATAATGTCATGTATTGAGTAAAATTTGTGGTGATAATAAATTTAGACTTTACTTTTCTCAAAATTTAAGTTACAAACTTACAATAAAGCTAATTGAGGAAAGTTTGAGAGTAAGTAAAATTAGTGATATTTATGAGATTACTAGTGATAAGCATGTGCATTGCATGTCTCACGTAAATAGTATATCATGAGTATTAAATTTGAAATTATACTCTATTTTAAGGTAACTGAGATAATTAAGAATGTTAATGACAAAACTAAATAGAAAAAAAAGAAGATATAATTAAACTTTAATTGAAAATATGGATACATAGGAATGAACTTATAAAGAGCAACAATTAGATAATCAAACCAAGCGATACGATTTATTCAATACATCAATATCCCAAGGACAAAAATATATATAAAATGATCCAAAAACAATGAAAACAAACTTCAATATTGCTCTCATGCATCTGCCACAAACTCTTAGGATTAGGGAAAAAATTCTTAATGAAAACGATTATATCTTTTGAATTTATATGAGAGGTATAACACATCAGAATAACTTCCATTATTTTCTCTTGCATCATTCTATATAAATTAATTATCTTTGATTAAACACATGTACTGGACTTCGGATGAGAAATCCAGAAAAAGTTCAATTGAAGGAATAGCTTAAAATTATATCAAACATATATAAATTATAAAAGAAACAATTCACCTTCTCATAAAATTTAATAGGAAAATCACGATCACCCACATGATTCATCATTTAATGGAGTAATTCGAGAGTTAGATAACAGTTAGTATGTTCAAAATGGTAGTCATCACGATCCTTAACAAATGCAATGACATATTATTAACCTTTAACTGGACTTGGCTCTCTAGCGATATATGTCTTCAATATAAATGTAATAGATTGAAATACAAAACATTGGATAAACTAAATTAGGCAATTGGCTTCATAATATGACCAATAGGTTCTTGCACCATTGACCAAAGATAAAGCAAAAGGGACAAACATTTAGGTAGCTATCTGTTTGTATTTTATTTTGTATTTTCATTTTCGAAAATGTTTTGTGTTTCCTGTTTTCATTTTTGTTTTCAAATTTACTGAAAACGCGTTGGGTTTGTCATTTCTGAAAAAAAAATTTGAAAATGAAAAGTTGGAAAACACGTTCTGTTTGAAATTTTGCAGAATACTACTTAAATTATTTTTAATTAATTTGCTTGTCGAATACCACTGACTCAAACTCAAATTTCCTTTCACAATACATTGAAAATATGGCTACATGCAACACACTAATGTGAGCATCAAGAGTCTATATTAATACAGTTTGGTCAGGTTCGAAATTTGAGAAAGCTCTAGTTCTATTAAAATCCAGAAAATGCAAGTTCTTTCAAAACCATCAGAGTCCATTTATCAAGACATTTTTTGAAATCTAACAATAAGAATTCTCACTTAATTTTTTTTGTAATGTTTATATTAAATTCAATAAAACTTTATTTAAGCTTAGTTCCAAGTTATGATAATTCTCTAAAAAAAAAAAAAAAAACTTTATTTAGGCTTAGTTCCAAGTTAGGATAATTCTAAAAAAATAATAAATAAATAAATAATTTATATTAAGCTTAGTTCCTAGTTAAGGTAATTCTTAAAAAAAAAATTCTCAAAACGCGTTTTCTGTGTTTTGGACATTTTTTGTCGAAATACACACAAAACGCCCAAAACGAGGTTTTGGGCATTTTGCGTTTTGTGTACAATTTTTTTTTCTTTCTAAAATGCGTTTTCGAAAATGGTAAAGAGAGAACGCGTTTTTAGCGTTTTCGAAAATAAAAACAGAAAACGATCTCAAAACAGCAAAGAGAAAAGGGCCTTAAGTTAAGTAGTCAAATCGTTATATCGAGTTCAACTTCATATTTAATTATTTACTACATAATCTGGGGGATACAACAATAAAAAGAATCTACCATTATTTGTGATTAATAAATAGTTATTCTTTATTAATCGATTTTATTGAATCAATACATGTTCAATACAAGGAACAACATCTTCAAATAATTATGCTCCACATCACACAATATCTTAATCTCCACTACGAAAGATCTCACATTTTTAGTAAACGAAATTTGAAATAAAAAGATCTTGAAACAATTTTGTTCATAATCATTAAATTCATTTTTAATTATAAGAAGTCATAAAAATAATCAATAAATTATAAATTCACAACGAAATTGCAAGAATAAATAAATAAAGTCAAAGTATACTATCTAAGATATTCTAAATTATAAGTAGAAATCATGAAAATATAACCTAAATCATCAATCTATCATGAAAGTACAAAAATAAATAAAACAAATGCGCACTAACCGAAATATTCAGACTCTAATATTCAATAAAAACAAAAACAAAACAAAAAAAAAAAACCTTGCTTGAAATTTTTTTCATAATTATTAAATACATTTTCAATTATAAGAAAAAATTATAAAAATACTCAACAAATTATAAATCCCAAAATATTCTCAAATATAAGAAGAAATTATGAAAATAACTAATAAATTATAAATCTTGCAAAAAAAATAAACAAATAAATAAAGCAAAAGTGTATTAACCAAGATATTTAGATGCTGGTCTTTAAGAAAAAAACTTGCACAAGTAAATCTTTATAGCGTTATCGTTTTTTGGATGGGTGAAAATACAATAAACATTCAAATCAATTTAAATTTGAATAAGAAACAAAAATTGAAAGACGAATGACTTGGAATAAAACCTTTGTTATAAAAGGTGTAGGGTTGTGCATGTATGAAGAAATTTATGAACTCAATGCGTAGTGTAAAAGAGTAATTATTGAGATCTGAAAGAGCCTAAGACGAATTTGAGCACTTTAAAATAATCTGCAAAAATCACAACAAAATAATATCGATTTATTACAGCTAATCAACAAAATCAAAATACCAAAACATAAAGAAACACTAATTGAAGAGAGAAAATTGAAAAACAACATAAACAAAATTAATAATAAACAAAAAAAGGAACGAACGAAAGGGAAAACATACTCGTTGAACAATTTGGCTAAAAACTCCAAGATCAGAATGAGCCAAAGCCGAATTTGAGTGCTTCGAAATAATATGCAAAAATCACAGCAAAATATTATTGATTTATTAAAGCTAACCAACGAAATCAAAACAATAAAATATAAAAGAAGCGTTAATTGAAAGCGAGAAAAGTAGAAAAGCAACATAAACCAAAAAAAATTAATATAATAAAAAAAAAAAAAAAAACAAACGAAATTTTTCCCGTTGAATAATCTAGATGAAAACCCCAAAATCTGAAAGAGCCTAAGCCGAATTTGAGTATTATGAAATAATCTGCAAAAATCAAAGCAAATTAACATCGATTTATTAAAGCTAACCAAAACAATCAAAACAATAAATAAATAAAAGAAATGCTAATTGAAAGTGAGAAAAATAGAAAAACAACAAAAAAGTAATTTAATAAAAAATTAATTAATTAATTAATAAAGGTACGAACGAATGAAAGGGAGAAAGAAGACTTACACGTTTGAACAATTTGGGCGACTATGAAGAGCACGTTGGGGGGAGAGGGTTGCCATCTGCTTTCTAGGTTTTAAATGTGGGAAGTGGGTGACTTTTGATTTTAAAGAGCATATATTTTATTTAGTGAAAAAATGTGCAGTTAAATTCGTCAATCAAAAGATTCTCTCTTTTCATACTTTTAAAGTAGTGTAGATAAAGGGTATATATTTGGTTAAGTGAAAAAATGTGGGTTAAATTCGTCAATCAAAATATTCTCTCCGATTCATGCTTGTAAGGTAGTGTGGATAGATGTAGATGTAGAAGATAAAAGATAGGTATAGATAGACAAATGTAGATGTAGCATATTCAGCATTAAAATTATATTTTTGTGTTTTGTGAAATGTTTTATTTTTCATGTCCATATAACATTTTTTCCCCTTTTTTTAACATAACACGGGCTCGATCACTTGAAATTGGATCGACTCGAATATTTCAACTACTGGCCCGTGGACAACGCACTTGGGTTATGTGTAGGCTCATGAACCACTTTTTTCGAGCCATCATGGGAGGGCCTAATAGTTTGACAACACTATTTTAACTTGATACTAGAGATGATAATTGGTCGGGTTTGGGTCGATTTTTGCAAATCTATATTGACCATCTGAATATTTGTAACCTCTATAAGTCACCAATTTAAGAAAGACTGGTCGAAGGTAGGTATTATTGACTATGCTTCTATAACCATTTGCGTACTCATTATCTATTTGTTTGTTCTTTTGGAAAGTGAAGAAAATTAAATTATAAGTAAATTTTCATATTATGTAAGGGAATTTAGGAAATATTTAAAATGTCGAATATAATCTCCAAATGAGAAAGAATTAAAGAAATGAGGAGTCGTAGTTAATATTTCGATCTTTTAGAATTTTTTCATAACGGGTATGCGAATAAGGTATGAGTCTTATTTCTAAACTCACACCCGACCCATACATAAATGAGTCTTACTAATAAATTTCATACGTGTCCTATAGATCTGTTTAGGCGGGTATACCTCACCTTGTTTGGGGTCGGGCCTTTGCATGTATTGGGTTTGATAGTTTTTTTGTCATTCCTACTTGATACTGCTAAAAGAGGGTTTTCCTAGGAAAATCAAGGCTAAATATGCTAGTTTTCCATTTTTGCTTCACCCGAAATAATTAAGTAAATAATAATAATAATAATGGGCCGATCTACCAGCCACTTTTATAGAGCGTCCTGGGCAAGCCATGTCATACCAATCGGTTTGACACTACTATTTAAACTTGATATGTTGGGAGGGAGGGAGGGAAGTTTAATTTTCTTCTTTGGCTTAAAAAATATTTGATGACAAGATATTCTAATAGATATTAATATCAAACTCTGTGTTGTACGGAAGAATACTATGAAATGATTTTATTTTAAAAAAAATTAAATACCATTACAAAATTTGGAAAAGAAATTTTGAACACACATTTTGCTTTGATTAACCATTCACACTGTCAGCGAATGCTCAAAATTGAAATGAATTAGAATTCTCACAAATTTTTGGAAAGCTTTTTCAAATGCTACATTATTTTTACACTTTGTTGTTGTCTGCACCCGTATGATTCATGGAAATTATTATAGATAAAATATATTTAAACAATTGCTCAAACTTAAATTAAAAAAAGAAAATTTTCAAACTTATGCTGTGTAGAATAAATAAATTTTTTGTCAAAATATTCTTTACTACCATGAATAGAAATAATAACAATCAAAATATTATAATCTACTTAAAATAAAGTAATCGCGACTAATTAAATATATATGATACTATATTTAAATGAATTCAACAAAATAAGCAATATTGTCGATGCACGTAACTAAAAACCAACATCAAGATTTGCGATACACGTAAGTGAAAATCAATATCAAGGGACCCTTATTATAATTTTTTTTTATTATTTTAAATGTGATGTAATTATATGTCAATGAAACTAATATATATATATATATATTAATTAATTAATTAAAATCTAAATAAAATATATAATGAGTCTTTTTGTCTATATATGTCAATAAAATAAAAAAATAAAGTTTTATTACTTTTTAGACATATAATTATTATTTTGATATGTTAATAAAAATTGCGGACCAATCAATAAGGGCCATGAATTAAGTGTTTTAGCGATTGCATCGCGAACATATCTACTCGATTTCTAGATTTCACAGTTCAAGAGATAAGATTTTCTTTTTAAAAAACTACAAAATTAGGCTCATATAATACATGTCCAATAAGAGATGTAGGATAGACTTCTTTCTTCATATTGATAATTTCTATATTCCTATTGTTATATTATTATTTTAATATTTTAATAAAAAGTTGATGATCAATCAATTGTTTAATAAAAATTATTAGAACTAATTGTTAAAGTATGTAATATATATTCTGCATATTGTGGTTATTCAAATTTATAATATTAGAAATAATAAAAAATTAACAGAATCCGTAAATAAATAAAATAATGTTAAAATGACGAATAAATTGATCGAAATCTGAATTTGTAAAAATTAACCCCTTAATTGAATTTACTTACAAAATTCGTATATCCATTATTTGTTTTAATTTGAATATGAAAAGCACTGGAGTTGAAATTAATCATCCATGATTAAATTGAATTTAGTTAACAGATAATAGATAGTATTATACGAATTAAATGATATAATTTAAAATGAATATGAGAAAAAAAAAAAAAAAAAAGAGGTAATACTTTTACCTTTAATTTTGAGAAGATTTTACGAAAAATATATTTATAATTTCCTCTCAATTGTTAGCATGTATTAAACTTCTCATTTAGATCTTCAATCTGACATTCATACTAGTGAATCACCCAAACGTCTGAATAAAAATAATTCAATGTAAAATTAGATGAATCCTTTAGATTAAATAAATAAATTTCCCAAATAAGAGATAAGATCATCATTTATTGGTTCATATGACTACAAATTCTGGAATACTTATTTGTACACAACATTGTTTGTTGATTTTGTTGGTCTTCCATTCTTATCACAAATTAATATCTTCAATCCGGAACGATTTGTCACCCTAGAAATCGCAACATAAAGTTGTCCATGTGTAAACACCAGCTGTTTAAGAAGAAGTATCACATGCGAGAATAATTGTCCCTGACTCTTATTGATAGTCATGGTATAGGACACCATCAATGGAAATTATCTTCTTTGAAATCTAATAGGTATTCCAGAATCAGAAGGGTTCAACGATATCATTGGAATAAAGAACTTGTGTCCTGCATTGATGCCAGAAAGAATTTGACCTTCTAGAACATGGTCTCCAAGTTTTGTAACTATCAACCTTGTTCCATTGCAGAATCCTTGAATATGATCAATATTTCTCAGAAAAGAACTTGTGTCCTTCACTTATCCGCTGTAATGGTCCACCACATGGCACAATAATGATATCCATGTGTCCAAGCCGTGTATCAAAATCCACTGACAATCAATTTGGTAATTTCATCAACAATAGGAAAATCATATTGGCTATCATCTGTCGCCCACCAACCAATACATATAAGTCTTACATTTGAAGTGTTTTCCTCAATCATGTTTTCTCAAACCGACCTAAACTGCCTTAATAATTTGTTGTAGTTGTCTAGCATACCCTTCAAATCAGAAACTATACAATCATACAACATTGAATCGCATGATTCACTTCTACTCGGGGACATTAAAATTTATAAATTAAATTTTAGACTATCACAACAAAATTATCCGTAAACAATATAAATATAAAAGTAATAAATACATAATACGTACCCATGACCCTTTTTATGCTTTCAACCTCATTCATATTGTCAACAATGTAAAGTGTGTAAATTGTAGAATTGAACTGTCATCAGGCAACAGACTCCCAATCTTAGAAAAATTTTGATCGTGTAATCTGAAGACGGTAGACCATCTACCATCATTTAGCCCATTATTTATTCCTCCCATAGAAATGAACGAAAACATCATATTAAATGTCCAAATGTTCTCAACGAAATTCTTAATCCTGTTGTCTCTGCCATATAACAAATCTTTCAAAATAAGAGAATGATCTTCCATAAGAGGAATCTTCACTCTCTTGCATACAACATAGTAGGGGTAAACAAATAAACCGCAAAATCGAACTAAACCGCAATGAATAGTTCGGTGTTGTTTGATTTGGAAAATTTTCAAACAACCTTAAACGATTTGGTTTAGGTTTCAATTATCAAAACCGCGATTTCAACCAGCCAACCTGTCAAATTTTTAAAAATTAAAAAAAATTAGAATAAAAATAAAGGCAAACTTTAAATTTAACAAAGAAATGCCACACTTTTTATTGTCAATAAATCAAAATTAAGGAGTCAAAGACAATTTGTTCAAATCCACAACCATTTGGAAATAATTCTTGCTCTTACAATTCATAATCATCATCCAAGATATTTTCTTAAAATAAAATTTTTAATATAAGAGCTAACTAAAGTTTGCTTCTATATAATTAGATTGTTTGTCAATGTGAATTAATTCACAATACATCACTTAATTAGAAACTTAATACTATTATTGAGCTAGTTTCATCTTGAAATTTTAGACGAATATGTGTCTTTGAGCTCGCATTGAAATATACTAATTCATTCATTGTTAATCCGCGGTTTCAAACCGCACCAAACTGCAAAAAAATAATTTGATTTGTTTTGGAAAAAATTCAAGGGGTCTTAAATGGTTTGGTTTGAAATATTACTACAAATCGCCCAAACTAAACCATGTTCACCCCACAACAAAGTGAGAACTTCGGATTACGACATGTTTTATATTGCTTATCTACTCTCTCCTTGCACCAAAAATTTGTCTTGTAAAATAAACACTTAAATGTAAGATCTCCAATATCCATGTACTCTAAACAATCAAACAATAAATGGAAAATTTAATAATGTAGATCATGCGTATAAAAGATAAGATTTACTGTTTTGACTATTAACAATGAAAAACAATACGTATAAGAAACGAATTCGATAATCATAAAAAAAGAAAATGAAAAACTAAAATTGTGAGAATGACAAAGATGCATCAAATTCATGGTATTATAAGTTTTTGAAATATTTATAAGTAATTATTTTTTGATGGAAATTATAATATAACATTGATCATCTTAATTTTCAGTTAAGTAAATTGGTAAATTGGGAGATAATAATTATTGTTGTAGAAATTTAAGAATCATAAATATTAAATCAAAATATAACAATTAATATCATGTCATAGTTAATTATTTTTTTTAAATTTAGACTTAACAGTTAGGACATAAAACCATTAATAACTATATAATTTCAAAGCAATATAAATAAATTTGTTAACTTATTTAAATTGGTATTTTCTATTTTTACATGTTTGTAATTTATTATACTTTTTTTTTTAATTACTAAATATTATATGTTTAGTAATTTAAGAAGTTTAAATAAATTACTAGATGATTTACTTGGACTTGAATTCATATTTATCTCCTATTCTTATGCATGTTATTTATTACTTGGAGATAAATTATAAATTTGCTAGAATTATTTCTTTTCATTTATGATAAATATTTATGTACGAGATAATGTTTTAGCCTTTCTAAAATATTCATATTAACTGAAAATTCTAGGGCTTATCTCTTAGAGTCCAAATTTGTTTATATCACTTGGTTGGAAATAGAGATTTTGCATAACTAGGATTCTTGAAGGACAAGAAACTTTTGTGTATAAAAGAGAAAATGTTGGGGACGTTCTCTCCAAGTCTTGAAGCCGCAAAAATAAGTGTGGTGCAGAAAATATACTCGACTTCTTCATTGTGTGCCTTTTTCATGTGCATGAATAACTTAGATACATAGAGCTTATTCATTCATGCCAAAAATCAATCTGTAAACTTCAAATCTTGGTTCTCCGAGAGGAGTTTTCAATCACTACAAGAAGAAATGACTTTCTGCTAAAAGATCAAACGGGAGGTTTTGATCGAGATTGAACGGGAGTTCGATTTTCTAAAGATTGTGAAGTGTCAAGAGAAGTTAGTGAAGAGTAGTGGGACACCAGTTCACATTACACGTGATCGAAGAATCAAGGAGTAATTCATTTAATTCCATGGGTGTTTGATAAATTTATGCGTAAATTTATCCTATAACTTTATTGAACTGTATAACAACTTTTCTTATTAGTAATTGATTTTTGTCCACATGGTGCGGACACGTGGGTTTTCTCTAAAAGGGTTTTTCCCACGTTAAGTTCGAATATTGTGTTCATTTTTCTATACAACTTTGTTTACGATTTATTGTCCAGACGAATCTATGATAATTAGATTCATCTGGATCTGTGCTAAACAAGACTTCATGTATTTCTGTTTATACTTTACTGTCCTAACCAATCTATGACAGTCAATTTCGTCTTAATTAATAACAGAATTAAACAACTTTAAATTTTCAGTTCTCATTAAATATTCCAGAGTTCTCGGTAGAGATTCATTATGACTCTTATGTATATAGGAAGGGAAAATCATGCTCATTCATATTTTTCATATTTAGAATTAGAATAGAATTTTTAAAACTAGCTACTTGAGAAATATTTATGGAAATCAGATGTCATTAAAAATCTTGAAATAAGTGAGAACCACAGTAGAAGTTCTCTCTAAAGTTAGTCGACCCGAGGCAATCGGGTGTTCCTTTCTCCGACACTGGTTGGAGGAGTATTTGCCTTCAACACACTGCTGCAATTTTGAGGCCGATATTTTCCCATCTACGTTTGCATCAAAATGATTAAACGCACGTTCGTATTGCTGGTAACGCATGTTCGTATTGCTAGTATTTGTCCATTAACAATCAAAAGAATCTGAGAACCAAATATATATATGAGAATCCCAAAAAGATTAATAATATCCAAGGTGGTTAGATGTATAGAAAGCTACTGTGTATATAACTATGCATGTGTGTGTAAATTGGTGGGACGTACAGATTTTGAATTAAAAAAATTAAAAAGGGTGCACACTTTTGTTTTTAGAAAGTCTAGCTTCCAATATAGGGAATCACCCTGGATGTGTGGGCATTGATTGGTTTTTTTTTTTTTTTGGCTGAGGTAGTTGTAGTGGTGGTGTTTAGACGATGACGCTGTTGTTGAGATGACGACGACGATTGCGATGGTGTTAGGCAGTAATTAATTACAAATTAAGAATTACACTAACTTTTTATAAATTTATTAGTTATAATTTTAATTAATTACAAAATTTAAATAAAGTGACAATTGTAAGTTATTGTAAACTGTAATTGATTACAAAATGTAATTAAATTTTAATTGTGGTAGTAATTAAGGTGAATGCAACTTGTTAAGACCAAGCTCAAAAAAGAGTACAATGATCCACCAGCGAAGGTCCAATAGAGGCCCAATGGACCTTGGTCCATGGCTAAAGCTTAAGATGTCTTCTTGGGTCAATTGCCGAGGTGGTACAGCACGTGAACTTCTTTAGCCGAACTGGTTTATGACTAGCCGAGGTGTTTTATGTTTAGACGGAGGACCTCCTTAATAACAGCTTGGATGAGTGATGGGACAATGGATGGAGTCAGAGATGTGACGCCTCCTTTATCAAAAAGTGACAGGCGTCCATCCCCTACTAAATGTAGCAATGATTACTATCAAAAAGCAATATCCGCTTCTCCAAAAGTTAGGGTAAATACACGTGTAAAGTCCGCCACGTGTCGCGATCCAAAACAACAAATTCCTCTATAAATAGAGCACTCCTCCCGCTTTGTAAAGGGTTAGCAATCTGATACTCTGAATTAAATATTTTATTCTCACTCCCTTTTCTCTCTTTTACACACTTATATTTCCTGCACTCAATTTATATTCGCTTGAAATGAGCACTGACTTTGGCATCGGAGTGCAAACGGGAGCCACATCGGCCCCCTTTACAAACTGATTGTTAGTCACATAATGCACAGGAGATCCACGTGTTCAAGAAGGAGGAGCTGAGACGTGTTGGTCCAAGATCCAGCCGGATTTTGTAGTCAACACAACTAATTTAATTAATTTTAGCAAAAAATCTATCATGATCTACAAATTCATTAGTTACAATTGTAATTAACTGCAAAATTGAAATACAATTACAATTATAATTAATTGTAAACTGTAATTGATTATAAATATTAAGTTGCAATTGCAGTTGTAATTTAGGTGAATGTAACTAATTCAATTAATTTTATTAAAAAAAAAAATCTATCATGTTTTACAAATTCGTTAGTTACGATTATAATTATTTGCAAAATTGTAATTAAGTTGCTTGTAATTAATTGCAATATATAACTAATTCAATTAATTTTTAAAGAAAATTGAAATTTTGAGTTACTCGGAAGATACAATTAAGTTACAACTGTAATTCATTACAGAATGTAACTAAATTGCAATTGTATTTAAGTACAATTTGTAACTAATTCAATTAATTTCAGCAATTAAATTTGTCATGTTTTGCAAATTCATTAGATACAAATGTAATTAGTTGCAAAATTAAAATTAAGTTACAATTGTAATTAAGGTAAATGTAATTAATTACAATTTGTAACTAATTTAATTAATTTCAACATTAAAAATCTTCATGTTTTACAAAACTTCATTAGTTACAATTGTATGATATACCAAATAATTTTGTAACTTTAATATAATTTTATAATAAAAATTAAGTTACAATTGTAATTAATTACAATTTTTCTTCAAATTGTGGCTACATCACATAATATGATAAATGAGGCTTTTAATTTCTTTCCTTTTCTCTCTATCACTGTTAAAATTGTTAATACATATTAATGCAAGGCTCTTAATCTCAAATTTATAGTAATTATATTATAAGAATAAGCCAAGAATAGGTGTATTTTTCTTCTGATTCTTTGCTTTTTTTTTGTAGAATCAGTTCTCCTACATATTTCTCACCCACTTGCAATTGACAGGCTAAATATCGTAAATATCGTTAAATTTGAAATTATTTACGGAATTAATTGGCAGGAAAACAAAATCATCTGATGATGGTAGTCTTGTCATTCAAGATGAATCCACATCAGAAATTGGAACCAACAAACTTATGTTGGTGAAGAATTTAAAATAGTTTTTAATTACTCAAAGAACTGAGCAAAAGAACAGTACAGAGTGTCGAGTGAAGCCTCTATAGAAGGAGAAGAGAAGCCGACACAAATTGTAGGAGGGTGGAATCATTTTTTTTTTTTTTTTTTTTTTTAAGATTTTACCTGATTTTAATAATATGTTTTATATAGTTGACATATCTTTTAAAATATCTTATATTTAAAAATAGGTCTTTAAATAAAAGTTTGTATTTGTGTACTTAATTCATATAGGAATACAAATGAACACAGGGTCCACATTTATGATGTAATGAACCACATAATCAAGGTTCATTGATATGCGTTATATTTTTCCAAAATTTTGGTGCACACACGATATAATGCACAAATTTCTATTGAAATATTGTTCATCTTTTCTTTCTTCTTTTTCAATTAATCGATTGCATATGATATATGAGAAAAGTCAAAAGTAGTTGTTAAGATTAAGAAGATGTTTTTAAACATATATATATATAATTTTCTAAAAGTGTTTTATCCTTAGAAGAAGTTTACGTAATATAACTTCCTCAAAAAATTCTTCTACAAGAAGTTGAAGAATGTCAAACGGATTATAAATCTAGGTGATTTTTCACGCAATAGTCATTGATGCATAGTCTAATTAAACTAAGAGTCCGTTTGGTAATAGAAAAATTTTCACTTCAACTTTTCAAACACTATCTCAACCATTCATTCTTAGTCAAACTCAGAGTTTTTAACTTTTAAAACATTTTTAAACCACAAGTTCATTAAAAAAATCACAAAAACTTCAACTTTTACATTACCAAACGGGTAATAAGCACAAATGGTCCACAACCTTTAGGTTTCTTGCGAAAATGGTCCCCAACGTTTAGATTTTTACATTTATACCCTCAGAATAACCAAACGTTGCGAAAATGGTCCCTACCGTTAGATTATGTTAGTTTTTTCCGTTAAAAACGTGTAAATAGCACAAATGGTCCCTAACCTTTGAGTTTTTTACGATAATAGTCCCTAACATATTAAGGTCACATTTGACATTTTTATTTTGTAACCTCCAAACGTTTGATGTATTTAGTCCCTAACATATTAAGCCCCTATACGTTTGGCATATTTAGTACCTAACATATTAAGCCCCTATTTGAAATCAATTATTTCAAATAATATGGTTTGTAATTGTAATTTTTTAAAGAATTTGTTGTTAAAAAAATTGAATTTATTTGTACATTATTTTATTTATAGAATGTGTGGTTAAAAACGAGTTTTAAAAAATAAAATTTTTATTCAAAATCGAAAATAGAATTGATACAAACATATTTTTTATTCAATTTTTAAAATAATGTCCAATGTATTTGTTTGTTTATGTTCCATGAATTCATTATTTTTTTTCAATAGGTTGAAGCGGTGAATTTTTGTTAAATATTTTATTGTGTATTTTAGAAATTCAAAATAAATTTATTTTTTAAAACTCGTTTTTAACCACACATTCTATCAATAAAATAATTTACAAATAAATTCAAATTTTTAACAACAAATTCTTCAAAAAATTACAAGTACAAATCATATTATTTGAAATAATTATTTTCAAATAGGGACTTAATATGTTAGGGACTAAATATGCCAAACGTATATGGGCTTAATATGTTAGGGACTAAATATGCCAAACGTTTGGAGGTTACAAACTAAAAATGTCAAACGTGACCTTAATATGTTAGAGACTATTAACGTAAAAAAAACTCAAATGTTAGGGACCATTTGTGCTATTTACATTTTTTAACGGAAAAAACTAACGGAATCTAACGGTAGGGACCATTTTCGCAACGTTTGGTGGTTCTGAGGGTATAAATGCAAAAATCTAAACGTTGGGGACCATTTTCGCAAGAAATCTAAAGGTTGTGGACCATTTGTGTTTATTACCCTTACCAAATAGACTCTAAGTTTAAGAAGTGCATTTGAAAGAATGAATGTTTTAATTCTTGTTAATTAGATGGCTTATGTGGTTGCATAAACGGATCCAGTCCTCGACGAGGGAGTTCGGCCGCTCGGGGAGGGTTGGATCCACAAAAAAAAAAAAAAAATTTACCTTATAATTTTGGTGTCGAAATTTTTTTTCCTCTTATCTTGTAGTGTTCACTCGAACTGAATTGACTTCCTGAATTCGTCACTGTCAGTGGTTGAAATGATTGATCACAAAATAGAGCGTCAAGGACATGATATTCCTAGTAAAGGGGGTCTACAAGCAACAAAATTTACAGCCTTTTTCAACAAACTTTAGGACTCAAATGTGTAATTTATTTCCTACACTATAAGAAGCTTTCTATAATTTACTGTGTTTTTCACCCTATCACCCTCCTTCCTTCTCTTTCTTCACACAATTGCTGAGTTGAAGGATTTAATGTGGGGTCAGTGGGGTTCATTGTTCTTATATAATCCTTGTTTAGAGGAGGAATTATTTACGGAATGTCAAAGCTTTGTATTGTATGATAAATTATTAAAATTATATAGAACTTCACTAATTAAACTCTCAAAAGTGTCATAGAAAAAATAATAAGCTTGACCATTCCCATTTTTTATGCTCTTTGAACAATCCACAAAGGGAATCAGGAAATATAAGGATGCTATGCTTATAATTTTCCTCTTAAAAAAAAATCCTTGAGTCATGTACACAGCAGAGAATGATTTGGAATTTCTTTTTTCATAACAAAATTCTCGATCATTTGTATCATGCCATCGATGTCTAGGAGTAGATCCTTCACTTCATGAATGATTTGGAGCATGATAAAAATGATTGACATGCATGTCCAATATCATCATGTACTGAAGCTAATTCCTCACGTTCAAACTGCTATTGAAATTGTTGTACTTGTCTCCTCAAACCTTGTAACTCGATGTCTCGGTATACCTTCTCATGGGCAATTGGTCGAGCAGCCTTTTATCCTTAACCATGACCAGAGGCAAACTCACATATGGGCATTGTGGGTCAAATGCCCTAGTGAAATTTCAGGTAATCTGAAAAAATAAAAAATAAAAAAATAAAAAAAAATTGAATGAAAATGGATTAGGCCCAATAGCAATTTAATGAATTGACCTATTCCAACATCACTCAAAAACCAATAACAGGCCCATACCCTACATTCCCAACGGCCAAAACTCTTCCGCGCACAACTCTAATTTGCTGCTCCTGCTCGCTCCCTGCCTCTCGTTCTCTCGCCACACTCACCTTAGTTTGAGTAAGTCTTTAATTTGTTTGTAATAAAAAATAGAAATAGATATGTAGATTTCTTTACAAATAATGATTTAGAATTTAGATAAAAACTGGAATTGGGATTGGAATTGGAATTTTGGGACTTTGAATCATCATTGTAGTTTTTAGCATAAAAAAATTGTTTGTGATTTCTGCTATATATCTTTTTTCTTTTCGAATATTACTTTCAAGCTTATTGGGGGTTAGTTATTGTCATCTTTTCAATGTTGGAAACCTAGTTTCTTTTCTTTTCTTTTCTTTTTTGTAATGAAGGGCTCTATATAAATGATAGATTAAGACTTAAAAATCTGATTTTGTTTCTGTTATTCAAAACTAGTTGCAGGCATTGTTATTTAGAACAATAAAATTTTAGAAAAGAAAAACTTATCGATCGAGACTCGTGACAGCACGATGTCCTAAAGTGAAATTGCCCGCCGTAATTTGCTACGACCTCTTTGGACAATCACTCCCAGGATACAACGATCAAACCACTATATGCAGCAATTACAAATGATTTCGGAACTCTCAAGGTTACTCCAGAATAGCTTATAGAAATAATAGATGAACAAGAAAAGAAGAAATAACTTGAATATTTTTCTGTATTTTATTCTGAGAATATAACTTGAATTTATAGAGACAAAATATGCATAACTTCCACAGGGATTAATGAAAGAAAAACTAAAACTTTATGAATTACATAATTTCATGTGAAACTGCCTCAACACTCAGAAATAAAATTAATCCCCTTAACAGTCAGAAATAAAATTAATCCGAAAATGATTAAAAAATAAATAATAAAAATATTTATTTTAATCAAAAAAGCTCAATGCCCCAAGGTCCTATCAAAAACTATTTAAATTAAATATGCGCGTGGAATGTGAATCGAACCACCAACCTCCCATGTAAATTCCACATTTTTCACTACTTGGGCACTTTACGTAATTTATTTATTTCTTTCAATTAATATATATAATATATATCTAACAATCCCCTACATGAAAGAAATAAGATAATTATAAATATTATTCTGGAGTAAGGAAGAAATCTTCCAGGCTTAGGTGTCTTTCGACTTGAACCTTGGCTTTGTATATTCTATCGAGTTTGCTAATTGTAGAGTGAATTATATCTTGAACTCATCAATTATTATTGCAAACTTGGACAATAGAAGACACACATAATTTTTAAGACAATCATTGAGTTCTTGCGGTTGTGTTCATTTCGGCCATGAACTTTCCCAGTTTCTTTGAGTACTCTAGAAAATTAGCCTTAATTCTCATAGGAAGCGGTCCACTTCCACACTCAAATAGGTGCTTCTATCAAGAGTGTACTGTATCTAAACACCCCACTGATAACAGCTATAGTAAGCATTAAGAGCATTAGCTCATCCTCTAACCAATACAGTTGGTACTACAACATCATAGGGAGGGGTTTAGAATAAATCCAATGTAGTACCCCCCACAGATCACTCCAATAACTTTGTTGTCCCATTGAACCTTGTCCATGGGATCTCCATTCGCAAGGTTGGGTTTCCCTTATAGATGATCTATTTTCTAATAGGCTTTAGCCTCATCTCCCTCGATGTTTTCTGAATTAGCTCTCTAGCTAATCCTTTGGTTAATGGGTCAGCAATATTATCACTTGACTTTACATAGTCAATAGCTATAACCCCATCTTTAAGCAGCTGACGCACAGTATTGTGCCTCCTACGGATATGTCTAGACTTTCCATTGTAGGATGAATTTTGCTCTCGAAATAGTTGGAAGTGGTTTTAACACAAAGGAACATCCGTAAGGAAATTCCTTAACCATTCAGCCTCCTCACCTGCTTTATCTAAAGCTATGAATTCAGACTCCATAGTAGATCTCGCAATGCAGGTTTGCTTTGTGGATTTCCATGATACAGCACCGCCAGCCAAAGTGAAAACATATCCACTCGTAGATTTGGTTTCATTCGTATCCGAAATCCAATTAGCATCACAATATCCCTCTAGTACAGCAGGAAATTTGGTATAATGTATTCCCCAATCTAGAGTGTATCTCAAATACCTCAATACACGAATACGAGCCTCCCAATGTTCACCATTAGGATTACTAGTATATATGCTTAGTCTACTCACCGCATATGCAATATCAGGTCTTGTGCAATTCATGAGATACATGAGACTACCAATCACTCTAGCATAATCTAACGTAGAAACACCAGGACCTGAGTGTTTTCTTAAATGTATACTTGCATCATAAGGTGTTTTAGCAGGAACACAATTATATTGACTAAATTTCTTAAGCACTTTCTCCACATAATGAGATTGGATTAAAGTGATTCCATCAGAATTTCTTAATATTTTAATTCCTAAAATAACATCAGCAAGACCCATATCTTTCATCTCGAAGTGCTTTTTCAGAAACTGCTTAGTCTTATTAATCACATCTAAACTAGTTCCCATAATCAGTATATCATCAACATATAAGCAAATGATCACACCACAATTATTTTCAAATTTGCTATATATACATTTATCAGCTTCATTTATAACATAACCACTAGATGTCAAAACATTATCAAATTTTTCATGTCATTGCTTAGGAGCTTGTTTAAGGCCATAAAGAGATTTTAAGTCTACATACTTTATCATCTAGGCCTTCTACAACAAATCCCTCAGGTTGGTCCATGTAATCTCCTCTTCTAAGTCTCCATTTAAAAACGCTATTTTGACATCCATTTGATGAATAATAAGATCATATAAAGAAGCAATAGCAATTAATATCCTAATAGAGGTAATCCTAGTCACAGGTGAATAAGTATCAAAGAAGTCGACTCCTTCTTTTTGTCTATATCCTTTAGCTACAAGTCGTGCTTTGAACTTATCAACAGAACCATCGGCCTTAAATTTCTTCTTAAACAACCATTTGCATCTGATTGGCTTACATCCTTTAGGTAAATCTACCAGCTCCCAAGTGTTATTAGAAACAATAAAATCGTATTCACTATTTATGGCTTCCTTCCAAAAGATGGAATCTGGCGAAGCTATGGCTTCACCAAAAGTATTAGGATCATCCTCTACTAAGTAGGTCAAAAATTTAGGACCAAAAGATGTTGCAGTCCTTGGTCTTTTGCTTCTTCGAATTTCAGCTTCTTCTAATTCATAGGGCTCCTCTCTTACTCTAGGAGTCACACTAATAGAACTACTAGGTCCTTCAGATTTTTCTTTAAAAGGAAATCGATTTTCAAAAAATTCAGCATCTCTGGTTTCAAAAATTGTGTTTTTATCAATAAGGCTATTTTTTTAGTCAATGACTAAAAATCTGTAGGCTTTACTATGAAGAGCATAGCCAATAAAAACACAATCTACAGTTTTAGGACTAATCTTAGTTCTCTTAGGTGCTGGAATAGAAGCTTTAGCAAAACACCCCCACACTTTAAGATATTTATAAGAAGGTGCTCTACCCTTCCACATTTCATAAGGGGACTTATCATTTTTCTTACTAGGAATTCTATTAAGAATATAAGAAGCAGTAAGAAGAGCTTCCCCCCACACGTGAAAAGGCATTCCAGAAGAATTTAGCATTGAAATGACCATATCTTTAAGAGTTCTATTTTTCCGTTCAGCTATCCCGTTAGACTGGGGAGAGTAAGGGGGTGTAACTTCATGAATGATACCATTATTAACACAAAATTTTTCAAAATCCCCAGTATATTCTCCTCCCCTATCAGATCTTAAGACTTTGATAGTTTTATCAAGCTGCTTTTCAACTTCAGTTTTATAGGAAATAAATTTAGTAAAACTTTCATCTTTGCTCTTAAGGAGATAAACATAACAATATCGGGAATAATCATCAATAAAAGTAATAAAATACTTATTTCCACCACGAGTAACATATCCTTTTAAATCACAAAGATCAGAATGTATTAAACTTAATAATGAAGTAGTTCTATCAACTTTAGGAAATGGTTTTCTAGCAAATTTAGATTCAACACATGTTTCACATTTAGCGGTTGGATATTTTTCTGTCTTAGGAATATTTCCTAAACTTATGAATTTTTTAATAGAAGTCATATTAACATGTCCAAGCCTAGCATGCCATATCTACACTATATAATAAGAGTCTAAGGTAAAATACTGTAGATTTTTCAACCATACCGACGTCGTTTTGGCTATGTGTGGGTACTGAATAACGAGACCTAATGTAGTTGCATCGTCATTTCTCTTTATACCCATCAGCTTCTCTTTCGCTCCTCAAAAGGCGCCGTGGCTGATCTCTCTCTATCGACATCTTCCGGTTGCATCGCCTTCCCTCCAGCCTAGTCATCTCGCTATGGAGCACCATATCTTTCATCGACTGAGTGCTCGCGCTGTGTGTACTTTTACCTAAATTTTGTTTCTAGGTTTTCGATTTCGTTTTTCCCTTACAAATCGTTCCTTTTTCCCTTACAAATCGTTCATTTTTTTTTTGCAGAAATAGAAGTGCGGTGCCGTGATTAGTGGATTTAGTGTCCGATCCGATCGAGGTAATTTTGTGGTCGTGTGTGTTGTCCTTTTTTCTATTTTTGTTTCGAGGTCTTCGATTTCGTTAACCTCCAAAATCAACATCAACAGACAACACGCTAATTGGTATTTCACTTCTGAAACTTTTACAAATTTGTTTTTCTTCAAAGTGGTGAATCATTAATCTTAATTTCATTGCTTATGCAGGTTTGGAAATAGCATATTCTTGAAGTGAGTACATTAGAACTTGGATTAGAGGTTTTTGAAAAGGGACTCAACTGAATATTCAAGAACCGCCACCAGTCCACCTCTGACTCTGTCCCTGCCGAACTACATGAACATAGTCTCTCAGTATGTGTATATATATATATCATACTTGATTTTGTAATTATTTATGCAAGCTTGGTAATGGAATATGAATTTCAATTTAATTGTGTTGATAATTTAATATCTTAAAGATTTTTTTATTATTATTTTGAATTGAATTGATTTGTGCCAATGTAGTAATTTGGATTTCATATTATTTCTTGGCTGGGTTTTCAGTTGGGCATCTCAACAATCCTGGTGTTTTTTGTTAAACTGACTACAGTGTAAGTAATATTTCTAAATGGTGGTTTCTTGGATTAGGTTTTGGTGAATATGATTATTGATGTTATATTTAGAATCTTAGATATTAATTCTTGGATTTATTATGGTCTAGAGTCTGAACTAACATATATAATCATTTTGAGTTTGTTTTGTTGCATCAGTATTTAATATCATTTTGAATGGAGCAAGTTGGTTGACTTTACTTAATTCATAATTTGTGTGGAACACTTCAATTTAGTTTCTCACTATACTTTTCCAGATTTAGTCTCACATACTTAAAATTTGGTACATTTATTGCTTTAAATTTAGTGGCTGGAAATTCCAAGAGTTAATAGGATCCTCTTTCAGTGCAGAGAAATTCTTCAAAGCAACATCAAATGAAGTTAGGAATAACTTTTAGAACGTGGACATATATTCTGTTGACTATTTCTATTCACCGTGTTGAAGTTTATGAGTTTTTAAAATAAAATGGTAGAAGAAAAGATATATTCTGTTGACTACTTTCTATTGCACCATTGAACACATAACAACTATTTGGAATTCTTTTGGTTGATAAGATAAGCAATTAGAGAAGGAAGATTTGAGCAATTCCGAGAAATGTTAAACAGAATGGTTTTGCTCATTCATTAAAAGAAATAATAAATTTGGAAACGAGTAGATAATTAGTTGGTTTTCTCATGGACCACCTCGCTGTAAATCATTTTGGCATTCAGGTTTAAGTTATTGCTTTTGTGCAATTGACGAACTTTAGATTTATTTCTCATTTGGTAAACCTAAATTAGTCTACTTGTTTTATGGTAATTAGATGCATTTGAAATCTCTTTTTCCATGAATTTGCTCAAGGGGCACTTGTGTAATTAATACATGTTCTCCTATGTCAGTAGCTGCTCGCATTTGGATAAAAAAAAAAAAATGCATCAAAAATTTATATCCACATTTATTTAGGATTTCTTTTTTTTTTTCATTTATATGTTATAATTTTTATTGAGCTATGATTGTAGGATGGATATAGATCTTTGATTATTTACATATATAGAATGTGTATACCCACAACCATTTTTACTTGTAATTGTTATCTTGTTCACATTTTGTAAATTATGTTTTCTGGTATTAATTATGCTTCTCTTATGCAATTTACATTCAATTAGTTTACTTTTCTACTTTTGTAATCAACTATGTAGTGCACTTGATATGCCAGCACATATTGTAAGATTAAGTTGCCAACATATTTTTTATGCTCTACTTTGTCCAGGTTTCAAATTCAATTACATCTTGCAAATATGATCTTAAAAATAGTATTAATTGTGACTTTAAAAGGATGCCTTAAAAAAGGATAAAAAATCACTAACGCTATTAAGTGCATTGATTGTATGTATATACATTATGTGCATAGCATGTGCATTTACTTGTATTTGCCCAGAAGTGAAAGGGATAAGAGAGAGAAAATACTCTCATTTCTCTCCAAAACATAAACCTAACACCCCGCCGCTTCGTTTCTCTTTTTCGTTTCCGCCACTTTCGATTTCTCTTCTCGTTCCCGACGATCCCATCACCTTCACCTTTCCTCGCGACTTCATGGTGGCTTGAGATCATCCATGTGTATGTAGTTCATTTTGTCTTTCTTTTTTGATTGTTCCATTTTTCATTTTGTATTTAAGAAATGTATTCTTTTTCTGTTTGTTGTCCCAAATTAAAGATCGCTATCGTGGTGAGTTGATTCACTGTCTTC
This sequence comes from Ligustrum vulgare, assembly GCA_963555705.1. Lineage (NCBI taxonomy): Eukaryota > Viridiplantae > Streptophyta > Magnoliopsida > Lamiales > Oleaceae > Ligustrum > Ligustrum vulgare. The sequence continues at coordinate 35,195,215 of OY743190.1, read as the reverse complement.
TTCGAAGTAAGGTAATTTTTTTGAGTTGATTCAATGTCTGCTCCGAACTAGGTTAATTTTTTTCCACAAATTTCGGTTTATCTATTGATTATTTTTACTGAAAGTTTTGAGCTCACCAATTTTTGGCAAAAAATTTTTCTGATCGAAGATCTATTCGTATTCAGGACAATTGTTTGGTGATCCATACTGGTAACTATCTTTCAATTTTTTAAGCTGTTTTCTTAATTTTAATTGCTTCAGATCTAGCCATTTCTTGTAATTTATGGCCTGTAATTTCCGAATTTTGATTTAGGTTTTGTTCCATTTTGCTTGGTTCCAAGTCCAAAATCTTTCCTTTAATGTGGACCAGTGTTTTTAATGAATTGATGGATGGTTGATGTTCCGAATTTTTTCTGCTATTTTCTTTTTTTAGATTCTTTATTACGTAATATAGTAGATTATTGATTACTTTATACAGTTAATTTAAATTATTTTTTATCGTGCTTTGATAATTTTTTGATTTTTGGATTATCTTTATGTATTTACACTTCAAGAACCGAAAGTGATTGCTCGGAACTTTTCATCCAGTAATTTTCTTGGTAAAGAAGCGTTTGGGCCGGTTCATAGAGGTATCATAAATGAAGGAATTAGGTCCAGTTTGAAGACCCATCATGTTGTAGTCAAGCTACTGGACGGGTTCGCCATCTTCATCATCATTTTTTGTTCCATTTCCTGAGAGATGTGGGCCTCATTCAAGAGGATCTGAGTGGAATTCATATTGTCGGGACAAAGATAAAGAGGTCAATGTACAGGTTCTGCTAAGATGCAGGTGAGTCTTCCAGGTTTTCATTTATTCTTTTTAATGTTAATCAGTAAATTATGGATTTCTGCTTTTAGGTTTTAACTCATAAACATGGAAAGTTATACCTGATACATATTTAAAATTATAAATGTAAGGCAAGCAAATTGAAATCCATGTCAAAATTAAACAAACACATTTCCCACTTTAATTAGGCCTAAATTTGTCTGTACATCGATAGTGTTGCAGGTGAGAACACTCCATTTATGAACTTTTCTTTTCGATTTTATTTAAATGGCTTATTTCTACTATGTCGACAGTTTTGTTTGAATTTAATTTTATGTCATAGAGTGATGATGAACAAAGGGCAAATGTGCCAAAAGTTATCTCCAGTAATGAAAATAAAAGAGACTCCACTTTATCTGTTATGCTCTCAAATTTGCAATTGTTAGTAGAGTTAAAAAAGTAGATTGCATTTAAGTCTTATGTATATTGTATCATTGTACAAAATTATGTTGAGTGACGATACTATTTGAGAAATGCTTGAGGGATTCTACTGCATTGTCTTTGATTATGGGCAAACTAAAACAGGGAAAACTTATACAATAAAAGGAGGGGTGAGAAATAATGTATGAATGTATCATCCTAAGAAACAGGGTATTTGTTCATTTTTCCCTAATTATCTTGAATTAAACAATGTCGCACTTGTCCTAGGGTGGTGAATTGTGTGCTGAGGCAGGTGTTATTCGTAGAGCAGTTTAACAGATCTTTGACAATCGAAGCACAAAATGCTGACTATCGTATGAAAGTGACCTTTTGAGAACTCTATAAGAAAGATATAATTGACTAGCTTGCTCCATAAGATAATTCAAAATCAACTATGAGGAATCAATAATTTAAGGGATCGCGAGGAGGGGGTATTTTTCCCCGGGAATGTTTCACTTTCTTTTCCCTAATTGTTATCAAAAAATGTAAAGGGCTATTTTTTACGATAGGTAAAAAGCATGTTTCCTTGATATTAAGGAAGATGGAATCATGGAAAGATGGTGGGATACTAAGAGGCTCATGGTTTATTTTCTGGAACTTATGGTTTATTTTATTAGATTCAGGCAATGGATAGTCCTGTCTCTTTCTTTGTACAACATACTCCCCAGTTGAGACCTCCAATATCAAAGGTTTTATATTCATCTCAGAATACGTTTAATTTCATCTTAATTAGATTGTTATTTCATTTTTTCATACAAGATTGTAATTTGTTTATAAGTGGGCAGATCTAATGCTTTCTTTCCATTGTTAGGTACTGACAATACTAGGAGGAAGTACAGTTAGTGCTCTTGCTTTGGACTTGAATTCAGTTGGTAGTAGAAGGGGTCATTGGAGGGATTGAATTCAAGAACACAACTTCAGTCCAATGTTAAGCACTCCCACATGTTGTATTTTTTTAACAAACTATTGAGAAACCAAACAAACAAACATTTTTGTCATTTGTTTTGATCCACTTCTATTTTTTATCTGGCAGTCGCACATTGTTTTGCTGAATTGTGATGGTTCAGGTAATTGTCTCTTTGTTTTTATCCACTTCTATGTTTTATAATATTTCTTCAGATAGCTAAGTGAGTTTTATTATTTTGCATTGAATTTCTAATTTTCTTAAGTGATGTGCATGTTCTGTGTATTTATTTATTTGCATTATTTTCTGGAACTTATGGTTTATTTTATTAGATTCAGGCAATGGATAGCAAGAGATGTTCGTGAAGAATTCTCATGAATCCTCAACAAGATATATATTCTATGTCATGCTAATTTTGTTCCATCAGCAAAACTAATATTTTGAATTATGAGGCTTGTGCTATCATCGTACAACTACTTAAAAATAGCTAAGGTATCATTGACTTAAACATCTCTTGTACAAATAGATGGATGTTTTCTCTTCCCCATCACTTTATTCCCAACGGTTCAGAAATTAAATATATAGATGATTTAACAATATCGAATACATTTTTACATATACTTCACGTGCAACGCACGTGCTCGGACTAGTATCATAAGAATCCACCAAGTAAACAGAAGAAGTAGATGCTTTATTATTAATCACAGAAACATTGAGTTTAAACAGACTCTCATCAGCATACCCTTTCCCAACAAAAGAACCACCTTTAGATAGTACAACTTTATCACTTTCGAATACAATCTTAAACCCCTTTTTAACTAGGATAAAACCAGACACCAGATTTTTCCTAATATCAGGCACGTAAAGAACATCCTTCAAACTAAGTATGTTTCCAGAAGTAAATCTAAGTGTCACAGTTCCTTTTCCCTCGACTTTGGAGGATGAAACGTTTCCCATGAACAGACATTCTCCATCACTAACAGGAGTGAATGAAGAAAATGCACATCTCGTGCAGCAAATATGCTTGGTAGCTCCAGAATCTACCCACCAGTCTGTCATGTTGCTTATTAGATTAACTTTTGTCACCATAGCAGTGAAGTTTCCATCCTCTACTACATGCGCCTGATTCTTCACAGCTTTTCCTTTCCTATTTCTGCAATCTTTTGCATAGTGACCTGTTTTACAACAAACAAAACAATCACCAACAGTTTTATTTTTAAATTGGGGTTTAGACCGATTGTTTTTCCCAATGAGTTTCTTTCCCTTGTTTTTGTCTCTAAAGTTCTGAGTCTTCGAAGAATTTCCAACAAAATTCTTACCACTTGAATTTCCCTCAATAAGATTAGCTTTGACGCCCATATCTGGTTTCTCTTTACGTTCTGCCATCCTATTGTCTTCCTCAATCCTAATCCGGACAATCAGATCCTCTAATTTCATTTCTTTTCTCTTATGCTTCAAACTATTTTTATACTCTTTCCAAGCAGGTGGTAATTTTTCAATAATAGCAGATACTTGAAAACCCTCACAAATTTTATATCCCTCAGCAAGAATCTCATGAATGATAATCTGTAATTCTTCAACTTGACTAACAACAATTTTAATATCATCCATTTTAAACTCAAGAAATTTCCCTACAACAAATTTCTTAGTTCCAGCATCTTCAGTAGCATACTTCTTTTCTAATAAATCCCATAATTCTTTAGCAGATTTACATGACCAGTAAACATCATACAAATCTAATGACAAACAATTCAAGATATAATTTCTGCACATATAATCTTTATGTTCCCAAGCAGTTAGGACTTCAGTTTCCTCATCGGTAGGATTATCTTGAATTGCAGCAATGGGTTTTTCAGATTTAATAGCATCAACCACTTTAAGGGTTGTCAAATAAAATCTTTATTTCATTTGCCATCTCTTAAAATTTTTCCCATCAAATAAATCAGGCTTTTCAGAATATTTAGGCAGAGGAACATCTACTGCAGCCATTGCAGGTTAATTATAGCAATAATTTCACTTTAGATTGTTATTCAAAACTAGTTGCAGGCACTGTTATTCTGAACAATAAAATTTCAGAAAAGAACAGCACGATGTCCTAAAGTGAAATTGTCCGCCGTAATTTGCTGCGACCTCTTTGGACAATCACTCCCAGGATACAACGATCAAATCACTATGTGCAGCAATCACAAATGATTTCGGAACTCTCAAGGTTACTCTAGAATAGTTTATAGAAATAATAGATGAACAAGAAAAGAAGAAATAACTTGAATATTTTTCTGTATTTTATTCTGACATTATAACTTTAATTTATAGAGACAAAATATGCATAACTTCCACATGGGTTAATGAAAGAAAAACTGAAACTTTATGAATTACATAATTTCATGTGAAACTGCCTCAACACTCAGAAATAAAATTAATCCCCTCAACAGTCAGAAATAAAATTAATCCGAAAATGATTAAAAAATAAATAATAAAAATATTTATTTTAATCAAAGAAGCCCAATGCCCAAGGCCCTATCAAAGACTATTTAAATATGCGCTTGGAATGTGAATCGAACCACCGACCTCCCATGTAAATTCCACATTTTCCACCACTTGGTCACTTTACGTAATTTATTTATTTATTTCAATTAATATATATAATATATATCTAACAGTTTCTACTTAGTTGTAGGAGTTGATTGTTGTAGATTTTTGATGGATGGTAGTGTTGTTTTGAGGTTGTTAAAATGGTTTGCAATTTGATATTTTTAGGAATTGTAGACAAATATTTGACAAGGAAAGCTCTGTTATCTAGTAAAAAGCATAGTACTAATGTTAGTAAGATCGTTCAAGATGAAAGGGATGTTTTGGGTAAAATTGATGTTGCACAGCTTCCTACAGATCCTGGACTATGAATTTCAATAATGGAATACAATGTTAATAATCGGGATGTAGTTCGAAGAGCATACTTGCAATTAGGTCCATGTCAGCCTCTCTAGCATGATTTTCCACAAAAATAATTTGGAAAATCAGGATTGAGATGTTTTCAATCATCTTGGTTTAACAAATCTCCTTTTTGGTTTGGATATAGCATAGATAAAGATGCTGCATTTTGCTTCAATTGTTACCTTCTCCAATCAGTCAGAGAGCGAGGTAGAAGTGACACTTTTGTTGAGAGGGGATTCTCAAATTGGAAACACTTACAAATACTTCAAGAACATGTTGGAGATCATAATAGCGCACACAATAAAGCTCGTATTAGATGTGAAGCATTCATGAATCAAAAGAAAAATATTTCATCATTCTTTTTGAAGAAGTCAGAACAAGAATGGAATGACTACAAAATTCGTTTGGGTGCATCAATAGATTTTGCTAAATTTCTTCTACATCAAGGGCTAGCATTTCGAGGATATGATGAATTTGGAAGCTCTTAGACATGAAGAAATATTAAGTGGACGTGGCTATACTTAAGCGTGCAAGTGATACACGTTGAGGTTCTCACTATGGTTTTGTGCTTAACTTGATTGTTATATTTTCATCTATAATTGATGTCGTTGATATGATTGCTAATGATGTTTCAAGTGATGGGAAAAGAGGTGAAACACTTAATTTGTTGAGCTTGATACAAGCATTTGACTTTGACTTTAGACTACATCTCATGAAAAAGATCTTAGGAATTTCAGATGAATTGTCAAAGACATTACAAAAGAAGGATCAACCTATTGTCAATGCTATGAAATTAGTGAAAATTTGTAAAGCACGACTCCAAGAAATAAGGGACAATGGATGAGATTCTTTTTTTGGAAACAGTTAGCTCTTTCTGTTAGATGCATAATATTGTTGTTCCTAACTGCTGTTCCTAACTTAAGTAATATTATATACCTCTAGGTCGTTCATGGCATAACAATCTAAAAATGACAAATTTGCATCATTTGCACGTGGATTTCTTTTATGTTGTACTTGATATGCAACTTCATGAATTGAATGATCGTTTTTTCTAAGGTTAATAGTGACTAATGCCTTTGTATGACATGTTTGTGTCCAAATGATTCATTTTGTGCTTCTGATAAGGGAAGATTAATTCAACTTGGTAAATATTATCCCGAAGATTTTTCACCAACAGATCTCTTGGCATTTGATGAACAACTCGAAACTTATATTCTCGATATGTGCAATGATGAAGATTTTAGTGGATTACAAGGCCTTAGAGATCTTGCACAAAAGTTAGTGTTGAAGAAAAAACATGAAGTTTATCCATTACTCTATAGTCTTGTGACATTGGCATTAATTCTTCCAGTTGAAACTGTTACGGTAGAGAGAGTATTTTCATCAATGAATCTTATTAAGATTTGACTGGGCAATCAGATTGGAGATCAATGGTTGAATAATAGTTTGATTGTATATATCAAGAAAGATATATTTGATAGAATTGATAATTATGTAATTATACGTTGTTTCTACCATGACCAGCCTTAAAGTAACCAAACTGCACCCTTACTACAACTTAAAGCGGGACTAGCACTAGGTATACTGCGACCCTAAGGCTTGCAAACCTTGTCCTAGGCGACTGCATTTACTTTTTTCTTTGACTCCTTTCCCCCAACATTTTTTCTGTTACACTTGGTCTTCAACTTTATTTTTTTTATCATGAAAAGAGAGTAACCTTTTTTTGAAATGGACGTGCCTTTATCAATTCGAGCTTTGTCTCAGTCGGTATTGAATTAAAAAGTTTAGCCCCTGTTCTCTTTATTGTTTTGAGGTCGTTTTCTGTTTTTATTTTCGAAAACGCTAAAAACGCGTTCTCTTTACCATTTTCGAAAACGCATTTTGGAAAACAAAAAAGAAAATTGTACACAAAACGGAAAACGTCCGAAACATCGTTTTGGGCGTTTTGTGTGTATTTCGACAAAAAATATCCAAAACGCGCAAAACGTGTTTTGGGAATTTTTTTTATTTTTTTTATTTTTTTTATTTTTTATTTTTATCTTAACTTAGAACTAAGCTTAATATAAAGTTTTTATTTTTTTTAGAATTATCCTAGCTTGGAACTAAGCCTAAATAAATTTTTTTTTTTTTTTTTTTTTTTTTTTTTTTGAGAATTATCCTAACTTGGAACTTAGTTTAAATAAAGTTTTATTGAATTCAATATCAACATTAAAAAAAAAATTAAATGAGAATTCTTGTTGTTATATTTCAAAAAATGCAATGATAAATGGACTCTGGTGGTTTTGAAAGAAATTGCATTTTCTAGATTTTAATAGAAGTAGAGCTTTCTCAAGTCCCGAACCTGACCAAGCTGTGTTAATATAGACTCTTAATGCTCACATTAGTGTGTTGCATGTAACCATATTTTTAGTGTATTGTGAAAGGAAATTTGAGTTGGAGTTAGTAGTATTCTGCAAGCAAATTAATTAAAAATAGTTTAAATAGTGTTCTGCAAAATTTCAAACAGAACGTGTTTTCCAGCTTTTCATTTTCAAAAACAGTTTTCAGAAATGACAAACCAAATGCGTTTTCAGCAAATTTGAAAACAAAAATGAAAACACAAAACACAAAACATTTTCGAAAATGAAAATACAAAATAAAATACAAACAGAACGCCACCTTAGTTTTCCGTATTCATTTCTTAGAGTATGTTTGTTAAAAGTTTGTTGTTTAAAAAAAGAATGTGGTGTTTTCACGGTAAAATAAGTGGTTGAAAAGTGGGGAAAGAAAATGTATGGTTAAAAAGTAATTTAGAGAAATGTTTATTTAAAAACATATTTAAATTTTTTTTCCTAACAGAGGTTAAAATTTTATAAACCTTATAGCAAAGATAAGACAAGAAAAGTAGTGTCCTAAGGGAACAATACATAAATAAGGTGTTTAAAAATACATATTTAAAAAATTAGATTAAACTTGCATAATTTCAAAAATCAGGTTGTAATTAGAATACTAAGGTCACAACACTATATAATTCAATTCACCAAAAAAAAAAAAAAAAAAAAAATCTTTTGGATTACAAATAATTTCAAGGTCACAAATTAAACTTATTTTTAAGTCACAATAACAATATTTTAGATCACAAAAATGATTTCAAGGTCACAGATTATAAAATCAATATGTCACACATGTCAAATTAATAGAACCTGGATATTTTTAGATCACAGCTTATCAAATTATTAGATCACAAATTTTTCAATGACGATTATCAAATTATTCGGTCATAATTATTTATTTTTGAGTCACAATTTATCAATTATTATGTCATACATTTTTTGAAGTCACATTTAACAAATTATTAGGTTAATTACTATGTGACCTGAAAGAATGAAGTAACCAGGTTAAAACCAGGGTATCAAGGGGGCATTTATGTTAAGGTCACTTTTTTTTTTTTTAATTCAACGGTCACAACCATCGTCTCCTCCGACCATCAACACCGCCACCACTGTCCCGCCTCTGATCTACCAATATCTCCAACCCAAAATCACTATCACCACCTGCTGCAACAAACTCCAGCAAGCCCAATTTGTTCACCGCCTCCCACTTCAAAGTCCCTATCGACTACAACCTCACCTCCATCACCCGATCCAAAACTCAAACTTACGCCACAACCGCTAATTGCCTCAGTACCACCAACTGAACCAATATAAATCTGCAACTGTTTTGATGTCACTTTTCGGCCACTTATTGTCCCTTGCAAACAAGCTATGTTAACTACGACATCGGCCACATCTCTTGCGATAGCAGCCTACACCGACACGGTGGAAAAGCCTCAACAGATATTTCCACTGCCTTTTTGGACCAAAGAGGAGATGCTGGCCCTGATTGACGCTTACTGTGAACGCTAGTACGCACTCTACAAACGGTTCATGTGCACGAAGGACTAGTATCACCAGCCGCTTCTCCTTCGCCTCCATTCCCAAGGCCTTGACGCAGTGCCACCACAAAATGGAGAAGCTCTGTCAACGCTACCATGCTAAGAAACAATGATCTCTTTTCTGCCCGTACCCAACCAATTGTTTCATCTCCTCATGGTTCTTCTTTGACTATATGGATGTCATGAGAGAGAGAGAGAATTGAAGTGAGAATTAAAGTTTGAAGTGGTGTGTTGTGGTTTGAAATTGGGATATGGTAATATAATTAATAGAATATTATTATATAAATTTTTTAATTAATTAAAATTAGAATTAAGACCTGAGTTTTGAAGTTATATAAGTTTGGTCTCAATTATGAATTTGGAGTAGGGGTGGGTGTAATTTCCTAGAGTCCTAATCACATTTGGGTCGAGTTTGTTTACACTTAGGCATGTATTTAAAGCTAGATGAAATTATCCATTATCATTCTTTCCTTAACTTCACTCATGTTTGATACAAATTAAAATCTAAATTTTAATCTAAGTCAAAGTCAACAATAATTTCAATCACAAATTTTGTGGGATCGACAAATTTTTAACCACACATCTCATTAACATTTGTTAAATCTACTAAAATCTAATTTTAATCTTCACCAAACAGAAGCTTAGCCCAACATCTTGTTCTTATTAAATCCACTAAGTCTCTTGGACTCCAAACCGGAGAAAAAACAAAATGAGGAAATTACAACTACACCTGTTTGTTTGTTTGTTTTTTTTTTTTTTTTTTTTAAAAAGAAGAAGAAATTCAAAAATGAGGCCAAACCTGTATAACTTCAATTCTCATGTGATAATTAGAATTTTAATAATAAAAAATAATATTATTATAGATTTAAATTAATACTCAAAAAAGGCCCAGACTCCCCTCATTTTTTGCCCTAACAGATCCGCCGTCCTTCTGTTATCTCTCTACCTAATCAACCAAAAATTGATTCCACATAACGTTCTCTCTCTCTCTCTCTCTCTCTCTCTCCCTCCCCCCGGGGGACAATGTAAGGCGGTCAATCATGTAGGCACTCGTAGCGGGCTACTCGACAGCGACGATGGATAGCAGCAGATTCAGCACGACAGGGCTACTCGAAGCCAGCAGCAGCAGCATGGCGGTGCTTTTGCGCACTGTGATTGCGAACCGACAACAGCAATGTCATCGCGCGACGGATTTTACGCTCTCCCATTGCGTGAAGTCGCCAATCAAAATGCGAAATGGAAGACGGTGTGGGTGGTAGTGCGGGCTTATAGTGGTGGGTTGTGGGTGGGGTGCAGGATGTGGTGTCGTGAAGGTTTGTTGTGGTTGTGTGCCTGTTGTTTTGGTGGTGGGGTGGAGTTGGTTAGTTAAGTTGTGGTTGTGGTTGTTGTGGTGGTGGTAATAGCGGGGCCGACGAAGACAACCATGGTCTTGGTGGTTGGAGGTGGAGCGGGCCGGTTATTTTGGATTGTAGTGGTGAATGGTGGCTGTAGGTGTGATGGTTATGTGGTGGTTGTGTGTGGTGGCCGATACTACATGTTGATGGGTTCAAGAGATGGTTTTGAAGTAGCAGTTTTTTTTTTTTCCTTTGGTTGGGGGCGCCGCGATGACGGCAGTGTTGGGAGGGTGGTGGCGGCGAAGACGACGTTGAAACGGTGGTGGTGGTGGTGGTGGTGGTGAGTTGGTGCCTGCTCTGATATTGTTTGACCTAATACGTGCCCGTGCCCAATCTAATAATTGTGACTTGAAATATTCGTGACTGAATAAATCGTGCCTTATTAATCTGATAATTGTGACTTAAAATATTCATGATCCAATAATTTGATAAACTGTGACCTAAAAAAAAAAAAAAAAAACTCGGGATCAATTAATTTAAAGCACGTGACCTTGAAATTGTTATTACAAAGTAAAAAAAACTATTACTTGAAAATATGTTAGATTCTATTAGTTGACATTTTGTGACCTTGAATCAATTCGTGATTTAAAAAATATGTTATTTTGACCTAAAAATAAGTTCAATTTGTGACCTAATATTTTTATAATTTGTGACCTAAAAACCTTGTGTTTTGCGACTTGAAATAGATAGTATTGTGACCTGAAATATGTAGTATTGTGACCTTAATATATGTAATTAATAAAATATTTTAATTATTTAATTTAATTAATTTATCCCAGTTACAACATGATTTTTGAAATTTTACAGGTTTCACCTTAATTTTGAAAATGACATTTATAATCACCTTATTTATGTATTTTTTTCAAAATGAATTTGGCGAAATGGCATATACACTGAAATTCCCATAAAATAAAAAGAATTATTTATTTATTGACAAATAAATAATTCAGTTAAAAAAGGCTTTTATGTTTATAGCAATTTCATAGTGATCAAATGATGGAATCGGGAACTGGATCAAGACCAATCCTCGTAAAAAAAATTGAACAGTCGGAACTCGGAAGAAGAGGTTAGTTAACTCGAACAGACCCCTTTGGCCACCTATTCATTGAATTTTGAAAACACTGCTAAATAATAGGATTAAAATATAAATTAAACGTACGTTTTTGTTACACTGATCTGCATTGGATGACACATTTTGGTAGCATGACTTTCTCTTATTCCAATCCAAAAAGAGCATCCACCTTTTCATAATCTTTAAAGCCTCTACTTTCTCCAAGAAGATTTTCTATAGTGACTTTACATCGGAATTTCCTATATTCACGTGCTGCTGTCTTTGTTTTCCTTTTCCTTTTCCTTTTTTCTCATATCTTTACTTTATTCTTTGATAGTTCAATATTCAGGTAAGTTATTTGCTAGATCTTCATATTTTGTATGATCTGGCTGCCAAGGTATTACTCATTCATTAAGTTTGCCTTGAAACCTTCAAGTACTCACTCCGATCACGACAAATATTGTTCGAGAACAAAGATTCTACATCGTGTTCGGACATTCTTCTTTGGTGGATTTACAACATTCTTTTGTGAGTCTTCAAGTTTGTTCTTGATTTTTTTTTTTTTTGTCTTGTTATTCATCTCCTCTTCAGATTTTCACAGAAATTTCAAATAATTTTATTGAAATGGAGAACGAGATCACCATGACAATAATCAATATAATGCATCAAGACTTTGTAAAGCTTGATAGATTCGATGAGACGAATTTCATAAGATGGCAAGACAAGTCGGAATTTTTTCTCATCACTTGGAAGATATTTTATATCTTGGATCCAAACTCATAGTCATTGCCGGAATCAACATCGGAAGATAATGATGAATTTAAATGCTCTCTTCGACCGCCTTTATGATCTCAACATCAACACCAATTCGGCTAAGGAGATTTAGGATGCTTTGAAAAATAAATACGAAGTCAAGGAGAAATGTACTAAAAAGTTTTTTATTTTCAAATATTTTGTTTCAAGTTTTAGATAATGTGTCGTTGCTAGGAAAATTACATAAGTTTCAAATCATTGTCAACAAAGTGAAGTCCGTGAAGATTTGAATTCCCAAAACCTTCTAAGTTGGTGCGAAAATTACAAATTTACCATCTTCATGGAAGGGTTATGGGAAGAAGATACTTCACAATTCTGAAGATTATTCTTTGGAAGAGATACAAAAGTATATATCTTCACATTGAGAAAGAGTCAAGGGCACGAGATGCGAATGAATATTCTCATGAGGGTACTTCCAAAACTATCGTGAATCAAGCCAACAAATTGAATAATGATTTATAAAAAAAAAAGGAAATCATTCAACTTCAACAAAGAAAACAAAAATAAAGACAAGAATAAATTCAAAGTCTCTCGTTATGTATGTGGCAAATAGGGACATTATGCTTGTGAATATAGAAATCGTAAACAACCAAAACAGGAAGGCAAAGTGAACTCCATTGACACCGACAACATTGTTGCAACATTGAGCATTGTAAATGCAATCAAGAAAAAGTTCAAAGATGATGGTATGATACTTGTGCTACCATCCATGTGTATGACTCCTTTAAAGACCTATCATGAATTGGACAACGAACACATTCAAGTGGGAAAAATGAAGTTCAATCCAAGGTTATCGACAAAGATAGCATGGGTTTAAATTTCACATCCAAGAATAAGATCATATTAATTAATGTCTTACATGTAGTGGATACGAATAGAAATCTAGTTGGTGGTGATTTTTTTTTGGAAAAATCGGAAATAAAGTTCGTATATGAGTCGGGGAAACTTATACATTCTCATAATTGTGTATTTGTTGGTAAAGTCTATTTTAGTGAAAAAAAAATTAAACTTTGTATTATTGGCAATGATATTAATAAAATTGGAAAATTAATTATATGCTTGAGTCTATTTCTATTTCTTTATGACATGAAATATTAGGACATGTTTGTTATTTTACTTTGAAAAGAATGATAAAAAGTAGAGTGATTTCATGTGATAATTTAGAACATAATAAATGTGAATTATGTGTCAAGTCTAAAGTGATTAAGAAACATTTTTATATTGTTGAAAAGACTTCTAATTTATTAGACTTATTTCACTCTAGCATATGTGAACTCAATGAAATGTTAACAACACGAGCTAATAAATATTTTATTACTTTTATAAATGATTATTCTAGAATTCTATGACATCTATTTGATAAAACAAAAAGATGAAGCATTTAATATTTTAATATATATACAAAACTAAGTAGAAACTAATTGAATTAGAAGATTAAAATTCTTAGAAGTGATAAAGGGGGTAAATACTTCTCTAATGAATTTAATCTCTTTTTGTTAAAACACGGCATAATACATAAATGTAGTGCAACTGGAGCACCTCAGCAAAATGATTTGTTTGAGAAAAGTAATTGGACACTACTTGAGATGATAAATGATATGTTTTAAAATGTTAAGTTACCATTCAACTTGTGAGGTGAAGATTTGTTAAGTGTGTGTCACAAAGTTAATACGATTCCTTTTAAAAGACTTAAGGTTTCTTCCTATGAATTGTGGAAATGAAGAAACCGAATATTGATTATTTTAAAGTGGGGGTGTCTTGCTTATTGTAAGAATATTGATCCTATACGGACCAAGTTGGATCTTAGAGGAATCAAATGAGGATTTGTAAGATATACTCAAAATAGTAAGGTATATTGTTTATTAAACTTAAAAACCAATATAATTGAATCACGAGAAGTAGACTTCTTTTGAGAATCTGTCTTTAGATAATTCTTTTAGGGAACCTCAAGTGGATATTATTAGTTCTACAAGATCAAAAGTGTAGACAATTTTAAGTATCAAGATTGTCAGGACAAGTGGGGGTTATACGTTAAGTCAATCACATTACATTAAGAATGTGATTAACAATGGGGTAATTGGCGCATTTAGTCCCTACCTTTGACATACGTTGCGGAATGCGTCCCTACCTTTTATTTTTTGGCAAATGCACCCTTACCTTCGCACTTTCTTGCCAAAAATGTCCTTTCCGTCAGCCTCTGTTAAAATCAACCGTTACCCATTGAATTAAGACTCAATTTTAATTTAGTTTTGAGGGAAATTTCGGAATTCAAGTAAACACCACCTTACACTTCAAAAAAAAAAAAAAAAATGCACGAGTTAGACACAGAAATATGAACTGAAGCGTCCCTATTTTCTTGATAAAAATTGACATTTCCATTTTCGAAACACATCAACCCAGGGCAGAAAGGAAGAAAACGCTACTCTCCGTCCCACAACCGGCCGATTCGAACTATTACCCAGCCAAAAAATCTTCGTCACCGGCAATTTAACAGTATAAACCCGTCGATTTCAGTTGCTATACACGTCCATTGCATGGGTAAGTAAGAAATCTTCGCGATTTATGGTTTTTTTTGTGGATTGTTCAATTTTTTTTTGCTTCTTCACCGAGCTTCTTCACCGAAAATGGGTACTGCAGGTTATACATCTCGAAGCTGATGATTCCTCCAAGATTTAGAGGGTTTGCGGAACAGGCTCCTATTTACGGTAATCCTCTTTCATATATTATGTTCATCGATTCTTTCCCATTGCATGTATTTTGTTTTTTTTTTTTTTTTGGTTTTTGAAAGTAATTTCATGTATTATGTTTAGTTCTGAAGAATTTTAAGATACTGTGATTTCATGGCTTATGGTTTCTGAAAGGTTGCTGCGTGTACTGTGAATTTTTTTTTTTTTTTTGAAAAATGTTTTTTCCCATTGTGTTATATGTTCATCATCTTTAGAACTTTGTATGAAATGTTTTGTATATTGCAGGCCGTGACTCAGAATATTTCACACTGGTTCTACATAATCGAGGCATATTCTTCGACAAGCCAAACAATGTCAGTTACGAGCATGGAGTGGTACTGATTGTTGACTACGTTCATCCTTCATTATTTACAAGAAGGTTGATAGATAAATTACTTCATGCATGCGATCCTCAAGGTAAACTGCATTTTTATTATAGGAAAAAAAATAGAAATGAGTTGATGAAAATTTGGAGTGAGGAGGATGTTAAAACTATGTTGATGGATAGAGGTAAACATAGGGTAGTTGAGATATATGTGGTGGAATCAGTTATGTCAAAGGCATTGACGATTGATCCTTTTGATGAGTGCTATATCCCTAGATTTGATGAGGAACATTTTGAGTTCGACCAATATGATAATGTATTCTGTGAAGGACAAGAAGATATTTGGAGACAATTGGAGGAGAATCTTGCATTCGACGTAGGAGCTGGTGATGGGGCTAGAAATGTTGAGGTGGGGACCGAAAACGTTGAAGAAACAGTGGGTGATGAAGAAGTTGAGGATCTTGTGGAGTCAGACTTTGAGATGGAAGATGATCCTGCAGACTCTGAAAGAGTGAATGTTGATTTTGGATTAGTAGGGTTGGACGGGGCAGAGGTGAGAGAAACTGACACTGAATATGGAAACTCAGAAGAGCTACGGAGTTTGGCCAGTGATGAGGAGGATGATGAAGCATCTTCGAGAAATAGAGAGAGGTATCATTCTTTCAATCCCACGACGGACATGGAGGAGCCAACTTTTAGAGAAGGTAATTGCATCGCTGTTAATTTCTTTAGCTTATATTGCAACAACTAAAACTCATGTGCTTATAATTGGTTCATTGTAGGGCTAATATTCGAGTTAAAGACAGTATTGAAGGCTGCCATTACTCAGCATTCAGTGAAACATAGTCGTGCTATCAAATACAAGAAGGATGATGCAGTCAGATTGAGGGCACAATGTGACAAGACATGTAGCTGGGTGTTGTATGCTACAAAAGAGGGGCATAAACCTAGTTTTGTCATTAGAACATATCGAGGAGAACACACTTGCCCTATGGTTTATACCAATAGGAGGGTGAGCAGCACATTTCTGGCTAAAAAGTACGAGACTGATTGGCGGGTTGAGCCGAATATGTCAGTGATTGCGTTTATAAACAAGGTGAAAAAGGACAATTTGGGTGATATTTCTGTGTGGACGGCGTACAGAACGAAGGCGAAGGCAATGGAGAAGATTATGGGAACTGTTGTGGAACATTACAAACTTCTCTGGGATTACTGTGAGGAGTTGAGGAGGACAAATCCAGGCACAACTACTCAACTGGAGGGGCATGCAGGTGAATTCAAGAGACTTTACATATGCTTAGGAGCTTTGAAGGAGGGATTTCGTGGTGGTTGTCGGAGAGTGATTGGACTTGATGGGTGTTTCCTGAAGACAGAGCTAAAGGGTCAGTTGTTGACTGCAGTTGGGGTAGATGGGAATAATGGTATATATCCCATTGCATATGCTGTTGTTGAGATTGAGAATACCGAACATTGGACATGGTTTCTTGGTCTATTGAAGGATGATTTGGGGATTAATAATAGTCATGGATGGACTTTTATTTCAGACAAACAAAAGGGGTTGAGAAATGCTATTGACTCTTTGTTTGAGCATTCGGAGCATAGGACATGTGTCAGGCACTTATACAACAACTTTAGCTCCACTCACCCTGGTTTAACTTTAAAGAATTGCTTGTGGGATGCAGCTCGAGCCACAACTGTACCTCACTGGTTGGCACATATGCAAAAAATGTTAGATTTAAGTCTCGCAGCTTATGGTTGGCTTGAGCAGAGACCTGCTGAGCAATGGAGCAAGTCCCATTTCCGGGAATTGAATAAATGTGACATGCTCCTTAACAATCTCTGTGAGTCCTTCAATAGCACAATTATCGGTGCCAGAGAAAAGCCTATTCTGACTATGTTAGAGGATATTCGTGTGTATTTAATGAAAAGAATTGTGGCTCGAAGAGAAGCATGTGAGAAATGGACTTCAGTTGTTGGCCCTCGAATTGTGAAGATTCTGGAAAAGCACAAAGCACAAGCAAGGCATGAGTGGGCTGAATATTCAGGGAACCTTAAGTTCCAAGTCCGTCATAACGCGGGAAATCATCTTAGTGCTGTTGACATTGGAGCTAGGACATGCTCATATCGTTCTTGGCAGCTGTCTGGGATCCCTTGTCGCCATGCCATTGCATCTCTTGCATTCAGGAAAGAGCATGTCATCGAATATGTTGACGATGTATACAAGAAAGAGGCATACATTCGTACCTATTCACCCTCCATTTCCCCTATTACCAATCCAGATTCATGGCCTAATCCCGGTTTACATCCATTGAAGCCACCATTCTACAGCAAAAGGTCGGGAAGACCCAAGAAGAACAGGCGCAGGGAACCAAATGAAGAGGCATCATCTAGTCAATCAAAGAGGGCAAAGAAATCTAAAACAACTACAAGTACGGCGTCCCCTCCTCCTAGTGGCAGGAAAGGAAGAGCAGGACTAATTATGCGATGCAAGAAATGTGGGGAAACGGGGCATAATAGAAGATCTTGTAAAGGAGCACCACCACCTGCTAGATCATGAGTTACCAGTGTTCAGAATCTTTTTGGATTTTTGATGCCATTTAAAACAGCTGAAGTCATCTTATTTTGTAATTGTCTGAAATTTTCTTTTGGTCATATGGTGATGTAATTAATTTTTGCAATGACTACTTGTAATGGCGATCTTATCTTTTGGTAATGATGATTTACTGCATCAGTTGCTTTCTTTACAGATTTATATGGTTGAATTGGATGTTGTATATGCACAGGTTGAATTATTCTAAAGCAGGAAACTGCTGGTTTTTCCCAATTTAAGGGGGATATTTTGCGCAAAAATTGTAAAAAATAGGGATGTATATCGTAATAACAATTAGAAGGTAGGGATGTATATTGCAAAAATTGTAAATGATAGGGATTTTTATCGGAAAAAAGTTAGAAGGTAGGGATGTATATTGCAAAGATTTTGAAAGGTAGGGATGATTATCACAACCCAAAAATTTTAGCCAGGAAAGGTTATCATCTTCTTCACGAAGTCACTGGAGATGGCTCCATATCCATTACTAACAAAATACTGGAATTAAAGAAAATCTTACATGAATCCCATCTAATGAACACTATCTATTTACTCAAGTTGTCTACCAAAGTCCAGTTTCCAACATACCCACAATAAAAAGCAAAAATCCAATTTATTCCTCTTCTTATCTACATCGGCACTCCAATTTTCAACAAATTCTATCTTCACTTTCATTCATAAAAGTAGGCAGTATTATATTAACTCTAGTGATTTCAATTCAGATCGAAGACGGAATTGGCGCCAAAATTACTTGAATTCCGAAATTGCCCTCAAAACGAAATTAAAATTGAGTCTTAATTCAATAGGTAACGGTTGATTTTAACAGAGGCTGACGGAAAGGACGTTTTTGGAAAGAAAGTGCGAAGGTAAGGGTGCATTTGCCAAAAAATCAAAGGTAGGGACGCATTCCGCAACGTATGTCAAAGGTAGGGACTAAATGCGCCAATTACCCAATGTCAATGACTTGAACATAAAAAAGGAAAGGGTAATTGGCGAAAAACGTCCCTACCTTTCACTGGTTTTGTGCAAATCATCCATACCTTCAAAATTTTGGCATTTTCACCCTCATCTTCGTACGTATTTTCTTGCCAAAATCATCCCTGTCGTCTAGGTTCGTTAAAAATTTCGTTTGTTGACCCAAAAATCACTCATTAACCAACTAAATGAAGAGTAACATGGTCTATTCAATTATCACTTTGCTTAAAATTGATCAAAAAAATTAAGAAAATAATAAAAATAAAATACAAAAATAGTATCTTCTCCTCTCCACCCCAACTCCAACGGATGCACTACACCCACCCACCCACCATTTTTCCAGCTGGGGTTTTTCAATTCTTGGAAATTATGCTTTGATTTTGCTTTATTCTTTGTATCCTCCACCACCTCCTCTACTTCATTCAATTGTCGCAGCCAATGCTTTCATGATTTTCTTCAACATCTTCTTTTATATACACATCAAGAGGCTCCATAGAAGCCTCCATTGCATCTTCTTGTGTAGGAAAATAGCAGAGACCAACTCTGCTACATGAAATTTATTTCTCTTTGCATAGGTAACCAAACTAGTCGGTCCTTGATTTAGATACTTATCAAGGACTTCAATTTGTGAAAGCCTCTGATACACAAAAAATAAAAAGTGTAGTGTTTGACTGGAATTTAAATTCCATGGAAAATGCATTTTTCACTCAAGTTCGTCATATTCCAATCAAACACACATTCCAATTCCATGGAATTTGAATTCCACCAACTCACAAATCCTACATTTTTTGCCCTCAACATTAAATAAAAATGGGTCTTAATTGAATGGGATAATGACTGAATTTAACATAAATTGACGACAAGGACGATTTTGGCAAGAAAGTGAGAGGTAAAAATGATTTTGTCAAAAAAAAAAAAAAAAACAATGGTAGGGACGAATTTCGCAAAGATTGCGAAAGATAGGGACTTAATGAGCCAATTATCCAAAAGGAAAATACCCCGTTTGATCCAAGTTTAAAACTTGTTAAGAATGATGAAAGAACAATAGCACAACTTGAATATGTAAGCGTTATTGGGAGTCTTTGCACAAGACTTGATATATCATTTATAATTAGTAAACTTAGTAGGTTTACTAGCAATCCAAGTGAAAAACATTTGAAGGTTATCGGTAGAATTCTTGGCTATTTAAAGAAAATTAAAGACCCAAGTATCCAATATTCTAAATTTTAGAAAATTCTAGAAGGACTCATTGGTGCTAGTTGGATATCAAGTGTAGAATAAACCCACCTCAAGTTGGGCATTAACTCTTGGAGGATGTGTAAATTCTTGAAAATCCAAGAAACAAACATGTATTATACACTCAATTATGGAATTCGAAGCTGTAGAGATGTTGAAGAGAAAATTAGATTCATAACATATTATTAACATCTATTCGATCCAAATCAAAGATTAGACTCCAATTTCTATAGTGTTCTTCAAGGTTCTGCATTCAAGTTTCGAATTGCTTAGATTGAACTTGATCAGAATGTTTAATTTCTCCTTTATCAAGTTTGCTTTAAAGTTCAAGTACTCACCCCGTGGAGGCAAATATTGTTTGAAGACAATGATTCTACATCGTGTTCAAACATTCTCCTTTGGTAGATCTACAATATTCTTTTGTGAATCTTCAAGTCTTTTCTTGATCTTTTGGTCATGTTATTCATCTTCTCTTCAAATTTTCACAACAATCATCATATTTTGCATGATCTGGCTTCCAAGTTATATCGTGATGACATAACCTAAAACTATCTCCATGCATTACTGTAAGAATGGAAGATCTGGTATCCAGATATTGCGAATGAGATGTTATTTGGACAAGGACGTTAAGTTAGTTGTTCAGACATAACTACCTAAATTAGTGATGAAAAGTCAACTATTTCTGATGTGTGAGAATTCCAAGAGTTCAGTTAAGAATATATGTACTCAAATAGACTTGTTGTAATAAGTCAGCTTACCTCTCTTTCCAATAAATTGATGGGAGAGTGACTCATAAAGGGATCCAACATTTTTTATAATTTAATCCACAACATATTAATACGAGGATTACATAGGTGGATTCCTGATCATGCAAGATCAAGAATTCATTTTTTATTGCTCGCATTGGACTACATAACTGATTCACCTCATATTAACACTTGACTGGCTTGGAATTCACATATTCCACCTTTAACAGCAAAAAAGTACTCAACGCGATAACTTTTTTAAATAAGTTCGTCTATTCAAAATTGAGTTATTACATCCCTTCTCTCTTTTTATACACCTTGATGTTAAGAATTCAAAATTATAATTTTATACCACCTACGCAATAAAATCATAGTAAAGAAATAGACACAAGATGTTTATAGTGATTTGTTTAATGGGAGACTACATCATCGTTTAATACTAATTCACTGTGGTCAAAGAAATTTACAGGAGAATTTGCATGCCCTATGACTTTTAACATCTCTCTTCCTTTTTGGTGATAACACAAAACTGTAATGACGGATCTACACCTTAACTCCGCATAGTGTCATAAATTAAACACCATAACTTAGGCTATATCCGGCTTCTTTTGGAGGATTTATAAATGGTTTTTTGGATGTTTTTAAGGCATGGATTAGACTGTTTCTAATGTAAATACTTGATCCGAGGAATAATATTTATTACATTTGTATATATGCACTAATTTTTGTAACAAAATTGTCAATAATGAACAAATTGTTGTATTAAAATATCGTATATTTGTCGACGAATCAATATCTGCTCTCAAATTAAGTTCAAACTTCATATATCATTTATATGATATAGTATTATATCCGATATTTTTATGAATCGCTCTTGAAGTTAATTGACTCGAACCAAACGTTGACTCTACATGATCATTGTCTATTAGAATTGGTAACTCGACAAAATAAAAATAAAAATTGAACGAAAATGGAAATTTAATACATATCATTTTATATATATTAAGATTAAGATATAGATGAAGGTATCATTTGATTTCCAAATAGCAATCATTTTTCTTTTCTTTCGAGAATATCATTAATTTTAAATTAAAATAGTATTTGAGACTAATTATTTGCAAGGCTTAGTTACGGTACGTGGCTCTTCATTCGAAATTGAAATTAGAATATGAATATTAAATATGAAAATGAATAAAAAAAAAAAAGATTTAGCCACAAGAAGATTCTTCAAATTCTTTTAACATCAATCACTTTCATTTACAAACTGGTTTTCTTAATAGATGATCGAGTTGGAAATTCTGTTATCGAGTTTATAAAAAATTATTTGAAAAATTGTGTTGGTTATAAATTCGTTTATAAATAGTAATAATTATGTTACAAAACCGAGGCTTAATACTTTGCGTGTGATCTTTCATTTTTTCCTCTCAAATGAAATGTCTCGATAGTATTTTCTCTTCTTTTCTCTAGACTGTTGATGCGTGTCACAATGCACCAAAATAATAAATAATTCCTTACTTGCTAAATATTAATTAATAATGTAGTAGCGAGAGTAAGGGTCGATCCCACGAGGAACGGAAACTAATTTTAGTTGTTCGATCAATTAGAATGGAATGGGGGGTTTTGTTGTTTGAATTGCTTGAATGAAAACTATGCATAAAATAAATAATTAAATATGACTAGAGAAATAATATGAGAAGAAATCTTGTTCTCGGGTTCGGTTGTGCCCTTAATTAATGTTATACTTTTCCTTGTAACGTGTTTATATCCTTAATTCAATTATCAATCATAAATAATCAACAAGCTCTGATTATCTAAATTCTTCCTTATGTGTATTGATTCAAAATAAGTTCTTCGAACCAATTCTAGCAATGGACAATCCTAAACAAGCTATTAGAATTTAATGCATGACTAGTATGAAAATCTAGAAGAATAGATTGAATTGGATCGTTAATTACACAAGCTCGAATTAATCAATCCAAGTCGAATTATTACTAAATCTGCACGATATTTTTTTGCTACTAAAGTAAAGATTCAATGATAATTACGGATCAAGAATCTAAACATAGCATATTCATGAATTCAAAGATCAATAATCCAATTGGCCAAATTAAACTATTAATCAAATAAACTCAATTAACATTCAAAACATAATAATCCAACAATTGAAATAAAGGAATAAATTCACGCTACTAATTTGTAGGAAAAGAAAATAACATAATTAAGTTAACACAACTTCCCCTTTGAACAAGACATAGAATTTAGCCTAGCATGGTTGTGGTAGATTCTTCAAGCTGTTTCATGAATTCCATTGTTGTTGATATTCTTGCGCTTGAAAATCTTCCAAGAATACTCTATATTTTTCTCTCAATTTTCCTCAATATCCAGCCTCCTTTTTGTGGTGATTTTGCTCCTTTAATACTCCTAAAATCGTGTCTTAGCTTTAACCCAAAGATATACCAAAGATAGACATTGAATCAGATAAGGAAATTTCTTGGCAAGCAAGTTACGGTCGTAACTTTCCTTATCACGGCCGTAAGTGAGCTACTGAAAATTTTCGGAATTTGGAAGTTACGGCCGTAACTTTATCATTTACGGCCGTAAGTGCATTTCTGCCGAAAAGTGCCTGTGCTCGATGTTTTGGTCATAAATTTCTCTCCTGAAATCCGATTGTGGTGATTCAAGTTGCTTTGGAAAGAAAACTCAAATATCTACAATTCTTTGTAAAATAACTCTTCCAAAATTCGAAAGTATTCTATGACCAAATTGGGCTTCAATCTATTACTAAAATTCATGATTACAATCCTTGCGGGTTTTTGATTTCCAACTTCACCCCAAACCTTCTTTGACCATAATTTTTGCATCTAATCTTCTTCTCACATGCCATTATTGATTTGGAAATCTTTGAATATGCCCTTGAACCTCACTTCTTGATTTTTTTGTATTTATTTGGTCATGTTTCCTTTCTTTTTCTTCTTTTTGACCTTACATAGCACAATAAGTGAAAGTGCATTAAACGATACTTTAATAGGATCAAACCAATAACAAAATAAGATAATAAGTGAATTAAATACGTGCTAATAAAGTACTTATCAACTGCTTTGGAGAGTAGATTCAGATTCAGTGGTAACACTGTAGAAATCATAATTGAAAATCAATATGATGGGTTTTAATATTGCATCTTATTTATAAACAATCATGAAACAATATTCCGTTGAACAATTTTTTTTTTTTTTGGAAAGTCAATAATTTGATTGGGCAAAGATTCATGACACCATTTTTTATTTTTTAAAAAAATGAACTAACAAAATATTGTCACGTCGTTATTTATAAACGATTTACCAAACATATACATAAAATAAAATCTTCCATTCGTAAGAGTGACTTTTATGAGAAAAGGAGTTTGACTTTTAGATGAGAAATAAAACTTTGAATTAAGGTATTCAAGTGGCAACTTTTTTTGCCATTATGTTTATGTTTCAAAATAATTGAGGTAGGTGCTTTTGCATGTGAGTTGAATCATGAATGAGTGGGGGTATTTTAGGCACACAAAAAATGCATAATGAAGACAACCCTAGACGGAACACCCTGGATTTACGGGGTATACAACTTGTACGTTGGAGCAATTCTAATGGCGTGTAAATTAGCTCCAATTAGTGATTTTTGATTTGTTCGTAATATTTATATATATGCACAATCAAAAAATAGATTAACATAAAATTTACTAACTAAAAAAATTGTACAAAAACTAAATTTAAATCTTATAATTTACATCTATTTATTGGAGCAAAATTTTGATTTAGATCCACCGGAATATATATTGAGATGTAAAGTAATTTTCGAAAGTGTAAATTGACAATAAGTTTACATCACGATTGGAGTTGTTCTTAGACAATGATAGCCCATTAATCACTTCACCCATAACTTATTTATTGCATGTAAATGGACTATTGAGTATATTAAATAATTATTTACGATATTTGAAATACGTTTAATTTAACCAAAAAATTAATTTTCCACAAAAGTATTGTACAAATATTTATGTAGTTGTCATTAGAATTAACATCTTATAAGATTTTATTAAAAAATAAAAAATGGAACCGTGTAGAGAGGATTCATTGAACCCTAAAATCATAATTCTGCATTCTGTGTATTGCAATGAGTCTTGTTTGAAACAATATGTTCAACATTTATTCCTTTTAGTAAGTAACAAAGAATATTTGAGCAATTTAAATTCCTTTGGCATAATCTTTTTGTCACATACAGATTACATTCTATCTTTCAAAATTAATACGAATAGTTGCATTTATTTGCTAGTGAATGTTATCAATTTGTTAAACATTATCTACTTTCAAAAAAAAAAAAAAAGTTTCAGGTATAATTCCTAAAAAAAAAAAAAAAAAAAAAAATTGCAACTGTCGTAACTGATCAAAACTTTCAATTCATCAACCAATGTTTATTAATGCTCTCATATAGTTAGAGGAGGTGGAACTAGGGGTGAACACGGTTTGGTTTAAACGATTTGTACCAAGAGTTCAAACCAAATAATTCAAAGGTGTGAGATTTTCGAAACCAAAACAAATAACTTCATTTTCTAAACCAAACAAAATCATTTTTTGCGATTTGTTACGGTTTGAAACTGTAGTTTGCTAATGAATGAATTAGTAAATTCTAAACGAGCTTAAAGACACTTATTCTCTAAGTCTAAACTAGTTCAATAATAGTATCATTCTAATTGAGTGCATTGCAGTGAATCAATTCATGTTGATAAACAAGATAATTATACAAATATTTAAAAATTTATTATTAAATTGTAATTAGTTCTTACCTTAAATAAAAATTTATTTTAAGAAAATGTCTTAAATAATGATTATGAAATGCAGGAGCAAGAATCTTTTCCAAATAGATGTGGATTTGAACAAATTAATCTTTTGCTCCTTAATTTTGATTTGTTGAGAATAAAGTGTGCTACATTTTTTTTTTAAAATTGAACGTTTGTCTTCACTTTTTTATTTTTTTTATTTTCTAAAATTTTATGAGTTGAGGGTTTGAAACCGTAGGTTTGACAATCGAAACCAAACTAATTCATTTGTTGCGGTTTGGTTCGATTTCGTGATTTATTTGTTTACCCTTTGCTGCAACAATGTCCATGAGGAATACCGAATGAAGATAGATAATGTGTCCAACAAAGATTTGCACATGTTTGGTATAAATTAAAATCCAGTCTTAATATAATTTTAGCCATGGAACTCACAACTTATAATTAATGTTCTAAAAAGCGTAAAACGTGACAAAACGGCGAGGTCGAGTTTCAAGCTTAAGTACGAAAAAGTCTAGCAATGCGCAAGTGAAAAGCGGTTAAAGTGTGAAGCGTGACGAAACGTGAAAGTCAAGCTTAAACACGCCTAAGCGTAAGCGAATTTTTTAGAATAGAACTTATAACCACATAATTAATTTAATTAAAATCTACTAAAAATTGCTTAATTTTAATCTTCACAAAACAGAAATAATGTACACTCGGATATTCTTGGTTTATTTTCTATTCATTATAATGATCACAAGGGCCTTCAATACCTAAAACCTTCAATCAAATTCTAATATCTTGTCCCCCAAAAGGAAAATCATAAAGGGACATTTCCAATTTTCCATATTGATATTGCTGCATCATAGCATCATCATGTATGATGCATCCAATTTTTATTGCATTTCCTAATTTAATTGTCAATGTGTATTTTTTTTTTTTTTTTTTTTTAATTTTAAATTAATGGAAACGAAAGAAGTAAATTCCTTTTGCTCTCAGATTAGGATCGAGTTCGAGAAATTAATTCCTGTAAAAAAAGGATTGAGCAATTAATTGAATTACCATTAAATTATTCTATCAAAGTAAAAACTACTTAAGCATCCATTTGGTAAATTAAATAAACTGATTTATAAACTACAATTTTTCAAACCAATTTATAACCACACACATTTTCTCTCTCCATTTTTCAACAACTACTTTTTACCTCAAAAACATAACCAATATTGTGTTTGGTAAACTAATTTATAAACAACACATTTTTTCATACCATTTTTTAACATATTTTCCAAAGTAACTTTTTAACCACATATTTTACCTCGAAAACAAATTTTTTTTTATATATATAAAATACTTTACCAAAAGGAGACTTGTCTTTATCCTGAAGTGAAAAACTTGTAATCAATGTTTTCAAACTCGGTCCGACCATCAACCCGATCGAGGGACATGGTCAAAGGTCAGAGGGTCAACTCGAGGTCGACACAGACATTGAAATAATATTAAGCCTTTGTTCGGTGGCTTGTGTTTGGATTATAAACATTTTTTTGTTCAAATCTTGAGGTAAATAAATGATTAAAAATTGAAGAAAGAAAAAATGTGTGATTAAAAAGTTGTATTGAAAATTGGAATTATTATAAATAAAAAATAATCAATGTATCCAAACAAATTGTAAAATATATCAATCGAGTTTCCCGGGTCAACCCGAGCTAGGTCAGAAAGGTTTCAAGGGTCGACACGGGTCGTTGGTCGAGTTTGACCTGGGCCGAGTTTTAGGGTTCACCCGACTTGATTTTTTACTCTGGCTGCGGGTTTCCCGGTCGGTCCGGTTCGAGTTTGAAAACATTGCTTGTAATCTTGGCATCTGCTTTGTAAAGTTTATATTTTTTTTAATAAGCAAAAAATTGTATTGTGAGATAAAATATATTGTTGAAAAGTTGTTTAGAAAAATGTATTTTTAAAAATTAATTTGAAGAAATATGTTGTTCATAAACAAGTTACAAAACACACTGTTAATTTTCTTCATAGATCCGATATTTCGTTGGCCAAAAAGTTCATAAGACGGTGAATAGCAGAGTTTGATATTTTTGCTGCAAGCAGCAAGATATCTATGGTAAACTTTGAAGAGATGAAAATAAGTTGCACTATATTAACATATAGTTTACTGTACAAACATAAATTCAAAGATATGATATATAAGATGAAAGGGTACAAATGAACTTAAAAAAAATTGAAAATGAGAAGATGTTTTTTTTCTCTCTTTTGTATGAAGAGCTCTCCATCTTGTCCAGTGACAAGCTATCTCCTGGGTTATTGATTTCACTCTCCCTGCCATCCGACGATGGCTCTTGAAGATCTATACGCAAAGTTGTCAATCGAAGTCGAGGAACAAGGAATTGAACTGCAAAGCGATGATGCAATCACAGAGTCTGATGAATACCGATTCTGTTTGGTTGGAAAATTCATGACAGAACGTGTTATCCATTTCGATTCCATGAAAAACACAATGGCATCAATCAGGAGACCGAAGAAGGGTGTATGCATTAAGGATTTGGGATCTGGCATTTACGTGTTTCAGTTTTTCCACCCTTTAGACATGAATCGTGTGCTGGAAAATGGCCCTTGGACAGTCAACCAACATCTCCTCCTCCTGAAGCATCTAAAGAAGGATGAAAATCCTACAAATGCTATTCTCATTGAAACAAGTCTCTGGGTGCAAATCTATGAAGTCCCAGCTAGTTTCCGATCTGAAAGAATTCTTGTCCAAATCGGCAATTACATTGGTAAGTATCTTGCTTCCGACCCAAAGAACTTCTCGAATGGGTGGAGAACCTTTCTGGGAATTAGAGTTTCGATGGATACTCGTCTCCCGCTCAAAAGGAGAATGAAACTCAAAAAAACAGGAGGTGATTGGATATGGATCAATTTCAAGTATGAGAAAATCCTGACTTTCTGTTTCATATCTATATAATATATAAAAGTAGCTGAGTCAACCCCAGTCAACTTCACTGTTTTCCTCCAAAACTCTTGTACTATGTGCAGATTTTATTTATTTATTTATTTATTTTTCCAATTTTTGGGGACTTCAATACTTATCATGTTCACACTACTCATATCCCCTATCAAATAATTAACTTCAAAACCCACTTCAAAAATAGTTGGGCATTCAATATTTATTTATTATTTTCAAAATCGCTGACGTCTACTTACAGTCTTCAATATTTATTGTGTTTACATGACTTCTATTTCCCGCCGTCTAATTACACTGGAAAGCCAATTATTATTTTTTTCCTTTTTCGCTTTTTCAGAATTTGTTTCATTTTGTCCCCCTTTTCAAAATCTGTTGATTCATTTTTGTTTTCTATATCCTTTTTTTTTTCCATTTCCCTATATACAACTTATTTTATTTCTGTTATATATAATTATTATGAAGATATACACAATAATAAAAGATTCAATTAAAGGGTTATTTCTTTGAAAAAATGTGTAATATTTAACCTGACCGCTTCACTCCACCTTCTATTTTTCACGTTTTATGATTCAAAATTTCTGGTGCAGTGGTAATGCTTATTAGTTATTAATATTACAAATCAGTTGAAAATAAAAAATCGTAAATTATTTTTTGAAAAAGTAAAAAGGATTGACACTACCATTTTCTTCAAGACCTATGATATTTTGAGTCGTTGAGCATAGATTTGAGTTTCTGACAAAAAAGAAAAAATATTAAAACAATAATATTGTAGAGAAAGCTTCGAAATCAATATAGAATGCAAAATTATTTTGGACTAATAAGAGGATTTGTTAATAGTTTATTTATATTATGTTCTAGATTTCTCTGTTGGGGTTGCAATGTGTTAACTAATGTTGGGCTATTTAGAATAGTTTTGGGTTGGATAGATATGTTAATGGTTTCGGCCGTTAAGTGAAGAAAAACATATTATTATATACTAGTAATCGCACCCGTGCGATGCACGAAATAAATAATATTTATTGAATAAGTTGTAAAAATACAATGCCCTATAAAAATAACACAATAAAAAAATAATAATAATAACTTGCATACACAAATTGTGAATAATTTGTAATTTCATTTCTAGATTTCTTACTTTAATGCATAAATTGTATATTCAATATACAATCAAAATATCAGAAAAGAAAAGAAAACAAAAGTTATGAATTGCATTTTTTTTAACAGTTAATTGTTCATTATCTAGTTTCTTTAGTTTATTTATTCATATAGAATTGATTATTCAAAAATAATTTTTTTTAATGTTCATTCACAACCACATATTATTTAAAAACTAATTTTTCACAATTGCACATACTACTTTTTAACCACACATTCTAAAAAAGAAAATCAATTTTTAACCACTAAATTGATTGATTTGACAATTATTTTATTTTTTATACTACCTTCTTTCACTTTCAATCACACATTTAAAATAATTTCTATAGTTTATATCAAACTTACTCATATTCAATGATTTTAAATACAATGTGACATTTTATTTTTCACCAACTATTGAAAATGGCCATGTTACCCCCACACACAAAAAACTATTTTTTGTGCATGTTAAATAAATGTATGGACTATATTTTATTTTTAAATATAATAAGTTTTATAAAACCTTATATTTTTATTTTCTATAGAATTAATTGTTAAAGTCTGTAGTATATATTTTACAAATTGATGTTATTTTAAATTTATAAAAATTAAAAAATAGATAAATGAACAAAATGAGTAATTTTATAAAATTAATTTCAAAATTACCAAAGAGTTTATCGAAACCTGAAGTTGTAGAAATTAAAATGATTCAATTGAATTTACATAGAAAGATC
This sequence comes from Ligustrum vulgare, assembly GCA_963555705.1. Taxonomy (NCBI): domain Eukaryota; kingdom Viridiplantae; phylum Streptophyta; class Magnoliopsida; order Lamiales; family Oleaceae; genus Ligustrum; species Ligustrum vulgare. The sequence goes on along the minus strand of OY743190.1, from coordinate 35,164,719 downwards.
GGATATCATTATTTCTTTTAATTTGATAAGAAAAAAGATTTGAAATTAATCATTTATGTCAAATTGAAGTTAGGTAAGAAATGATAAATATCATTTTATGTCTTAGATGAGATAAATTAAAAAGATTAGATATTGAAAAAAGTAAAAAGTATAAGTAAAACTTTTACCTATATTATTATTTGAGGCAATTCTAAGAAGGGTAATTGGCGCATTTAGTCCCTACCTTTCACATACGTTGTGGAATGCGTCCCTACCTTTATTTTTTTGGCAAATGCACCCTTACCTTCTCACTTTCTTGCCAAAATCACCCTTACCGTCAGTTTCTGTCAATTTTAGTTGTTACCCCATTGATTTTAGACCTACTTTGGTTTAGTGTTGAGGGCAATTTCGAAATTGAATAAAAATCTACCTTACATTTCAACCAAAAAAAAACACGATGAAGACAGAACTAATACCGTTAACCAATTTTGGCGTCAATCCCATTTCTTCCATCCAAGTTGAAATCACTGAGATAATATTGCCTACTTATAAGAATGAAAGTGAAGATAGATAGTTTTGAATTTTTAAATTTTATGTGGAGGTGCAGATAACAAGAGCAAAAAATTGGAATTTTTCTTTTTATTGTGGGTATGTTGGAAATTGAAATTTCGTAGACAGCTTGAGTATATAGATAGTGTTCATGAGATATAATTTCATGTAAGATTTGCTTTAATTTCAGTATTTTGTCAGTAATGAATATGAAGCAGTGTCCAATGACTTCATGAAGAAGATGATAAGCTTTCTTGCCTCAAAATTTTAGTTTGTGAAAATCATCCCTACCTTTCACGATCTTTGCTATACACATCCCTACCTTCTAACTGTTATTGCAATACACATCCTTGACTTTCATTAATCAGTGCAAAATGCATCCCTACCATTTATTTATTTTTCCGAAATCATCCCTATCTTTTACAATTTTTGCCCAAAATATCCTCCTTCAATTGGGAAAAACCAGCAGTTTCCTGCTTAGAATAATTCCACCTGTGTATACACAACAGCAAATTCAATGTTTAAACAAAAAATCACATCCAATTCAACAATACAAAGCTGTAAAGAAAGCAACTGATATAGTAAATCACCATTACAAAGGAATAAAATCGCCATTACAAGTTTGCAAAAATGAATTACATCACCATATAAGCAAAAGAGAACTTCAGAAAATTACAAAAAGAAAATACTTCAGCTGTTTTGAATGGCATGTCCAAAAATATTATGAACATTGATAACTCATGATCTAGTTGCTGGAGTTGGTGGTGCTCCTTTACACGATCTTCTATTATGTCCCGTTTCTCCACATTTCTTCAAAGATCAAAAAAATATATGAAATGGGGAGTACCATAAACAAGAGGTTGTTCGTGAAACCCTTTGAATCTTGGAGGAATCATGAGCTGTGAGAATCAATACTTGCATTTTCACAAAATACCCATTTTCAGTGAACAATCATCTGTGCATAATACGTGAAAAAACCCACAATCACGAAGCTATCTTACTTACCCATGCAATGGACGTGTAGAACACTTGAAATCGAAGGCTATTACTGTTAAATCGTCGAAGAGAAAGGATTTTCTGGCCGGTAATGCTTCGAAGATTGGTCGGAATGTGAGAAGTGAAATATCCGATCTTCAGTGTTTGAGAATTTTGTCTGCTTCGAAAAAGGTAATTCTGATTTAAACTCTTAGCTGTTGCTTTTTTTTTTTTTTGGTTGAAATGTAAGGTTGATTTTTATTTAATTCCGAAATTACCCTCTACTCTAAATCAAAGTGGGTCTAAATTCAATAGGGTAACGGCTGAAATTGACAGAGGTTGACGGTAAGGGTGATTTTGGCAAGAAAGTGAATAGATAAGGACAAAAAAACAAAGGTAGGGACGCATTCCACAACGTATGTGAAAGGTAGGGACTAAATGTGCCAATTACCCTTCTAAGAATGATATATTTAGAGTTTGCTCTCATTTGTTAAATTGTATTGAACTTCTTGTTAAAATCATGAATTTGACGCCTATATTACATATTTTTTGACGAAAAAAATATTACAATAATTATCAAAAGAATAAAAATAATATACAATTTGATCTTTTTATAGATTTTTTATTTTTTACAATCAATAAGTCATTTATTACATGTCACTTATAATTAATTTTGCATTAATTGAAGTTTCCTAATTCAATTATTAAAATAATTAATAAAATTACAAATTTTCCTAAAATAGCAGGGAAAAATGGCGGGAAACTATGTGTGGGTTTTTTTGACGGCTATACTATTATTATATATATTAAGATTTGATGAAATTGTATATCACATTGTATAAAAAATAATAAAAACAAGAAACTAGAATTATTATTATTATTATTTTTAAATTTGCTTTTATCGAGAAGTTTTATTTTTATATTTTATGATATAAGAACGATAATTTGTTTGGTTTTACTTATTTATATTTGGCCTTTTTTGTGTCAAAATCTCTTTTTTCATTAAAAAAAATGTGTTCTTCTAACATTTTCAGTCTTACAAATAAATATTTGTGTTCAGTTATACAAATCCAAAGTAAAAATTTTAGTTAAAAATAATGTCGAAATTTTATTACTAGATAATACCCTCTCTGTCCTACAAAGATAGTCCACTATTTCGTTTTTGTCCGTCTCAAAAAGATAGTCTACTTTATTTTTTAAGAGTGAAATTAATATTTTATATTCCATTTTGTCCTTAATCTGTGTGAAAATGAGTAGAGAACTATCTTTATGAGACGGGGGAGTATTAAATTATAAATCACATCATACATATAGTTTTTTTTATAAATAATCTTATTTTTAGTTATTTAGTACATCTAAAAATTGGAGCTCTTTTTTATAGCGTATTATTAAATATTTTTATAGATAGTTACATTTAATACGTAATTAATTTCTTATAATAATTGTGATATTTTATTGGTCTTAATTTTATGGATAAATATTTGGTTCAGTTATACAGATCCAATATCAAATTCTCAATTAAAATTATATCTAAAATTTATACACATTCTTATTTTTATAAATCACGTTGTATTGAAATTTTTATAACTAAATCCTATTTTTAAGTTATTTATTGTATATACATATTAAATTTCTTTCCTATGTTGCATTATTTATCAAAATTATTTCAACGACAATTACATTTAATTATTAACTAATTTTTTATTCCAAAAAGTCTAATATCACATTTTTTAACATTAACGGTTAACAAATTTATCTATATTGTTTGAAATGATATTGTTATTAATGATTTTTGTCCTAACTGTTAATTTTAAATTTTCAAAAAGTAATTAACCATACCAAGATATTCTTTGCTATATTTAAATTCAAATTTTATGATATTTTTTCACAATAATATATAAATTGTCGCCCAATTTACTTAACTAAAAATTGAGATGATCAATAATAAATTATAATTTCAATCAGAAAATAATTACGTTGTATAAATATTGAAAACCTAAAATATCATAAATTTGATGCAATATCTTTGTCAACCTCGCAATTTTATTATTATTATTATTATTATTATTATTATTATTATTATTATTATTATTATTATTATACATGTTTTTCATTGTCAATGGTCAAAATATTGAATTTTATCTATTATATGCATGGTCTTATTAATTTTTTCATCTATTGTTTGAATGCTCAGAATACATGAATACTGGAGATCCTACATTTAAGTGTTCATTTTGCAAGGTAGATTTTTGGTTCGAGGAGATAGTGAATAATCGTTACAAAACTTGACGATCATATTTTATAAGGTCAAATTCTATCTGACAGTAATGTAGGACACAAGTTCTCTATTCCAAGCAAATCGTTGAGCCATTCGAATTTTAGGAAACTTATTAGATTTCAAAAAAAAAAAAAAAACAATTTTCATTGATGGTGTCATATGCCATGACTATCAATAAGAGTCAGGCACAATCATTTTCGCATGTATGACTTCTCCCTAAAAGGTTGATGTTTATACATGAGATTAATAAATGATGAACGTATCTCTTATTTGTGAATGTTATTTATTTTGTTTAAGGATTCATTTAATTTCGAATATGATTATTTTTATTTAGACGTTTCTTCCCGTGCATCGCACGGGATGATTCACTAGTGCGGTATAATGGGACATGCTGATTCAACGTGTGGAAAACTTTATGAAGCACAGGGAGACTATGTTGAACGCAAACCCCCAAACTAGAACTATTGTTCGTCCTCGAACAAAAAATAAAAATAAACTATAAAAATGCAAATTAAATAAAAAATATATATTTTTGCTTTTGTCAACTTATTTACCATGCACTTCGACAATCCAAATTGACAATTCACTTTAGAAAAAGAAATATGAACAACATAAAATATTTTCATTCATCCGATGCTCAACTTCATTGTGTGTGTGTGAATAGCCAAAATCAACCGCAAACTTATGCAAAAATAAACTTGACAATGTGTGACTTTTTATGCAAGAGTAAGCCCAAATCCCATGTGATCAACAATGTTTTTCTTTTTGATTTTCCTTACCCTCTCATGAATGAGCACAACCTTACTGCTTTTCTCTCATATCCCGAGGTCTTTCCTATTGATGTGGTTTCTAAAATGTATAAATCGCATTTTTTCACACAAGGCAGTTAGGACTAGACAAGTATGCACGACAGACCAAGAATAATTAACAAAGTGTTAGGAATTTCAACCAACAAAGCTTATACCATTTTATTCTATTTTTCTTTCATATGGACGACTTTTTCTTTTAATGTCCTTGTCTTTTACCATCTTTGTGCAATACTTTTCATACTTGCTTTCTATATGACCCCTGTAGCGAGCTTTAGGTCGGCAGCTCCCAACTCAGATGAGCTTAGGGTACCAGGTTCAAAGAACCCCTCAGACTTAATTACCCGAGTCATAAAAGCTTAAACAGAAAAGTTAAAGATGTTTTTGTGTCTTATGTGTAAGTCCACTCTCCGTACTTGCTTTCTAGTTGACCCATGTAGCGAGCTTTAGGTCGGCAGCTCCCAACTCAGTTGAGTTTAGGGTACCAGATTTAGAGAATTCCTCAGACTTACTTGCTCGAGTCAAAAAGGCATTTGAAGAGTAGAATAAGACCTTCAGCATTTTTCTGTTTTTATGCTGGTTATTATGGTTTATACCCGTTGATCGAAATCCCTTACACTAAAGATGTACAATTAAAAACTCCAAATCTTAAATCCATCAATGCATACTCATACTAACCTTCCCACCCTCAAACTGTTCTTGAGCAGTTTGGTTCTACATTTCAGGTCAGGATCTAAATTACTTAAGGTTTGGGATTTTTCAATCAATACTATGTTCAAAGTGCACAAGTTTACCCCACAAGTATCAAGTATCTCCCTGCACAAGTTTTTACTTGAAATTGGCTATGTGCTCCAATTTGATTAAAGTCTTACATGGATGAATGTTAAGAAAAATTTAGTTCACATGTTGCCCAATATTCTAACTAAAGTACAAAAGTCAATTCAATTCAAATCATGTCATAAGCAATAAATAAGTTAACAAAATTTTTCAAAATTTTCACTTTTTATGATTTTTTCACATTTTTCAATATATTTGAATTTTCTACCCAAAATCGAATGAATGTGTGCATGAAGTACATGAATGAGATTCCCACCCCCAAACTAGAATCATACATTGTCCTCAATGTATTCAAAACACATAAAGAAAATAAACACAGAAATAACAAAGAGGGTTAATGTACTTCCCGGGTTTGTAGAGTTGGTGTTCACATTTTTGAAGCTTTGACTTGAATGTTTGTTGGATGAAATGACCCATTACTTCCTTTTCCATGTTTGGCGTGAATTGCCCCATGATGACATTTCCTTGCAAATAAACATTAATGATCATTAGAAATATAATTATTACATAGGAACTAAAGAAAATCAAAACAACACACCCAAACTAGGACTTAGAAAAATTTTTGAAAATTTTGAAAAGTGGTCGACCACTGATTTTCAACCCTTGACATCGCCTCGAAAAAGTGAAAATTTTCCGAGACATGTCCCGGGCATATGAAAGTACATAACTTGGTCTATAACATATCAAAAATTCAGTAAGTTTAAAGTTCATTTGGGTCATGAAAAGATGTGACAAAGTAGGTGCAGTGAAGCTGAAAACAAGTACAGTGGTGCCTGCAATGGCCTTGCAATGAGGTGCCATGTAGTGCAATGGCCTTGCAATCAGTGTAAACATGGATTGAACGATGCACAAATGATGTTTAACATGTAGTGAGGGTGATCATCCAAAAAGATTTGCCAAAACTCAACAAAACACTCATTGTGGCATTTTATCGAGCACCTAGTATGCATATTAAAGAAATCAATGAAAATCATAGAGTTGGAGACTTGAATTAAGCCAAAAATTTTCACATAATAAACACAATTCAATACACCCATCAACTATCCTAAACCCATCCCCATTTATCTACAATTCACCAATCACATAAAAATATGAAGAACATCAAATTATGCAAGATTTTGTGTAAATGTGTGGAAAAACTCATACCTTTTAATGTTTTGAATGCAATGTAAGGCATGACTTTGAGTTAAAATGATGTGCAAGTAATGGGGACTAATTGGGGACTCAATGTGGGATGATTTGGGAGAGGTAAAACGGGTTTGAAAGTGGTTAAAATGAGAGAATTCAACATATAAATGAATCTGCCAAAACTGTCCAGAATTGAACCATGCGACCGCACGGTATAAAAGGCAGTGTCCTGAAATTTTTTCATTTTTTCGATTTTGGACTCCGTTTTCGACCCTAAACACATCCAAATGCATGCAACCAACTTCTAAACTATATGTACATGTCCTAAGCTAGATTCTCAAGTGGAAGATTGTAATGAAAAAGGACAAAACAAATAATAATGCAATAGAAACTAGAAGTGCAAAATAGAATACTAGAATTATTTAAAGCACATAACAACTCAATGCATGCATTCTAAATATACTAGTGCTCCTAAAATGCACTGTCAAGCAACTAAACAACAATTAAGCAATAAAATAGCTCAAAAGCAACAAACAAAATAACTAAAGAAAAGGGTTTGAGAAATTGGGTTGCCTCCCAACAAGCGCTTAATTTATAGTCTAGAGCTAGACTTTTTGCAAATTGCGTTGGTCGTTCAAGGAACTTTAAGCAAGGCTTTTGATGACCTTCTTTGCTTGTGTCGGTTGAACTTGTACCAATTTTCATTCCTACTCCAAAAGCTCACTTTGCCTATGTCATGTATCTTGATGTCACAAATTGATTCAAACTTCAATCATCTCGTCTGTGCCAATGACGAAATCAATTATTGCGCAGTCAATGGAGTTGGAGGATTGCATGGTACAGTCCGCATCTTTCAATGTCTCTGTTTTTGTTTCCCTTATTGTGATCAACTCCGCTATTTCCATACGATTTTCTTCTTTGATTGAGGTTTCATTGAGCTTGATGTCCAGATCCTGAATTGTTGACAATGAGACAGTGGCATCTTCATGAAAATTATTTTCCTCATGGTCTGTTTGTTGAAAGCCCGGTAGAGGTGATTCCCTTAACTGATGTTCATTTACGCTTGGTAAAAGAAATACCTTACATGACAAATCAAGCACATCGAATTGAGTTGAGAGTGAGACAAATAATGAAGCAGGTAATGTATCCAGGATAGCTTCATTAACTTCATATTTGGCTTTTAAATCTCGTAGTCGCTCTCCTATGATAAAATCTGCTACTAGCATATCATCCTCTTCAACTCCTTGAGCTATCAATAGTTGTTCCCTTATGAGAAAATCACGTACAGACATTGCGTTGAAGTCAACCACAGCCATCTCGAATGTCGAGTATCAAGACCTAAGAAGAAAACATGACAAATAGTGAACGAACTAAAAAGAAACTAAAAATAACAGAAATAAACTAAAAATAAAAATAAAACCGTAAAAGTCCGAATTAGTGAAAGTAATCTAAAAATAAATTTAAACTACAATCCCCGGCAACGGCGCCAAAAACTTGACAACGCTCCGCAAGTGTACGGGTCACGCAAGTAATAAAGTGGATTTTAAGTCCGAATATCGTTCCCACAGAGATTGTTTTAAATCGTATTTTAGACTACTACCTTAACCGGAACTAGAGAAGCCTAGGATTTGGATATTTGTGAATTAAAATTAAACTAGAAAGAACGAAGAAATTTGATTTAGAGAAAATATGAGAAAACATGCTAGAATTGAGAATCCGCATTTATTCCATTAATTATGCATTAAATTAAACATCTAACAATAATTCATGAGGTTTTGAAAATCCATATTCCTAATATTGTCAAGACTCCCTTTCGGACAAGAATCAACACCTATTTCTATACACAATCCGACTATATTTCTATGACGAATCTAAATGTATAGAAAAACATTACAAGTTTTGTGAATACTATAGCAGATAATACAAAGCATAAGGGTATATTTCTATCCCCTATCGGACTTTGTGACAATTGACACAAGTCTAATGAAATCTCAATCTTTCGAGCTTAAGAAATCACAACCTAAATTCATACAATTAGTGATCAAGTAATTGCATGATAAAAAAGTATAAATCAATTGCTCAAACCCATGAATTATGAAATTAAATGATAATCAATACATAAAATCCGGAAATAAATGCTTCTTCACAATTCTAACATTTAAGAACCTAGCCTAGATACATAATTGAATATAAATCACAAAAGGAATGGATAGATGTCACCCTATTCATGCCCTTGATCTTCGTTCTTCAATTGTGTCTTGGCTTGGAGTGGATCCCTCCGCAATCCGACAGCGTTTTGGCCTCTCTTCAATGAATTGGGAACCCCTAATCTCGTGCCCTTGGTCTGGTATTTATAGATTTTCTTGAGATTTAGGTTAAGTAAGGAGAAAACTGCTGAATTACTCGCAAAAAGCCCAGCTACGGTCCAGTCGGGACTACCGTGCGGCCGCACTGTTCAAAAATGCGTGATCGCATGACTCTGCAGGCAAACTTCAATCGCTGAATTTTTTGACCGTGCGACCACACGCCTTGTTCAACCGTGTGGCCGCACAGTTGTAATTCCGGCTGCAATTTTTATCTTTTAAATTCTGCAGCTTGGTCCCTGTCTTTTAATTGCACAGCAAGTACTCCAACTTTTGATTGTTGCAATTTAACCCCTGAACTTCTGATTTCTTCCAAATTCGATTTTTTCTTCAAATTAGCTATTTGATTGACTGCATCAATTCTTGATTTGCTCACTTTGACACTTTTTACATCCAGTTGCTCAATTTTAGCTTCAATTCCTTTGTTTTCTCGAATTTGGGATTATTTCTGAAATGTAAACAAATAACGCAAAATAAATAGCAAATATTCCAAAACAAACATATAAAATCCTACTTTTAGGATAGAAATAAGTGTATAAGATACACTTATCAAACACCCCTATGGTTCCTTTCTTAGAGCTCCTCTCCGAAACGTAACAAGTTTGGGTGGCGAAAGGTGGCTCAGGGAAGCAATTTCCGACAAGGGGAATGCTAATTATGGTAGTGAAGAGGTTTATGGTAATGGAGAGGATGAAGGCACCATAAACGAAAACTCAATGCTTGATGGAGAAAATCACTCAGTGGCTGAAAAAGGAAAAGGAATATATCAAGGACCTAACAATCTGAAATCTGCTGCAAATAACTCAGAGATTCTACAGCTGATGATGAAGGAAAATCCTCTTTTTAAGGGAAGCAATACCGACACCATGCTGGAGGATAATGGAAATGAGAGATTGGGCTTAGTAATATTGGATCAAAAAAGAAGAATATTGGGACATAACATTGAAGTTAATCTGAATAGTCCAAAAGATGAGACCTATCCAATGCTCGAGGATCCAAAAAACGCGGGAATGGTGGGTTCTGCTCTGCAGGCCTACCAAGAAATATGAGTATCCTATGCTGGAACTGCCATGGGCTGGGCAACCCAAGAGCAGTTCAAGTCCTTACAGACCTAGTTTCTAATAATAAGCCTAATTTTATATTCCTAGTTGATACATTGGTTTGTAAACCAAAAATTTTATCAATAAAAAATAATTTAAATTATGATTGTTGCATAGTAGTTGATTCTATTAGCCACAGTGGAGGACTTGCAATTTTGTGGAAACGTCAGAAAATGGCATCCCTTATTAGTTAGTCTCACTCCCACATCGATCTTAAGGTGTCCATACAAGGTAAGCCAAATTGGCGGCTTACGGGTTATTATGGTATCCCGGATCGTAATAGACGTAGGGAGAGTTGGAACCAATTGAGGTTACTTGCTTCTGCTTCTTTTCTACCTTAGATTTGTCTTGGTGATTTTAATGATCTTTTGTATCATCACAAAAAAATGGGACAACACGAGCATCCATCCTGGCTCATCAACGGATTCAAAGATGCTATTGAAGAATGTCACCTGTTTGATCTTGGAATGGAGGGGTATCAATATACATGGTGCAAAAGTGGAGGATTTACTGGATGGGTTGAAGAAAGACTAGATCGAGCTTTTGCCTCATCGACTTGGACTGAAATTTTTCCTAATGCCAAAGTGTACAATATGGGATTTTTCTCATCTGACCACAGTCCTCTTCTTATTAAAACTGAGTTCCATATCCCGCAAGCATCCAAGAGGAGGTTCCGTTTTGAGAACTTTTGGTTAAAGGAGGATGACTGCAAGGAAATGGTGCGCTCCAGTTGGGGCAGATCCTCGGGCTCGCCTTTTCTCAGCCAGATTAAACAATGTGGAGAAGATCTCTTAAGTTGGGGAGGATCGAATCTAAACAAGCTAAACTCGAGAATAAGGTATTACAGTGCACAAATGAGGCGCCTCCAAAGTAAATTGGACGCACATGGTATTCGGGATTTTAAGAAGGCTCAAGTGGTTTATTTTAGAACTTTACATCAAAAAGAGATCTACTGGAAGCAAAGATCTAGAAAGATTTGGCTAAAGGAAGGAGACTCTAATACCAAACATTTTCATAAATCAGCCTCGGCTCTTCGAAAATTGAACTTCATCCATCGCCTCCAAGACAATCAAGGAAACTGGATTTCTGAGCAGGATGATTTGCATGAGTTGATGACTGATTACTTCCGCACACTATTTTCTTCTAACCCCAACACGGCAAGGATGGGCCCTATAGCTGAAGGTATGAATGAACGTATCTCTTCTTCCCACTATGACTGGCTTATGGCCCCTTCACCGAAAGTGAGGTTAAGAAGGCAGTTTTTGATATGCACCCCGACAAAGCCCTTGGGCCGGATGGTATGAACCCAGCTTTTATCAAAACTTTTGGGGTGTGATTGGTAGTGATGTTACCACTTTATGCCTAAATTGCTTGGATTCTTGTTCTTTCCTCGATGGAATAATGAAACTTCTATTGTGCTTATTCCGAAAAAAGAAAATCCACATGTTATTCAAGATTTTAGGTCTATATCCCTTTGCAACGTTATATACAAGATTATTGCCAAGACTCTTGCCAACCGCCTCAAATAAATCCTCCCGGATATTATTTTTGAAACACAATGTGCTTTTGTTCTGGGACGATCAATACAGGATAATATTATATTGGCTTTTGAGACAATTCATTATATGAAGAAGAAGAACAAAGGAAAGCATGGTCTAGCAGCACTTAAAATCGACATTTCCAAGGCATATGATAGACTTAAATGGAACTTCTTAAGGCATGCATTTACGAGAGTGGGATTCCCAGCAAAGTGAATAGACCTCATTTCATTATGCACTTCTACAGTCCGGTATAACGTAATACGCGGAGGACAAAGTATCGGCCCTATCATTCTTGAGCGTGGACTACGCCAAGGTTGCCCATTGTCACCATATTTGTTCATTATTTGCTCGGAATGTCTATCAACCTTTATCCAATCTAAAGAAGATTCGAGACTAACCCATGGATGTAGAACTGATAGAAGTGCTCCTACCCTCACTCACCTTTTTTTTCGCAGATGATAGTATTTTATTTTTTCGAGCCAATCCAAGAGAGTGTGAAGCAATAAAGGACCTTCTTCACCAATATGAAATAGAGTCGGGGAAATCTATAAATTTCAACAAGTCATCTCTGTTCTTCAGTCTGAATGTGGATCCGGAAAGGCAACAATCTATCCGAAAATCGTTGGGTATTCAAGTTTTGCAAGGGCATGTGAAATATCTTGGACTTCCGACACTCATTGGAAGGAAGAAAAGAGAGGTTTTTGCTTTCATAAAGGACCGAGTGTGGCAAAGAATTCAAGGGTGGAAAGAACGTTTCATCTCAAGAGCGGGAAAGGAGATCTTAATCAAGACAGTAGCTCAAGCGGTCCCAAACTTTGTTATGAGTTTATTTCTTATTCCAACCTATTTGACCGAGGAGATTGAAAGATTACTAAAAAAAATTTGGTGGTAAAATAATCAAGGTGGAATCCATTCGACAAACTAGGAGAAATTATGCCTTCCAAAGAGCAAAGGTGGGTTAGGATTTAAAAAAATTCACCAGAGGAATTTAGCTCTCTTCGGCAAGCTAGGGTGGAAACTGATTTCCCAACTGAAAACGTTGGTTTCTCGGGTAATCAAAGCTAGGTACTTTCGGTCTTCGTCCTTTATTGATGCCAAGACTGGTCATAATCCTAGCTACATTTGGAGAAGTATTATGGCGGCCAAACCTATTGCTATTGACGGATGTAGATTTCGGGTGGGAACATGATCATCAATCAGAATTTGGAGGGATCCATGCCTCCCAAATCCTAATAATGCCTACACTACCGCCTATCCAATACCAGGAACTGAGGATGCTACTGTAAATCAACTGATGGTTGAAGGGGAGGCAAGATGGGACTATGACATTCTGGCTGACCTTTTTAATGAAGAGGATAGAAACCAGATCATAAAAATTCCCCTCAGCGCTTTTGATAGGCCAGACAGAATTATTTGGATCCATGATAGAAAAGGCACTTACTCAGTTGGGAGCAGCTACAGAAGGTTGATCGAAGCATCCTTCTTGCACTCACACAGGGAAACAGACAAACTATGGCACACAACATGGAAGTTGAAAATCCCAACAAAGATTCGAAATTTTCTATGGAGAGCAATGCTAAATGTACTGCCTACTAGAGACAATCTAAGGGCAAGAAGAGTCGATGTCGAAAGCCTATGCCTAGTGTGTATGAGAGAATCTAAATCAATCTCACATGTCATTGTTAATTGTGAATTTGCTAACAATGTTTGGGCAACCATGGGAATCAGCCCATAAATGACTACAGCTGAATCATTTAAAGAGTGGATACAACTCATCCTTAATAATCATCAGAAGTGTTGACCACAAAATCCGGCTGGACCTTGGACCAACACGTCTCAGCTCCTCCCTCTTGAACACGTGGATCTCTTGCTCACTGTAACAAACAATCAGTTTGCAAAGGGGGCCGAGGTGGCTCCCGTTTGCACTCCGATGCCTAAGTCAGTGCCCATGTCAAGCAAATATAATTTGAGTGCGGGAAATATAAGTGCGTAAAAGAGAGAAAAGGGAGTGAGAGTAAATATTCAGTTAAGAGAGTAAAAATGCTAACCCTTAACTTGGAGATAATTGTGCTTCATATATAGAGGAACTTCTCGTCTCGGATCACGACACGTGGCGTACTTTACACTTGTCATCACCCTAGTTCATGGATGTGACAACCTTGCTCTTCAACCGTAATCATTGTTACATTTTGTAGGGGATGGGCGCCTGTCACGCCTTGGTAAAGGCGGTGTCCCATCACTGACTCCATCTCTCTTCTGGTCACCGCCATAAAGCCCCCCGGCTGAGCATAAAGCACATCGGCTAGGCGTTAACCAGGTCGGCTAAAGAGGTTTGCTTGGCGTACCACCTCGGCATTCATCCCAAAGTGATATTTTAGGCCTTAGCTGTGGGTTAAGGTCCGTTTGGCCACTATTGGGCCTTCGCTGGTAGATCACTGTACCTTTCTTTGGGTCCGGATGCAACACTAGTCCCTCAAATTCGAAGGGATCATTCATGGTCGTGTAGGATTTTCCATAATTTCCCAGCATTTAACTTTTTAGGGAGTCAATAATGATACTCCTTATGTAAGGTTCGGATCCATATTATAGCCGATCTTATGCCTCGAATTTTACCTCCTAAATGGGAGCCGGGACCGTACTAACACGCTTCTTAGGCAGCGCATTTAATTCAGAGGGGCGATTGGTACCTATTTCCAAGAAATATATATATAAAATGGGAGGGGAGTAGTATCTCGCTACGCATGGTATTCACTGTGGTAGCTGAACGGTTTTGTCCCTCCCTTTGACGACTGGCGCTTTGATTAGCCCATTCTCCAAGAAGCATGGGTTAACCACATTAATCATATGGCTCACAAAGATCAAGGAATCTAGATTGTTGGGATCCCTATAAATCCTTCTTCATTTCATTATTTTCCCTTTTTACCACTTTCTAAGAGTCTTTTGCAGCAATACCCTGGCGAAAGCTTGCTCCGTTTCTCTCTTTCCTGCAAGTTTCAAGTCTTCTCCTCAAGGGCTTTCTACCCAGCGTCCGCCTTTACTGTTCCACAGTTTCTTTACCGGCGAGTTCTCCAATCCCAATGCACAATTTCACGCATTCGTCACCTGAAGGTAAACCTCTTGGTCTCTGTATATGCGAAACTTTTCTATTTTTAGTTTCTCATTGTGGGGTTTGAAAATTTTGTTTTTTGCACCTTGTTTTTCTTTCGTTGAGTCTGACCAACCTTTAAAACAAAAGAAAAAATAGAAAGAGTTGGGGGAACGGGTTCACAGGAAATGTTAGCAATGGTGGTTCCCGTCAGAGGCTTCTGCCCCATCTCTTTATCGGTTTTTAGTTCCCGCTTCTTTAGGGAGCTGGTTAAGAGGAGAAATAGGAAAAGCAGTGGCATAATCTATTTGAGTGATTCTGACAGCGAAGAAAATAAACATCAGACCTACATGGCTCATCTATCATCCGAGGAAGAGGCGTCTTTGGCAAAGCTTCGGAGCAAACAAGACAGGGATCTGAGGAGAGAAGAGGCGGCCAGCTCTTCTTCTGGTCACCAGGACCTTGGCTTAGTCGTTAGAGCACCGTTTAGGGCTCATAGGGAAGGATTGGGTTTGTCTGCAGAGGAGGTTGCCCAAGTGGAGGGTTGGGTCGACCAGATCAACAAAGCTTCAGGCTATCACGTTGATCCTGATCCAAACCCAGAGTCATGGGAGAGCAGCGAGGTTGCCAATGAAATCCGAAGGATTGACTTGGCTGGGGCTCCAGCAAAATTCAGAATTCCAGAAGGGGTTCAATTGGTGCACCCCTCATCTTCTTGCCGACCTTGCAGCCCTCCTCCAGTTCAAGCTGCCATATGCTACGACGCTCTTTCCTGCGGGATGAGGCTACCCCTTCTTCAGGGCATTGCTTAGGAGTTATAACCTGTGTCCCTACCAGCTGGCTCCCAACTTCTGGACACAGGCAGTGGGCACTTGGCTAGTGTGGCAAGAGGTCAACCCTGACCATCCCATTCCACTGTACATCATTCATACCCTCTACACCTTGAAGAAATCAGTTAGAAGGGAGAGAGATGTGAGGTCGAACGTCAAGGATTGGTACTACTTATCTCCTAGGGGGTCGTATCCTCCAGTTATCACTGGCCACCCAACCTCAATAAAGAACTGAAGGAACCAGTGGTTCTGGGTTTTCGGGGAGTGGCAGAGCTCTCCTGTGGACCCTTGTCCAGAAATCTCTGTTCCCCGACTCTTTCCATTCCTAGTAAGTCTTGCGTTTGTTTTAGTGTCCTTGAGTGTCATGTGTCATTTGTTTTTATTTTCCATTCACCTTCCTTTGCTGGCTTTTAACATATTTCCGATTTGTGACAGGGGACACTTTTCCACGCCTACTCCCTGACGCGGATTTAGCGGCCGTTAGGCGTCTTTTTGCTTACAAGGGCACCTTTCAAGGGGTTATTCAACAAAATAAACTATTCGTCAAACACGGTCTTATGCGAGCCATGGGTGAGTTCGCTTTATTACTTCTTTTATATATCATGCTTTTTCTGTTCGTAGCCTCATTTCCCTCTTTTTCTTGCTAGGTTCTAAGGATTTTCCAAAGATTTCTCTGAAAGGTCTCATGGCTACGAAGATTCCCCCTGCACTTCGCCATGGCAGTGAAGTGGAAAGGAAACAAAAGGCGGTATTGGCCAACTTGCAAGTCGGGGTGGCAAAGGAGGTCTCCGAGGCGTCAACGGCCCAACTTCAGGGCCCTCTTCCAGCCCTAATGCCACCGCTTACTCTGCTGCCTGTGGGCCCTCAGAAGCCTAACACAGAGAAGGAGGCCGACCCTAAGGGAGTCCTTCCAAAGGGGAAAGGAAAGAGGTCTGACAGGGGCGGGTCTAAGAGAGACAGGGAGGCTAAAGATGCCTCAGTGCCGCCTCCTCCGTCCGAGGACATATCTGAACATGCCCCTGAGGAGGAGCCCGCCCCTCTGAAGAGACTCAGAAGAGGTAGGGGCAAGGAATCAACATCTGCACCTCCGCCTCCCATGATAGAAGACCTGGAGGATGAGCCTTCTGTGCCCATTCCAGGATTGGCCTACGAAGTGACACCAGAGGGGGGCAGAAGAGCTCAAGTATATCAAAACTAGCATCCTCCCCAGAGATGTCACTTTCAGCCCTTCGTTGTTCGACTCCCCCAGTTCGCCACCAGCTAGGGCGGCCTTAATTACGGAGCAGTTTTGGAAAGAGGGTTGGGCCGCCTTTTCCTCTAGTGCTACTCCATCTCGGAAGCTGCTCACTGCCAAGGCTATGAACGCCAGAGCTCTGGCCCTCATTGACGAGGTAGAGTCCTCCGTGGAGGTAGCTCAACGGGACAAAAGGGATGCTGAGACTGCTCTCCGTCATGCTGATAATATGCTCAAGGAAATCAATGACCTCAAGGCCCAGCTGTCCATAGCCCGAAAATCTTCTTCAGAAGAGAGGGCTAATGCGAAGCGCCTCCAAGAGGACAATGACAAACTGAAGCATGATCTTCGGTCTTCTGAATCAGACGTGGCGGTTCTGTGCAAAAAACTAGATGATTCCAACCGAGCGTAGTCAATCACCTCTGAGGCTTTGGCCGCCGCTAATGCAACCAAGTTGAAGCTGGAGTCTGAGGTGGTAGCAATTAATGAAAAGCTGGGGAGGGAGCTGGAGGCTAGGAAGAAGGCTGAGGAGGATTATACTTCCCTGGAGAAACATATTGACTCCAGAATTGCTGAGGCCTTGGAGCGTACTATTGCAGCTAGGGTGAAGGAGGTTCTGGGTGAAGAAGTTTCGAAGGCAGTTCAGAACTTCAAAGATACTTTCGAAGATACCCCGGAATACGAGGCTATGCAGAGGGTCTTCGGGAACTTGGGGGCCAGGATGGCCTTGGGGGACGTGAATGAAGCTTTTCCGACATTGGACCTGTCCTCCATTGAAGCTTTTTACCCCGAGCCTCAAGGTGCTCCTGCGGATCCTCTGGACGCATCTGAAAAAGGCTCCTTGGAAGATGTCCCTCCTCCACAATAATCCTCTTCTGCATTTGTTAGTTTAGTTTGTTTTTGTTTTCTTCTTCTCATTTTTTTTTTTTTGTAAGTGCCCCGGCACCTGATATTGTAAATATAACCTTCATTTGATTTGTACATGCCTCATTTTCATGAATGGAATAGTTTATTCATATTTGCTTCTAACTGTTTAAGCATGAGTATTTTCAAGTGCGGATACTCCGTAATTGCATTATGATATGTGAGAAATTGTAAATGTCTGTAAATGTCTAATCCCTCAGATTTAACCAGCTTAATGCGTTCACGTTTGCTGGTTAGATCTGATTTTGACCAACTTTTGAGCGATAACTTATGTTAATGTCGCAGTGTAAATACGCCAGAGTCCCTCATTTTTAACAAAGTTCATGCCTGGCAGAGGTGTGTGGTTTTTGCAACCAAAACAACATAAGAATTTTTTACGTTTGTCTTTTACGCGTATTCACACAGCATTCAGTATACATATGTCTTGCGAACGCTTTGTCCGAATATATGTGTAAAAGTATTACTTCGCACAAGAGAGCGCTCCGTATGTATGGGCTAATTTAACGCACCAAGGATTTTGGTTTGTACGACAATATTTGGTTAAATTTGAATGATTTCAAACGTATTGCGCGGCGAATGACGGTTAATGAGTACAGTACCTTAGATTTGAGTGGTTCGAAACATTTGTGTTTACCAGTGAGATTTGATTGTGACAAACATTTGCACGCGTCCAAGTTATACTTTTTAAGATTTGTATACACAATTTTTGTATGAACTCCCTTTGGTCGTACTAAAACTCTCAATCCTTACACGGTGATCGTAGTTTAACCTGATGAGAGTCCCTTATTCCTAACAATTTTTTATGCATAGCGTGGACATATGGCATCATGACCAAAATAATTTCGGAACGTGCGTTTATCCATTATGTCTGTCTAATATAGAGATTGGCGTAATTTTTTAGCGCAGCTCGCCCACAATTTTTTGAAATCATATGATAATGTTGCAATCATAGAGGAGGAATTTAGTTTTATTGAAAATAACGGAGAAGGTGGTCCGCGTTCCAAGGATTACATAGAGGTACTCCAGACAAGTCCTCAATTATGTATGTTCCGGGTACCACCTCGGCAGCGACCTTGTAAGGGCTTTCCCAGTTAGGACCTAGAGTCCCTACTCCTGGCTCCTGTGTTGAAGGAAGAACCTTTTTGAGGACCAAGTCCCCAATATTAAAGCGTCGGCTATTTACTCTTTTGTTGTAGTATCGAGCCATCTTTTTTTGGTATTTGGCCATTACCACTTGAGAATCATTCCGCTTTTCCATGAGGAAATCTAAACCGGCCCTTTGCGCTTCCTCGTTCCTAACTTCGTCATAATGAATTTGACGAAGTGAAGGGATTCCGATTTCAACGGGGCATACCGCCTCGGCTCCGTAAGCCAGCGAGAAAGGTGTTTCACCAGTAGCGGTGTGCGAGGTGGTTCGAAGCGCCCATAACACCTGTGGGAGTTCATCTACCCATGCGCCCTTTCTGAATTCCAACTTCCTTTTCAGGGTATTTTTTATGGTCTTGTTCACTGCTTCGACCTGTCTGTTGGCCTGTGGGTGATGTGGAGATGAGAACAGCTTCTTAATTCTCAAATCGTCACACAACTCATCGACGCTTCTGTTTTTGAACTGTTTCGCATTGTCACTAACCAGCGAATGTGGTATCCCGAACCGGCATATGATATTTTTCCAGATGAACTTGGTGGTGTTGGCCTCGGTGATCTTCATCAAAGGTTCCGCTTCGACCCACTTGGTGAAGTAGTCAATTGCTACTATCGCAAAGCAATTGTTACCAGATCCTCTAGGCATAGGACCAATAATGTCAACCCCCCATTTTGCAAAAGGCCAAGGACTGGTTACTACAGTTAGCTTGTGATGTGGCTGATATGGTATGGTTGCGTGTCTTTGGCATTTATCGCATTTGCAAACGAAGTCATGAGAATCCTTTCGCATAGTAGGCCAAAAATATCCCTATTTGAGGGCTTTCCGGGCTAGCGACAACGCCCCGGCATGGTTGCCACATATGCCCTCGTGGATTTCTCTCATTACATATCGACCTTCCTCAGGCCCCACACATCTTAGTAACGGAGAGGTGTAGCTTCGTTTATAAAGTATATCATCCAAGAGCAGGAAATTTGCAGCATATTTTTGTAATTTCCGAGCTGCCTCTGGCTCGTTTGGCACTGTCTGGTGCTTCAAATATGCGACCAGGAGGTTCATCCAAGACCCCTCTTCTTCAATCGCAAAAATCTCCGGTCCTGGCTTAATAGACGAAGTCAACATGCGCTCAACTGGAATTAGATTGTGTAACTTTGAATCGCTGCTGCTTGCTAATTTGGACAACGCATCAGCGTTGGAATTTTCTGTTCTGGGGATGTGTTGCAACTCCATTTTTCTGAAGTGCACAGCCAAATCTCTTACTTTCTTCAAGTAAGCGACCATAGAAGGTTCTTTGGCAGAAAATTGCCCGTTGAATTGGCTCACAACAAGCTGCGAATCGCTATTGGCCACTACGGATTTGACCTTCAAGGCTTTCGCAAGTCTTAACCCGGCTAATAACGCCTCGTATTCGGCAACATTGTTTGAGGCTTTGAATTAGAAGCGGATTGCGCTGTGTAATTTAAACCCCTCTGGGCTTACTAACAATATGCATGCGCCGGATCGCCCATCAGCCGAGGACCCATCAACGAACAATTTCCACTCTTGGCTGTCATCTGTGTTATCTACTATTTCAACCTCAGGGGGGTGTGTGAATTCAACTACAACGTCCGCCAGCGCTTGGCCCTTTACAGCGGTCCGAGGCGTATAATGTAGGTCGAACTGGCTGATTTCTATTGCCCATTTCAGTAGCCTTCCAGATGCGTCTGGTTTTTGCAACACTTGTCTCATGGGAAAGTTGGTGAGCACGCGTATTGAGTGTGCTTGAAAGTAGGGACGAAGTTTGCGAGAGGCTGTGAGTAACGAGAGGGCGAGTTTCTCCATGTCTAGGTATCGTGTCTCCGCATTGTTAGCCCAAGAGTAAACTAACCAAGAGGGGGGTGAATTGGTTTATAAAACTTTTTCGATAAATAATCTCAAACTTAAAACCAATAGGTACAAGTATTAGCACTTAGTGTTACAAGTAACTAATCTATCAATGTAGTGTGCTATATATGTGTAAACTTAATTGATAAGGCAATTATAGCACTAAGATAAAGCGTTGCACAATGTAAATTGATAGAATATAGTAAGTGCAATGTACGTAAGTAAAAGGGATAAGAGAGTGCAAACACGATTTATGGAGGTTCAATCAACCAACGTGATCTACGTCCCCCGTTACCGAGCTCTCCGTCACGAGCAAGGCCAAATCCACTATTTTGGTAACTTACAACAAGGAGTACCAAATCCTTAGGCAACTTACAACAAGGAGCGCCTATCCTTTTACAATCGAGTTTTCACACGGCTCTCGAAACCAACAATCGAGTTTTGATAAGGCTCTCGAAAACCAACAATCGAGTTTTGATAAGGCTCTCGAAAACCAACACTCGAGTTTTGACAAGGCTCTCGAAAACCAACAATCGAGTTTTGACAAGGCTCTCGAAACCACAAGATATAATGAATTGAATGTACAATTGAAATAACTCTCTTGACAAATGATATACTCAAATTAAGTACCGAGAGAGTTAGGCTAACACTTCAATAGATAGCAATGAATTAAGCTCGAGTGTTAGAGAAAAACTTTGATGCAAATGATAATGAAAAGTTTGATGCAATCAAACAAAGTTTTTCAAATAATCTCTTGTTAAAAATATTCAATCAAATTACGTACCAAGAGATGCCACACTTGAATAATTAACAATAAGTTAAGCTCAAAGTGTTTAGGCAATGGAACTTTGATGAATCAAATGATAATGAAAATTGTAGCACAAATAATCAAAGTTCCTCAATTGGAATTTCTCTCTTTTAAAAGATTAAAACAAGTTTAGAACAAAGAGAGACTTACACTTCAATTCCAATATAGTGTGAAGATGTTGAAGAAGTTTAAACAAAATAAAACCAAGAATCTTCACAAAACTTTCTTCCAAAAACTTTGATGAATTTGATAAAACAAAGTTTAGATCAATCAAAGTTTTATGAAAATAAAAGATGAATAAAAACTAAGTAAGAACACTGAATTTTCACAAGAAAGTTTGTATAAAATCTTATCTAAGTTGTTGTTATTGAATGTGAATGAGATGGCTATTTATAGATGAAAAAATTCAAGTTCAGCCAGTTTCGGTCGACCAAATTTGGAGTTTCGGTCGACCGAATCTTCCATATAGCCGTTATAAATTCAACCGTTGAATTTTCGGTTGACCAACTTTCGGTCGACCGAAACTTTCGGTTGACCAAACTTTCGGTCGACCGAAAGTCAACTGTTGACCGTTGACTTTTGGTTGACTTTTGAAAAATATGAAAATTTTCGATTTTTAGGTTTCTAACTTGTTTTTCAAAGTGGTTTAACATAATATAATCATGATTTAAGATCAAATAACATTTGAAAGACAATCTTGACTTATATAAAAATATTTTATGCAAGTGATGAATTTCCAAGTAAGTTTCTTGATGCATAAAAATCATTTTCGAGCTCGTTGAATTTCATCGCTAAAGATTGAGAGTGTTATACCTTTACATACGTTAAATCAACTCTAATCTTGTAAGCTTGAAATCTTGATCTTCATGTCATGCTTTTCAACCTCAATTTTGATCTTTGAATATCTTCAATGATTTCATGATCTTCTTTGCGTCTCATGTGCTCGATCACATAATTTTGATTTATATCTTTAAGAGACGATTTGAACATTGAGTGCTTTGAATATTTATCATTACATGAAACACTTGAAGCACACTTGTTAGCAACACAATAAATTCTTGTTTGTTATGATCAAAACAATAAGGTCAAATTGACCATAGGTCAACACGCATCTGTCATGGCTTTGCTCACATAATACACTGGGAACTAATTCCCATCCTCTTATCTGATCAACACTGAGCTGACAGCCTCTTTTGATACAGCCAAATACAAGTAGAGAGGCTCGCCGGCCTTTGGCTTTGATAGTAATGGGGGCCGTCCCAAAGATGCTTTAAGGTCGGCGAAAGCCTGTTCACATTCCGGTGTCCACTGGAATCGCTTTCCCCCTTTGAGGACCTTAAAAAATGGCGAGCATTTGTCAGGAGATTTGGAGACGAACCGATTCAAGGCCGCAATTCTCCCCGTTAAGCTTTGCACTTCTTTTGGACTTCGAGGCGATTGCATGTTCAACAAAGCGTTGATTTTGTCGGGATTAGCTTCGATTCCTCTCTTATTCACCATGAATCCAAGAAACTTCCCAGACGCTACCCCAAATGCACACTTCGCTGGATTGAGCTTCATTCGATATTTCCTCAACACCTCGAAGGTCTCTGATAAATGGCGGATATGATCCGCGGCGACCATGCTTTTGACCAACATATCATCGACATACACCTCCATGGTGTTTCCCAATTGTTCTGAAAACATGCGATTCACCAGCCTTTGATAGGTAGCTCCCGCATTTTTCAAGCCGAATGGCATTGCTTTGTAGCAATAGAGTCATCTATCTGTTATAAACGAAGTATGCTCCTCGTCCGATTCACACATGGGGATTTGATTGTACCCGGAGTAGGCATCCATGAAGCTCAGCTGTTCATGCCCTGCTGTTGAGTCAACCAACTGATCGATCCGGGGCAGTGGGAAACTGTCTTTTGGACATGCCTGGTTCAAGTTTGAAAAATCAATACATACCCTCAATTTCCCATTGTGTTTTGGTACCAACACAGGGTTTGATACCCACTTCGGATAGCGGGATTCTCTGATGAAGCCATTTTTCAACAGCTTCGTGACCTCGTCTTTCAAGGCCTCATATTTTTCTGAACTCATGGGTCTTCTCTTCTGTCTATACCCGGGGCTTCGAGGGTCAATCTGGAGTCTGTGGCAGGCCTCTTTAGGATCAATCCCAATCATGTCGCCATGCTTCCACGCGAATACATCGAGATTTTTAAGTAAAAAATTCTTCAATTGATCTTTGTATTCAATTGGTGAATCCAACCCAATCTGCAATTCCTTGATTGGGTCATGTGGGTCTACGCCGAAGCATTCTAGCCTTTCTGCCGAGGTGGAGCAATTGTCTCCTGCAATTCTTGGGTCCAGATCTTCCAAGTCTTCTTCTAGTGTCATCGTGATGTCCTTATTTTCAAAGAGCTCTCCACCCAATCTTTCAGGGTCTGGAGCAGCCTCGGCCAAGGCTACATCGCTAATCATGTTCAAGCTTCGATCTTGAAACTATCGGATTGCGTTAGTGTAACAGGCCCGCGACTCAGTTTGGCTTCCCCTTACAATTCCAATGCCATGCTCCGTGGGGAATTTCATGCAAATGTATTTCGTATGCGTTGCAGCCCCCAAGTCGATGAGGCCTGGTCTCCCAATTGAGCCATGATAAGAGGATATTTTGTCCACAACCAAAAATTCCATGGGGATTCTGGAAATAGTTGGTGCTTGCCCCACCTCAGTTATTAGGGTTATGGACCCTCTGGGGGTTATGCTGTCTCCCGTGAATCCATATATTGGATCCGGGACCGGAATAAGGGGAGTACTGATCCCCATTTTATCGAACGTTACCCCATAAATCACATTTACCGAGGCGCCATCATCAACCATCATCCGTGATAACCCATTCCGAGCCACCACTACCTTGATAACCAATGCATCGTTGTGGGGGAAATGTACTCCAATGACATCGTCTTGGGTGAATGTGATTGGCTCTGTCCGAGGCATCCCTAAAGGATGTGAATGGATATGGTAATTCACGTTGGCGAGTTGTTTGGCCTCTCTGATGTACCTCTTTTGGGAGTTGTTTGTGCTCCCACTTGGGTGGGGGCCTCCCAGTATTGTGTCGATTTCACGAATGGGGAGGTCGGCCACATGCACAGGTGGTTCCCGTGTATCTTTAGCATGTGCCGAGGCGGTATCCTGGCCCTTATTCTTGTCTCTTTGACGATTGTCAATTCTTTCCTTAGTTGAGTTCTTCCACGGAGCTCTCCTATCAGCTCGGTTGAACTTTTGACCACCAGTTTTTTGAGTTCTCCCTGTGTCGGGGGGATAGTCACCTCCCCTTCTCCCATGCGCCTTTTGGTCAGCTAACATGTGGATTTCCCTGCAATCCTCCGTTGCGTGACCGTAATATCTGTGATAGGCGCAATAAGCCCCAATCATGGGCTGCTTTCCACTTCGGCCACTTTCCACTCTCCCTTGAGCCGTGGGAGGATTTTGAGAAGGGGTGTTAGAGTTCAAGTGAGGGATAGCTTCCATGATTTCCGCGGCAAAGCTAGATCCTGTCCCCGAAAATGGGTGAGGCGCGCCACCTCAGTTACCGCCGACCCTATCCTTGTTTCCTCCTTTCTTGAGGTCCGCTTCATTGGAATATCCAAGGTTATATCTCCCTTGGGGATGATTATCTCTGGCCCTAGCAATTTCCTCCGATACAATCTCTTCCTTCATCAAGTCTACCAGGGTATTGTAATCCCTTGGTTTCCTGCTCCGGACATCCCTCCAGAACATGCTGGTCATATCTAGCCCTCCTTTTAAAGCAGAAAACATCTCCGCTTCTGTGATATTTTCGCAGATATGCATCTCTTCAGTAAACCTAGCAAGGTAACTTTTCAGAGACTCGTCCCTTCCTTGCCTCAGATCCTGAAGGCGTTGGAGCGGGAGTTGGCCAGGCCTGGAGGAAACAAAGCCATTTTTAAAATCCGTCTTCATATCTCTCCAAATTTGAATGCTGCCAGGAGGGAGTTTTTTATACCATCGTATGGCACTTCCCTCAAGGGTTAAAGCAAAGGCTTTACATTTCAATGCCGGAGTGGCTCCGGCTATTTCCATGCTGGCGCGTTAATTTAACAGGTGATCATCAGGATCACCTCGGCCAGAGTATTTTGCTATTTCTGGCATCTCAAAGTCATGAGGTACGGGGCACCTACGGAGGCCCTCTGTGAAGGGACTTACTTTCTCTTCGTCATCCAACTCGTAAGAGGGCAGTTCACTGTTTTCATCGTGACCGAAATACATTGGACCATGGTATTGGTCGTGGAGTGGCGGAGCATACTCTTGCCTTTGTGGTGGAAAAACATGGCCGTGGTTTAGCCTTCCGTGGGTTGGTAACTCGTTGCGAGATCTTGTCCGAACTGCTTCGACTCTTCTTTCCTGCCTATTCCTAGGCTCATGTGCTGATACCAACCTTTCTGCTCTCGTACCATGTTGGTCCCTATACATTTGACCATGCGACAAGGTTTCTTCAGCGCGTCGCTCCCGCCTATTTCTAGGCTCTGCGGCATTGTGCCGGCCTGGGTCCATTTGCCCCCGTCATTGGCCCCTGAATAACCCTCTTATTCGGCTGAAGACACTTCCGGATCTTGCGGGAGAAGCCTCCCTGTGTCTAGGTGGGAGTGGGTTTTGTTCTTCATGTGCTTCATGCTCCGGGTCTTCCTCGTAGATGGGCTCGGATTCCACCTCGGCATATGCCTGTGGATCTTGGTAATAATACGAGGCAGTGGCCGCCTCGGATGGTGAATAATGTGGCAGTGGGTATTGCTGAGGCATCACGGGTTCATTCATAACATACTCTCTGGCCACAAAGGCATTCATTGCAGTAGTCTGTTCTATCTGCTGCTTCTGCATTTCTAACATTTGGGCCGCCATGCGTGTCATATCTCGCATCATGCGACGATTACGGTGCCGGAGAGGTGGGTTAGGTTGTGCCACTTCCTCATTGGCGTTTTCATGAAGTCCTTGAGGAACCTCGCCCTCTCTGTGTTGGCCACTTCTTTCCCTACGGGGGTTAACATCACCATCACTTTCGTTCATGTTTTAGGGAAATTCCTTAATCTTATCTTGTCTTTCAAAGATGAGTGGACTTTCGTTTCAAAAATTCCCGCCTTTTTCAAGGTTACTAAACTTATATCTCAAAGTTATACGTCTTTTCAAGGTGAATAAACTTATGTTTCAAAGTTTTTTTTTTTAAGGTTAACGGACTTGTCTTTCAAAGCTCTTACCTTTTTCAAGGCCGACCAGCTTATCTTTCAAAGCTCTTACATTTTTCAAAGCCAGCCAGCTTATCTTTCAAAGCTCTTACCTTTTTCAAGGACAACCAGCTTATCTTTCAAAGCTCTTACCTTTTTCAAGGACAACCAGCTTATCTTTCAAAGCTCTTACCTTTTTCAAGGCCAACCAGCTTATCTTTCAAAGCTCTTTGCAGTTATCCGCTCCTTCGTAAATGGTTCTTCGTCCTTTTTCAGGACTACCTTTCTATGTATGGCTTTTTACCATGTGTTTTCGTGGTTAGCAGTATGGTTTCCCACAGACGGCGCCAAAATATTGACCACAAAATCCGGCTGGACCTTGGACCAACACGTCTCAGCTCCTCCCTCTTGAACACGCGGATCTCCTGCGCACTGTGACAAACAATCAGTTTTCAAAGGGGGCCGAGGTGGCTCCCGTTTGCACTCCGATACCTAAGTCAGTGCCCATGTCAAGCAAATATAATTTGAGTGCGGGAAATATAAGTGCGTAAAAGAGAGAAAAGGGAGTGAGAGTAAATATTCAGTTAAGAGAGTAAAAATGCTAACCCTTAACTTGGAGATAATTGTGCTTCATTTATAGAGGAACTTCTCGTCTCGGATCACGACACGTGGCGTACTTTACACTTGTCATCACCCTAGTTCATGGATGTGACAACCTTGCTCTTCAACCGTAATCATTGCTACATTTCGTAGGGGATGGGCGCATTCACGTCTTGGTAAATGCGGTATCCCATCACTGACTCCATCTCTCTTCTGGTCACCGCCATAAAGCCCCCCGGCTGAGCATAAAGCACATCGGCTAGGCGTTAACCAGGTCGGCTAAAGAGGTTTGCTTGGCGTACCACCTCGGCATTCATCCCAAAGTGATATTTTAGGCCTTAGCTGTGGGTTAAGGTCCGTTGGGCCACTATTGGGCCTTCGCTGGTAGATCACTGTACCTTTCTTTGGGCCCGGATGCAACAGGAGGATCGAGAGCTTATTGGAATGATTTTCTGGGCAATTTGGACAAATCGTAATGAAGTGGTCTGGAACTCAACTTCTTTCACAATGTTGAAGGTGTTAAGTATTGCACAAAACTTTATCCACCAATGGCGTGAAGTCCACCTCCCCCCACCACCGACACTAGCAAGCTCGAACAGTATGGTAACTGATCAGCGGCAACCACCTTTAGTAGGGAAAACGAAAATTAACATTGATGCGACTATTTTTAACGATGGCAAAGCAGGACTAGGACTAGTAATTCGAGACGAGGTTGGAGCCTTCGTAGTGGAAAAGGTGATTTCGGTAAGAGGCATCGTGGATTCATCCGTTGGCAAAGCTTTGGGAGTCAGGGAAGCTTTATCTTGGATTAAGTATCGTTTCCCAGATATTGACATCATAGAAATGGATGCTCAAGTAGTTTACAATGCCCTTCAGAAAAATGATGAGGATAATTCCTACTTTGGTCTAATTATTGAAGACTGGCGACGGTTAGCAAGGGAATTTCAGAGTCTACATTTCAGATGGGTTAGAAGATCAGCCAATCGAGTAGCTCATAAACTAGCTAAGGTTGCTAATTCTTTTTCCAATGTTGTTGAGTGGTTATATTTCCCACCGGTGTTTATTTGGGACATTGTTAGTTCCGATTCAATGAACGGATAAGTTTATTGTTCTAAAAAAAAAAAAAAAAAAAGAGGAAGATGAAAGGGTACAAAGTGTAAGAGTGTGTGTGTGTGTGTGTGTGTGTGTAATATACATATATTTCCAAGGTTCTCTTACCATTTAATAATTACCATAAAAGTTAACATAGATAAGGCTCCATTAGCAATGTCTTGGTGCAGTTGGAAGTATTTTATTTATCAAACTGCCTCCCAACATGTCTCGTGTAGTATCATGGAGACTTGGACTAATATGGAAACTTAGCTTTTTTATATACTAGTTTTTTACACGTGATTTGCACGTTGTATGATACGACAAAAGAAGTTATATTTTGTGCTTTCTGTATTTTATTTTCAAAAAAAATATTTTAAACCAAAATAAATTATTCAACCTATACTTTAGCAAGTGCCTATAAAAAAATCCTACAAGTGTCCTAGAATTAAAATCAAATGCTTGTAAAAGTAAATCAAGTATGCATTCATTACAATTTTATGCCGGATCAAAAATGAAAATAAATGATACTTATTTTGTTAAAAAGAAAAAATAGGGAAAAAAAACATCCAATCAAGATAATATTAAGGGGATGTACACTAAGTCACAAAGGGGAATATTGAGAAAAAGATAAAAACTAAAAGAAAAGGATCAAAGTCAAATATTTATCACAAATCCATAATTTTCAATAATAAAAATTTCAATGTCGTCATTAAAGTAATGCTTACCCAAATTATGAGTTTTTCTTCCAATTTGTTCCCATAATGTTTACATAGCATAAAAAACTCATGAAGCATATAATGATCAAATAATTCTGTGATTAAAACCGCAATATTAATATTAATACTTTCAAACATCAATTCTTCTTTGGGATTCTATCACAACACTCAATAGAATTACTTCCTTCATATCCATCTTCCAATTTAAAAAGTCTAAATTGATGAAAATGATTTGTCATCCACAAAAATTGTACAAAAAAATTTCTTCAATATATTGTCAAGACAATTACAATCAAGTAAACAGAATTTCACGAAACAAGAGTTTGCAGTCAATCAGTTCTGCAATTTTTCTAGATTATGAACAAATTAACCAAATTATTAAAATATATATATATCATGCCAGAGTAAATTCTGCTCGACTTAAGTCAAAATCAAATTTAATTACCGTAGTTACATAAAAATCACTAAAGTTATAAATCATATACCATAAATAAAAAACATATGCATAACATTGAGTTAAACACCTGAGATGCCACCGTACTTAGTAAAATGATTCTGGAATGCCACTGTACTTTAAATAATTCCTAGAATGCCATTAAACTTTCAATAATGCATCCCAAATGCCACTATGTTAACTATCGTTAATTTTTAACGGATGACATACTATTTTTACCCCCAAATGCCATTGTACTTATCCAAATGTTTCTGGAATGCCACCGTACTTTGAATTGTTCCTAAAATGCCATCAAAATTTTAATAGCCCAATTTTTTTCTTTTCTTTTCTTCTTTCCTCTTTAATTTTTTTAATATTCACAAATGAAATATTTTTTTTGTTACTTTCATATTATATAATTTAATGAGATCTTCAAAATGAGTATCATATTAATATATAAATTTTGCTATTTTAAAAATAAATATTACAACCCATAAACTCCAAAATAGAGTGATTTTAAACATTTGCTTTTTGGTTTAGTTTCATACGTATGAAATTATACCAATTCGGAAAGATAGGAAATTTCATACATATGAAACTATAACTGTTTTCTTATCTATCCAAATTGGTCTAATTTTATGGGTAAACAGCACAAATCGTCCCCAACCTTTAGGTTTCTTGCAAAAATGGAACATAAATGTTTTCCTATCTTTCCGAATTGCTCTAATTATCATTTGTGCTATTTACACGTTTTTAACGGTGGAAACTAACGAAATCTAACGATTTGTGTTGTTTACCCATAAAATTAGACCAATTTGGATAGATAAGAAAACAGTTATAGTTTCATATGTATGAAATTTCCTATCTTTCCGAATTGGTATAATTTCATACGTATGAAACTAAACCAAAAAGCAAATGTTTAAAATCACTCTATTTTGGAGTTTATGGGTTGTAATATTTATTTTTAAAATAGCAAAATTTATATATTAATATGATACTCATTTTGAAGATCTTATTAAATTATATAATATGAAAGTAACAAAAAAAATATTTCATTTGTGAATATTAAAAAAATTAAAGAGGAAAGAAGAAAAGAAAAGAAAAAAATTGGGTTATTAAAATTTTGATGGCATTTTAGGAACAATTCAAAGTACGGTGGCATTCCAGAAACATTTGGATAAGTACAATGACATTTGGGGGTAAAAATAGTATGCCATCCGTTAAAAATTAACGATAGTTAACATAGTGGCATTTGGGATGCATTATTGAAATTTTAATGACATTCTAGGAACGATTTAAAGTACAGTGGCATTCCAGAATCATTTTACTAAGTACGGTGGCATCTCAGGTGTTTAACTCGCATAACATTCAATAAAGTGGAGATAAAATATCTTCTAAAAGTAGGGGAAAAAATTGGTATTTAATAAGAAATAAAAATAATGATATTCTAACTAAAAAAAAAATCAAGAAAGAAAGGAAACTAATATAATTTACAAAGATTTTTTAAAAATTAATATTAGAAGAAAGAAAATAACTACCAACGATATTTCAACCTTCTTTTAACTTACTCGAAACTTAATATTTTTTTCATCACTAAGAAAATGATCATTAATCGATTCTTTTCTAAAATTTGTTCTTTTCTAAGTTTGACCTATCAAACCATGGAAATTAACTTTTTTTGTATATTTAATAATGCTTAATTATTCATTTCAATGGGAAAGAAATTGCATCCTCAATTTCAATTCAACAATAATTTAAGAAAAATGCAAGAAACTAATTGGTTCTAAAGTATTCAATTAAGAATAGATCAAATTTCATAATAAAATGAAGATCTAGAAAATATTCAATGAGGAAAATATAAATCAAATTTATATTTTAGTTCCATATTGAATCAATGAGACTTATTTCTATTTTCACAAAAATTAAGAAATGTAATTAATATAATTGAAAATATAAATTGTTACATTTTTTATCAATATACCCCTAGATTAGAAAATAGTTTGATCATTATTTATTGATAACAAATCAAAGCATATTAGGGAACAAAAATATAATTTATTCTCTTAATAAGGAAATTGATTGATAATTTGCGACGGACAAAAAAAAAAAAAAATACAATTCTACCTTTATAGAATGAAAAAAGTATTTTCGAGGAGGAAAACAAAGTTATAGGAATGAAAATATTATTACTTTTTAAGGTAAATAATTTCACGTGGGGGTTACTATCAATAACGGAATTGTTTCAGGTAGGGGTCCAAATGCATTTATGGAATAATGATGCCATATTTATTTACACGTGAATCTATTATTTTCCCTAGAAAACAAATTTCATTAAACAAATATGATTCTGTAATCTGTGTGTTTGGATTACTATTACATTTGGATGAACAAAAAACCTTCACTTATCTACTCAAATGGACCCAGTTAAAGCTGTCATTTTGGACATTCTTATTTGTCGAATAGTATATTCTACGATTAATTGTGTACGATTGGAGTTGAAATGAGTTGTGTATATATGTTCAGATTAATTTAAGATTCTTCAAGTCTCCATTTTATCCTAATTATTTTTAACTCAATTTTATACGATAATCAAATCTAACTATACAT
Organism: Ligustrum vulgare; assembly: GCA_963555705.1. NCBI lineage: Eukaryota > Viridiplantae > Streptophyta > Magnoliopsida > Lamiales > Oleaceae > Ligustrum > Ligustrum vulgare. The sequence continues at coordinate 35,132,611 of OY743190.1, read as the reverse complement.
TTTAACAATAAAATATTTTACACATAAATTCAAAAAAAATTCTCACTTCCAACCACATATATCCTATCAATTCACAACAGAAAAGGTTGTCAGATTTGCAAGAACCCTCCTCCAGCAATGGCGTGAGGCCAATCAGTATATATCATAGGCCACGGCTAACCTAAACAAATCGGAGGTTGATAAATGGAAACCGCCTCCTTCGGGGTCTTTCAAAATTAACACAGATGCAGCCGTCTTTGACAATCTAAGGAAAATCGGAATTGATCTGGTGATTCAAGACGACTTGGGGGCCTTCATTGCAACTAGAATTGTCCCTATACGAGGAATCGTTTGACCCACTTGTTGCTGAAATTTTGGGGGTTTGGGAGGCTCTTTCTTGGCTAAAATAAAACTTCCCTGCAATCCAAACTATCGAAATGAATTCCCTCTTAGTCTACAATGCTCTACACAACAATGGAGTTGATAATTTATACTTAGGGGAACTCATTAAAGAGTTCCATTTTTTGTTAGAGATTTACCAAACCTCAAGTTTAACTGGATTAGGAGAACAACCAATAAAGTTGCTAATACTTTAGCCAAGGCCGCTAATTCATTTCATGAGGCGGTCGAGTTGTTTTACTTTTCGCCTTTATTTATTTCAAAAAATATACTTCTTGACGATTTGATGAATGAATAATTTTATTTCCCTAAAAAAAAGAAAATAAAAAAATAAAGAATTCATTTGACATGATTTACTTTTACCTTTACTTTTTGTAGAAAAGTTTCTTTATTTTAAAACTAATCTTTAACTTAGCTTTCTATTTCGGAAGTTAGATTAAATCAACCTTTTTTTTAATGCTCTTCTAGCTAGATGGATCGCTTTCAAAAATCAGTCAACCAAAAGCAGTCGTTGAGTCTCAATTAAAAGCTTATTTTGATTTATTGAAAGTTATATCGAACGAACCTTTAGATTGTGAATAAGTTGGGAGAAATAGGGCTCATGCAACTCTAGAAGTATAAAGAGTCTTTTTGTTGAAGTTAAAATTTTCAAAAATTTTCTCAAATTCATTTTCAACCATATATTTTTAGGGGACTCATTACTTTTTAATTACTTTTTATTCACACATTCTTCAAAAAACTTAAAAATTCATCCAAAACTCCTATACCAAACAACTTTAAGAAAACATCTTATGTTTTAGGCTTTTAAGCTCATTTTCTTTAGATTTTGAGATTAATAATTTTATTTATTTATTTTTAGAAGAGGGGAGATTAATAAAGTTTTGAATTGGAGAAATTTGATTATTTTCATCTTATACTATAGACTTTTGGCTAAACAACCCAAAAGTAATATGTAAATTTAAGAGAAGCAATTTGGTCCCTAACTTTATAAGAGAAGCAAGTTGATCCACAATATTTATTATAATTATACAATCAATCCCAATGGAAACGACTTTTTGCCTCTCTTTTACATTTTCCACCCATCATTTTCCCCCTAGATTTTTTCCCTTAAAGCAAGAGAAATTTCAACAAGGGTCAAAATATACAATTTAACAAAGGTTTGTAAAATGCCCCAGTTTGGTTTAGCTAACTAATTAATTTTTAGTAAATTTTGATAAAGAAAAAAAATTATAAAAATGTAATTGAAAAGTTGATAAAATTTGTGAATCACATTAAGCATGTGTTCTATAAAACAATTTGTAAAAGTTTTCCAAATATCTTTTTAACTACATACATTTTTTAAAATTACTTTTCAATCACATATTTTAGCTGGAAAAATAACAAGATTCTATTTATAAACTGATACAAAATATGCAGGATAATGGTAAATCAAACAGTAATAATTTTAAATAAAATCAGAAACTAAGAGCTTCTCTAATGCAATACGTGGATTGGAGCTGATGTGACAATGAAATATAAGGACTTCTAGAGAATGTGAATAAAAAGACGGAAAAGTCTAAAATTTATTTTTCAATAGTTCCTTCTACATTTAAATAATATTGATTATGTGGCATTTTTTTAAAATTTGAAATTAATTACTATACATAAATTGGGTCTTATCTGCATGATTTCTCAATTCTCGCTGTATAAAGAGTTCAAATAGAAATAACTTGTATAATACAATCTGAATGAACAACGTCCTTATTTTAATAATTAAATAATTATAAAATAAAAAATAATGTTGACTCATCATATCCCATAGAGCGTCTAGATGTAAATGGAGCACCCCACAATATTTATTTTTTTAAGTCATGCCAGCTTAACATTGTATTCCACGTTTTGCACTGAAAATGTATTTTTAACATTTCGTTTATTTGCTGACGTGTCAAATCTTTTTCTCAATCCATAGAGTACATTTTTAGATGCTCTAAGTAGCAAACAAAGTCTTGAGGAGATTCTAGAAATTGAGGTGGCCAATTTTTATCCATTCGGTCCAACATTCTAGGTCGCGTCCGAGGTTCAAAGGACAAGTCGACACCAGACTTGCATCCAAGGAAGTGTGTTGGCCACGAAAGAGTCTCTATGCAACAAATATTTATATCTTATAAATTGTTAACCATATAAGTTGGTCAACAACCATTTCTTTTTCTTATGTGGGTAAGTTATTTAAGCTTTCCCCCCACATTGCCACATTTTATTCAATGTGAGATTTAATCATCTTTAAAGCTTATCTACAAATCTCATTTAATGGGGTATCAATTTCACTTGTAAATTTTTTCTTGCCTAACATATAGTTTTCAACATAAACTACATGGCAGTCGCCCAACAGTACTAAATGAGTTTTAGAAAGAAAAAAAATTCTTGGGTTAAACATAAAGTTGTAAGGATTTTTAAGCAATAATTCCAATAGATTATGTCAACGGTGGTGATGCAGTGAATCATAACTGAGACAGGAAGGAGGCAAGAATGGGAACACCACTATCATAATACCAACCCCTTCACATGTGAGTTGACATCACTCACCAAATTACAGTGTTTTTTCTTCAATCAATTTTACAATTTTCTTCAAATGATCATTAATAATGGAGGATTTCTTCCTGGGTGTGGAACCAAATGGCCATCATTTGGGCATTCTTTTGCCATGAAATGTATGTATTAATTTCTTTTTTGACAATTGGACAATTTTTGTTTATTTTGTTTTTCAAAAATGTTATCAATACAAAGGAAGATTTAAAGTTTTTTACCTACGTTTGGTAAACTTATTTATAAACAAATATATAAACAACATATTTCCTCAAATCACTTTTCAATTTTCAACCACACATATTTTCCTAGTTCATTTTTAATCACAGGTTTTATCTCGAAAATATCACATTCTTTATTTAAAAAAAAAAAAATCTTTAACGAATCTTTGCAAGATGTGATGTTTAAAATGCCAACAATCATTCTTACCTTGTATATGAGATGATTCTTAAGATATGATGTCCATTAGATACTCGTATGACAAAAAGATCATTTCCACCTTCTCAATTACCATTTCGATCTTTACACTTTTCCAATTCTCAAGGAATAGTTGCCATCAGGTGGGAGTTCATGTCTGGTTAATTTTCCCATTGAGGAAATTGATGAAAATGGAAGATTTGTACATGTGGTAGGAGGGTATATATGTGTAGTGGGGTTAGCTTCACCGTTGGTTTATGGATGGGTTGATTGGTTGGTTGGGACATCTGTGGTCGACAATGTGTGGATAAATTTTATTGTCAATCACGCGTGGCGTGATTAGGATTACAAACCGATTATTGTATTCTATGTTTTGCGATTTTATTTTTATGTTATTTATTTAAGTTTAGGGTAAGACCATCGTTGTACTTAATATAGTGACCATATATGTCCATAACAATTGAAATGACGATTTTCGTCATGAAAGGATGTCGGTTGCTAACTTATTATCAGTTGTATGGTACAAAAAATCAAAGTTTGAGGATTCCATTTGATGAGTATAAATTTTATTCATACCCGAACCTTAAGCCCGAGCCCGAGCTCTTTAACAAAATATAGTTTCCTAATCAAATGTATAATCCCGAGGACCACCATGAACCCGAGGAGGACCTCAAACCCGACCACATGAATATTACCCTATATTATATTTTCTATCCCCGAGGAAGACTTCAACCTCGACCACCATAAATCCGAGGATGACCTCGAGCCCGAACACATGAATATTATTCCATATTACAACTTGATACCCCCGAGGAGGACTTCAACCCCAACACTCATTTATACCCCGAGTATATCCTTTGTCCTCATCCCCGAACACTTGAATATTTAGCCACGCCATATCTTGGTGCCCCGAGCAACATATGAACCTCGAGGTCGAGCACTCAAACATCACACCATACACTATATTGAGAACCCCGAGGAGAAAATAACCCCCGATCACACTTAAAATACCCGTGGTGAAAACGTTACCCCGACCACTCATAATACCCCCCGAGGATAGAATACCCCGAGTACATATATCTCAGCAAAAAGGTGCATGATGTGCTCGGGGTACATGATGCTCGGGTCACGTCTCTCATTCATCGGGCATGACTTGATCCGACACGTGGAGTCTACAGCCTCCTAATTCCAATAGAATTCATCTTCCAACAGAACCCTATTTGGGACTTATAACCTTATCCCTAATAATTAGGAAGATGATTCTCAAAAGGACTCATGCCTAATTTCAAGCACTTTAGTCCTACAAGGATTCAATTACATACATTTATAAATACTCGTCTCGCAATCACAATTCAGGTACACAATTCTTATTTTTCCAGTCTATAGTCTCTTGCATAAATTTTCCCTTCCTCTTTACTGACTTAAGCATCGGAGGGGCGACGAGGACATACTTCCTCGCCTTTATTGCAGGTATTCGGAGTTCCAGTTCGTGCTACTTTATTGCTCAAGCTCGGAATATCTGAGGTACGATTTTTTGCATCATCATTGGCGCCGTCTGTGGGAACCATTACTAAAAGCCATGGTTAATACACGTTCTGGACTTCCACAAGCCACATTACCTGCTCATGATCATTCTGTTGTGGGGGAGCAGGTGCCCTCGACGTTCCCAGCAAACCCTACTACATTACCAGGAAATCAGACATCACACCCCCAACCTTCTGTTGATACCCAGGCAGCATTGGAGGAACTTCGCCAACAAGTCGTTGCATTGACTCAGTTGCTCACGCAGCAGAACCAGCGTGCGCCAACACCCGAGGAAGGGAATGCTTCACGGGTCCAACCACCGAACCATACTGCTAGGGCAAGTACCTCGGGACTACCCCCATCACCGCCGAACATGACGAGTTCAAGAACAGTCGCCATGCCCCCTGTCGAGCTTGCGAGAATTATCCAGGAGAGAATAGCAGCCGGTATACGACAAAATACTCAAGCCCCAGCAGGTTTCACCCCGAACACTCCATTCACACCAGAGGTTTTAGCCTTTCCCTTACCAGACAGGTTCAAGTTCCCGAGGATAAAGGAGTACGATGGTACAACCGACCCCATAAATCATCTCAATGTGTACACTGACGTCATGAATTTGCAAGTTTCCCCAGATCAGGTCATGTGCAAGGCGTTCCCCCAAACCTTGACCAGTGCTGCTAGGGATTGGTTCTCAACTCTTGAACCAAACTCAATTTCGACATTTGCAGATCTTGCCAATAAGTTCTTGACTTTCTTTGCGAGTAGTAAGCGCATAAGGAAAACGGCTGCCTCGCTTATGAGACTCAGTCAAGGAAAAAATGAAACACTGCGTGAATTCATGACCAGGTTCAATGCTGAAAGACTACAGATCCCTGATCTTCATATCTCTGCCACTGTATCTGCTCTTACTCATGCTATAAGATGCGGGTCTTTCAAGATGTCTCTATCGAAAACACCACAAAAGTCAGTGACTGAGCTCCTTACTCGAGGAGTGAAGTACATCAATATGGAAGAAACAATGTACCCCAGGAAAAATAGCCCGAGCACTGAAAATTCAGATCATATAGAAAGTAAGCATGAACACAAGAGACAACATGACCATGGTACATGGAAAGATCAGACTCAGGGCAAGCAAGAGTATGACCCTCCTACACCCTTCACACATCTGAACACCACAAGGGCAAGTATCCTCATGGAAATCAAGGATCTGGAGGAGTTGAAGTGGCCATCAAGAATCAAGTCTCATCCGGACACGCAAGATAAGAGCAAGTATTGCGAATTTCATCATGACCATGGGCATACCACCGAGGAGTGCCATGCATTACAGCGAGAGATTGAATCTTTGATAAAAAAGGGGTTTTTAAAATCTTACATCAGTACTGAAAAACGCCCAAGGAATGACCACGTTCAATGAAAGTCCGAGGATGAAAAAAAACCCACGGCCTGAACAGTAAATGTCGTCGTTGGTAGAACAGCCTCAGGAAGAAACTCACACAACGGAAGCCCAAACCTTGCTAGCTACTGATCATGCGTTATTTTATAAGTTGTATGAGTTTTCATACCCTAGTCTTTACCTTTTTTTTTTTTTTCATTATTTCGTTTTTCTTTTCTTACATATAGCATCAGGGGCCTACGTGCCTACCTTTAATTTCACAGTAGATAGGTTTGTCTATATAGGCAAAAATTAAAATTGCTCCTTCATCGATGAATATACAAAGCCTTACCCCGCGCAAGCACACAAAGCCTTGCCCCGAGCAAGCACTTAAAGTCTTGCGCCGAGCAAGCACTTAAAGCCTTGCCCCGAGCAAGCACACAAAGCCTTGCTCCGCGCAAGCACACAAAGCCTTGCCCCGAGCAAGCACACAAAGCCTTGCCCCGCGCAAGCACTCAAAGCCTTGCCCCGAGCAAGCACACAAAGCCTTGCCCCGCGCAAGCACTCAAAGCTTTGCCCCGAGCAAGCACACAAAGCCTTGCCCCGCGCAAGCACACAAAGCCTTGCCCCGAGCAAGCACTCAAAGCCTTGCCCATGCGCAAGCACACAAAGCCTTGCCCCGAGCAAGCACACAAAGCCTTGCCCCGTGCAAGCACTCAAAGTCTTGCCCCGAGCAAGCACACAAAGCCTTGCCCCGCGCAAGCACTCAAAGCCTTTCCCCGCGCAAGCACACAAAGCCTTGCCCCGAGCAAGCACTCAAAGCCTTGCCCATGCGCAAGCACACAAAGCCTTGCCCCGTGCAATCAAATAAGGTTTTGTCTCGCACAAGCATACAAAATACTTTCCTGCGCAAGTACACACGTCACCCCGAGTAATCAAGTAATCAAATTGATATAATTAAATCCTCGGGTCTACATAAGCTCGGATTTATTACTTAAGCTAGGGCTTATTCCTTGCTTAACAAAAGCTCTTGTTTATTTCTCCTTAACATAATCATCGCACCTCACTATTACGCATCCATCTCTCCCCTAAACTCGATAATGGATGCGCGGGGGCCTATGATGAGTATAAATTTTATTCATACCCGAGCCTTAAGCCCGAGCCCGAGCTCTTTAACAAAATATAGTTTCCTAATCAAATGTATAACCCCGAGGACCACCATGAACCCGAGGAGGACCTCAAACCCGACCACATGAATATTACCCTATATTATATTTTCTATCCCCGAGGAAGACTTCAACCTCGACCACCATAAATCCGAGGATGACCTCGAGCCCGAACACATGAATATTATTCCATATTACAACTTGATACCCCCGAGGAGGACTTCAACCCCAACACTCATTTATACCCCGAGCATATCCTTTGTCCTCATCCCCGAACACTTGAATATTTAGCCACGCCATATCTTGGTGCCCCGAGCAACATATGAACCTCGAGGCCGAGCACTCAAACATCACACCATACACTATATTGAGAACCCCGAGGAGAAAATAACCCCCGATCACACTTAAAATACCCGTGGTGAAAACGTTACCCCGACCACTCATAATACCCCCCGAGGATAGAATACCCCGAGTACATATATCTCAGCAAAAAGGTGCATGATGTGCTCGGGGTACATGATGCTCGGGTCACGTCTCTCATTCATCGGGCATGACTTGATCCGACACGTGGAGTCTACAGCCTCCTAATTCCAATAGAATTCATCTTCCAACAGAACCCTATTTGGGACTTATAACCTTATCCCTAATAATTAGGAAGATGATTCTCAAAAGGACTCATGCCTAATTTCAAGCACTTTAGTCCTACAAGGATTCAATTACATACATTTATAAATACTCGTCTCGCAATCACAATTCAGGTACACAATTCTTATTTTTCCAGTCTATAGTCTCTTGCATAAATTTTTCCTTCCTCTTTACTGACTTAAGCATCGGAGGGGCGACAAGGACATACTTCCTCGCCTTATTGCAGGTATTCGGAGTTCCAGTTCGTGCTACTTTATTGCTCAAGCTCGAAATATCTGAGGTACGATTTTTTGCATCATCACCATTGTCACACCATTCTAATGTTCGAAATACCAAGTGAATTCTTTTATTTGATCAATCAAATTAAGGATAAAATGGTCGTTTTACGTAAAATTTGTCCTTTGACGATCAAATTGATGATTTCCGTCACAAAAGGACATCAATTGCAAACTGTTGTGATGTTTGGGAGCCTGGGTGCCAGAAATTTATAATGTGTTCCCTAACTTAAGCATTACTGTTTATAAATTAATTTATAAACAATACAATTTTTAAATCATATTTTAACCATCTAAATTTTCTCTATCCACTTTTCAACCACACATCTTACTTTTTAAATATTAAAAAAATCGTTTATAAACTGTTACAGTGTTACCGAACAGAGTAAAAAGAAGCACTGATAAGACGAAAAACAAGATGAACTAATTTTTTTCCTTTCTTTTAATATCTGGTATATTTATTTATTTTCCTCATGCTAGTTGTTTTAATTGTTTCATTCATAAGATAAAATAGTATCCATCTCAAGATTATGTAAAATATATGTTTTGTTTTCATCCATATATTACCAAGAAATACTCTATTTAATTTAATATTTATAAACAAAAAATCTTTTATAAACGGATAATGGAAGAAAACATCTTTGAGTTCTAAAAAAAATAAAACACGGAATGCTCAAATGTCAAAGCCAACATCTAAGTGAAACAAAAATAAACAATAACCTCGTTTGTTTTAAAAATAAAAAATAAAAATGTTGAACGCTAGTAGCTAGCCAAGGTATGAGTATCACTCACTGGACAACAAAAAACTTAATAAAATCGAACATATGAGAATTCGAACATGCAATATTTATATTGCCATCGTTTGTGAATTTTCAACTTTTATCAGTTGAAATGTACCTTAGGAGCAATAACCATGTTTGTTAATAGGAAAAAAAACGCTTTGAAGAAATGTGATTAAAAATGTGAAAATTGGTGAGTCTTATAAAAATATGTAGCTGAAAATAAAATTAAGGGCTAACTGCGAAAAACCTAACGAACTATTTGCGATTGTGTCGCAATTTTTTTTTATTTTTTATTTTTTGATATTTTTTAGGTAGATGTGTTGTTAAAAATTGGACAAATAAAATGTGTATAATTAAAAATAATTTGAGAAATTGTGTTTATAAATTTGTTTATAAATTGTAATCGTAAAAGAATTGGGGTAAAATGTATTCAAAGAGGAATTGAATTCGTTATTATAATTTTCTTAAAAAAAAATTATATAGAACACAAATCGAGAGAAAGTGATTTAAATCCTTATCGAGAGGAAAAGACCACAATGCCCTCCAGTAAATGTCACTTTCTCTCTCTTTATTAATCACATTCCCCACTTTCTTTAATGCATGTGGTGTCTTCTTCCCAAAGAGTAATTTTTCCATTAAAATAAGACCACACAAACTGAAAACAAAGAAAAAACTTCCCCCAGCTCTCATTTTCAACAACAATGGAGGAACCAGAACGCCTCCCTCAAATTCTCTCACCATGCAGCAGTGGAAGAAGATTAAGCAGTGATTCAAATTCACCCGAATTTGAGTTCTGGATGATCCGGAACCCGTCTTTCCCTCAGCCTTATCTGCACTCCGCGGATGAGCTTTTCTCCGATGGTGTACTCCTTCCACTTCAGCTACTACAGACACAGTTCTGCGAAGAAAAATCTGACCCTCAGCCTCCACCGCTGCCGCCACAAGAGGCGGAACTATCGGGTTTGGATCAAGTTCAAGAGAGTACTGCTGAATTAGCTGATTTGTCATCCACTACCGCATTTACTTCATCTAAGCGGTGGAAGGATATATTCAAGAAAAGTGATAAGAAAAATCCAGTTACTGTTAGTGGTAAAGAGAAGGATAAGTGTAAAGAGAAGAAGAGAGAGAAGAAAAGTGTTGGTGTTGGTGGAAGTATTGGGGTGGGTGCGGCAGAGTTGAACATAAATATATGGCCTTTCTTAAGGAGTAGATCCGCCGGGAACGGCGGAAGCAGGCCAAGGACGGGGACTGGATCCGCAGCGGCGACACGAAAGGTAAGTAGTGCACCATGCTCGAGGAGTAACTCCGCGGGTGAGTCCAAGTCTAGGAAGTGGCCGAGCAGTCCTAGCCGAGGTGGGGTCCACTTGGGAAGGAGCAGCCCTGTCTGGCAGGTCCGCCGTTGCGGAGGTGGAGCTTTGGTTGGACGGAGCTCCGAGGCGGTAGTGAAGAGTTGTGCTGAAAAGGGGATCAAAAAAGACCAGAATGAAAATAATCGGAAAATCTCCACAGCCACGTCGATCGGCAGAGATGTCGGTAAGGCCAAAGGAAGGGTGTTGAATCTGAATGTTCCAATGTGTATAGGTTATCGGCATAATTTGGGATGTAGAAGTGACGCAAATAGTTCAATTGGTGCTTCCGCCCCCGCCGTGGCCGGTGGTGGTGAAACCGGTGGAGGTGTTTCCGGTGAAGGGGTACGTGGCAGTAATTTATTTAATATCCGAAGCCTCTTTACCAAGAAAGTCTATTAATTAATTTCAAAACCAGTATAATTAATTAGTTCTTTATGATGTCATACTAGTGGTATTTTAATTTTTTTTCCCATGTCGTGTATTTATTTATTTATTAAATTATATAAATCAAACTGAGTGACCATTTTCTGACTTTAATTATTTTTATTTTTTTTAAATCTCTTGCCAACTTATAATCCACATCTTATAATTAGCCTCCATTTGATAAATTGTTTATAAACCGTGTTATTATAATTTTTTTTTATATAAATAGCGACAAGAAAATATTTCGCTGATTCATTTTTTGAAAAGTAAAAATTGTGGACAAGAATCTTTAGCCTGTCAAAATTGTTGATTTTTAAAAATTATTCAATAGGATGTTGTCACGTAATCATTTATAAACAAATTTTATCAAACTGGGACAAAGTAAAAAAAAAAATTGTTTATAAAAATAGAATAAAATGTTTATAAAAATTGAATGTAATATTTTCGAAGTAAAATATATGATTGAAAATTTATTTTAAGAACATGTGTCTAGTTAAAAGTGATTTGAAAAAAATGTATTATTTATAAAATTGTTTAACAACAACCTGTCTTCTTACCAAAGAATCACTCAAGCTCTCTATCTCATTTGAAAGCACAGAAACCTTCCAACCAGAGGTCGTAGATCACATAGAAAACGGAGAAGAAAACACAATATTATAGGAGATGGCAGAGAAAGATTAGGCCTTTGTTTGGATTTCTTCAAAAACTTCTTATTTTTCTATGGTACTCAATTTCAACAATTTATAAAAAGTCAAGCTGATGCAAATCACGTAGCAGCAATTGTAGCTACGCAACTCACAAAATATTGAATCGACCCAAGAATGCCAAGAAACCACGATTTATGGATCCAATTAAAATTAATTGAACCAAGCAACCAATACAATCACAGGGATATATTGACTTCTTGATCACAAGCAATATTTATTCTCATCGAGATTTGAACAAATAAGAATAACCCGCAAGTTCGAATTGTGTTCAATGAAGAACGAAGTTGAAAGCAATTTGCCTCAGAATAATATCAATAATTGTCTTAAAGTCTGTCTAATACAATGAATGGAAAAGACTATAAATAAGCAAACTAAAACCCTAGTCGCTAATAGACTCAAAATAGAGTTCTAACTAACCTTGTTCACCACAAAATCCGGCTGGACCTTGGACCAACACGTCTCAGCTCCTCCCTCTTAGACACGTGGATCTCCTGCGCACTGTGACAAACGATCAGTTTGCAAAGGGGGCCGAGGTGGCTCCCGTTTGCACTCCGATGCCAAAGTCAGCGGCCATATCAATCAAGTATAATTTGAGTGTGAAAAATATAAATGCGTAAAAGAGAGAAAAGGGAATGAGAGTAAATATTTAGTTAAAAGAGTAAAAATGCTAACCCCTTCCTTGGAGGCAAGTGTGCTCTATTCATAGAGGAACTCGTTGTCTCGGATCATGACACGTGGCATAATTTACACTTGTCTTCACCCTAACTCTTGGAGGTGACAACCTTGCTTTTTGACTGTAATCATTGCTACATTTCGTAGGAAATGAGCGCCGTCACATCTTGATAAAGGCAGTGTCACATCTCTGACTTTATGCATTGTCCCATCCTTACATCCGAGGTACTACTGTAAACACCTCAGCTAAGCGTAAAGCGCCTCTGCCAGACACACAGCAGTTCGCCTAGAGGGGTTCATGTGCCTTTCCATCTCGGCCATTGGTCTAGGGCGATATCTAAAATTTTGATACCCTTGTTGGGCCCTCACTGGCGGCCCAATGTGCCATATTTTGGGTGCGATCTCAACACTAGTCCCTCAAATCCGATGTGGTCATTCATGGGCGGATCGAATTTGTCGTGATTTCGCAGCAATAACCTTATCCCAGTTTCATCGCTTGCTACATCCAACATTTTGCACTTGCTCCGCCATCCGCTAGCTGGGAGTCGTTATGTAGCGCAGCAATTTTTTGGAGTCAGGAATGGCATTTCTTATGTGAAGTTTGGATTCATGGTATAGCCAACCTCCTACTTCGGCTTTTCTCTCCTGAATGAAGGTTGGGGACGCACTAACGCGTATCTTAGGCGGCGTATTTAATGAAAAGAGGGGCTATTGACGTTGGTTCCCAAGAAATATATAAAAGGTGATGGGAGTAGCATTTTGCAGCGCGTGGTACTCACTGTGGTAGCTGAACGGTTTTGTCCCTCCCTTTGACGGTGGCGCTTTGATTAGCCCATTCCCCAAGAAGCATGGGTTAACCACATTAATCATACGGCTCACAAAAACCAAGGAATCCAGATCATTGGGATCCCTATAAATCATCCTTCATTTCATTATTTCCCCTTTACCATTTTCTCAGAATCTTTGCAGCAACACTCTCGCGAAAGTTTGTACCGTTTTTCTCTTTCTTGCGAGTTTCGAGTCTTCTCTTCAAGAGTTTTCTACCCATCACCCACCCTTAACGTTTCACAGCTTTTATTGGCGAGTTCTTCATTCCAAGTGCACAATTTCAAGCGTTCGTTCTTTGAAGGTAAATCTCTTGGTCTCTGTATATGCGAGACTTTTCTATTTTTAGTTTCTCATTGTGAGTTTGAAAATTTTGTTTTTGCACTTTGTTTTTTTTTTTTGATGAGTCTAACCCATCTTTAAAACAAAAGAAAAAATGGAAAGAGTTGGGGGAACGGGTTCTCAGAAAATGTTAGCAATGGCGGTTCCCGTCAGAGGTTTATGCTCCATCTCTTTAACGGTTTTTAGTTCCCGCTTCTTTAGGGAGCAGATTAAGAGGAGAAATAGGAAAACCAGTGGCATAATTTATTTGAGTGATTCTGACAGCGAAGAAGAAAATTATCAGAACTACATGGCTCGTCTGTCATCCGAGGAGGAGGCATCTTTGAGAGAGTTTCGGAGCAAACGAGACAGGGATTTGGGGAGAGAAGAGGCGGTAGGCTCTTCTTCAGGTCACTAGGACCTCGGCTTAATCGTTAGGGCCCCGTTTAGGGCACATAGGGAAGAGTTGGGTCTGACTGCAGAGGAGATCGCCCAAGTAGAGGATTGGGTTGACCAGGTTAACAAAGTTTCGGGCTACCACGTTGATCCCGATCCAAACCCAGAGTCATGGGAGAGCAGTGAGATTGCTACTGAAATTCGAAGGGTTGATTTGGCCGGGGCTTCGGCAAAATTCAGGCTGCCAGAAGGGGTCCAATTGGTGCACCCTACACCATCCTGCCGACCTTTCAGTCCTCCTCCAGGCAAGCGGCCCTATGCTACTGTAACACCCCAAGTTTCAAAACCTTAAACATAGGCGTGTTAACTTCCATTCACATTAAATACGGAATTTAAATCGTTTACACAATCAAAATGTTCATTTATCTATTATAAAATTTTAGAGAAATTTCGACAGAGTCTCCTCTATAAATTGGACATAGCCAACCTGTAGAGGGACATCAAAACCATTTTAAAAATTTTAAACATCAATCACATCTCAATCACATTCATCATCGCCAAAACCAATTCATTCATTCCCCAAACTCCTCAAGTATAAGATTTTCCAAAATATCAACAGACATTGACAAATGAAATAAGAAGTAATTTAACCTCTAATACGTCACACATACTTAATTAAAACTATCTTCAACCAAACCATTATCAATAATAATGAATTAAGGAATAAATTTAAATGATAACTTGAATAAATTTAACTTTATTAAGTAAGGCGGTAACGAGTACTGTCTGAGTCAGCCGCCAAGTACTCTCCTCGGATCATTTAACTTTCATCACCTGAAATGTTGGGGAGGGATTGGGGTGAGCTAAAGCTTAGTAAGTAAACTGTATGCATGAATGCATGCTTATGACATGAATGCTTTAAAAATTCCATATATGTATCCACATTTACTTTACTTTCCAGAAAATTCAGACTTTTCAAACTTTCACTTAACATTTCAAAACTTTCACTTCATTTCCATCGTGAGCTCACTTGATGTAACTTCTAGTCAATCAGGTAACAGTGGGCAATTTCTTATTTGGAACCAGATTAACATTCACATTTCCACCGCAAAGCGGTTTAACATTCACTTTCCCACCGCAAAGCGGTTTAACAGTCCACCGTAAACGGTTGAACATTCCGTCGCGAAGCGACTTAATTCGGGTACGCCGGTCCCCCGCGCCCCATTTCCCACTCGCAACTTTCATGAACTAGAAGTACACCCATTCATTCTTAAAAACTTGAGATACATAATTTTTTTGACAAAATTGCACTTTGACACATTTCTTTCATTAAAACATTTGACTTTCCCATTTCGATGCCAATGCATGCTTAATGATGCAATGACATGATAATGTGCATGCTTGAACATTTCCTTAAATACACATACTTGCATATCACACATCAAATACATCAACATTAAGTAATTAACACGAAATCACTTACGCATATTAATTTCACATTAACTTTCTACTTTCATGAAAATAGGGGAAGTTTACTTACCTGAAATCCTCAGTAGTTACTTTGCTTAATATGCAGGTGGAAGTCTTGGTGCCCCGCGACGTCAATGTACCGTTTCTCCTAATTAATTTCCATTCATTAACAAAGTATGGCTTTTAGTGAACAACCACATTTAACACTCTTAAATGAGGTCGAGACTATCATGTGACTCATAATATAGCAACCACATTTAACACCACATATAATATCATATTCGAAGTAATATATTCAGTTCAAGGAAAATTTTGAAATCTTACTTATCAATTTCACAAATCAAAGCCAAGCATTACTTATTCAAAAATGATCTTGAACTAAAAATTTATAACTTTGAACATAACTTCAACTTAAACTAACTTGTTCCTTAAATGTTAAGGTTAACTATTTTATACTATTATCTCAAGGTCTCAAAATTACACATGCCGTTATTATCTCAAAGTTTCAAAATTACACATGTCGTTTAAATATTCATATACATATACATAATCATATATACATAAATTCAGCCTCAAATTCGATATTAAATTACATCAATTAAGTCAAAATTTCGTGAGTCCCAAGTCTGAAAATTTTATCTTTATTGCCAAAATTTGAATATATACATATGCCCACACCAAAAATTCAAGATTTATATATTTACATATACCTATACATACATAACAATATACACATTCCCATACATCAATACTCACACACATAACACCATTAAATCCTTAATTTAAGGTAAAATTCGAAAATCAACAAGAACAAAAATCTGAAAATTGTGAGGAAATTACATATATACTTACTTTAATTCCTATATACACCAATATATGCATAAAATTCAACATATAAAATTGTGTATGTGTGTGAGTGGGTGTGTGTGTGTGTGAAAAAAATCGTGTGTGTGTAAAAAAACCGTGCAGCGGTTTCGTGCATGTGTGTGTGTGTGCGCGTGAGAGGGGGAAGGGGAAAAGGAGTATTACCGTGATGGGGGGTGCACGGTGGTGGTGATGGTGGTGGCCGAAGGTGAGGGAGACGGAGAAGAGAGAGCGAGGCGGAGAAGAGAGAGCGAGGCGAAAGAGAGAGCGAGGTGAGAGAGAGACCGCGTAGGGAGAGGGCGTGAGTGAGAGAGTGATTAGGTTAGGTTAAGTTTTTAATCTTTTGGAATTTGCAAATCAGTCCCTCAACTCTCCTCTTTTGTTTAAGTAAGTCTATAAGTTCTATTTACCCTCGATTGACACTACACTTTTCCCCCAAATTTCAAATGGCATAATAAAATAGAAAATAACGTGCTTAGGCAATAAAACAATTAATCACATAGAATTGCACGTAAATAATTAAAATAACCAATTTATAAACTTTCGAATTGATACATTGATCGAGACGGCGTCCAAGTCCTTCCACTGCAAAATAATTCCAATTATAGGCATTAAAGATCATAAATTTATAATTTATGATAACATTCATCACAATATTACGTGAAATTTAAAATTTCCTGAAAAATGGAAAGCGGTCTTACAGCTACGATGCCCTTTCTTGCGGGATGAGGCTCCCCCTGCACTCCTTCTTCAGGGCGTTGCTTAGGAGCTATAGCCTGTGCCCCTACCATCTAGCCCCCAATTTCTGGACACAGGCTGTGGGCATTTGGTTGGTGTGGCAAGAGGTCAACCCTGATCATCCCATCTCACTGCACATCATTCACACTCTCTATACTTTAAAGAAATCAGTTAGAAGGGAGAGAGACTTGAGGTCGGACGTCAATGATTGGTATTACTTGTCTCCCAGGGGCTCTTATCCTCTTGTTATCACTGGTCACCCCACCTTAATAAAGAACTGGAGGAACCAGTGGTTCTGGGTTGCTGGGGAGTAGCAGAGTTCCCCTGTGGACCCTAGTCCAGAAATTACAGTTCCCCGAACTCTTTCCATACCTAGTGAGTCTTATACTTGTTTTAGAGTCTTTAAGTGTCATGCGTCTTTTGCTCTTTTATGTCCATTCATTTTCCTTGGCTGCTTACCAATATGTCATCGGTTGCTTATGGCAGGGGACACTTTTTCCCTCCTCCTCCCCGACACAGATCTAGCGGCAGTAAGGCGTTTGTTTGCGTACAAGGGCACTTTCCAGGTGGTCATCCAACAGAACAAGTTATTTGTTAAATACGGTCTTATGCGAGCCATGAGTAAGTTCGTTTCCCTATTACTGTTACATCTTATGCTTTTTCTGCTTGTAACCCCATTTCCTCTTTTTCTTGCTAGGTTCCAAGGAATTTCCCAAGATTTCTTTAAAGGGTCTCATGGCTAAGAAGATCCCTCCTGCCCTGCGCCACGGCAGCGAAATTGAAAGAAGGCAGAAAACGGTCCTGGCCAACCTGCAAGTTAGGTGGCAAAGAAAGTGTCTGAGGCGTCTACAGCCCAACTTCAAGGCCCTCTTCCAGCCCTACTGCCACTGCCCATTCTGCTTCCAGTGGGTCCCCAACAGCCCAGCATGGAAAGGGAGGCAGATCCTGCAAGAGACATTGCCAAAGGGAAGGGGAAAAGGTCGAATAGAGGCAGATCCAAGAGGGACAGAGAGAATAAGGATGCCTCGGTGCCACATTCCTTACCCAAGGACATATTTGAGCATGCACCTGAGGAGGAGCCCGCCCCCTTGAAGAGGCTCAGAAGAGATAAGGGCAAGGAATCCCCCTTGAAGACTTGGAGGATGAGCCATCCATGTCCCTCCCTGATCTGGATTATGAGGTGACACCTGAGGGGGCAGAAGAGCTTAAGCGCATTAAAGCCAGTGTTATCCCCATGGATGTTACCTTCAGCCCTACTTTATTTGACTCCCCCGGTTCTCCTCCTGCCAGGGCGGCCTTAATCACTGAGCAGTTTTGGACAGAGGGTTGGGCTGCTTTCTCCTCCAGTGCCACTCCGTCTCGGAGGCTTCTTGCTGCCAAGGCCATGAACGCTAGAGCTCTGGCCCTTATTGACGAGGTAGAGTCCTCCGTGGAGGTAGCGCAACGGGACAAGAGGGACGCTGAGACTGCTCTCCGCCATGCGGACAACATGCTCAAGGAGATCAATGACCTCAAGGCTCGGCTATCCATAGCTCGTAAATCTTCCTCAAAAGAGAGGGCTAATGCGAAGCGCCTCCATGAGGACAATGACAAACTGAAGCATGACCTCCGGTCCTCTGAATCAGACTTTGCGGCTCTGTGCAAAAAATTAGATGATTCCAACCGAGCGCAGTCAATCACCTCTGAAGCTTTGTCCGCAGCAGTAGCCAGTGAAAAATTGGAGAGAGAGGTGGAAGCCATGAGGAAGGCAGAGAAGGACCTTGCCTCTTTGGAAAGGCATATGCAAACGAGGATCACTGAGGTTCTGGAGTAGACTGTCACGACACGGGTGGAGAATGCTTTAAGTACCAGAGTGTCTGAGGCTGTCCAGAACTTCAAAGACACTTTTGAAGAGACCCCAGAGTACGAGGCTATGCAGAGGGTCTTTGGGAATTTAGGGGCCAGGATGGCTTTGGGGGACGTGAATGAAGCTTTTCCGACTTTGGACATGTCCTCCATTGAAGCCTTGTACCCCGAGCATCAAGATGCTCCTGCGGATCATCTGGATGCAACTGGTAAGGGCTCTTCAGAAGATGTCCATCCACCATAATCCTCTTCTGTATTTGCCTTATTGTTGGGGTTTTTTTTTTTTTGTGGCGCCAATGGCGCTATATACTGTAAATGTAACATTTCAAATTGTAAATGCCTTGATTTTATGAATGAAATGACTTGTTCATATTTTGCCAAGTATTTTGGCAGCAACATTTCAAATTGTTTAAGCATGAATGTTTTCAAGCGCAGATGCCTTGTAATCGTAAATGTCTTGAATTGTATGATAATTTATTCATATTTTGTCCGAACTTCCTATTGATGGCGTGAACATTTTCAATCTATACGCAGTGGTCGTAGTGTAAGTTCACAGGAGTCCTTCGTTTATATAACAATATTTGATTGAGTTTGAATGCTTCCAATCCGCAGACATCTTTTAAATGTTTTGCACTTATTGCGCGGTTATATGTAGATAGTCCCTCAGATCTGAGTGGTTCGAGGTATTCATACTTACCAGTGAGATCTGATTTTGAAAAACATTTGAACATATCTTAAATCACACTTTGTAGGACCTATGCAAGCGAATTTGTATGAACCCCTTTTTATGGTGCCAACACACTCAATTCTTACGCAGTGATCGCTGTGTGGGCTTTATAAGAGTCCCTTGCTTTTAACAATTTTCATGCATAGCGTGGACGTATGGTGTTATAACCAAAATAATCTTGGAACTTGCATTTATCCATTATGTTTATCTAATTAGAAATTGGTATAATCTTCAACGTAGTTCACCCATGATTTTATTCATAGAGGAGGAATTTGGTTTATTGAAAATAACGTTGAAGATGGTCTGTGTTCCAAGGATTACATAGAGGTACTCCAGATAGGTCCTCAATCATGTACGTTCCGGGTACCACCTCGGCAAAGACTTTGTAAGGGCCTTCCCAGTTAGGACCTAAAGTCCCTACTCCTGGTTCCTGTGTTGAAGGAAAAACCTTTTTGATGACCAAGTCCCCAATATTAAAGTGCCGGCTCCTCACCCTTTTGTTGTAGTAGCGAGCCATTTTCTCATGGTATCTGGTCATTACCACTTCGGAATCATCCCGTTTTTCCATGAGGAAATCCAAACTGGCCCTTTGTGCTTCTTCGTTTCTCACTTCGTCATAATGAATTTGACGAAGCGAAGGGATCCCAATTTCAACAGGACATACCGCCTCGACTCCATATGCCAATGAGAATGGTGTTTTGCCAGTAGTGGTGTGCGAGGTGGTTCGAAGCGCCCATAGCACTTGTGGGAGTTCATCTACCCATGCGCCCTTTTTGGATTCCAACTTCCTTTTCAGGGTATTTTTTATGGTCTTGTTCACAGCTTCGACTTGTCCGTTGGCCTGTGGGTGATATGGAGATGAGAATAATTTCTTAATTCCCAAATCTTCGTACAGCTCATCGACGCTTCTATTCTTGAACTGTTTCGCATTATCACTAACCAGAGAGTGTGGTATTCCGAACCGGCATATGACATTCTTCCAAATGAACTTGGTGGTGTTGGCCTTGGTGATTCTCATTAAAGGTTCCGCTTCGACCCACTTGGTGAAGTAATCAATTGCCACTATCGCAAAGCAATTGTTACCAGCACCCCTAGGCATAGGACCGATAATATCAACCTCCCACTTTGCAAAAGGCCAAGGGCTAGTCACCACAGTTAGTTTGTGATGCAGCTGATGTGGTATGGTTGCGTGTCTTTGGCATTTATCGCACTTGCGCACGAAGTCATAGGAGTCCTTTCACATAGTAGGCCAAAAATATCCCTGTTTGAGGGCTTTCCGAGCTAGCGATAACGCCCCGGCATGGTTGCCACATATGCCATCATAGATTTCTCTCATTACATACCGTCCTTCCTCTGGCCCCATACATCTCAGTAGAGGGAAGGTGTAACTCCGTTTATAAAGTAGGTCATCCAAGAGTACGAAATTTGCAGCGTATTTTTGCAATTTTCGAGCTGCTTCTGGCTCATTTGGCACTGTCTGATGCTTCAAATATGCGATCAGGGGATTCATCCAGGATCCATCTTCTTCTACTGCCAAAATCTCCGGTCCTGGCTCAATAGAAGAAGTCAACATGCGCTCAACTGGGATTAGATTATGTAGCTCTGAATCACTGCTGCTTGCTAGTTTGGAAAAAGCATCGACGTTGGAATTTTCTGTTCGGGGATGTGCTGTAACTCCATTTTTCCGAAGTGCACAGCCAAATCTCTTACTTTCTTCAAGTAAGCGACCATAGAAGGTTCTTTGGCAGAAAATTGCCCATTGAATTGACTCACAACGAGCTGTGAATCACTATTCGCCACTACGGACCTAATCTTCAAAGCTTTTGCAAGTCTTAGGCCAGCTAATAACGCCTCGTACTCGGCGACGTTGTTTGAGGCTCTGAATCTAAAGCGGATCGCACTATGTAGTTTAAGCCCCTCTGGGCTTATTAACAATATTCTCGCACCGGATCGTCCCTCAGCCGAGGACCCATCAACGAACAATTTCCACTCTTGGCTGTCATCTGTGCTATCAACCATCTCAACCTCCGGTGGATGTGTGAATTCGACTACAATGTCCGCCAACGCTTAACCCTTTACAGCGGTCCGAGGCGCATAATGTAGGTCGAACTGGCTGATCTCTATCGCCCATTTCAGTAACCTCCCAGATACGTCTGGTTTTTGCAACACTTGTCTCATGGGAAAGTTGGTTAGCACGCGTATGGAGTGTGCCTGAAAGTAGGGACGAAGTTTGCGAGAGGCTGTGATTAACGAGAGAGCAAGTTTCTCCATATCTGAGTAGCGTGTCTCGGCATCCAGCATGGCTTTTCTCACATAATATATTGGGAGCTGATTCCCATCCTCCTCTCTGACCAACACCGAGCTAACAGCCTCTTTGGATACAGCCAAATACAGGTAGAGAGGCTCGCCAGCCTTTGGCTTCGATAGCAATGGCGGCCGTCCCAAAGATGCTTTCAGGTCGGCAAAAGCCTGCTCACATTCCGATATCCATTGGAATCGCTTTCCCCCCTTTAGGACCTTGAAAAATGGCAAGCATTTGTCAGTGGATTTGGAGACGAATCGATTCAAGGCCGCAATTCTCCCCGTTAAGCTTTGCACTTCTTTTGGATTTCGAGGCGATTGCATGTTTAACAAAGCATTGATTTTGTCGGGATTAGCTTCGATTCCCCTCTTATTCACCATGAATCCAAGAAATTTTCCAGATGCTACTCCAAAAGCACATTTCGCTGGGTTGAGTTTCATTCGATATTTTCTCAAAACATCGAAGGCCTCTGACAAATGGCGGATATGATCCGCAGCGACCATGCTTTTGACCAGCATGTCATCAACATATACCTCCATGGTGTTTCCTAATTGTTCTGAAAACATGCGGTTTACCAGCCTCTGATAGGTAGCTCCCGCATTTTTCAAGCCGAATGGCATAGCTCTGTAGCAATAGAGTTCTCTATCTGTAATAAACGAAGTATGCTCCTCGTCCGATTCGCACATGGGGATTTGATTGTACCCGGATTAAGCATCCATGAATCTTAGCAGCTCATGTCCTGCTGTGAAGTCGACCAACTGATCGATCCGAGGTAGTGGAAAGCTGTCTTTGGGACATGCCTTGTTCAAGTTGGAAAAATCAATACACACCCTCAGTTTCCCATTGTGTTTTGGTACCAAAACAGGATTTGATACCCACTTCGAATAGAGGGACTCTCTGATGAAGCCATTTTTCAATAGCTTTGTGACCTCGTCTTTCAAGGCCTCATACTTGTCAGAACTCATGGGCCTTCTCTTTTGCCTATGCCCAGGGCTTCGGGGATCCAGCGGGAGTCTGTGGCAGGCCTTTTTAGGATCGATCCCAACCATGTCACCATGCTTCCATGCAAATACATCGAGGTTTTGAAGTAAGAAGCTCTTCAATTGATTCTTGTATTCGGTCGGTGAGTCTAATCTGATCTGCAATTCCTTGATTGGATCAAGTGGGTCTACACCGAAGCATTCTAACCTTTCGGCCAGGGTGGAGCAATTATCACCTGCCATTCTTGGGTCTAGATATGCTAAATCCTCTTCCAGTATCATTGTAACATCCTTTTTTCCAGAAGGCCCTTCACCCAATCTTTCAGGGTCTGGAGCAGCCTCATCCATGGCTACGTCACTGATCATGTTCAGGCTTCGATCTTGAAATTTTCGGATTGCATTTTTGTAACAGGCCCGCGATTCAGTTTAGCTTCCCCTTACAGTTGCAATGCCATGCTCCGTGGGGAACTTCATGCAAATGTATTTCGTATGCGTTACAACCCCCAAGTCAATGAGACCGGGCCTCCCAATTGAGCCATGATAGGAGGAGATTTTGTCCACAACCAAAAATTCCATGGGGATTCTGGAAAGAGTTGGTGCTTGCCTTACTTCAATCATAAGGGATATAGACCCCCTGGGGGTTATGCTGTCCCCAGTGAATCCATAAATTGGGTCCGGGACTGGGATGAGTGGAGTGTTGATCCCCATTTTATCGAAAGTTACCCCGTAAATTATATTTACCGAGGCACCATCATTCGTGATAACCCATTCCGGGCCACCACTACCCTGATAACCAACGCATCATTGTGTGGGAAGTGTACCCCAATGGCATCGTCTTGGGTAAATGTGATAGATTCTGTCTGAGGCACCCCAACAGGGTGCGAATGAATATGGTAATTCACGTTGGCGGGCTGCTTGGCCTCTCTGATATACCTCTTTTGGGAGTTGTTTGTGTTCCCACCTAGGTGGGGGGGGGCCCCAATATTGTGTCGATATCACAAATAAGGAGGTCGGCCACAGGCACAGGTGGTTCCCGTGTATCTTTAGCATGCGCCGAGGCGGTATCCTGGTCCTTGTTCCTGTCTCTTTGACGATTGTCAATCCTTTCTTTAGTTAAGTTCTTCCACGGAGCTCTCCTATCAGGTCGGTTGAACTTCTGACCACCGGATTTTTGAGTTCTCCCCGTGTCGGGAGAGAAGTCACTTCCCCTTCTCCCCTACGCCTTTTGGTCCGCTAACATGTGGATTTCCCTGCAATCTTCTGTTGCGTGACCGTAGTACCTGTGGTAGGCGCAGTAAGCTCCAATCATGGGTTGTTTCCCACTTCGGTCACTTTCCATCCTTCCTTGAGCCGTGGGAGGATTTTGAGAAGGGGTGTTGGAGTGCAAGTGGGGGATAGCTTTTGTGATTTCTGCTGCAAAGCTAGATCCTGTCCCCGGAAACGGACGTGGCGCTCCACCTCGGATACTGCCGATCCTATCCTTGTTTCCTCCTTCCTTGAGGTTTGCTTCATTAGAATACCCAAGATTGTATCTTCCTTGGGGGTGGTTGTCCCTGGCTCTAGCCATTTCTTCTGATACAATCTCCTCCTTCATCAGGTCTACGAGGGCATTGTGATCCCTTAGTTTTCTGCTTCGGACATCCCTCCAAAACATGCTTGTCATATCGAGTCCCCCTTTCAAAGCGAAAAACATCTCTGCCTCAGTGATATTTTCACAAATGTGCATCTCCTCAGTAAACTGAGCTAGGTAACTTTTCAGAGATTCGTCCCTTCCTTCCCTCAGATCCTAAAGGTGTTGGAGTGGGAGCTGGCCAGGCCTGGAGGAAACAAAGCCATTTTTAAAAGTCGTTTTCAGATCTCTCCAACTATGGATGCTGCCAAGGGGAGTTTTTTGTACCATCGTATCGCACTCCCCTCAAGGGTTAAAGCAAAGGCTTTACATTTCAGTACCGGGGTAGCTCCGGCTATTTCCATGCTGGCGCAGTAATTTAACAGGTGATCGTCAGGGTCACCTCGGCCAGAATATTTTGCTATTTCTGGCATTTCGAAGTCGTGGGCACAGGGCACCTACGAAGGCCCTCTGTGAAGGGGCTTATTTCCTCTTTGTCATCCAGTTCATATGAAGGTAGTTCACTGTTCTCGTCGTGACCGGAATACACTGGATCATGGTATTGGTCATAGAGTGGTGGAGCGTACTCCAGCCTTTGTGGTGGCAGGAAACGGTCGTAGTTTGGCCTTTCATGGCACAGCAACTCGTTACGAGACTTGGTCCGAACTTCTTCGGCTCTCCTTTCCTGCCTATTCCTAGGGTCATGCGTGGGGGTGAACCTTTCTGCCCCTGTACCTTGTTGGTCCCCATGCATTCGACTCTTGGACAAGGCTTCTTCAGCGCGTCACTCCCGCCTATTTCTAGGCTCAGCTACATTGTTCCGACCCCCTCGCGTGCCTCTGAATAACCCTCCTATCCAGGTGAAGACACTGCCAGATTTTGCGGGCGAAGCCTCCCTGTGTCTAGCTGGGAGTGGGGCTTGTTCTTCACGTGCTTCATGTTCCAGGCCTTCCTCGTAGAAGGGCTCGGATTCCACCTCGGCACAAGCCTGTGAATCTTGATAATAATATGAGGCGGTGGCCGCATCGGATGGTGAGTAATGTGGCTGTGGGTATTGTGGAGGCATCACGGGTTCGTTCACAACATACCCTCTAGCCATGTAGGTATTCATCGCAGCAGTCTGTTCTATCTGCTGATTCTGCATTTCCAGCATTTGGGTCGCCATGCGAGTCATGTCCCGCAACATGCGGCAATTACGGTGTCGGCGTTGTGTGTTAGGTTGTGTCACTCCCTCATTGGCGCTCTCGTGAGGTCCTTAAGGAGCCTCCCCCTCACTGTGCTGGCCATTTCTTCCCCTACGGGGGTTAATATCTTCATCGCTTTCATTCATGTTTCAGAGAAATTTCTTGGTTTTAGTTTATCTTTCAAGGACAGATAGCTTTTTATCTCAATGCTCCGAGCCTTTTTCAAGGTTGTTAAACTTATGTTTCAAAGTTTTAAGCATTTTTCAAGGTGAATAAACTTATGTTTCAAAGTTATTTACCTTTTTCAAGGTCACCGAACTTATGTTCCAAAGCCCTTTACCTTTTTCAAGGTTACCAAACTTATGTTTCAAAGCTCTTTACCTTTTTCAAGGTGAATAAACTTATGTTTCAAAGCTTTTTACCTTTTTCAAGGTCACCGAACTTATGTTCCAAAGCTCTTTACCTTTTTCAAGGTTACCAAACTTATGTTTCAAAGCTTTACGCCTTTTTCAAGGGTACCAAACTTATGTTTCAAAGTTCTTTACCTTTTTCAAGGTGAATAAACTTATGTTTCAAAGCTCTTTACCTTTTTCAAGGTTACCAAACTTATGTTTCAAAACTTTACGCCTTTTTCAAGGGTTCCAAACTTATATTTCAAAGTCCTTGAAGTTCTCCGATCCTTTGCAAGAGGTTACTCGTCCTTTTTCAGGACTTCCTTTCTATGCATGGCTTTTCATCATGTGTTTTAGTGGTTAGCAGTATGGTTTCCCACAGACGGCGCCAAAATGTTGATCACAAAATCCGGCTGGACCTTGGACCAACACGTCTCAGCTCCTCCCTCTTGAACACGTGATCTCCTGCGCACTGTGACAAACGATCAGTTTGCAAAGGGGGCCGAGGTGGCTCCCGTTTGCACTCTGATGCCAAAGTCAGCGGCCATGTCAAGCAAGTATAATTTGAGTGCGGGAAATATAAATGCGTAAAAGAAAGAAAAGGGAGTGAGAGTAAATATTTAGTTAAAAGAGTAAAAATGCTAACCCCTTCTTTGGAGGCAAGTGTGCTCTATTTATAGAGGAACTCGTTGTCTCGGATCATGACACGTGACATACTTTACACTTGTCTTCACCCTAGCTCTTGGAGGTGACAACCTTGCTTTTTGACTATAATCATTGCTACATTTCCTAGGAAATGGGCGCCTGCCACATCTTGATAAAGGCAGTGTCACATCTCTGACTTTATGCATTGTCCCGTCCTTACATCCGAGGTACTACTGTAAACACCTCGGCTAAGCGTAAAGCGCCTCTGCTAGACACACACCAGTTCGGCCGGAGGGGTTCATGTGCCTTTCCACCTCAGTCATTGGTCTAGGGTGATATCTAAAATTTTGATCGTGGGCTGAAGTCCAATGGACCCTTGTTGGGCCCTCACTGGCGGCCCAATGTGCCATATTTTGGGTGCGATCTCAACAAACCTAAAATAGTTTAAAATTGAAAAATGAATTAAAATACAAAAAGGGAAATAAAAATCCACGTTATTTGCGAAAATCCTAACTTACGGCCATGACAGCATCACTTACGGCCGTAACTATTCTTCTGCTTAAGGATTACGGCTGTGACTATATGACTTACAGTCGTAACTTTGAAAAACCTGGAATTCTTCATTTTGATCCTAGAGTGACTTACAGCTGTGAGAATCTTTACTTACGGCCGTAACTTTGTTTCTGCATAATTTTGATCTTCTTGGTTTCTAACTCGATTCTCGGCTTGTCTCTTAGCTTGCTCACTTTGTTTAGCCTTAAACCTTGTTCACTCTCGAAATACTTTATCTTTGAAGCTCTTCGAACATGCTGGAAGCTTTGTTTGGCTTGATCTGTAGTTCATTCCGTTAAGCCTGCTATGATTAGTATTATCGGGATTCTGGATCACATCATACCCTTCTTCTTTAGGATGATTCGTCCCGAATCATAGCTTTGTTCATGAATGCAACTGCTCCCCCTGGATCAAACGGAAAATTTCTGCTTCCATGCCATGAGTTCAATAAATTATGCTCCTTTGATAGGAAAACATGGAAGAGATGGAGCTTGAACTCCCTTTGCCATACGTAGTGTGGTTGAAGCTTCCAAACATAATTAATCTGTAAAAAAGATTTAAACAAAATGGGGAGGAACATGTTAGTTCCATGAGGTACAAGGTATGGATCATTGTATTCATGATAAACCACCATCTCCAATTCCTCTTTAAGAACCACGAAACCTTCTTCTTCACCTCGTTCATCCTTTGCATCTTCAACCACCATTTCAAAATTTTTACTTTCAAATTCAACCACGTCTTCTACCTCCAAATTTTTATCACTAATTTCATGCACTCCCTCAACGGTATTCAAATGTGGATCTACCAATTCAAAGCTCAAATTTTGAAGTTCTACCCCAACTTCCGATTTTTCCCCATCAAATTTTGGAGTTTGATCACCTAACTCCACATTTTCATCTCCTACGACAAAATTCGGGGTCTCTTCAACTACTTCTAATTCATGTTTCAAGTCTCGCTCCTTCTTCCCAACATTCATATCCTAAGGCTCTTCTTGCAACTTAACTACATTTTTACCCCTCCGTGCAATCATGTCCTCTTCTAGCAGTTTTAATTGATAATACAATCTTGATAATGGATTAATCTTTTCCTTCACCTCCTTTTGATCTTCAAGTATTTGCTCTAGTGTTAAACTAGGTAGGGTGATTGATTTTCCATCATTCACAAATTTATACCTGTTTCTATTCTTATCATAAAATGCTTTCCTCTCATACTTCCATGGCCTACCCCACAACATATGACAAGACTTTAGAGGCACCACATCACATAATACTTCATCACTATACCTCCCAATGGTGAAATTCACTAAGACTTGCTTGGTCATTTTGAACTCCCCACACTCCTTCAACCATGTCATCCTATAAGGTCTAGGATGTTGTAGTAAATGCAACCCCAATTTTTCAATCATGTTGATATTAGCCAAATTAGAGATGTACTCCCTATCAATAGCCAAACTACACAGCTTATCACCCACACGACATCTAGTCATGAAAGTAGGACCGAACTCATAATTCATCCCTTTATGTAGCTTTCAAAAATTTGAGAGACTCAAAATAAGATGGTCCAGATATTGACAAATATCAAGAAGGAATTTAATGTTGACTCGAAAAGGAAAAACAATATCAAGAATTTTAAAGAAATTCAAGAAAGTGGTTCTTGAATTTGACTCAAAAGGAAAGAATATCAAGAATATTGTAGAAATTCAAGAAAGTGGTTCTTGAATTTTAACTAGAAAGGAAAGAATATCAAGAATTTAAATTTGACTTAGAAGGTAAGGAATTATCAAGAATTTAAGGAAATTCAAGAAAGTGATTCTTGAATTGACTGTTTTTTTCTTTTTCTTTTTTTTGAATTTTGGATGAATTTTCAGAATAAATAAAATAAATAAATAATTTTTTTCTCAAAAATTCAACTACAAGAATAAGGAAACAAACAAAATTTTATTTGAATACCAAACGAAAGAAATAACCACTTTTGAATTTTTTTGTGACACTTTTTGGATTAAAGACTCAACAAACTCAAGAACAAGAAAAACGTAAAAAAAAATTGAAAAACAAAACACTCAACAAGATATGGATGATTTTTATGGGACTTGATGATAAACATAAAAATCAAACTGGATAGAAAACTCAAGAAAACAAAATAAAGATATAACCTTAATTTTTGGAGTCTAAGCTCTGATATCAAATGATGCAAACCACGCAGCAATTGTAGATACGCAACCCACAAAATATTGAATCGACCCAAGAACGCCAAGAAACTACGATTTATGGATCCAATTAAAATTAATTGAACCAAACAACCAATACAATCACAGGGATATATTGACCTCTTGATCACCAGCAATATTAATTCTCACGGAGATTTGAACAAACAAGAATAACCGGCAAGTTCGAATTGTGTTCAATGAAGAACGAAGTTAAAAGCAATTTGTCTCATAATAATATCAATAATTGTCTTAAATTCTGTCTAATACAATGAATGGAAAAGACTATAAATAAGCAAACTAAAACCCTAATCGCTAATGGACTCAAAATAGAGTTCTAACTAACCTAAAATAGTTTAAAATTGAAACAGGAATTAAAATACAAAAAAGGAAATAAAAATTCGCGTTATTTGCGAAAATCCTAACTTACGGCTGTGACATCATCACTTACGGCCGTAACTATTCTTCTACTTAAGGATTACGACCGTAACCATATGACTTACGGTCGTAACTTTGAAAAACCTGGAATTCTTCATTTTGATCCGAGAATGACTTACGGCCGTGAGAATCTTTAGTTACGGCTGTAACTTTGCTTCTGCATAATTTTGATCTTCTTGGTTTCTAACTCGATTATCGGCTTGTCTCTTGGCTTGCTCACTTGGTTTAGCCTCGAACCTTGTTCACTCTCGCAATACTTGATCTTTGAAGCTCTTCGAACATGTTGGAAGCTTTGTTTGGCTTGATCTGTAATTCTTTCCCTCAAGCCTGCTATGATTAGTATTGTCGGGGTTCTGGATCACATCACAAGTCCATAGTAGTTGACTTTTCAACTAAATTTCAATAATTCATTCTCTTAAAAATCACTATTTATTTCAAAAAAGAACTCGCTTTAACAATATCAAACACATTCTAAATGTGAAAAGTGAATTAGGACAACAGTGGAGGGTTCTATACTTGTAATCTCAGTGTCACCGTTGATCTCATATTAAGATCAACGATTTAAAGGAACTAACTACTTCTTAGAGGCAACATTTTCGCACTCCAAAACACGATAGTCTCCATTTTAGTGGATCTGAATTTTAGGGTTCATTTAATTGAAATTAGGGATTTTGATATTCTCCATTTTAGTGGATCTAAAAGTTAAAGGTCGATTAAATAAATATACTCAAAAGTAGAAATAATATTTTCATATTGATGGACATACTCAGTATCTTGTAGCACAATATCAATCATCCTGGTAGTTCTCCCAGTTATTTCCTTTGACTTTACTGCATCCTTCCCAACAACTTCTCCAATTACATCTAAAAAATGAACCCTAATTACATAACAAATCAACAACTTCTCCATTTTTTATATTCTATGAGAAATTCCCAAGCTAAATTAGTTTTATTAACTCTTATTTTTAAAAAACAATACAGTATTAACAACTTAATAATTCCGTTAAATGTGTATTTCTAATTACTGATGTATTAAAATCTGATCTGATTATTATATATTTATGTTAAACATGTAAAGTGATTTGTATGCTTAGTTTATTGCTTAGTTCTAATCATTATTGTGATGTATTCAAAATATGATTTGTTCAGAGAGCAGAGTTGAATGCTTACAGGTAGCTGGTTTTCTTATTATATATTTCTGTTAAACATGCAAAGTGATTTGTATGCTTAGTTCTAATTACATGATTTGTATGCTTAGTTTATTGCTTAGTTCTAATCATTTTTGTGATTAGAATTCTAGTTCCCTAGATATATTACACATCAAATCATAATAAACATAGATTATATTCTATGAGAAATCCCCAAGCTAAATTAGTTTTATTAACTCTTATTTTTAAAAAACAATACAGTATTAACAACTTAATAATTCTTTCAAATGTGTATTTCTAATTACTGATGTATTAAAATCTGATCTGATTATTATATATTTCTGTTAAACATGTAAAGTGATTTGTATGCTTAGTTTATTGCTTAGTTCTAATCATTATTGTGATGTATTCAAAATATGATTTGTTCAGAGAGCAGAGTTGAATGCTTACAGGTAGCTGGTTTTCTTATGGGCTGTGAGGAGATTAATGTACTGCCTACTTTTATTAAATTTTATTTTTTAAAAAACAATACAGTATTAACAACTTTATAATTCTGTCAAATATGTATTTCTAATTACTGATGTATTAAAATCTGATCTAAAGGTTTAAGTCTTTCTTGCCAAAGGCCAGATTGCTTGAAGAGGTCCCCAAATTGCAGAGGCTAACCATTAAGAAGGTTTAAGTCTTTCTTACCTATTTTATTCTGTTCATTTTATTCTTTTGATAGATAATTGGTTTTTAACTGATTTTGTGTAATTTAACATGCTAACATTTTTATCTTTATTTGCGGGCTTCAGTTGGGTTTTAGCTTGAAAAATTGATTTGTTGTTATTTGGAAGTTTCATTGCTGAAACTTAATAATTCTGTCAAATATGTATTTCTAATTACTGATGTTTCTGTTAAACATGTAAAGTGATTTGTATGCTTAGTTTATTGCTGCCTTAAATAATGTTTAACAGAAATAATGATTTGTATTCACTTTATTTTGAATACATCATATTTTGAATAACTACAGTTCTAATATGAGAACCCTTTTGTTATTACAGGACTTACATTTCGGTCAATGAGGACCATTTCCAAGCTGTAAATGTCATCAGACTTTCCAAACGCAGGATTATCCCAAAGCCGAACCACGCGGACCCGGAATGCCCACTCTGTTTTCGTAGGAACAATGTCTGCCAAGAGATCCAGGATGGGAGCCATAATGCTGCAATTTTTTGATATATAGAAACTGTATGAATATCGTGAACAGAAAGAACAGATAACTTCTTATTAGAACAAAGCAAATACGTTTGTAAGAATAAGAACTAAGCAAATACCTTCGATTTTTTTCCTCAGATGCGTGTAAAAAAGGCAGCAATTGAAGGTTGCTGCCTTAAATACACTGATTGCTTGTGGTGGTAAAAAAAAAAAAAAAAAAAAAAAAAAAATAATAATCTGTTTGAAGGTATTATAGTGCTTTGTCAAATCATCAATCAGTTCCTCTTTTGAAAAATGCAGACCACATCGTTCCTCTTTTCAATATTTAAACTGGGTAAGAACCTATCTGTGGACAAAATGCAAGACATGTCATTTCACCACTTTAAAAAGTGGTGTCTCGCCTGATTTAATGCAAAGAGTCCCAGATTTTTTGAACATTCAAAAGAAAAATGAGGAGGGAAATCTCGGCTGTGGGGGGTAAAATTTTATCTTTTGAGGGAATTACTTGGAGGTAAAAGTAGGCCCACTAAGCTTCTTTATAATAATAATAAGATAAGATAAGATTATCAAAAAAAATTTACTAATTTTAAAATAAAGTAGCGACGAAATGAATAGAAACAAACCAGTTCCTAATACCGTCACTAAAAATTTGAAAATTTAAAACAGTAGCTCAATCTGAACAAGAACAGTAAATCTTCTGGGGGTTTTCGTTTTACAGCGACACATTACCCCAAAAATCTAGGGTTTGTCAATGTCTCGTCAATTTTACACCGTAATCTAAAATCGAAACCCGATTTCTTCAATATTACCTGAGCAATGCACTTGGATTTTCGATATCATTTTCAAGATTCACCCTACCTAACGATCTATTCATACATTTCTCCTCAGTATATCTAAGTATTATTTTCAATCGCTTTATCTGCTGAAAAATTCAATTTTTCTCGAGAAAGAAAGAGGAAAAGAATCTCCGATTATCCATGGCAAAGACTAGACCCGGCAAAAGGGATTTGGATTCTTACACCGTTAGAGGCACAAACAAAGTCGTCAGAGGTATGCGTATTAGCCACCTTCCCAGACCCCATATGCATAAATATACACGCGCACATATGAGTGTGGTGAAGCTCTGGAACAAATACTGTCTCTTTTTAATAATAACGAGCTAACAAGACTGATTTTGGCTACATGCATGTTTATGTTTATCATTACTTTGGTAATTTGTCAATGATGGATATTTTTCATTCCGCAGGGCTGAAAGGTTGGGATTTGATTATACTGTAAAGACAAAGTGAAAAATATGTGTCTAATTGAAACCTAAAAAAATTGCTGGTTTGACTGTTGTTGAGTGAGTTGTTTTTTAGGACTGATGAAGATCCACGACTATACATATACATGCATACAACAATAAGTTGTGAGTTATGCATTGGTAGCATCGTTTTTTTTTTTTTTTTAATTATCAATACTGCTACATTTTTTTAATTGTATTTCTTCTTGGCCTCCTGCATTTATATTTTTAATTTAACTGTTTTATTTACCGTGCTAGGTGCATGGCCTATTTTTTTTTTTTTTTGCTTTTAAATAAATGATTTTCATTTATTTAAATGGGGGTTGCATTACTTGTTTGTATTTTTGCCGTAACATGAGTGATTGAATCTTGTATTTGATTGGCTTGGATTTGAAGCTGGGGACTGCGTCTTGATGCGACCGTCGGAAAATGATTCTGCCCCATATGTGGCACGCGTGGAGAAGATCGAGGCTGATAACCGTAACAATGTGAAGGTTCGGATAAGGTGGTATTATAGACCAGAGGAATCAGTTGGAGGCCGGAGACAGTTCCACGGAGCAAAGGAGTTATTTCTGTCAGACCACTTTGACACTCAAAGTGCTCACACCATTGAGGGAAAGTGCATTGTTCACACTTTCAAGAATTACACTAAGCTGGAGAACGTTGGGCCTGAGGATTACTATTGCCGTTTTGAATATAAACCAACTACTGGAGCTTTCCTGCCAGATCGCGTTGCAGTGTGAGTGAAGTGATTATTATTTTGTCCTCGTGTTCTTTTTGTAAAAGCTATGGTATTCAGAGGTTACTAAATGTTGCTCTTGTGGTCACATGTTGAAAGGTATTGCAAATGTGAGATGCCATATAATCCAGATGATTTGATGATACAATGTGAGGAATGTAAAGACTGGTATGTAAATTGCTTCTTTTCTCTATAATGTTTCCCACTTTCAAAATGTGGATGATAAATTGAAATTTATAGGTTGATAATTCTGGAACTAAGAACCCACATTTGATGTTCTTAAACATAACGGATATTTCAATTATCTGTGTGTGATTTAGTATTTAGATATTTGCTTGACAAATCAAGAGTGTTTTTCAATTGAGGCCCTATGTCTGGTCAGGAAGTTTATTCAATGTTTCAAAATCTAAAGAATTGGTTTGTTTACACCTTCACCAACCAGTATAAAAGACGTTAAGATTATTACATTTTCCTTTTTAGGAATTGTCTGTTTAAAAATGTGCAAGAACACATTTCTATGAAAGAAAAATCGTGCTAAAGTAATATCCAATAGACCAATACTATAGATGAGAATTTTTTAGTGATATGATACTATTATAAGATGGTCTCCTTTAAAGGAAGTATGCTTCTCGATGTTCTTTTATATTCTGTATACTTGATATAAGTGCATGGGTCAAATTCATGTTGTACTCTGGACTAATTATGTGGATGCCAAATAGTATGGTTTGGTTGATTTTTGCTTGTTTTAGAATTTTTCTACCTCTGATTGCTTCAGTATGTATGCTTAATTATCTAACATGCTAATGTCTATGGTTTATTTGTAAATCTCTTAATAATGTGTATATTCTATGCTCTAATTCTTTGTCTCTAGATGATGGAGATTTTGGAAATACATTTGCATTTGCCTGTTTATAGCTGTAAATATTGATGGACAATACCAAAATTCACGTTTATTATGTTGTAAGTAAATGTGCAAGGGAAGAAATGTATCTAGATTATGTTGCTGCTATTTTTGAAGCTCTTAGGGTTCTCTAAGTTGAAGTGTTGTTTGTTGGTGTTTATAGGTATCATCCAGCTTGTGTAGGTATGAATGCTGAACAAGCAAAAGAACTAGATCATTTTGTTTGTTCCGACTGTGCATCTGACATGGATGTGAAGAAATCTCACAATACTGCTCTCACAAATGGCAAGGTTAGTTTACATGCGAGCATTACCTGGTCACTGTTTCTGTAATTCGTTTGAGCTTATCCTTTGAAATTGGTATTACATTATTTATGCCCTACATAAATTATGTTATCTGCTCGCTGTATGGGTTGGTTTCTAATATAACCTTAATGATGATCGTAGAGATGGCAAAAAAATCCGATCCGCCCCGTCGATCCGTTGACCCGATCCGATCCGATCCGAAAAAATCCCGATCCGTGGATTGACGGATCGAAATTTATGTGATCCGTCCCGATCCGAAAATTCACGGAGCGGATTTGGATCGGGGTTGATCTGATCCGCGATCCGACATTTTTTTTTAATATAATTTTTTTATCATGTATAAAAATCTAATATGTAAATTTTGTAGCAAACTTTAATTTCTGGGAATAACCTGCAATCTTTGCATTTTAAAGAAAATACATTTTTCATGTTCTTCATTTGAAGAAAGAATTCCAATAAGTGATAGCAAAAAAACTCGATCCGTTGAATCGGCGAATCGGTCTCTATACGTCTCGTTTCAATAAAATAAAAAAAATTTAATAAAAAAAAATTTTTTTCTAAATTTTTTTTAAAACATTTAATTTAAAATATATTTGAAAAATTAAAAAATTAAAAAAAAATAAAAAAATAATTTGGGGGATCGGTGGACCAATCCGCCCCGCCCCGAGCCCGATCCGACCCGAGATTTGACAGATCGCGAGGCGGATCCTGATCGGACCAAAAAAATTCTGATCAGGGCGGATCGGGGTCCGATCCGTCCCGTTGCCAACACTAGATCCTGGTGAGGAAACCATGTTGAGAAACGGCCTGTGAACCTGCTTACTGCCACCCTCTTCCTATGTCGCGAAGGGTAAAAAAAAAAAAGAAAGAAAGAATCCCTCAGTAGAAAATAATAAAAGAACATAACATAATCTAA
This sequence comes from Ligustrum vulgare, assembly GCA_963555705.1. Classification (NCBI taxonomy): domain Eukaryota; kingdom Viridiplantae; phylum Streptophyta; class Magnoliopsida; order Lamiales; family Oleaceae; genus Ligustrum; species Ligustrum vulgare. The sequence goes on along the minus strand of OY743190.1, from coordinate 35,096,358 downwards.
CGTGTGAATGTGTTTGAACAAGGTTGAAATTTGTTTGTGCTATATATATATATATTTACTAATCTGGACCATTGTTTTCTCGAGGAAAGGCATCTTATAAAGCACTTAATGTGTAATTTGAGTCATCTAACCCCTGAAACAGATGTCGAATTTATCCCTAAGAGGAAAGAAGGATGCGAAACAATATCATATTGTTCCATAATACCTTTCTTTTCTTGAATGTGTATTTGTTATTGTTATTAATTTTCTTGCAAAATGATGATCACTAATTAATACACTCAATGGAATAGCAAGAATCGTGCCATTAACAAAATTGTGGGATAAAAAAAATCACAAATACCAAGGGCAAAACTTGTCAGTAACAGCATTGTTTTTTCTGCTAATAATGTATGATCCTATATATAAGCTTCTGTTGGTAATTCTAAAAGGGTCAATTTCCATGGGTAATTCTGCCGTTCTATAATTCAAAGTTTTCCTATATTTTAATATTTTATCATTCACCAATGGATAAAAGCATACATATAATGGGGGCATTGGAAGCAATGATGCAGGTGACAGTGGTGGGAGGTGGATTGAGGGAGAGAGAGTCGAAGGTGATTATAGGCGGAATGAGAGAGAAGAGATTGAAAGGATAACAATAAGGGGACATGAGAAGATTTTTATTTTTACATTAATTTTCAAACTATCAGCGGTTTAGTATATTATGAAAAGACAGAACAACTTGGTTTCAATTCTTTGTTTACGGACAAATTGTATCTATGTTTATAAATTGTTTATCGGAAAATATATATATATATATCCATCCAATTTCAAAAACAGCGTAATTATGTAATTTATTTATGAAGCTTGTCTTTTAGTTATTTTTCCTACCACTATTTGTTGTCCTTGCTAATTCATTGATGATTTCATATTTGCAGTAGTGTACACTGTTCATCAATAATTATTTATTTTGATGTGCTGATACCAAGTAACGTAGTATTGGCTTTTGTGGGCTCAGGTGAGTGATATTGATGATGAGTGAATGATAAAGATAACTTCTTGTTGCTTTACAGTTTCTGGCTCCTTTCTGTGTTTAATATTCGCCTCCTACGCATCTCAATGTTTGACTGCTCGTAATAGCCCTACCTGAATGCATGTTATGTTTGATTATCTAGTTGTTCATTATGTAAAAAATGCTATCATTCGAGTTACATGGTAACTTTTCCTGATTACGGAACAACCATTCTCATCTCTATGACCATATAAATGAATCTTACTTATGTTACCACTTTTTGTACCCTGCATAACATGCTATACATTTATTATCGTCATTTGAAGTTTAGAGTCCATGGATTCATCAGATGAGTAGATTGTGGATGGCTGTTGATTTTCTTTCACTTGCAGTCTTGAGAGATTACGTGGTACTTTTAACCTGGCTTCCTGCCCCCTATACATTGATTTTCATTGCTGACAATTTTGGAACTTCATTTTGATGATAATAAATGTATCAAAATTCTAGTGTGTCTTTGGTGTTGTTTAAAAAGAGTTTTTTGAAATGAATAGTGATTTTTAAGAGAATGGATGGTTGAGATTTTGTTGAAAAGTTAAATATTGTGAGCTTGACTTTTAGTGGATGATCGAGATTGAATACTTTAGAAAAAAGAGAAAATTTTTAAAGAGTAACAAACAAGGGCTACTATCTTCTAAACGATATTTCAATCTCCATTCCATATTAGGTGTAAGCTTGTCCAATTCATTTAGTTGTTCTGGCTTGCCCTTTTACTTAACTATCATTCTAAATGTACCAAACGCCTGCGCATGGCTACACTGTTCTCTGATGCTGACAGTCTTGTGTGCAAGACATTATAAAAGCTAGAATGTTACCATGCGCAGACATGGTGGTACATTGTGCAGATCAGTTAGTTCTTTCCAAGCTAGGCTTGGAACTTCTCTTATTCATCTTGCAGCTGGCTATTTTCATATATTATATAGAAATCTTCACAGCTAAGATTTCAAGGCATTGTCCTTGTGCAAATCCATGTTTTTTGTTCTACGTTCGCTCTATTATCTGGGTTGGCCACCTTTCTGTATATTTTTATTTCTCAAAGAGAGCTTTGGACTTGTGCTGCAGGCCGAGCCAAAGCGTCAGAAGAGGTAGCTACATCCATTGGAGTGCTACGAAGCACGAAGGCCAGCATTCTTTGCAAGTTATAGTACTCTGATGTGCTTTCGAGTTTTGTACAGTGCAGAGAATCGGTTCTCTGTTCGACTTTAGGTTCTATTAGCAATAGACTTTCTTTGTGATCAAACTGTGTGTAATAACTAGGAGATGACTTTGTAGTACAATTCTGTAGCTTCTCTCTTTCGGAAAAAAGAGGCGTGACACTTTTGTTTGTTAAATTTAATTATGTATAGTAATTACTAGTTACTAGTTTATGTACAAGTAAAACTGCCAACAACTTCAAATAAATGAAGTTATCCAACAGAAGAATTTCCACTTTAAAACTAGTTACTCCCTTCGTCCCACAAAGATAGATTCGTTTTCCTTTTTTATTCGTTTCAAATTATAGATTATTCTTTTTATTGAGATTATATTAATGTATTAATTTTTTTAATATGCTGTTATTTAATATACATTGTTGACAATAAATATGATATATCCATTATTCAATATGAGAATATATTAGGTAAAATATAAGTAAATTTATAATTTCAGCATATATTAATTATGTTTTCTTAATTTGTATGAGAATAGAAATGGATCTATCTTTATGAAACGGAGAATAATTTGGAAGGCTTGGAGATTTTTTTTGGAAAATGTGAAAAGATAACTTGGGATTAACATAAATTTGTATCCAAAAGGGTTGATGAACTATTTTTGAATGAAAAATGCTAGAAGCATTTCGAGGTTTATCCCCGAAGTGACTTCCTCCTCACATGGAGGGGGTGGAGCCCGCTTCGACAAGTGGGCTTCACCCCCTCCATGAGAGGAGGTGGTCACCTCGGGGATAAGTCTCGAAATGTTTCTAGCATGGTCCTTTCTGAATATAGATAAATGGAATTATTTTATCAATAATTCTATGTTCATATGTAACACGTAGTATTTAAACAAAATGGAATTAAAGTACCAAATCATCATACAGAGATGGATGGACATGAAAGAGAAAAATTGGTGATCATAGCATTTCTTTGAACGTAAGCTGGTTGTCTCATTTTATTACCAGCTGTTGGACCATGAAGAACAGTAACGATTACTTGCTGAAAATTAGACAAAAAACCAGCAATTAATACTAGCTTTATTCATGCTAAATTGCTAATAATGTTGTTACTTTTGCATGGTTTGTGATTAATTATCTGCAGCTATATATTGTAAAAACCTGCTATATATATCTCCATTTTCAATCTTGACAAAAGATCATTTATATATATATATTGCATTGCGTGTGTTGCACTACATGCAAATGAAGAAAAAAGGCCTGATTGAGAAAAAGAAATGATTTTTTCTTTTGATTTTACCTGAAATATATTATTACAAGAATTTGGCATTCTCTTTTACGTACTCTTAGCTTAATTAAGTTTGTCGTTTGAATCTGGGTAATTCGATTTAGGACTACTATTAATTACTAATGTATGATGATCAAATCCTGGATTCAAGTTTCATTGTCGATGAAAGATCGATGTATCTGGAGACCTGTTGAAGATTAGCATATATAAAATAAATACGTAGGTTTGGTTTTTTAATCCCATATATATATATATATATATATATAATCTTTAGGTCTATCGGATAAAAATTAAAGAATGCTGGTGAAGCTAGTAGAAAAAGACGATAGCTAGAGTCAATTCTTTCTTAGGGTTACAAGAAAGAAGTTTGGACACAGAAAGGAAGGAAATAGTAGAAATGCAGGTGATGGAAGGGCTTCTACCCTATATATATATATATATATATATATATATATATATATATATGTTTTGCTTATGATCCCTCTAATCCTTCCACAGTTTTACTTCAAATATTTCTCATTTTTCCCGAATCCCGATACCTAAAATCGTTTCTTAGCCGCCGGAGCTCAAGCCATAGCCACCCTTAATGCTTATCAAAACTGGGGCTGAGGCTTAGTGTTGTTTAATTATTTGTCAAAAATGCTCTTAATTAGTGTTTTTGATCGTGCGCCGAGTATCAGAAATTTTTTATAGGCTCATAAAAAAATAATGCTTCCGTTCTGTGTCAAATATATATATATAGCTGCCAGATTATTGCAAATTTTCATTTTGCTAGCTTCTGCTGCTGGAAATTATGGAGTTCCTGTTGTGGTGGATGGTTTGGTTTCTTTTATGGAATGGCGCCACGTGCACGGTTAAATACTTTATCTTGTTTTCAGTAAAATGGCTTCTTTTTGTTTCGTTTTGCTTAGTATTCCTCTTGTAATCCAAATTAGGGTTCGGGCCTTCACTATGTCAAAATTGGATCTCAATATTCGACTAGAAATCTAAATTTGTTACAATACTTTGATTATATTTCAATGCTTTGCTCCTTTGGCTTTCTAATTACATCTAATTGATCCCTAATAATATTCAATCAATGTTTTGTAGTCCGAATTAACTTTTGGATTTTTTTGCACTTTGATCCCCTGAACTTTGGAATTCTTCATTTATCGCCTACTTTGGTCAATTTCACTTCTTTAGCTCCAATCATCTCAAAATTCGAGTTTTATCTAAAACAATCAAAATGAATACACAATTATGTAGAAACGCACTTAAATAATCTATCTTTTATAATCTAGATAAGCGTAAAATCACACTTATCATAGGGTTTAATCACTAATATAGAGTGTGAATTTGGTCACTCTCACAAAAAAAGATTATGATAACCCTCCTCACAAATAAGAGTTTTTTTGTGAAAGTGAAATGCATGTATTTATTTTTAAAAAATCTATATACTATGAATATAGTCTTGCTATATAAATTCAGCTATTTTAAAGTAACGTATTTTTAGTGATAAACTGTTTAATTATATATAAAATAAATAACTCTTGAAATAACAAAAGTTATGTATCATGATTATAATATCAAAGCTAGACAGAAAAGTTTCACATATATCAATTTTATATATGTATATTTTACCCTCACAAACTCACAAAAAGAGGGTCATCGTAACTCTTTTTTACGAGGGTGAACGAATTCATACCTGCATATTATTTGACAATATTGTTCATTAGGTCCAAGTTGTGGCTTGGGAATTGGGATGGGATTACTTCATTATAAGTTGGTGCTAGCTAAGGATGCTTTTAAGGTCAACGAGGCATTTCCTAGGACTCCACAGTAAATAGAGGAATGCCCAGAGGCACTAGACTCTGAGTCTCTGATGTAGTGCAAATAACTGTGGTTATTTGCACTTTCTGTGCTGGCTTCTAAAATGGAACTTCAACAGCCATTATAGAGACAGCAATGGCTCTTAAATTTATGGGGTTCGTCCTCGTTGCAAATCCATGTTTCATAGCCGAACTTGGCATAATGATCGCGAAAACTAGTTGTAATGATCACGGACTTTCTCCAATCTTGTCATCTATGGCTCATGAGCTATTCCGTACGTCTTCAGCTTACATGTTGTCCCCCAAATGTTAGACCCTACCAAGATTACTATTGTGTCCCCAACTTTCAACTTAAGTCTTGAGTTCTAATCGTTGGAGGAAGCAATAGAAATTTCGTTAGGACGCAACTCCTAAGAGACAGTTTGTAAGCTAATGATGCACGAAATAACTCCTTAACCACACTTCGTTACACTACCGATGCACATGTATTGTCCCAGTCTGTGTATTAAAAGACTTGGAGTGATGAGATATGAGAAATGATGATCCATTTCCATGATTTTTGTAGATCATATCGCGATATTATGAGCAGCAAACTTAAAGGGACGATCGAGAAGTTGTGACAGCCATTAGTGAGGGAAGAATTGCTTCTTAGCAGATTCTCTTCAAGGATACCTGATTATAGTGACCAAAGGAGGAATCCTGGTGATGTGCTTAAGCCTGATATTTTGGCACCGACGCACCAAATTTTGGCAGCTTGGAGTCCCATGAGTGATCTGAATCCCATCCTATCTGGTAAAATATCAGATATCTGTAGATTTTCAAGCTCTTTAATGATATGACTTCGAAATAGTAGAAGTTTAGACCCAATGGCCAATGTAGATTTGCAACTTAAAAGAAGGGAAAATTTAGTAACACATGAAATTCCAAATATATTTTATTTCAATCTGTGAAAGTAAAAAAGCAGCCTTTTTAACATGTCAAGGAGGAAAATCAAGAATAAATGAATGTATATGTTACATATAACTGGAGACTGAATAGAATGCAATGACTAAATCTACAATCAAAAGTGCTAAAAATACAGATTATACTCTATCCCTGTAAGAATTCTTCCATATTACACATACAGGCCGAACATCGTGGATATCTGTATACACTCCTTCCAACCGGACGTGAAAATACTCGTTTGTTTTGTCTCACGGCCTTCCTCACTCTTTGCTGAAACACTTTCCACTCTATTGTTTTGTTTTTCACGAAAATGTCAGCAAGTCGGCGTTTGTTTGGCCGTATTGTCGGCATTCTTCCCCCACCATAATAGATTCGATAACCAGCTACCAAAGAAGAAAATTGACTTCCTGAGTCTGTCATGGCAAATATGTCAGCAGCCGTGCAGACTATGAAGTCCAACGCCGCCAGCTGCAATAAGAACTCATCTAATAAAATCATTCACCAAACCCCTCATGCCACTATCTAGAATCAGCTCCTCATTCACAATCACATTACGAATAATGACAGCAAAGCTTATTTAAGCGACAAATATGTTGTAGTTTCGAACTTGACAAGATCATAAAAGAACAGTGAAGTGATCTTTCAATGAAGAGGTAATGACATAATTTACCTGAGATGAGAAATTTGTGAATGGTTGAATTTCAGTGGGAGAGAGCAAGTTCTCTTTGGTGACTAAATTAGGAAACAAGGTAGTTAAGGCAGCCAATCTCGACTTTCCTCCATAAATATGAGCTCCCGCTAGGAATATATGACTCTGGCGATTGAAACCAAGGGCGGCCAGCATAAGAACAGTCTCTTCAGGCATCAATGGACACAGTCCTTCAGATCTTAGCTCTGCCGGGGAAGGCAACCTACAAAACTTTCATTGCTTAAAAAGTGAAGGACAATGACAGAAAAATTAATCATTTTACTACAACTATGCAATCTTAGTCAACAAGATTACTTTTGCAAATATCTGTCGTCCCATACCATTGTGTTAATTTGATCTTGGAAAATTATGCTACAAAAACTATAGAAATGGCAGAAATGTCCACATTCCAAAATGCATTTACATCTCCCTCAGGTTCAACTATATCCAAGTAACACACACACACACAAAAAAATTACAAGGCCAAGTTAGCACAAAGTTCTAAATACGTCTATGAAAATCCAGAAGATACTATAGATTCATACTTTTTCATCTTCTTTAGCTCCATCAACGCAGGAAAATGGATTGCACGATAAGCCTCCAATTCTCGCCTTTCTTCTTCACCTCCACCGTATTCACATAAAGAATGAGCCACCATGTCAATTTCAAACCTTAGATGTAATGCTAAGTATCTGGATTTCTTAGCAGCACGGTCTTTTTGACCTTTCACCTCTGATTTTGCAAATGGTCCAACAAGATAGTGGTCCAAATGCCCCAATCCTGTATCATTTTGACGCATCCTTTGGATAAGTAAAGCGCCAGCTTCTTGAATTTTGGGAACAAATTTCAGCGCATGAAAATTGCATCTGCATCGAAGTCTCTAGATGATGTTTTTGAATTAGGAAGCTATGCGGAGAGAAACATTAAAGGAAATGAACTAAAAACAATGAGAAGTTCGATGAATTCAAAATGAAGTCATTCTCATAGCTGGCATTAACTGATATGTCAAAAATGGTTATAAATACCTGCAATTGAGAAGGTATTGGATCAGATGCCAATCTGTTCCCAAATCCAACAAAATGAACAACCCTGTTCAGATGTAAAATGGGAAGGATGTGTTTCAAGTAAAAACTTGGCTTAGCCTCTTTCACAACATCAACATCTGTTACCTGAAATAAGAGTGCAGAGATTAATTCGGCGATTACAAAATGTCAGTGAACAAATTTTACATCAGAAACTATTATCTAGAATACAGCGAGACAAGGATCTCACCACACTACCAATTGCCTCTAGATCTAATGACTGTAATTCCTTTGGTAGTTCCTTCACTATGCGAATATCAGGCTTCAAGTAGTTGATGAAATGCTCCTCCTGATAAATATGGTCGAACTGACTAAGAAATTATAGAATTTGACTGTTAATCTTCCATTTAAAGAACATGTTCTATATTAAAGATCACATATACAGTGACACGTATCTTAAGAATCCCCAACACAAGAACAGTGAAGATATAAAACACCAATGTTGAATTTGTAAGAAAAATTTCAAGTTAAACATAAACCATAAAGGTTGTGCTGAAATCGTTAAAAGAGCATGAGATTCATCCTCTTTATTCCCACTCCTCAGTTCTCAGCCATATTAAACTTCTTCTCTCTTTCAGTGCCGATAATTCAGCATAAAATTCTCCTAGATATTTTGGCAAGCTATCACTCAATACATAATCTCATGCTACCGGATCGACCGTAGAATAAGAAGTAGCTGTAAAACATTACTGGTTCATGGTCTGGCACACTAAAGACTTGGCTAAGTACTTCCACCTTGAGTCTTAAACATTATTGTTTTTCTCTGCTCTGTACGTGTACAGCGTATTGGTAGGTTTTAGTACATTGATAACCAGTATGATCTCGCGCCTATCACATAAATCCTCCTAACCAGTCTATTAGTGCATCCCCCACTAGCAACGTGTTGCATTAGACCCTAGGTGTATCATAAGGGAGCTAGGGTTAAGGCATAGCCACAAGCAATGCGGCATATTGACATCCGAACATATTGAGAGATGTTTCATCTGGCAAAGTTAAGAAGTTAGTACGGGATGAGTGGGAAATTGGAGTGTAGAGGCACTTACATAAAATCTTTAACTAATAGATATAATGTGTAGGAGGAAAGTCAATGCTGCTTGCATACAAGAGGTGAAAGGGGTTGGAGAGAAGGCAAAGAATTAGAGAAGCACTTATAAACTTTTGTAAATAGGTAAAGAAAAGAGTAGACAGATCTGGTTTAAAATGTCAACAAGATTACAGGCAGCATCAAGGAAGATGCTATACTAAGGTGTCAAACGGGCTGTGCCATCCCCTCAATATAGAGTCCGATGGCAAGGAACTATCATCCCAACAAATAGGTAGACTTCCACATAGGCTGATTAAAAAAAAGATCTATGCAAATTTTACATATATTGAGAAAAGCTTTCTATTCAGATTTTACTGAAAACTATTTTTATAGAAAAATGCCAAGGGCGTTTTGGAATATTGTCCCTGCAATGCATGGCATTTTTCTTGGATTTTTCCTATATGACGTGTAGGATAGGCCATTTAAGGCTTAAATGGCCTAACTGCTTTAACCTCCTGGTTAAGACTTATGTGAGAACATACAAGAATGAATAAATTAGAAATGAGGATATATGTCACTTAGATGGTAGGGACTTTTTTTTTTACACATCTGCAGAAGCTTTCTTCCACAAGACATGCCCATCTCATTTGAACATTAAAGCTGAAGAGTAGACCAAAACCAACATGATGCTAGAACATTTGCAAAAGAGAGAATTTCTCATTGAACCTTCAGTATATATAGCACTGGACAGAACCAAGTACTGGAAACGCATTCATGTAGCCAAACCCCAAATGTATTTAGAATAAGACTTCGCCCCTGTTTGAGCCCCATTTCCCCTCAAACTCTTTTTCAACCACACATTCTCCCATAAAATAATTTTACATGTAAACTCAAAACTTATTCCTACTTTTTAACCATACATTCTTAAAGAAAATCACTATTGCAAAATCTGTATATCCCAAAAAAAGGGGCTGTAATAGGTGTTTAACATCTTGTGGTTATGGTTTCTATTCAATCTTATTGGGTATTCAAAATTATTGAACACTCCCAGAATAGGACTGTTAAAACAATATTCCCTGGCAAAATCCCCCCACCATGCAACCCGTCGCTATCCAAGCTCCCATCAACCAGGAACTTTCTAGTTAATCACTGCCAAATTGCTAATCACTACCATCTCCATATTCCCTTTCCTTACCATATTAAACCTTCAGAAGATATAGCAGCACAGGACAGAATGAAGTCCTGGAAAAGAATTCATGTAGCTGAACTTCCAAATTGATTGGGAATAAGACTTAGCTTCTTGTTGGTGCTATTCAGTCTTATTGGGTATTCAGAATTATGGAACACTCCTGAGTAATACTGTTCTATACAATATATTCCCTAGCAAAATCCCCACCATGCAATCCATCTCTATCCAAGCTCCCCTCACCCAAAAACCTAGCTAGTCACTGCCAACCACGACCATCCCCAAAACTCCCTTTCCTTAATATCACTAAGCCACCCATCGACAATATCCCATCTCTCAACCTCTGAATAGAAACTTTCCCTTTCTTCCCAGACCACCCTATAGCACCCTCAATCCATTAAACATTGTTACTATCCCCATTCTCAAACTTACTCCAACACCCCACCGAGTACAAACTCTTGCCATCACCGTGAAGTGTGAACCTATCCTCCTGGCCCTAAGCAACACTACCACCAGCTGAGCCTTATTCTCCATCTCCCAAGCTCAACAGTAGATACTCAGTGGCAACAATTTTTCTTGTAATGATAATTCCATGATTGGAGGGATCAGTTGGGCTGGACATATTAATTGAAACCTACCAGAGAAGCTCACATCAAATTTAGTATATTGAGGAGATTTGCAATGTTTTCTGATGTTTACATCTGTATTAAACCTAAATGAATCATAAAAGAGGAAGAGATTAACTATAAACATCATATTGACCATAAACAATTTTAAAGAGGGCCTGCATTTCCACAATTTCATTAACATATGTAGATGCTCATCAGAAATATTTAAAAGAAAATTTATTTCAATTTAATGTGAAGAATAAGAGCCTGTTTGATAGGGATAAATATTCCAAAGAAAATGAAAAAGTTTTCCAACTTCCCTATTTTTTCATGTTTGATAGCACAAATTTTGACAAGAAAATCTTTTTTTGGTTTGGAGTCACGCGCCTCATTTTCCAGGTTTTGGTGGAAATTCTTTTCTTTTGGTTTTGGTGAGAAAATATTTGGCATGCTACATGGCAAATTTTTTTGATTACGTTTGATCATTTTTGTTGTTGTTAATTGACTTATTTTTTCCAAAAAATAACATTATCATTATTAGTACAAATGTGTTAAAAAAGTAATTTTTTTTTAATTTTTAATAAAATAGCTACAATTTATATTATTTTCCATTGAAAATAATGTCAATCAAACAACAAAACATAAAAATTTTCAACTTTTTTTCCCTAGAAAATTAAACCAATCAAATACTTAAAATTGATTTTCCAAAAAAATAATTTTCAAGCAAAATCATTTCCTTGGAAAACATTTTCTTTCCACCCATTTTCTACCCTCGCAACCAAACACACCCAAGTGCAACAAATGAAGTACACAGGAAAACACCTCTTATAAAACTGAAATCCCGATATTGTATAAAATGAATTAGAATTTCACCTAGAATCTGTCCAAACAGTGCTGTACATAAATTTGGGAACAACAAGTGTTGCATTAAGTAATCTAGCCACAGCAACAGCATTGCAGACCTGTTGTCAGTGGAAAAAAGACATGTTAGCAGATAGAATATGGTTTAAGGTGAGACAAAAAAATATTGAAGGAAGAATTTAAGTTTACCATAAAGATTGGAAAAGTTCGAAAAAATGAACAGGAATTTAAACAGTGACACAACTTACAGCAACTCGCTGCTGATTTATTCCACCATTTGCAGTGACCATTATGTAACCATTTTTGCCCTCTGAAAACGGTACAGAACATCAGGTAAGTAATGGATTGAGTCAAGACTTGGCGCATTCAAGCACGAATGGGCACACATATAAAGAGAAAGAGAAAGACCACTAGGTTCCCAGTCACGCATATGGGCACAAGGTGTCCAGGAAGAGGCACGGACGTAGGGTTCCATCCACAAATCCTTTGGCTCGGGCTTGTTTTGTCCCTGAAGTGCATTAGGATCAAATTTAAAAAATTGTATACCACAAATATATCCAGTATTGATTTAGTTCTCAATAAACCAGAAATAGCGAAAAATACATTTCTAAATTTAAGCACACCTCAGCCAATGCATGAGCAGCCTTAGCCAAGAGCCTTGCATAATTACTTTTTTGGGGTTTCTTTCCTCTACCAAGCTTTTGCAGTTCTTCCTACATCCATCATAAAGAATTGTCTTGGTGAGTTCATTTGCACGGTGTCTTAAAAATGGTAAGAAATAGAAAATCTGCCACTTCCACCCTTGAAATTAGCAAACGTTCTCAAAGGATGCTTTGCATAAGATGATAATGAACTTAGTCCAGAGTAAATAGTAAGGAAAGTTTAACTACATAAGGGAATTGACTTGTAGATATTTTTTCACGCTAAAATAAATCAGTGGGGGTGAAGTAATGCAGTGTTTCCAACCATCTAACTCCGGAGAATAAGATTCAGCCCCTGTTTGGTTTCTCTACAAATTTAGATTTTAATCTAATTCAAAATCAACATTAATCTTAACCACGCCTTTTATGAGACCCATAACTTTTTAATCACACATCTCATCAACTTTTATCAAAATCTACTAAAAATCTGATTTTTATCAATACCAAACACACTCAGATTGATCACTCTGGGGTCTAGATAACAAACGCGTGTTTTAGCCTCTGGCTGAATCAAGTTTGATCCTAGTCTGTCAAAAAATTATTCCAACTTGCCCCATGGATGTCCTTCACCTTCCTCCTGAGAACAATCCCAAGTTGTAACTATGAACTTTAGCTAAATCGGTGCACTGTGCATAGGCAGGTCGTAATTCGTTCATAAACTATTCAACTCGTACTTTGTATTTCATGGGTGACCCCTTGATATTGATAAATGGTAATAAGCAAGAATGTCCTTTCCAGATTTGCAACTAAATATTTAAATACTCTACCGTGACTACACATCATTTGTCCTATTATCATATAGCTAAACAAAATTGTTCTTGATGATCTCTTTCAAATCGAAACTCTTATTTTCTCTTAAGCCTCGTTCCAGGATAAACCATTCGTTATTTCTATAAGTGGTTCTTCTTCGATTCTTAGGAATGCATCACCTATACGCCCATCAAACTATTTCAACCAATAAAATCAGATGATGAGGAGAAGAAAGAAAAAACACTTAACATACCCGAATGGAAACGGTGGAAGAATTAGCTTTCAAGAACCTGAACTTAATGCCGCCTCTGCTCTGACCCGAGTCATGGATAGAAGATAACATCAACCAGTTCATCAAGAAAAACACCCCTATAAACAAAGCCAATCCTATTGTCACTTTTTTCTGATACCATGCCTTCCTTTTCCCTTTGCTTGTTCTTCTTGGATCAATCAACAAGCCACCGAACCATCCATTCAACAACGACGTTGAGGAAACATGCTTCCCGGATCCGTGCGAGAACCGGGTCGGACGTCCAGTCCCGGACGAATTTCTGGGCGAAGATGAGCTATGTCGAGCAGGGCTTCTCGACCCCCACAGATTCTTGTCCATCCGGACCGGGACCTGCGAGCCTGGCGGGTGTTCTTCATCTTCTTCGTTGGATGTATTATCACCATTCATGATTTCTAAGAAATTGGAGTGACTCTCGGACATGTTAACTGGGTTTGAATCTTTTAATAATGAAATGATTTAGAAATTCGATGGTGTATAGTCGATAAACAATGTCTTGTTTTTAGGACAAGGAAAGCGGAATCATAGGGAGGAGAAGCGGCGTTGAGTGAATTTGATGAACGGGATGAGAGAATCAAAGGGGTGAGAAACGTTGTTGACTGCTAAATCTGGGGGCAGTCTCCATTTGTTGTAAGAAAATGGGGAAATAATTATAAATGGATCCAATGACTATAATATTTAGTAAAATGGAGAAATATATGATCTTGAATACTTTAAGAGATTTAGATAAAGATATAAGAAGAGAAATATATGATCTAATAAATTTCGATATAATAAAAAAAGATTTTATCATAAACGAAATATTAGATTTAATCCACAAAGATATACTAGGAGAATTATACAAAAATTATAGGAATGGATTATCATAGAGGAGAACCCTTATTAATCAAATATCTAGATATAAAAATAAATGAAAAATTAGATTCCATAATAGAACAAAGAGGAAATCTATTAGATCAAATGATAGAAGAAAGAAATATAAAAAGAAAAGGATTTCTAAGACTAAAATCATTAGAAAGTAAAAGAAAATACTTTAATATAATTCTAAAACAATTACCTAATATACTTATGATTATAAATAAAAAAGAAAAAATCAATATGAAAAAATATGATATAACTGGAGAAATAAAATATTACAATAAAAGTTATAGAGCACAACAAAGAAAAATTATGTTAAGATCAATTGAAGAATTTTGTGAATATAATATAATAATATGTAAAGAAGTAAAATATGATACGGAATTAAGATTAGAAGTTGAGCATATCAAAGGAAAAATTTAATAACAGAATTTCCAGAAATAAAATTTGAAAAACAAATAATAGAAAATATTAATCTACCAGTAGGATCTTACCAAATAAAATGAGCTAATACAACAATGTTTCAATCATTAAGCTCATGGGGAGAATCTGACGGATTTCTTAACATGCAATTAAATTGGATAAGTGTTTTTTTATGGCAAACATATAAAAACATAAATTTACAAGATAAATTAGCCGTTGAAGAATTACAACAATTAAATATACAGGATATGAATATCAACGAAAAATTACAAAACATTCAAAATAAACTAACAATACAATTCAAAGAATTAAAAGAAATGATAGGAGAAGTTAAAAATATAGATGAAGAAATCTTAAAAGAATTCCAAAGAAAATAAGGAGAATTAATTAATCAAGATAAAATTGGAATAATTATAGAAAAAATAGATAAACTAAACGAGAAAATAAGAAAGAATGAAAATGAAAAAATCATATCAATAGAAGAAAAAATCAAAAAGCTAGAAATAAAAATAGATGATATGTATGACAGACTATTTAAGGTACAAAAAACTCAAAAATCAAGAGTATAAAATGTCAATAAGTGAATATATTGAAGATCTAAAAATATTAATAAAATCATTAATAAGTGACGTTCAAAAAGTAAAAAATGAATTGAAAGAAGTAAGAAATGATATAAATATACTAAAACTAGAGATTAGAGAATTCAAAGAAAATAATAAAAGCAAAGATAAGAAAGTAGACAAAAAATTCATAGAAAAAGAAATACTTAGAATAGGAAAGAAACATTTTGAACAAGAAAAAATTATAATAGAAGCAGGAAGTATGGATGATGAATTTAGGAAAAACATATTACCAAAAATACTAGAAGAAGAGTTAGAATTACAAAAATTTATAAAAAAAACTTTAGGAAAATTAAAAGCTGAAGAAAAAATTGAAGAAGACCGAGACAAAAATGAATGAAGAATTAGATTTGCTTATAGAAAATTTTGATCAATTAAGCATAGAAAATTTTGATGAATACCAAGTTTTAATGAATACTGGAGGAGCACCTAACTCTGCTCCTATAGGAACTTCTAAACAAGAATTACCAGATCCAGATGAAAGTTATGCACCCTTATATAGTAAACCACACCGACAATATTATGATAGAGTCAGAGATAGACAACCACCTAGAGAAAATAAATATAAAGATAGATTTGAACCAAATAATAATTATGATAAACCTATTAATCATGGGGGAACAAAATTAGATTTGGATTGTAAAATAGACACTAAAAAAGTCTTATTAACTTGGGCAGATGATACATGGGAAAATACTGATAGAATGATAAACTTTTTAGTAGCATCTTTTGAAGGACATATTAGAAATTGGTGGGAAGGAATAAGTAGTGATACGAAAGCATTAATAAGAAGAAATGTACAGACGGAACTAATAAAATCAGATAGAAAGAGAATAGAAAAATTAGTAGATTATATTGCTGATGAATTTTTAGGAGAAAATTGGATAAGTAATTCTGAAGCAGAATCAATAAGAGAAAAAGATAATGCAAGAGTAAGATTAATAAATTTAACAATATGTGATATGTGTAAAATTAAAGAATATACTTGTGAATTTAAAGAATACTATTATGTCCAATTCTATAGTAATGAAAACCAATAAGTATATAGAGATATGTATTACAATAAATTACCAGGTTCATGGGGAATATACTTTAAAATAGAATTTGAAAGATTTATTAGAGATAACCCTGGAACACCTAGAACATTAGGATCAAGGATAAAATTCTTATTTGAAAGATTAGCATATATATGTCAACAAAGACAATTATTAAAGAAATCAGGAAAATTAACTAGAATATGTTGTGAAGATATGGAAAAACCTACCCAATGGGGATGTAACCCTGAAAGAAGAAAATATAATAATAAAAGAAAATTTAAAAATAGAAAATTTAAAAAATTCAGAAACTTCAGAAAAAGATATATAAAACCTAAGAGGAGATATTACAAAAGAAGATATAATCCAAATAAAAAACAGAAAAATAAAACTTATAAGAAAGATAAAAGCCAATGCAAATGTTGGAATTGTGGAGAAATGGGACATATAAGCCCTGATTGTAACAAAAAGAAAGTTAAAATATTACAAAATGAATATCTAGAAATAGAAAGTGAACTAAGTGAAATATCAGATATTGAAGAATACTATGATCAAGAAGTCTATATAAGCGAAACAGATTCAGAAAGCAATGAATTAGAATCAGAATAAAGAAATAGAAGAAATAGAAACAAATAAGAACATAGATAAGCAAGAATATGAAGGAATAGAAGGTTATGGATTAAAACTAACTTTTGATAATAATAAGTTCAGAAAAATACAAAAATTATCTTTAGATTTGAAAATAGGAAAATGGGAAATATTAGACAGAATATGGAAAAGAGAAAAAGTAGCAATGAATGAATATCATAAAATTGAAAGGGCAATAGATGTTAGAACCACTCAAAGAACACACAAATTAAATCTTTTAACAAAAAATACAGTTTCAGAATTATTAACAAAGATCAATAGAAAACAAAGTGAAAAGATTCAATATGTTTACTTAGCAGGTATCCAAATAATGTTTAAATCCCTATTTAGAGAAGGATTAGATTCACCTTTAACTGTAAGTTTACATGATGGAAGAATTATAAATTTAAAAGACAGTCATTTAGGAACAGTGGAAGGAAATCTAGCATATAAGAAGCTAATATTTACATGTTATCCAAAATATTGTATATCGTTAAAAGATAGAAACTTTAATGAAGTTTTAGGACTACATTTCAAATTACATAAGGATGACATAATGGAACCAGGAGATAAAATTATGACTATAGAATATAGAGCATTATACACATTTACTAATTCTAATTATGGAAACATTTATTCTAAAAAACCATATATTGAAATTCATAAAGAATGTAAAGATTTTGGTAAAGCTGTAGAACCAGATAAACAAATAAGTTTAGTTTCAAGAAATTATGAACTTACTATAACAAAAAATAAACCAGAAATCATAGAGTTACGAGAAGAAGAATACCCTAATAATAACATAACATTTGAATATGGCAGATTAATTAGGAGATCAGCAAGTTTACCTAATAGAAAACAATTAGGAGAAACTAGTAATATAAAAGAAATAAAACTTAATAGAAATGCTGGAAATATGAAAATAGAAGGTGAATATTTTAATGGAATAGAACATATAAAAGGATCAAATATATTAATTGACACAGGAGTTAGTGAATGTCATATAGCTTCAAATAGAAATAAAGGACTAATATCTCATAGAACCGATCCATATAGATATATAAATTTTGATGGACAAATACATATGACTGAACTTGAAGTAAAAGTACCAATAAAAATAGGAGGAATAAATCTCCTAGTACCATGTCATGTAGATAGTAGTATGGCAAATCCTCATGTATTATTAGGTATGAGCTTTCTAGATGGACTAGAAGATTATAGTATAAAACATGAAGGATTATACATAACTCATAATGGTCAAACTATACTATGCAGAAAGTAACAGGAGAAAGTACTCATATAATTAATAGTGCTGATAAAATTGATATAATACTTGGGAGTAAACAAATAGTTGTAAATAAAGTATATAATTATAACAAATTAGAATGTGATATATTACTAGGAAATGACTTTATACAACAATTTCAATATTATAAACAAAATAATTACATGGTAATGTTACAAACACCTTGTGCACATTTACTAAAAATACCAAGAGAATTTAGACCTTACAGAGTTCAGCCAACACAGCGTGGTGATAAATGGGAGAAAAAACCAATTATACAGAATGAAATAAAAAATAAAAGAATAATGTATAAAAAAAGCCTTAAAAACAAACATACAAACAAATATGGAAAAAATCATTGATCAACTAGAAAAAATTTGTGGAGAAAATCCATTATTATTTTGGAAACCACATCATCCAAAAGCTAAAATAGAATTAACAGAAAATGTTATTATAAGAGTTAGACCAATGATGTATACCATACAAGATACACAAGAGTTTAAAACTCAGATAAAAGAATTACTTAATCAAAAATTAATCAGACCTAGTAATGGACCCCATAGTGGTCCAGCATTTATGGTCATGAAACATTCTGAATAAAAAAGAGGAAAAGCTAGAATGGTGATAAATTATAAAGAATTAAACAAATATACTAAATTTGACGGATACTTTTTACCCAATAAAGAGGTACTAATAAATCTTGCAAAAGGAAAACAATATTATTCTAAATTTGATTGTAAATCAGAATTTTGGCAAGTAAAAATGGAAGAAGATAATATTCAATATACAGCATTTAGTACACCTCAAGGTAAGTATGAATGGATGGTTATGCCATTTGGTTTAAAAAATGCACCACAAATATATCAAAGAAGAATGGATAACATATTTAGAAAATTCAATGAATTCTTAATTGTCTATGTCGATGATATATTAATATATTCTAATAATAGAGAAGAACATAGAAACCATTTAATTAAATTTATAAATGAATGCAAAAAAGAAAGAATTGTTCTTTCAAAAAATAAAGCTATAATAGAAAAACAAGAAATTGATTTTCTTGGATTATCAATAGATAAAAGAGGGATAAAATTACAAACCCATATATCTAAAAAGATAGAAAGTTTTCCAAACAAATTAGAATCAAAAAAAAAAATACAAAAATTTTTAGAATGTTTAAATTATGCAGAAGGATTTATTGAAAATCTATCAAAAAAGAGACATAAAATTCAAATTTTACTCAGGAAAATAAATACCAAAGGATGGAGTGATGAACATACAGAAATTGTCAAATCACTAAAAGAAGAATGTAAAAATTTGCCAAAATTAAGATTACCGGATGAAAAAGATAATCTGATAGTTAATACTGATGCCTCGGATAAGTATTGGGCAGCAATATTAAAAACAGATCTTAATGAAATTTTTAGATACTCAAGTGGAACGTTTAATCAAGCAGAGATAAATTATACTACTCATGAGAAAGAACTATTAGCAATTATCAGAGGAATAAAGAAATTTTCATTATTTTTATTATCTAAGAAATTCATTGTTGAAACTGATAATTCTCAAGTTGCAGGTTTAGTAAAAAATAAATTACCACCAGAACCTCAATATAGAAGGCTCCATAGATGGCAAGCATATTTGGCATTTTATAATTTTGATATAGTTCATATTAAAGGTGTTAATAATTATCTTGCGGACTTTTTAAGCAGGAATATTGAATTTGCAGATGGATAATATCAAAAGATCCCTGATAGACGCCAAAAAGCGAATGAACTTCCTCATGGAGGAAGCTGAAGATATAAAACTTGGAATTGAACAACTTGCAGAAACTCTCCAAGGAAGTTTCAGGCAATTAATGGAAATCTCAATATTTCATCACAATTATACTAAAGAATTGAGCGATAACATAATTGAGATTGAATCTCAGTTTGAATCGTTGATTACCAAACAGGCTGATACCAAAACATGTTATACCAAAAATACAAACAGGTACATCTTCTGAAAGCAGTGGTGGACCAACAATTAAAAGAGATGAACCAAGTCCCAAAAAAGTTGTTATAAATGAAGCCAGTCCTCGAAAAATCACAATCA
Organism: Ligustrum vulgare; assembly: GCA_963555705.1. NCBI lineage: Eukaryota > Viridiplantae > Streptophyta > Magnoliopsida > Lamiales > Oleaceae > Ligustrum > Ligustrum vulgare. Next base: position 35,075,995 of record OY743190.1, on the reverse strand, counting down.
ATGCCAAAGATGAACATACAAGGGTAGTCAGAATTCGTGCTGAAGAGGAAGATGATTCCCCTTTTTTACCAAAAGAAAACGAATATAAAACCACTGTTGAAGTTATATATGAACTTCAAGAATGTGATTGCTATTACATTTCGTCTGGAGACCATGTATACCCACGATTGATCGTTACCCAGGGAGGAGATCCCGTCATGACAAAAATGGCAGCTGATTATGGATTCTTGGATCTTATCTATCCAGGAAAAGATCTAAAAGAAATCGAAAAATTTGATGATTTACTAAAAGGAGAAATTTCAAAGTTTGCTCAAGGAAGATCCATATATTTAAAATTTTATTCAATCAGTCCTGAAATTGATGGAAGGATATATTATCCTGGTGAGCATTTATCACGATTGGGTATGTTGCTCGAAATTTTCAAATTGAAGTTGGAAAAAATACCAAGCCAGTACCAAACATTACAAGATCATGGTTTAGATCCCGAAGGGTGTTGGGAATTAAAGTTCTCTACAACATTGCCAAAAATTTGTATGAGAAAAAATTCAAGTGCATATGCCAGTATAATGGATGGACCCTACTCACTAATGGAGGAAAAAAAAAATCAACAATCCTGCAAGAATACATCAATAAATTTGACACTCATCAAATCCATGGAAGCTTTGCCACTTTGCAAGAGGCGTGCATAGCCAGAAACTGCCCCACATGCCAAAGGAATTGATGGACAGGTGGAAGCCACTTGATGGATTTGCTTCACATGCCAATAAATTGATGGACAAGTGGAAGATATTCAATAGATCTACTTTAATTCAACAATGCAGAATAATGTAGGGGCCATACCAAGACCAAAAAAGAGAAGGATAAGTGTCCCTATAATGTAAGGGTCATGTGATGTAATAAATAATAGAGGGACAGGTGTGTCCTTAGGTGAAAAAAGTTGTAAAATTGTTAGGACAATGATGTAAGCAGTGATGTAATTGTGTCCAATGTAGTATTATAAATAGAGGCCTCCGGGCTAGTTGAAAGACAGAACTCACTTGAGCACTCAGTTTGTGAGAAAGCCAAAAATCTTCTGTCTTTGAAAAATTCTCTTATCAATCTTGTTTCAATCTTCATATTATCAATAAAATCTCAATCTACTTATCAAATTATGATGAATTTCTAAATTCTTGTCTTCTAAATCCTGTTTCTAAGAAAAAGATATATTATTAAGAGAACTCCCTACACTCTGTCTTAAAACATTTTCCATCTAAAATATTATACAGTGAAGGCATCCAGGTTTAGCTAATAACCCGTGAAGGCAGGAAGTCATTGAAGGGTGTGGAGCAGAAACCTATAAGCCTAAAGGTCACTAACAATAGAAGAAAAATACAAAGGTACTCAGAACAGGAAAAGAGGTTAGTATTCTTAATATATCTATCTTTACGAAATTAGGAGGAAGAAGAGTTTTTAACATGACAGAATTCAGGATTATTAAATTTAATTATCAAAACAGTCCTTATAATGATGAACACCATAGCATAATTGAACCTTTATTCATGTATAAACAGTTTACCAGACCTAATAATGAAATAAAAAAGTTATATCATGTGTATATGCCATGTTTGTTAGTTATCTTTCCGACATTAAAAAGAATATTAGGATTAGGAATTAAAAAATCAATTATTTATTTTTGGCTTGATAGTGATAATACTGAAATAAATAATGAATTATATTTAGGATATGTGTTTAGCAGTGATAATGATTATGACCCTGTAATAGATTATGACAGTGATGGAAGGGATGAATCTTTCTTTACCAGTTTTTGAAAATCTTAATATCATGAATAATAATAATTATATCATGAAAAAACCCAGAACTAAAAGAGGTCCATATAAAGTTCAAAAGCATATCAAAAGTAAAAAAGGTATTGAATATGAAAATGAAATTGATAAAATAGGATACCAAGAGCAACTATATGCATCACAAGAGATATTAAAAAGTTTTAAAGAAAATTTGATAGAAAACTTTGCTAGAGGTACTGTAAGATCTATAATGGTACAAAATATTCAAGATATAATTGATAAATTAGAAAAGAGAAAGAAAAGTATTTCAAAATATAATATACCATTTGAACCAAGTATAGATATAATGGCTGATATAGATATTATCAATTCTCAAACATTGATAGAGTTTGAAAAATTACTTAAAATTTTTTAAATTATTTATCTTTGTGTTTATAATGTCTGGATATACTATTGAAGGATTAGACAATTTGTTAGATAGGATAACGGAAAAAATAGATAACATTATATCTCAATTAATAGATATGGATGAATCATCTGAACAATATTATATACTTTTAGAAAATCATGATCAATACATTATAGATTGTTCTGATATATTACAACTTAAAATAGATTTAGAAAATAAAATAGTAACAAATACAGTCTAAACCTAAATGCCAGGATATACAATAGAAGGACTAGATAATCTTTTAGAAAAATTAAGAGATAAAATGGAAGATATTAAACATCAAATGGAAAATGAAAATATATCTTCTGAAGAATACAATAAACTTTTAGAAAAATACGAACAATATATTGCAGATTATTGTATTTTACTAGACCAAAGAATGGAATTATACCAGAAAATTTTGTATAATAATTTACCAACCCAATAATCTATGAATACTTTATAAACATCAACATCTAATAATTGTGAATATAAACTATATTTAGATAATAAAGAAATTTCATTTTTATCAATTATTGTTGAAAAATCTAAAAATATATATTCTGTTGGACAATCTAAACTAAAAGAGATATACGAAGATATTGACTATGCAATCCTAAATAGAATAGAATTTAATTATGTTGAAACAGCAAAAAATATAAATACGGTTCATAAAATTATAGAAGAATACGAAGATATAGAAGAAGAAGTATCAGAAGGAATAATGTTATGATATATAACTAAAAAAGATCATCCTAAATCTTTTGAAAAATTATTACAATATAGAACATTTTTAGAAGAACTTACAAGATTAAAAAATATAAACATAACCAGAAGTACTGAATTAAATCAACCTGACTAAGTTTGGGGATATACCCTGCAAATTAAACAGTCCTTTTCATTAAGGGTAATTTTGACATTTCAACAGAAGGATCTATTTTACTAAACTTATTACATACCAAACCTATTTAACTAAAAACCCCAAGAAAATGTTTTATTTATTTTTTTCCTCCAAAATTCTTGCACTTTTTTTTAAAAGAATTTGCCTAGTATGAAATCCATTATTATTTTAAATAAAATGTGATTTATATTATTAAATTTTTGGGTAATGTGTGGTTAAAAGATAGATAATTTGTTTTTTATCATAAAATGTGCTGTTGACAGTGGCGGAGCCAGCTATATACGAGGTAGCGCGGCCGCGCTACCTCGCCGTCGGTGGTCCGCCACTGGAGCTGCGAAGGTGGCGCCGTGCTGGGGAGCTGCAACTGTCGGCGACAAGTTTGAATTTTTTTTTTTTGCCCAAATTAGTACTCAACTGGCCAACTCCCAAGCCCAAACCAAAATTACATCATACAAATCAATCTCCAATTCTCCATTTGGTCCAACAAGCAAAATCTGAAGAACAAGCAAAATCCCTAACCTTTGGTCACTCCTTTCCCCCGATTCTCTCTGTCTCTGACCGGCCAGCGCAGCGCCGTTGCTCGCGTCCGTCGGCCACCACTGTTGACGGCTCCTCCACTGGTTGCCGCTGGTCAGTGCTCCACTCTCCAGCGTAGGTGCCTCCTGCTTTCTGACTCTATGCCGACGGTAATTGTTGTTTTGTAACTTTGTTTATTTATAAATGTTAAATTTTGATTATTTTATTTGTTTTGGTTTTGTAATTTTCAGATTTTGTGATGTTATTATGTTAATGCTTAAATTTTAAACATTTTAATAAATATTATCGATGTTTGATTTATTAATTTTTTTGGTTAGGTTAGACTGTCAATTGTTGTCATTTCCCAAATTTTTTATCAATTTGTAATTTCTCACTAAGGCTTAATTCGTTATAATTGATTTGAGAATTACACATAAATGTTACATTTAAATTTTTACAATGTGGTTAGATTTGTAAATTGTGACTATTGTGATGAAAATATGATTTTATTTGTGAATTGTGATTATTGATTTATAGGTTGTGGATTGAGATTTGGTGAATATTTGATTTGATTTGTGATAATTGATTTACAAATTATGGAATATTTTTTCCAACGTAAACGAAAATCTTAACTTAGTGGTTCTAGTAGTCCTGCAACTGCTTCTAGTAGAGCAAATGAGTTAGTAGACTTTGATAACACTAAGAAATTTAATGCATCTGTTGAAAGAGCATTCTCTGCTATGAATTTAATCAAGAGTGATTTGCGCAACAAAATGGGAGTAAATGGTTGAATGACAATTTGATTGTGTACACGGAGCGAGACATTTTTAAAAATATTGAGAATGAGGCAATATTGCAGCGTTTCCAAAATATCAGACCCCGAAGAATGCAGTTGTCCGAGCCAACGAATACCAACTGATGTCAATATCATGTATTTTGCATCTATTTTGGGTTGTATTGGATTATATGGTCATATATTTAATGACAACTTTTTATTCTTATATCTATTTATTCATTTTTAAATATTATTTCATTAAATAATATTCACAATCTCGCTACTGCCATTGTTCACGTTAGTCGGTCAACGGCCGACGACGTCAACGGCCACCGCTCTACCTGGACTTTTCGGCTGGCTCCGCCACTGGCTGTTGAATAATGATTTATTGAAAAAAATTAAATTTTAAATAATATGGACCAAATAGGGGCTAATGAGTAAGATGAATTTTTTGCATTGAATAGTCGATCAAATTTTAGAGTACAAAAACAAATTATGGGATTGTTTAATAAAACTTCTATACAAAATTTAACATTTTTTTTTTTATAAAAGTTCATACAATGTATATATATGTTATAAAATATACATTTTATATATATAATGTAAATGATCATTATATCCATGTAAACTTTACATATTACGATTGTATCATTGATCACCCCTATAAATAGGGCTTAAGTTTGTAATATTACACACATCTAATGAGAAGCATTTCTCTCATTCTCTCTACCTCTTTCTTGTTCTTCTAAAAATTGGTAGTTTTACAACACGCTATCATCACGAGTCTCTAACCAATTGAAAAATATGATGGGAATATACTCTACAGTTGCATCTAAGTGATGAACATCTGTATCAAAAACCTGATCATTATTAATCAACGTTTTCCTTTTCCAAGTCAAACGCTTTTAACTTTAGAAAATAACGCATACATTGTAGATCTGAAAACTTCAAGAAAGATGGAAACTTTACATAATCCAAAAAGTTCCACAAGAGGAAAGAAACATGGTCTCGATGTTGTGCAATTAGAAATATTGAAGAAATTTTACATTTCGAAACTTTCAACATAGATCTATGACAAACCATACATCCAATCAACAATCAGATGCCAGATCTAGAACCACGGCGACGAGATGATTCTCCGTCGTCGGCGCGTGTCGACGACAGAGTCACTGGCACGATGGTGCATGAAACGCGTGAGGCCCACGCGCAGACGTCGAGGAGGCTCGTGTGGGTGCGTGAAGAAGAATTCGGCGACGGTCGCAACAGACGGTTTGTTCATCTCAACATTCCGGATTTTTCTATGGTATTACTTTTCTGTTTGATACAGTTTTGGACATTTCCGGCAATCGAACGTGGCGGTTCCTTAAAAACTATTTTTGGAGCACTTCTGACGAGATTTCGAACTTTGGATTAAAAGTAAGTTTGTTCTAAATTAAATTTTAAACCTATTGATGATTTTGATTTATTCATATAATCAATATATTAAAATATGGACGATTTTGCCCTTGATAATACGTTAAAGTATATTAATTGTAATTTAACGTATTGGATCAATCATGATTATTGATCTTATGATTAATATTGACAAAATATATATTACAAATGTTTTGCACTATTGTGTGATCAATAAGGTGCAAGTAATATAGTTGTTACCATGTCGTGATGTATTGAGTAATTGATTAAATATAACTCATTATCGTAACGGACTGGACTATTATGAATATCTTGACTGGATTTGGAGATATGACTTACTCATTTATGAAAGATAATTATTTCATTATGTTGACACCACCTATATGGTTGGTTATATCAGCTTTAAATATACATATTACGTTACCACATATATGGTTAGTTCTATAAGTTTCAAATATATTACGTTATCATCTATATGGTTGATTTTACCAGTATTAAGTATATTACATTACCACCTATATGGTTGGTTCTACTGATTTTCAATATTTCTGCTCATATGAACTTGATATATTATTGTCATTTGATATTTCAACAAATAGTACTAGAAGTTACCATTACCAAAAGTTTAATATTTTAGAAAATAGTACCAGAAGTTACCATTACCAAAAGGTTGTTGGATTTTAATGAAAATATTTAATCAAACGGTACCAGTTACCAATATCTGTATTGAAAAGACAGATGAAAATGAATTATCCAACAAGAAAAATGTTGATGTATGGTAAGATAATATCACATGATATCACGAATATGGCTAATGTGAAAATAATCTCATCAGTATTATGAGATAAATATTATATGATTGAGATAAACAAAAAAGTTCTTACATAAGCACTTATGTACTCCGGAAAAAGTACATATTTACTCTAGAAGAAGTAAAGATTATCATCTAAATATACTGAAGTGATATTATTAATATTACTCCTGAAGAAGTACAAATGAGTCATACTGAAACATATGAAGAAAAGAGATAAATGCAAAACACAAAAGAGAGAAACATTTATAAAATCGTCAAAAAGTGGATGTGTGTTTCAAGAGTAATAATACTCCGTACTCTACCACCCGTAATCTTTTTAAGGTTCACAAGATTAAATTCAAATATTCATAAAATCCTCAATATTAGAGGTGTGTCTCAAGAGTAAAAATACTTCGTACTCTACTACCACCAATATTTTAGAGATTCACAAGGTTAAATTTACATTACCTAGACTCCATTTTCGCTTGATACCCCTTCTTTGCGACTAATCTATCTTAACTCCTGCTGAATCTTGTATTGAAATATATGATTGTAACTTTTCCAACAGTTCATCAAAAGTGGGAGCATAAATAAGGATCATCCTAGAAAATGGAGAGATGAATCCTTGTTTCACGGCATAATCAATAAATGTTAGTAAACCAAAGCCCAATAGGCTTATTATGGAGACTCGGCTGAGCCCACGAGGTAATATTAAAGATTTCCTCTAAAGTACCAAAACCTCCAGGCATGGCAATGAAGGCATCAGAACCATATAACATGCAAGTTATGCGTTCACGGATAGATAACGTCTGTACTTCATGCCCTCGTATTTTACCTGCGATATCGACTAAAGGAACAAGTATAACACCTATCAGTCTCGCTTTCTCTGTTTGAGCAGATTGAGAAACACAACCCATCAATCTACTGCTACCCCTCCATATACTAGATTGATACCTCTCTCTCCCAACTTCTTCCCTAGAAGTACTTATGCTTCTAGATACTCAAAGTCTTTCCCAATTTTTTATTCACAAAATACACAGATAGTTTTGATATGTCGAAGTTTTGATCATTCCATCTTTTAAGAGTATAAGGAAGGAAAAATTACAAAAAAATGTTATTTTGGGATGCATTAAACTGCGAAATTACTTGGCTTTTAAAACTCAATAATATTCACTATTTACTGCTCGTATTTTGAAAAAGTTGTTATTTACTTTGCCTAAATGACGCCACTTTTGATCATATCTCTAACAGTATATTTAATGCTTCATAATGGACACTCTTTCGATGGTCTCTTAGTAACAATCAATTAATATGCGAAAAATGAAAATATAAAATACTTTGTTAAAAAATATATATATATACATAAATACACTTTACTGATTTACCTTGTATCAATGTTTAGTAGCCAAAATATCATTGTTTATAATAGATTGGCAAACAAGATCTTTTGATATCATATCGTTGAGACTATAACGATCTTTCTCTTCGTTGAATTGAGCCTATAAATATAGTAGCTCAAGTTGCACATACCCACAAGGGTGTGTCTCAAGAGTCAGTCGAATATCATTTAATGACTCCTTACTCAGTCTACCCTTAATGAAATCTATTTTATCATCTCGATTTCTGGATGAATGCCCTATTGATTTACAACGGGTATCACATGTCCATCGAGCACATTTGTAACAATCCTTCAATCTTTTTGCTCTTCGCTTCTTTGCAAAAGTACTCTTACCTAAGCCAGACATGTGCTTAGAAAATAAATCTGATAATTCACCAGATAATCTAACTTTTGCTTTGATCAACCAACGAACATCTTTTAAGATACCTTGATCCATCAGCAGCCTCAATCTTTCAAGTCGAACTCGATAAATCTTTTTGAAAATATTTATCGGAAGATTAGAGTAGTATTTGCGAATATTTGATAATATAACATCCATTTGGATGGATTTAACCTTCTTCCCAAATGATCTATTTAAATGCATTATTTAACGCGTAAAAGATCTGTGGCTTCGCGTGTCATTGATTCCATCAATAAAAGGGAAAAGATTTGTAATCAAAAGGATGGGGACAAGGATCATTTTTTATATTTCGGTCTAATCACCTTTTTAGATATGATAAATCAAGGTATACTGATTTATAAATTCGAACAAGTAAATATTGTATTGAACCAGAAGTTCATACGTACAAGTGAAATATGTATATAGTATCTAACCAGAAGGTCATAAGTGAAATATACATTGTATTAAACCAGAAGTTCATCGATGTTGTATTGAACCAAATATTCATACATAGCAGTGAAATAAAATCGTATTGAACCAGAAGTCTATAATGAACGGTTAGATAATCCCGATTAAAAGCTTCAAATTATTTGATATGAAATAACTTGTTTAGAAATTGTTTATAATATAACAATATTCTATATATGTCAATATAATGAAATAGGGATTATCTGAAGAAGCTTTATGATTTCTAAGAAGTGCAATATGTATACACTCCACCAAAATGCACTCAGATATATGATTGAGATTATATCCCTAAATATGAATGACATGCGTTGCGGTATTTTTAGCCGATTGATGTAATATAAGATTTGTGAACATTATGGGAAAAACACGCCTGAAGCGTAATTATACCTGAAGCATAATAACAATCGATTTCAAAAACAAATATCTCTTGAATAATTGAGATGATCCATTTGAGGCTAAATACTCATGGTGAGTAAAAGATACATAGTTAAATGATAAGAAATTCATGTAATTGATGATAAAAAATATAAAGAGATCTCTATATGTTATATTAAAATGAAATGGAATCGATAAATAAATCGAATAGATACACAACTCTCTTGTGAAAATGAGGTTGATGAAATTATGATACTTGGCTAAATATAAAAATCCCGATGTAGGGATTATTGTTCAAGGACCTGAAGTCCAAACGCTTAAATGTGTAAAGCCAGTAGTTACTTGTACAAATGAAAAATATTATACAGTCGTAAAAGACGACTCATTGTACGCGAAATTTTTTCATAGAACTGGCATAACATATGGTGGATAGACTATAATCTAAATCACTAGCTTGAGCTCTTTGATATACCAATGAGTGAGATCAAAATGTATGATCCTCATCTCGGTACTTTGGAAGTATTCTTTGATGTATCAGTTGATCACGGTACGTTGAGATTTCAAGTAAAATGATTATAGATTTGATGGGTGTCGAATCCAACAAATAATAATGTTTTCTCGCTCTTGTAAAAACAAATTGCAATAGTGGTGAGCAAAGTCGAATCCACAGGGATTTGTTAGATTTAATTCTTCGAAAAAATTAAAAGCAATGAATTGAAAATAAGGGGGGTTTTTTGAATTTTGAATGTGAAATCAATTTGTAAATAAACTAGTGCGAAATTAAAATTGTTGAAAATATCAAATTAAATAAATATCCAGCCCAAGGTATAATCTCAGTAATGATTCACGAAATTGATCATAGATGCAAAAATAAAATCCTTTACTCATTCTCTAAATTGGTTATGGTCATTGATACGATCTAACAACCTATCTCTCCTTACTTTATCGATAATCAAGAGACGCTCGTTAATTATTTCCCTAATCAATAAACAATCCTAGATATGATCATAGGATTTAATTTACCAATAGCATTAATTCCTAGAGAGACGACCAATTCTAACCAACAAATCTACACGCGTGATTCATTTAAATTAGGTTATATGTCTTCATAACACGAGTCAAAAATCAGTCTATAATTAACTATGTTATTCGCCACTTGTATTAGAAAACCTAAACAATTACAGATTTAGATTCCTAATTGGCTAAGTATCGTTTTGACAATTAAAACAACGTGCACTTTGTATTAACAAACCAAAACAACAACTTTGATGCAAACAAAAGATATATAAATAGAAAACAATCAAAGGAACAATTAAATTAGATTAGATCTCACAATTCTTGGTGAATCAAAACTTCGAATATCCTTGAATTGGAAAAATAAATTTAGCTATCCATAAACATTGTTAATCAAAAAGTTAAATGAATAAAATTAAAAGACAAGAAAGTAAAACTCCCCAAATCGAAGTCGGTGTCACCGCGTCCTCTCTTCCAAATTTCTCCACAGAATTCGTTCTTTTTCCTTCCTTTCCTTTTTTTTTTTCTTTCTTCCCTCCAAAAGGAGCTCCAATTAATTCTGCTTTTGTGCTGAGAGTCCAATTTTTCAAGAAGTCTCCCTCTTTCCAATGACCAAAACGTGGTTCTAGTCAATTGATGGCAAAAGTCTGAGAGTCCAATTTTCCAAGAATTCTTATTTCCCTTTTTTTTTCAATTGTGGTCCAGTCTCTCTTCTTCCCATTGGTCCAAAGAGTTTTCTAGGGTAGTAGATGGGCCAAAAAAAATTGTATTATTGGGCTTTTCAAAGAGTGGTCCAATTTATGTTGCTGCCCTTTTGTCTCAGCTGCTGTCTTACAAAATCAATAAGCGTGGCCACGCCTTATTCAAAGTCCTGATCTGATTGCATTCTTTTTGAGTTCCAACCTTGTTCTTTTAGTTTGTGATATTGAATCAAATTGATCTAAATTCTCCACCTAATTCACAAAACATAAAATATGATTAATATTCAAAATTTAAGCATTTAAAGTCATTGAATTAAGAAGAAGAATCACTAATAAAACAACAATTATGCACCCTAGCAAGATTATATGTCGAAATTGATATCTATTTCAAAGATTAATTATACTTATGCATATTGTGATATATGTATAATCACTAAAAGATTTAATATGTTGAAATTGAAATTGGAGTGTACCATTTTTGAAAATTATATCTGGGCAATTGATTATTTACCAGAAGTGAATTCGAAAATGAATATTTAATTATTTTCCTGAAGTGAATTCAAAATGAATTTAATTATTCACCAGAAGTGAATTTGAAAACGGATAATGTTTAGTTATTCACCAGAAGTGAATTATAGATATGATTATTCACTAAAAGTGAATCAATTCTGAATAAATTAAGAAAACATTACTTGATATAGCATGTTATGATATCATAAATGAGCTATGAACGATTTATATAAAGCTCATCATAAATGATATGATTGATGAAAAGATTCGAGATTACATCAATATATCTATGATATTCCATGAAAGGAATAAATACGCGTTGCACTCTTTTTTCCTTAGCTGAGATTTTGTCCCACAGAGTTTTCCAACAAGGTTTTAATGAGGCAGCAATTGTGGCGTATTAATGAGAATAATGTACTCTTTTTTCCTTAGCTAAGGTTTTTTCCCACTTGATTTCCCTAGCAAGGTTTTTGAGGCATTATTACATCTATCTATGAACTATAATTCAGCAACACATTTTTGTACTGGAATGATATCAACAAATGAAGAAAATCATAGACATCTTATGAAGAATGTTATGATATCGGCTACACACAAGGAGATATATATATATATATATATACATATTCCAGACGAAAGATGATATCAATGTTCAAGAAGCTCATGAACACTTGATTGCACACTTCAGAGGGAGAATCATGATGTACTCTTTTTCCTTCGTCCAAGTTTTGTCCTACTAGGTTTTCCTGACAAAGTTTTAACGAGGTAATGGTTGTACTCTTTTTCCTTGGTTTAGATTTTATCCTACTGAGTTTTACTAATAAGGTTTTAATGAGGCAGCACTTCAGAATTCCAAACTTTAGAACATGATTCGTTCTATTTATCGTTTGATGTCATTTCGAACAGTTGACTCAATGATTCAAGATGACCAACATCAGGGGGAGCAGCTGTACTCTTTTTCCTTCGCTCAAGTTTTATCCCATTGGATTTTTTTAGCAAGGTTTTAATGAGGTAAGCAATTGCGTAATGGGTCATTCAAGGGGGAGTGTTATAAAATATACATTATATATATAATTTGAATTACCATTATATCCTTGTAAACTTTACATATTACGATTGTGTCATTGATCACCCCTGTTGACGTCCCGTAAGTACCCCAGAGGTATGTTGACGGTGCTCAGTCTTTGAGGTACTTACGGGACGTTAACAACCTCTATAAATAGGGGCTTAAGTTTGTAATATTACACACAACTGATGAGAAGCATTTCTCTCATTCTCTCTACCTCTCTTTCTTGTTCTTCTAGAAATTGGTAGTTTTACAACAATATATATTTCCTAGTCCTAACTTATATAAAAGACTGAAAGGAATTTTACTATTCATTTACTATTCATAAAGCTGACATTATCTTTTTGTTTAATAACATCATTTTTTTATTTATTTTTAATTCTCCTATAATATAGACGTCATTTTTTTCATTTTTTTAATATAATTTCATAATAACTTAACTTAACTTAACTTAACTTATATATATATATATATATATATATATATATATATATATATATATATATATATATATATATATATATATATATATAAAGAGATAAGTCCAGCAAAAGATTCCCGCTCAAAGTTTCTCACTCATCTACTAATAATTAAAAAAAAATTGACATAAAAATGTCTGTACAAAATTATCCCTCCCCACTCATTCCCCGCAAACAGTACACAAAAAGTGTCTGTAAAAAAGTTATGTTCATTTGATTTCACATCGTTGGGCCCACACGATTTTTGAAGTTCAAAACCAATTTGAATTTTCCTGAGCCACTGAAACCCTATCCCTCTCCTCCCTCTCTGACTTAAACCTGTCTCCAAACTCCTCCTCGACGTTGTAGCGGCGATTTGCTATGGTGATTTGGTGGTGGTGCGGTCTCGAATTTCAAAGAAACAGAAGCTGATTCTGAACACAGGGGACCAGCTCGAGTCGAAGCAAAAGAAGAGGCTATGGGATACGTGTGGTTGAAGCAGAAGAAGAGCAAAGTGAACCGATTTCGTGCAATCGGGCGCAGCGTATCTTATGATGAAGAGGTCACAGCTTTCGTTGATGATCAGCGGATGATGCAGCTGACAGGTGTCAAGAGCAAGGAGCTCTTGATCTGGGTTAGCATTTCTGATATTCGCATTCAGGACCCCGGTTCTGGTAGGAAGAAAGGGAAAAGAATTTAATATTATGAATTTTGATTTTCTGAAAAGGTTTATGCTATGGAAATCTTGATGTTGTTTTAATTTAACTTTTCTATTTTCTGTTTGAATCGATATTTTCTGAAATTTTTGTTTTCTGGATTTGGAGTTACTATTTATCTTTGGGTCATTCATATAAAATAGGTTGTCGGCGAGTTTGTAGTTGATTCTTCGTTCTTGGTTTACTAATTCTTGGTTATTTTCTGCTCTATATGTACAGAAATTGTATATGGCTTTGCATATTGTTGTGTTTCCTGATGCTGCCTTTTGATCTTCTAGCTTTGCATTGCTATTTGGATGAAGTTTTATCAAGCCTAGAAGCTCTTTCCAACGGCTCGAACACCTGGGAGCTTTTGGGGAAAATATAATGGTTTCATGTACCCATCTCAGTATTTTCCTCCTACAAATGATCAGTCTCGGCCTCAACCAGTGAAGAAAATGAGAAATTAGCCAGGAAATCCAGGTTAGTTTAGTTGATTATTTTATCAATAACTAACTTTTTTTAGGGGAAAGTTAAAATCTTGGTGATTTTGGAGTAGATCCTGGTGCATAAGTGATAGCTTTATCACCAAGAACTCTCTTAGCAACCAATAGATTTGTGTGTGAAATTTGCAACAAAGGATTTCAAAGAGACCAGAATCTTCAACTTCATAAAAGAGGGCATAATTTCCATGGAAACTGAAGCAAAGAACAAGCAAGGATGTGTTAGGTTTACTCAATTTATGATGTACAGATGAATGCACAAGACTGATAATTTGTTAAATCAAACATATATGCTCCATTTCATGTGATGTGTATTCCTGAAGAAAAAAATGATAAATCTTAGTAGCACCTGGAGCCCATTTTATCATTTCACATGGTTGTATAATTTGAGAGAATAGTATTATTTGGAAAAATAGGATAGTTACAAAGAACCAGTCCTATTTTAATCTGGTAAATATTTTGCTAAAACTTTCTTGCAACTAAATATATTGTTCATATTATCTATCATCTTTACCTTGCTTTCAATATGAAAGTTACTCTACTAATAGTTGTCAATTTATTTCTACTTGGTTAAAGGCTCTTGTGAAGAATGATGAACATGTCAATCTCTTGCAATATAGTCTAAATATATTTGTTTCCGTACTTTGTTATAAATTTCTTTATTCAATGATATGGAGTTCTGTTGGTTTTTGTGACTCCTTCTCTGTTTCCTTTTTTAGTTTTTATTTTGCTGGCAATAGTGATACTGTGAGGTGGTTAAGGACATGAAACTTTGGTAGCCTAGAATATATGCAATTGTATAGACACTTTATTCTTTAATGAGTTTTATAACTTCAATACTTTGAGTTTATTTTTTTCTTTATTTCTTGCGGTTTAGAATAAAAGAGGCAAAAAGAAAATGATCAAAACTTCAAAAGGAGATTTATATGCTTGAACATGGTAACAGAGATGCTTCCTCTGAATCTGATTCTTCATTTTCTTCTTCTGACTCCAAACTAGAGGCAAATGTTGTGGTAACAGAGGAAATAGAAGATGAAGAAGAAAATGAGGTTGTATAATTGAGAAAGAACAATGAAGCTTCCTCTTCTTCTGGTATTTATATATTGGTAGTCATGTAATTTTCTTTCAATTTATTGTCATAATTTTGGGAATATTGTGTTATTGTATATTTCTTGAGATGCAATTTCAAGTTTAAGTAAATTATTGAATTTCTGCCTTGAAAAATGTTCTTTGTAGTATTCTATATGCATTTAGTGTACTACTACATGTTTATTGATTACATAATTTTCTTGACAATTGTTGAAAATCAAATTGGTTAGTTTTTGAATTTCCACAACACTTAATTCATATATTATATTTACAGTGAATTTATCTGTCTTCTTTTTGTCTTTCAAGATATGAAAGAAATGAAGTTAATCTTGATTCACCGGATAGTTAACTTTGGGGGATTGTTGGATATTGGTATAATAAATAGAAAAATCAAGAAATTGATTAAGTCTTGAAAACTGACTAAAGTGACTTCGTGTTGACTTCGGCCAAATACTCAAATTCGGCTCAATCCGTTTAGGAAAATTTGTTTGCCACTCCACCGCTTCGTAGCGCACAAATGGGAGAGGATTTAGATTTCTCTGCATGCATTAAAGGGTATATTTGGCAATTCGAAATCAATATCGGATGAATGAGAAATTACGAAAAAGGACAAAAATATGCTTAAAATGACTAAATTTATGTTTGACGTAAAGTTGTGCAGTCGCACGGTTGTCCGGAAAAATGTGTCTTTTTGAAGAGTTGCTTGATTTGGAAGGTTTGCATGGTTTGGCTCCCACCACTTCGTCCACAACCTTTCATGCTCTATAAAAAGGACCTTGGGGTGTCCCAAAAACACACCAATGATATGCAATATCACTCTCTCTCTCTCTTCTCTCTTCCTAAATCAAATTCTTGCATTTTTGTTGCATTATTTTGATTTTTTCTTGTTCATTTCATTTTGGAGTACATAAGTCGAAATTCTGGTTTGTTGTACTTGTATTTTGGAGTGCTACAAACATAAGTTGAAGTCGTTGTATCTTGGGAGTCGATTGTCATAACCCGTTAGCACCTTTACGGGGCAAATTCGACCTAAGGACAAAGTGTTTAATACTTGCTTCGACTTTGTCCATTTCTTCTTTCTTCTTATTTCTTGGGTCGTTATTCCGTCCATTTGTCGGCACGGATTTCATATATTTCTTTAGCGTTGTTCGCTCAAAATAGTGTACCGCAAGCGCACGGGTCGCGTACAAGTAATAAAGTGGACTTTTTGAGTCTGGATTGTCAATCCCACGAGGAATGTTTACTTTTAATTATATAACTTTAATTAATTTAATTCTAACAATAAAAAGAAACACACAATTAAAAGTTGGATTTTTGTAAATTCTAAATTAAAGAAAGTAATTCTAAACCGAATTAAAATAAGGAAAGTGGAAGATAAAATAGTTGGGATTCATGATTTCACTTAACTCTTGCTTAAGTAATTTCTCAGCACATGCAAATTAATAAATTACTCATTTACAATGTTAGACCCGATTTTCCAAGCTTAGCTAATTACCTCTCTCGAGTGAAATTAACCATAATCAATTGGTTTAACCTACTATATCTCTATGTCGATTAAGGCCCAATCAATTGCATTAACACTTTGTGAAAATAGCTCAATGGATCATCTAGGGTTTAAGGTATATCTCTATCTTTAACAAGAACCTAGAGCATTTGTTATTTTGTCTAAAATGCATAATATCTCTCGATTATCATACACTTCACAAAACATATATTTGGTGATCAATTAAACACATGGAATAATCTCAATAACAAACACACATGAAATAAGCTCAACATTAATAAACAAACATTAAAATTACTTAAACTAAGTTAAGCTACATCAATCATCCCAACATAAAATAACTAGCCCATTATATAAATATTGCACAAAAGTTGAGGTTTACAAAAATACATCACAAAATATAGAAATCAAAGATTAAACATAACAAAGATAATGAAATAAATCACTTCCCTTGATTTTTGCTCCAAAATTCCTTCAATAATGTTTTGAATCTTCACCTCACTTCTTGCTTCCTTGCTTCAATGGTGACTAGAACTTGAAAATTAAAAATAAACTACAACTAATTTACAAACAAAACCAAAACAAAGAAAAGAAAAGAAAAAGAAAGAAGAAGAAAAGAGAGAAAAAAGGGAAGGAGGCTAGAATGGAGAGCCAAGTTATGAGCAAACCCTAGAAAAAATACCCTAAAAACACCCATTTTCGTGTGGATCCGCGAACAACAGCATTTGGGCCGAACCGGGTCACACCGGGTCGGCCCAGATTATTGCTCAATTTTTTGACCACGCGATCGCGTGGTTTAATGCCTCGCGATCGCGTGGTAGACTTGAAAACTCTCGGGTTGGATTATAGGCTTGATTCACGAGCGCGACATGTGCTTAACCACGCGTTCGCGTGATTCACCTGACTGATGTCTTGCAGCTTGATTTGCAATTGGGTCCTTCAACTTCTGGTCTTCTTCAATTTAGTCCTCGAATTTTGACTTTTATTACAAATATGCCCCTGAAATATTTGCAAAGTAGGTCTTCCATCTTTCTGAGATGTTGCAATTGAGTCCCCAAACTTTTGATTTCTTTCAATTAGGTCCTTGGACATCGAAATTGCTTTTTTTTTCCGCTTAATTGCTCTCCAATCTTGTCTATTTTCTTTCCAATTGAGGTTGTACCTAATTGTACAAGATAAACACATTTTATAAGTAGATATTTGCTCAATTTGTCAATTAAATTGCTAATTTAGGAACTAAATAAGTAAATAAGTGTGTAAAGCACACTTATTAAGCATCACTATATACAAAATATTCCAACAATATTTTTGGGATATTTTCCAATCCAGGTTTATAATCTATTGCACTTCACATGAGAGTAAATTTAGGATCGGTATATACGTTAATGGAAGTTCTTTTTTTTTTCCAATTTTCACTTACAAAACAGTGTGCTGGAGACTCCGCCAAATAAACTCTCCCAAAGCATCCTTCTGCTGCAATTAGGAAGGATCTGGAAGCTGCTAGGTGACAACAGGTTAAAATTGAAACTTAAATCCCGAATGTAATTCATTATTTCTTAGAACCAATTTATTACGTACTCACTTTCTCTTATGCAAAGATGTCCAGTTTTCGACTTCCATTTTCATTCCTTCATGAATTTCACTTTTTTTTTGCACTTTTCCTTTCCTTTTATTAATTTCTTAATGATTGTGTATCATTATCAACTAGAAGAAGTAGAACGTTATTGGTTTGCGTTTGTTCTCTACTCTGTGAAAAGGCTGAGTGATGGAGAGAAGCTGATAAATTGAATGGAGGAAGTGGAGAAAATGGATTTACTTTATGCCAGATACTAAGAGCTGCAAAACTCAAGTATATCCCTTTCGATTCACTTCATTTCTTTTGTTCTCTTATTATTGGACAATAAAAAAACTTGTAACTTTTGACCATGTTACACAGCATTATTGACTTTTTCAAAGAATTACCTCAGTTCATTATAAATGTTGGGCTGATTTTAAGTAACTTCCATGGTGCGGATTGAGAGAAGAGACTTGAGGTAAATATACAAAGTAGGCTTTAGCTAACGTGCTAGAGAGGTGTGCTGATCCTTACACCATATTTCAACCACGACATAATAATATATTTTCTTTATTTATGCTTTCTTTCTACGTTCGTTCAGGTGAAGGAATTGCAAGCCAACTTTGTCAGCTTGAGCAAGTGAGTTTATGAAGTATTCTTTTCCTATTTGGTACTTCTTTATCATGTCATTGGCAATTGATGACTAATAGTAATGGATTTCCAGAGAATTTTCTCCTTTCAAATTCTGTTATCTGTAAATAATCAGTCTAAATTTCAATATTTGTCTTCTGTTATGCTTTTCCCTTTTATGGTTGAAGGTGTTAGATTCAAGTACTATAGAAAAGCTAGAGAAATACTAAAATTAACCTTCGAGCCCACCTTTACATTTGAATCATCCATGTTTAGCATATCTAAACGGGCCTCCTCCTTGCTTGAACCTTTTTTTTTTCTTCGGCACATTATGTAAAATTATAATCGTGCTTCTAGAAATATTATGATTGGTATTATTTACTTCCACTTTAGGAGATTTATTCT
The DNA here is from genome assembly GCA_963555705.1 of Ligustrum vulgare. Classification (NCBI taxonomy): domain Eukaryota; kingdom Viridiplantae; phylum Streptophyta; class Magnoliopsida; order Lamiales; family Oleaceae; genus Ligustrum; species Ligustrum vulgare. Next base: position 35,056,632 of record OY743190.1, on the reverse strand, counting down.
CTTCACCTAAGATGAAAAAGGGAAAAGCCTCTTTTTGGACATTTATTATGTATTTTATTATAGTTTATTTTCATGATGTGCTCTATATTTCTATAGATTCTTGAAATGTTTAACGTACATGAAAATAAGATTCTATGTACAGTTTGGAGATGCTTATATTCATATTAATGATTCTCTAATTCACATTTGATGGTTTTGGACATTTACTATAGTTTACATTCATAATGTGCTCCATTTTTTGTTGAAAAGTCAGTGCATTTCCTTTATATGTTGGAAATCTGATGAGGATTTGAATTTGGATTTAAAGTTTGATGATATGAATTAGCATCACTATGTATCAAGCAGCTTGATTTTTCTTTAGCTTACAAAAATGTATTGAACTTGCTTTGGGTAGTATAGAATTATTGAACTTACTTTGTATTCTTGGATTTAATATGTCTTCCTCTATAAACTTAGTTTCAATTTAATACTATTACCACAGAGCTTAAGATTTTTTGCACATTCCTATTTGTAAAAGTACCAAGAAAATATACTAGTCAGCTGGTCGAAAGTGATGGTGATAAGCTATTATTATTATTATTATTATTATTATTATTATTATTATTATTATTATTATTGTTATTGTTATTGTCTTATTCTATAGGTAATACATTTTTGAATTAATCTTATATCTAATGTGATGCCATTATTGTGGAAGTTATTGTTATTGGGGTTTCGTTTGAGTTGATTGTATTGGGGCTGTTAGTTTTGAATCTTTTGATTACGCGAATATAAAAAATGATATTTTGAATAATGGGTACAAAACACGAGCTTTAAAGAATATCAAAGACACGGGAAACAAGGCATAAATAATATGTTATTGTTATTTGTAAATTTTGAATATAGTTACCGTGACTTTTTTTATTATTAACAGTAATATTAAATGAATTAGTTATATTATTTGTAAAATTTTAAATAGTTAGTGTAATATAATAATATTTTTATGTTTTTGTTTTTTGTTAATTATGTATAAATATTAAAAATTTACAAATACTTATCAAGATTATTATCATGGATAGAAATCTCATGCATTGCACGAGTGATAGAACTAATAACTTAATAATAACCTAACTTTAAGTTTAGCTAACTTATATAAAAGAGGCAAAGCCTCATTAACTTAACTTCATTTTTTGTTTTTTTTTTTTTTTAAGTTTCTCCTATAATAAAGCTTCATAATAACTTAACTTAACTTATACATTTTTTAAAAAAAATCTCTTATAATATAACTTCATATTAACTTAACTTAACTAATATAACTTAATAATAATTTAACTTTAATTGACTTACATAAAAGAGGCAAAGTCTATTTACTGTTCATTTAATAATGACGTCATTTTTTTTATTTTTATAAATTCTCCTATGAAATAAATAATAACTTAACTTATAAAAAATAGGCTTTTTTAAATTTTTTTTCCTATAATTCAACTTCATAATAACTTAACTTAACTTATATATATATATATATTAACTTCTCTTATTATTATTATTTTTTTTTTAAATCTTCCTATAATATAACTTCATAATAACTTAACTTAAATCATATAACTTAATAATAACTTAACTTCAATTGACTGTGTACAGTCACTATGGCTATTCCCATACCTCTTGCCATTTTTAGAACTGCAACGAGGGCTTCATATTCCGCCTCATTGTTGGTTGCTGGGAACTCAAAGCGGAGGACTGGCAATATAGTAATTTCTCGGGGCTGATTAGAACAACTCCAGCTTCTGCGCAATTCTCATTTGACGACCCATCCACATACAGGGACCAGAGTTCGTCACGGTCGGGTGGGTCTATTTCCATGTGGAATTCTGCTATGAAATCAGCCAATGCTTGTCCCTTAATTGCAGTCCTTGGTTTGTAAGTGATGTCGAATTGTCCTAATTCTACTGCCCACTTCATCAATCTTCCCGAAGTGTCCGGGTTCTATAAGGTTTATCGTAGTGGATAGTTGGTTAGCACCTCCAGTGAATGCTCCAGGAAGTAAGGTCTCAATTTTCTCGAACTCATAATTAAAGCCAGCGCTAATTTCTCCATAGGCGGATATCTCAGCTCTGCATCTTTCAAGACCTGACTGACATAGTAGACGGGGTACTGAACACCATGATCTGTCCTGATCAGAACTCAACTGATAGACATCTCTGACACTGCTAGGTATAATTCCAACACTTCTCCTGCTATTGGCTTGGAGAGTATAGGTGGTGAGGTGGGTTGCATTTTTAGGTCTTCGAAAGCTTTCTGACATTGCTCCGTCCACTGGAAGTTCTTTCCCATTTTTAGCGCTTCGAAGAAAGGTCTACACTTATCTGTCGATTTTGAGACGAATCGGTTCAAAGCTGCTATTCTTCCAGTCAAACTCTGGATTTCCCTTATGTTGGTTGGGGGCTTTCATGTCAATCAGGGCTTTAATTTTTTCCGGGTTAGCTTCGATTCCTCTTTGATGTACCATATATCCCAAAAACTTCCCGGATCCTACTCCAAAAGAACACTTTTGTGGATTCAGCTTCATTTTGTATTGTTTAAGAATGGTGAACATTTCAGCCAGGTGCTGGACATGGTCTGATGATTTGATGCTCTTTACCAGCATGTTATCCACGTATACTTCCATAATTTTACCGATCTGCTTTGTGAACATTCTGTTGACCAGTCTCTAGTAGGTTGCCCCTGCATTCTTCAACCCGAATGGCATCATCTTGTAACAATATAACCCCCTGTCTATGATGAATGATGTGTGCTCTTCATCTAGGCCATACATGGGAATCTGGTTGTAGCCTGAGTATGCATCCATGAAGCTCAACAGTTCATGCCCAGCCGTGGCGTCTACCATTTGATCTATGCGTGGAAGTGGAAAGCTATCTTTGGGGCAAGCTCTGTTCAGGTTTGTGAAATCAATACAGAGCCTCCAGGATTTATTGTTCTTTCGCACGAGAACTATATTGGACACCCACTCTGGATACCTAGCCTCCCGTATGAATCCATTCCCCAATAACTTCAGGATCTCATTTACAAGAGCTTCATACCTCTCCCCATTTAACGGCCAACGCTTCTGTTTTTTCGATTTCGCTCCATGATCAATGTTGAGCTTGTGACAGGCCAGATGCGCTGGTATTCCTTCCATGTCAACATGAGTCCAGGAAAAAACATCTCTATTCTCTCTCAAAAAGTCTACAAGTTCAGACCTTACTGGCTCCTGAAGGTTTTTCCCAATTTTTAACTGCAAATCAGGCTTGTCTGGGTCCAAAGTTATCAATGTCAGGTCCTCCACTGGTCCAGTCTTAGTTTCATTTTAGTCCAAGCGGGGATCCAACGTTTTGATCTCTTCAACCTGGTCTTTCATCTGGACAACCTTCACTTGCTGTGCCTGGCAAGGGCAGAAACTAAGATTGTATTCTCGGGCCATCCTCTGATCTCCCTTCACTACTCCTACCCCACGGGAAATGGGAAACTTCATCACATAGTGGTATATCGAGGTGGCCGCCTTCAGTTCATGTAAAATAGGCCTTCCTAGGATTGCGTTATAGTTGGACGGTATGTTTGCTATGACAAAATCCGCTATTACTTGCCTGGTGCATGGAGGATTCCCGAGTTCTACCATGAGTGCAATTTGACCCAGCGGTGTGACATAATCTCCAGTGAAACATTGTAATTTCGTTGTATAAGGGCTTAGATGTTCTACTCCCATTTGGAGGCAGGTCTTCCAGTATAAGATGTTCACGGCACTCCCGTTATCCACCAGAGTACGATGGATCTTCACTCCCGACACTGGCATGGTTATGATCAAAGCATCCGCGTGTGGTTGAAGGACACCTTCAGCATCTCTTTCATCAAAACTGAAGGATTCATCTTCTTTGACAAGATCCGGAGCCCTCGCCGATAGGATCTAATAGCTATTCCGAGTATCCCTGATGTGCTGACGCCTTTACCTTTTGGATCCTTCTTGGCTTTGACTTCCGCCTACCAGCATGGGGATCTCAGCTGTAGGTGTGTCCCTGATTTTCACTTGGCCTTGCTTCTCTTGATCCAATTGAGGTTTTTCTGCATACTCTTTCAGACGGCCTGCCTTAATCAATTTTCAAGTTCTATCCTCAAGTCCTTACAGTAATCTGTGTCATGGCCCGCTGATCAGTGGTACCTACAGTACCTAGACTGATTCAGCTCGAATGAGCCTGTCCTTAACGGCCGGGGCTGGGGTAACAGATTCTGATCCTTAATGCTCATGAATATGGCCTCAGGTCTGGCTTTCAGGAGGTCTACTGGCGTAGAAGTTGATGAATGGGGTCGGAAACTCCCTGGTCCCCGAAAGTCCCGTTTCTTTTCTTGGCTGAACCTGTCACTCTTCTGTGTTTCCTTTTCCTTCCCTTTAGATCTATCTTGATCTTTTGCTTCTCCCTTGTCTTCCATCCTACTGGATTTCACCTCTTCAGATCCAATGGCTCTGTCTGCTCTTGTGAGAAATTCTCGAAAGGTCTTTGGCCCCTCTTCGTGCACTGTCCACCAGAACCGAGATTCCAGCCATAGGCCTGATGTTACCGCCATTAGGAGTGCATCATCTGACACTTTGTCCGTATCCATAATTTGTTTGCTGAACTGGTTCAGATAACTCTACAGCGACTCAGTCCTCCCCTGCTTGATGGTTACAAGTTTTTCCTTGGGAGTTGTCCTTGTTTTTGCAGCCATGTAGTTATAGAGGAACTGAGAAGACAGATATTTCCAATTTGTTGTGGAGTGGTCTGGTAGAGTACGTAACCACCTCTGAGCCCTGTCCCCTAGAGTGAGGGGAAAGGTCCTACACATGATGGCATTGCTCACACCTTGTAACTCCATCCAGGAAACATATCTGTCTATATGGGCTACTGGATCAGTCGTCCCATCGTAGCTTGGTACTTGTGGAAGTGGAACCTTGATCTTGCTGGGTAACGTCTCTTTCAGAATTTCTTTTGAAAACGGGGAAGTCCTGGAGGTAGTATACTTGTCAGCTAGGTCGTCCTTTCTCTACTGGCCTTCCAGATCGCTGAGTTGTTTCCTCAACGCATTGAGTTCTTCCAAGCTTCATCTTCCATCATAGGGTGGATCACTGAGATTCAAAGTTGGCGCGTCCTTGGTAGGAGCTTTGAAGTTCCTACCTCGAGTCCGTGTGGGCTCATAATATGGACTTCATGCAGATCTTTCCGAGCGGTTCGAAGTTGCAGGTTTTCTGTTCATTCCCAGTGTTAGGTCCTCCCTTGCGGGGGCCGTGCGATCCGGGCCTAATCTGCTAAACATGCTGTTAGTCCTTTTAGGCGATCCCCTACGAGGAGAGTGGGAATTGCTCTCTCCAGTAGAACTTTCAAACTTGTCGGGCACATAGTTGAGTTTTCGGGGGACTCATTGGTTACCGGGGGGTGATGAGGTGGTGTCGGAATAGTATAGGGGGCCTGAGTGTTCCCCGGTGGTTGATGTTGCATCTTTTCAACTGGTTGCGTCAAATTCCGCAATTAACGCATTACCTCAACCATTTGGGGGTCGGGGTAAGGCCTGATTTCCGGGTCGGCCTCCATCCCTGTACCCCCTGCGCCTCCGGCTTCTTTCCATGGTTGCTTCCTGAACCTTGTTCATCCATGTTATCTAAGGAGAGACAAGGGTTGCAAAGTATTTGGATGAACTGGTGGAATTGACTGCTATTCTATCACAAGGGCCCTCCTTCTAGCGCCAGTTGGTGACAGTTGAAATATGAAATATTCCAAGTCAGCAAGAAATAAGTGGATGTTAGTTATGTAATCGATAATTATATGTGAAAGAGGTGGACCTCAGGTTGTAATGGATGACATGGACTCCACGTGGGAAATAAAAGATGGTTTGTAAGAGGTGGATCCCAGATCGTATGAATGAACTGGACTCCACGTATAATTTCTTGTATCAATGTAGTATTGGCTTTGAATAGCCAAAGTTTTTTTTTTTTTTTTCCTTCTGGAGCTACCCTCTTCTATATTTATAGGGAGAATGGGGTGAGCTGACTTATTACAACCTGACTATCTAACATAAGTACATAACTGAACTACTTGAGTTCCTACATAGTACAAAGTAGTTGACTTTTGTGTCCTAACTAATTATATGTCGAAATAACTGCCGTAACTACCGTGTAAGAAAGTAGTTGGTCTTGTTTTGTCTGTGAGTAATAGCTGACCTTACTAGACCACATCGGAGTAATCTTCAGTTAATCTGACCTTACCGATCCACGTCGGAGTGATCTTCAGTTAATCCGACCTTGCTGGGCCACGTCGGATCCGCGTTGAGGAATCCCTCTACAGTCTTCAAAATATGGTGTAATAATATCCAACCTGACATAATTAGGTCGGATGACATTACAGGTCATTCCGACCAACCTGGGTCGAGCTTTGTCAGTTAATTCACATCGTCACCCCAGACTGGATTACCTATCAACAAATACCATAAAAATGGTAATATATGGAATTCAAATCACATTTCATTATCAACGGTATACTGTCATCACAGTCTATAATTTAACATCATCAATGATATACTTCATCACTATCCGTAATCTCTATGTTTGACCATACCCTAAAAAATCTTTCAAAAATATATCCACCGAATATAATCTGTAAACACTGCCTCAAGGGAAAATATCACCATATGGGTCTCAAGACCTCCAAAAATCAATTCTAGTACACGGTCAAGACCCCTTAGTGTATATAGTACACGGCCAAGACCCCTCAGTGTTGAAGAAATTGATCCTTGAATTGAATTTACTCCCAACATTGATGACTAGTCTAAAGCACAGGTTTTTCTGTTTTAATAGTTTGGTTCAAACTAACTAGAGCTTTCAGATAGTTGTAACAACTAATATATGTATTACCTGCATATGTTAGAAGTTTATATTTATAAATAGAGATAGATGACTAGAAGAAAAGGGAGAGAAAACTCGGTATAAGAAAGTTGGATTGAGAAAAGTGAGAATGAATTTTCTGTACAATCTAGTAAACATTCTGATGTTTGAAAGAAGGAGGAACAACTTCTTGTATTGTATGGTGATTCAAATCCATAGTTTTAAGTCTTCTTTGATGAATGAAATCGACTATATTTTGTTTCTATCCACAGTGAATTCAATCCACATAGAATAGGATTTTATCCTCATTCAACCAGTGCATTCTATCCCCATTCAATCCATATATAAGTGTTTTCTTGTGCATTTCTTGTTCTTTATTCTTTTTCTTCATAAAATGATTCTTGACAGCAAATTGGTAAGGAAAAATTACTACAAGTGCACCATCGCAAATGGTCAAGACCTTTCAGTGCACTAATACACATGTAATTAGTTAGGTGGGCTCACTGCATCTTTTGTAATAATTTTGTATGGCGGTGCTGAGTTGTAAATAAAGTTTGAACTTTGGTTTATTTTCCCTTGTGAAAATTGTTGCGGCTTTGAATGGGTAATTGACCCAAGTAGTTATTACGCATATTACGATACTAAAGTTATGGTATTTGATACAAGTTGAATAGTCGAAATTACAGAGGAGATAATGTCAATTAAAAAAAAAAATAGGTACATTAGATTGCAGCTTCTAGTAGTCTTGATGGTGGGTCTTGCTTTAGTTTGTATCCATCATTGATGACGGCGCATGTCACGTTCCATGTCCCCTAGTGTTACTTGGGACGAGTCGTGTCAGTTTGATGTTTAAGTTGTTTTCTCATATTTAAGTATCTATTTCGTAAATAAAATAAATTGGTTCCCAAACCAATTTTTATCCACACATTTTCTCTATCCCATTTTCAACAATTATTTTTTACCTCAAAATCATAAATAAATCAGTTTATAAACCAAATAATGTTATCAAACAAATGCTTTTGTTTCATTGTAATAATTAAACTTTGATTATTGAGAATATTGAGTGTTTTACTCTTTCAAAAGGTTGATGGTACTCTTTTTATTTTATCGTTCTTCAAGAATGTCAAGAACTTATCAAAGATTTTCAGTCTTGTGAAAATACATATGATTAAAAAGTGGTTTAGCAAATTGTGTTGATTATAGATTAATTTATAAATTAATTTTTTTTTACTATTATCGAACACAATAAAAAGTGCTAAGATCCCAAAGGTTGAGGTGGTGGCTGCTAATTTCCCTATTTCCTACAAGAAAGACCGTTAATCTCATTAACTGTTAATCCTTACCAGAAAAAAGACGTTTAGCTAGCTCGAAATGTAGTGGAGTATATGCAAATTTATAAATCTGAGGGACCAAAATCCAACTGACCTAATTTTAGGAGGATTAATGCTATTTATCTCAAAATTAAGATTAATTTCAATTCAATTGACATGAATGAAAATTCATGTGCATATGCATAAGACACATCTTTAATTTTCGATGAAAAAGTGTCACTGTATTGAGATTCATCTCAACCTTATTGACTTAGGAGAGACCTGAACTACGTCGTTTCGATGATTGGGATTTGGGACCTTGCAACAGTCAATTGCACGCAAATGAAAACAATAACTAACCGTCCGTACAATGGATTGCTGAAAAGTGTAAAGCCAAATGCCCATATAATTATTTTACTGTCAGAAATGAACAAGAAGGGTCTAGCAATTTTGATGCGAACCAAAATGAGACCCGTATCTCCTGCATCTGTAAGTCTTCAATTTGACTTCTATTTGATTGCCTTTAAAGTTTCTCTAATTTTGTAACATAATTTCTGTTCTTGATTATGCTTTCGTTATCTTAGTTTCTTTTATTTACTGAACAGAATAGAATCAATCAAATGCAATTTCCTCCACTGGAGAGTAACAATGTTTCATCTTCTCAGAATGCCTCCTCCGTTACCCACAGGTATACAATTATACTCTGTAAAAGAGTTAAAGATTTAATTCTTAGTTAACTGGTTTTCATTCTTGAATTAGAAATAATCTGCAGTATGTTTCTCGTTGAAAAATACTTGATGGGGTCTTTTTTGGGAAAAAGAAAATTGAAATACAGTAACACATATTTTTTTTAATATTGATCAAGCCTTATTTATGTAGTGTATATAGGAGCAGAAGGTTACTGAATTTACAATTTTTTCCCGAGTTTGTTCTAAGTATGAAACGAAAAACTATTGCATGTTGGATGTAAAGGCAAATTTTAAACTAATTTTGGGATTTAGAAACTATGAGCAAGTACGAGAGTCTATGCACTCTGCCATATCGATGAACAAGACAGAGATTCTAGATGCTGCGCTCAATGATTTCTCCGAGGTGAATTTCTTACTTCCTAAGTTATGCCAAATGACAATTTATTGGTAAATAGTATTATAGTGATCACTGATCAAACACAAGTAATGTAGGGTTATTTTGTCCTTCCTACGGAAAGCCGTCGGAAATTACTTGTAACCTTAGCCAGAGAATATGATCTTAGTAGGGAACAAGTCCGTGAACTAATGAAGCAGTATCTCGGTCTTGAGCTTCCTGGTGGTAAGTTGTGCAAATCTTTCTTTTCATTAACTACTCCATGAAAAATGACGTGGGATTAAAGGCTGGTTGCTTCGGTAATAAAGCTGTAGATAGTGGGCATGAAGCGGAAGGATCGTTTTCTGCTTTCTATAGGATTGAGCGAAATTTGAGACATTCTCTCAAGCCAATGTATGAAGTTCTATTTGAACGGTTGAACACACACCCTGGTGGACTGAGATTTTTGTCCATTATGCGAGCAGACATATTATCTTTTCTCGAGTAAGGTTTTGCACATATTTTTTTTTATGCTTTTTCACCTCACACATATATTTCACTTGATTTACGAATGCTAAAGATACCTGGATTGATGAAAAGTATGAAGTTCTCTTTTGAATGAGACTGTTATGGCCCTTATGGGGCAGTATACTATCTTTTCTCGAGTAAGGTTATGAACAAAAAGTTCTGATTTTCCTCACTTCTTATTTCTTCATACGTTCACTTGATTCAGGAATGCTAAAAATACATGGGTGGACAAAAAACTGTAAGAAATAGATAGATAATTCTGTTATATTCTCATCTCTTGCTTTTGGATTTGGTAATTTCTTTCCTCTCGGAGCTAAAGAGGTTACACCTAGAACCTTATTCTTCCTAATTTCTCAAACAAATTAGGCCCGAGTCCACCAGCAATGGGCTTGTTTTGAAGAGCACCTTTATACGCACTATACCCACTTGAGTGCCTACTCAATTTAACAAGTTGTTCGATTTCTGAACCTGGACTGTAGGGTTGTTTGTACTTACTTACAATGAGTGGATTTTACTTTATGGTATATTTTGTGTTAGATGTGGTTAAAGTTTGAGGTTTTGAGATTTCAGAGATCGCTCTTTGTTATTTTGTTCTCTATGATTGTCGTCTCTAGATTAGATTTTTCTCCTCTCCCCATGGACTTTGATCTCTCAACCGAACCGCATGATTTTTGTTTCTTTCATTTTCTCCACTGTTTACACCTTTATTGTGTATGATTTACATATAAAAATGTCTAGTAAAATCAGCATCCCACTATTTTATGGATGGTAATATATATTATACATCTCAGCTTGAGTTTACCCCTTAATGAATAGGCAGCACCTAATGAGGTGCTATATCTAACAGTGAAATTATGCATCTACATATGACATGCATGTCCATTTCAGCGTTGATCTATTGAACTGTTTTATATCATTCTGTTCTGAATATATATTTCAGATTTTCTTGACAACCATAATTACTTTTTTCAATTGCAGAGAGGAAAATATTGCTGCGCTTAGAGCACTTGACTCCTACTTGAAAGAAAAACTTATCACATGGCTCAGTCCTGCAAACCTCCAGCTTCATCACATAACTTGGGATGATCCCGCATCTTTGTTGGAGAAGATTGTAGCATATGAGGTCTTTTTCTTGGCTCTCGTCACATTATTGATTTAGTCATTCTTATGTTGCACAATCTGACACGGGTAATTTTGTTATTGGTGTTCAACAGGCCGTGCATCCAATCAGCAATCTTTTAGATCTGAAGCGAAGGCTGGGTGTTGGTCGTCGTTGTTTCGGATATTTACATCCGGCTATCCCAGGTTAGCACTTTTTTAGCCTATAGAAAAAAGTTAGGTGGTTTAGGTCAATTCCTGCCACCATATTCTCTGTGAAATACATGTTATCATTCTCTTAAATACAATGAATATTTGCAACAGAGATCCAGTAACAAATATGAAATATCAACATGGTTCTCTGAATACAATGAATCTTTGCAACAGAGACCCAATAACAAATATCAATGCGGACCTTTAGTATTTATTTTTAGCAATCAATTAAGATAACCAAAATTTAGATTGACCGTGTGAAGCCTTATCTGCTTGCTCTGATCATTTCTATATGGTCATGGAGGAGAGCAAGAAATACAAACTGAAGATGGATGTTACTCATGGTTTCAACCACCTTCCTCTGCTCATAATCTGAGTATTTCGTCATTTATTAACATTGCGCTGAGTAAATTATGGAGGTTGTATGTACAATGCACTTCCTGTAAAATTAGAAAAACTGTACATATAATAGACATCGCAGAAATGATCTAAATGTGTGTCACTTGGTTGCAGTGTACATTCTCTGTATTCGATATTTAAAGCGATCAAATATTTAATGTCTTTAGGTGAACCCTTGATATTTATTGAAGTTGCTCTCATGAAGAACGTGGCCCAGACAATACAGGTGGATTACTTTCTACACAATACTATGAAGTTAGATTATCAATGTAACAATTATAATTGAAAAAATTATTGCAGGAAGTTTTATGGGACGATCCCCCAAGTCCTGAATGCGAGGCAACGTGCGCACTGTTTTACTCTATATCATCAACTCAAGTAAGTGCGAAATGATACTTTGACGATTTATTAATTTTTAAATTTTTTATATATGTTTAAATTTTAACTTGTTAATTCTAGAGCTTATTTGGTATCATATTTTCAAGATCATAAAATACTGTTTGTTTCCTTGTGCTCATTCTAACGACAAGATTTGCTGGTTTAACTATCCATCGATGGTACACATCTTTTTTACTTCTTTCCCTTTTCTTTAGTTGGGAAGTATGTCTAAAACAAAACAAAAAATACTTCAAGAATGATCGAGTGGTTCCCCCTTTTTATAGTAAATATATTTGTTCCTTTATAGTTGGAGTTAACCTTATTGATTCTCTGTTATGAGTTATGAGATGTACTATTCTGAATGATTTTGATAATGCATTTCTTTTTTCTCTTCCAAGGTTAGCATCACTACAACATATTACTATTATCTTCATGGTGTTATCATTTAACATTTAACTTCCTCTTAAGTGTTAGTTGTTCTCTCTCTCATGTGCAGCCTGGCTTATCTGGCATCAACCTGGGAAAGTTTCTTATTAAACGCGTGATTGATGTTGTGAGGAAAGACATGCCAAATATATCCGTAAGTTCTATATTGATTAGATGTAGTTTAATTTGTGAAGGTCTTTAATCCAAACATTTACTGTAAGATGGAAGCTCAGGATTTTAATCATTTACACCAGTTCTTTTTCCATGTAGTTTTCCATGCTAATTATGTAGCCCCTAATCATTATAAATGTTGAACCAAAGCATGCTTAAACTGTCCATGAAACTAGTAAAAAAGTAGGCTGATATTCACTCACACTTTGATTTGAAGATCTAAAATGGAGCTATGCATGTTGTACTACTCGTTCTTCCCCATGGGTGATAAAAACTGGATAACCCGACCACCAAAGCAGACAGGTGGGATTTATTTTATTTTATTTTATTTTTGGGGGTGGAGGAAGGATGAAGCAGACACTTGATCAGATGAACTATTAGTAGTTCCCATTCCCTATGTTGGGCTGGGGAAGCCTTTGTCCGCGATTTGGTATGAATTTGATCAGGCACTTACACAACATTGACAGGAATACCACTCACTCTCTCCCACTTTTTTTTCTTAACTAAAATGTATATTTATATGGTTGAAGAATAAGATAATTGATATTTACACTTTCAAGATTTTTCTTGAGTACTACCCATCAAAGTTCCTTTTTAAGCATGTAACTTGAATTTCTTTTTGGGTAATATGACAATATTGCTTCCACAAATCCAACTTTTTCCTGATTCGTATTACACATTAAAACTGCAAATAGTTTATTCGTACATAATGGAGTTTGAGGTTTAAGGCATTCCAAACTCAAGTGCTAATTTTTGGTTTTCACATTTTGCAAAGCCATTTTCACGACTAACCTTGCCAATTATTTAACAGTCTGACTATATTTGTATTCTGTCAAAAATGCAGAAGAGACTGCACAAGTTGACGTTACTTTGTGGTTCACCAAAGATGTTTTGTTTTGTTTCTTGTTATTTATAATTTGCAAACCTTTTCTGTCTTGCAGACATTTGCAACACTTAGTCCTATACCAGGTTACATGTCATGGCTTTTGTCAAAGTTGGCATCTGCTGAGAGATCTGATTCCACTTTCAGAGAAAACTTGCTGAAACCAGAAGAAGAAAGAGCACTAGTTGATGCAGCTGGGTAAGTACACATTTTGGCAATTTTCCTGCTGATGATATGTTCAGATTCCTCCATCTTTCTGGTTCTTTTGGGGGGCAGGGGAGGCAATGCACGGCTATGCATGGAAGTTTAGACCCTTCTTTTCATTAATTCTGAGGTTCTTCAAAGGTGTTAAGTGATTATATTGTTTTCTGTTTCTAATGTATCCAAGGTACTCATTTACCATTAAATTATCGGGGCTGTCATCATTGATAATATTTGGAAGAAATGAGTCCCTCATTCTCCCATCATAGACCTTCAAAGTCTATATTATTTCATTCTTGCATCTGATAATTAATGTCACTTTATATGTACTGATGATACACTATATCTTTCTCCACATGTTTTTCATTTGAGAGCTTGAGAACAAACAGAAAGTGATCCTTTTCCCCTATTCTTGCATTCAAACACAGCTAAACGAGTCTCTCATTCTCTGTCACCATGGTCCAAAATCAAAGTATACATCTTTATGGAATTTCATTTCTATTGACTTAATCATTCCAGAATTACCGAGGATCATCACTACTTTTGAATGAGTTGGGGAACAAAACTTATCTTCAGCATCTGCTTAAATGTGATGACATCTTGTAATTAATTTGTCCATGGCAGAGAATTAGCTACCGGGAAGAATGGAATGGAAGTAATGTGGAAATTGTTAGTGTCAGCCAATTATGAGTGGGCTAATTCAGCCAAGTTGATGTCTGTAATGAGTACCCCTTTAATGCGACTATGTGCCAGGTATGTTCTTGAACATAGAGACTAGGAGGGGTTGATCTATCTTGTGGACCAACAATGCAAATATAAGATAAATTTGGACATGCTGTTGTATATCTATTTCTGTACTGCAGCCTTAATGATATTAAGCTTTCTGCATTATTGGCTTCCACTCTCTAACTACAGGTACCTTCTTCAAGAGAAGAAAAGAGGAAAGGCTCTAGACTCTGTTGCAAATTTCCATTTGCAAAATGGAGCGGTATGTTAAGCAATCGTAATAAGCATAATAGTACTCTGCTTCCTTTTCACTGTTATATTTTGTTCAATCCTAATTACTGTCAGTATGTCTATTTTGACAAATTCACAAGTTTTAGCATTATGATAATTATTTTTCAACATTTATATCATCTTTTTACAGATGGTTGGAAGACTAAATTGGATGGCTGATAGATCAGATAAAGGCCTTAAGCAGAGTGCTGGAATAATGGTCAACTACATCTACAGGTAAGACTCTGGAACACCGTTGTTTTTTGTTTAGATTATTTCCCGACTTGCCTAAAGAGAAATAGAGATCATGATGCCTTCCAAATTTGAATTTCTACGTCAAACTTCTATGATAATTGACCCATGAAGTAATTGTACTCCATGAGCCTGCACCCTGCTTTATACTTTTCTCCAAGCTGTGAAATTGATAATCACTTGATAATAGGTTTTACATGTAATCAGTGCAATTGTGTTATTGGTTAAAGTTTAAAGCCTGACCAAGCCGAACTGCTTAAATGAAAAAATTGCAGGGTGGAAAATATAGAAGAAAATGTTCAGTCATATTTTAGCAAAGGACAGACTCGAGTGTCTCCTGATGTCAGAAGCTACCTTGAGGTAATTTATCGCCTTCTAGAATTTCTCTATGTTTTGAATACGAGATGCTTCACTCTTCATTACCACTCCCACGTGCCCAAGGCACAAAATATATGCGCTCTTATTTAGTTAATTTGTTGTAGCCACAGGAAGTTCCACAGGAGCATAATGAAGAAACTAAGGATTAGATGTTGCAAGATTTTATTGTAAGTACAATGTTAATACTTTTCGAATATGCTTCAAGAAATGTGTTTTTACTGAGTTCAGTTTCTGCAAAATTGTTATGCAAGTACAAATTATTATTATTTTGGTGGCATGAAGGAAATATGCATCAATAAATGGTAGCATATTGAAAGTTTTTCATTTTAATTTCTGATCAAAACATTTCAATGACGTCATCTGCTAGGACAGTTATACATTGTAATACAATATTAATTCTAAACATGTCTGTTAACTTTCCTCATGACTAGTTTCCAAGACATAATCTCTCATAAGTCTTGTATTCTGATCATCCACCATCTGTTAATATACTTGGTCAATTAAATAGCAAGTTAGAGAAGGAATTTACAAGAAGTAATTTTGACCATACCTTTGATGCCAAACGCTTTAGGTTGTCCCATTCAAAATCATTCTTGCAATAGGCAGATCGAACCTTCGTGAAGAAGATGAATTTAGAATTAGAAATTTATTATTAAAAAGGCTTGTTTGACAGGATTTTTCAAAACTCGAAAGCTAAAAAGATATTTGTTAATTTTAACTTTCTCTAAAAGCTCTTCTGCAAGGAGTAGAAGTAAGAGAAGAAGTCCTGCCAAACACGTCCTTAGATTTTACAAGAAAAATACTGACCTCTAATATGCGCAAAGCTGCAGAGCAAATCAGGAAAAATCTAAGTGTTAGCAACTATGTATAATTAATATATAGCATGTGAAGAAGTGAGATATTGAAGGTGGTTGTTGATATGCACCTAAAGTTTTATGTCTCGGTGATTCTCTCATCAAATCAGCACAAAACTTATCCCCATCTTTTAAAGAGTGACTTTCAAGAAACTCCATTAATTCTGCATGTGCCTCACGATTGTAGCTCTGCTCTGTCAACAAACTTAAGATAAAACTCATCCAAATATAGAAATAAACCAAGAATTCTTGTGGGCGGGGGTGGGGGCGGAGCGAAACGAACAAGAAGAGGGGGAACCTCAAGCTGTGCATTGACAATTCTAACAGCAATGTAGGTGAAAAAGTCATGGAGGTGCTTTGCTGCCTTGGCTTCTGGAGAGGCTTCACCAAATCCTGTGAACAGACTTGTCCAGTATATCAAGTACTTAAGAAATAGTAACTTTCGTATTTTGATTAATTGAATTTGAACTCACCAGGGACATACATCTTGTTACATTGGATGGTTGTGGAATAATTTCTTCTTTTCGTTCTGGTTCTGTTATGGGGTTTTGGACGGAGAAAAGAGAAGTGGGAGACTGGAATAAGTGTGGAGGATTCCATGGATGATGCTTGCTTCTGATTACTTGTTGGAGTCTGAATATCTGTTTTGTGGAGGGCTGTGAACCGTGTGGGTGATAGAACAAGGATGAAAATATCTCCTCTCTCGTTGCCATCTGAAAATATCTCCTCTCTTGATTTAATAGAACAATTAGAAACGATTCTAGTCCATAAAATAAAAAAGAAAATTAAGCCACTGTCAAGTTTGGATAAAATTTCTGTCTTGATTTAATAGAACAATTAGAAATTGTAGTGTACCCGGTACTCATGGACTATACAACTCCCCCTTGGTCGTCCTGCTCTTCAAGGGCTGGCAACCTCGTTTCCAGGAAGTGGATTTCTGTCTTTCCAGATATTCGAACCTTGTACTTAGAGGTTAAGTACAAATTTCATGAATTTAAGTTTGCACTACCATTCATTTATTAAAAAACTCACATGCCAGGCCACAAAGATATTTTTTTATTTTCAAGAAAAAATAAAAGTTATATATGCGCGCGCGCACACACAAAAAAAAGATTGATCTAACGAGCACCACTGATGACGTGTAATCATAATCACCAATAGATTGATATGACACGTAACAGATGCTTAGCATGAGATGAGTATTTGTGCTCACCGAATCATTTTTGCATGCATGTAGAGAGATCAAATAATGCCCTGTTCGGCAATTATTAGAAGTAGTAATGATTAGTGTTATTTATGTTTTCGAGGTAAATTTTGTGATTAAAAATTGGAGAGAATTTGTATAATTAAACAATAATTTGGAAATTATGTCGATTATAACACAAAGTTCGAGAACGCAGGCTAAATAATCATATGCATGGTGGAGCCAACTCCCATCCGGGCGGTTCCAACTTGGTCAGGTAGATTAAAACAATGGCAAGGCTACAGAGAGGACACGGTTTCTGTCGGCTCCGACGTTCCATGTAAATGATCCAAACGTTCTCCTCTTGATTACAAGACATTATTCTTTTCATTTTTTAAAAATTCTTTTAAGTAAAATAAATAAACAATTTCAATATTACACTATAGAATAGACCTACTTGACATGGATTTTATGGAAGTGTGTTTTTAAGAGAATATGTATTAAAAGGGTAAGAAAATTAAGAATAAACGTAAAAATTATTTTATTGAGAAAATATTTAGTTGAAAATAATTTGAAAAAAATTGTACCAAACATGGGCTAAGAACGCCTTTATAAAAAAATTAGTTACTTGGTAGGATAATCAATTCAAGTTAGAGAAATAAAAAATCTCTAATTTCCAATTTATAAATGTAAAGGCGAGATGAGAAATTATATTTTTAGTAGCACTTTTTTTGATGTTTAATCACCGACCGTAGGGAGGTCTTCCTCCCCTATGACAAAAAAAATGATATGGATGTCTGTCTTCACAAAATTTACTCTCACTTCACATCCTCGAAAACTCGTCCAAAAATCCCCCCACTTCATCACTTTTGTTGAATTTTTCTATGCAAATCTTCTCTCTCCCTCTCCTATCGTCGATATCGATTCCCAGATTAGCGAGAAAACAAATCTGGAACAGCAATTTCCCAAAAAATTGCTGCGCTGCTCGAGGCACCCAATTGTGGAAATCGCCTGATTTTTGCACTTCGATCGTGTTATACTCATCGGACATAGGTTCGCCGCCTTCAATTGTGTGGAAACTGGCAGATTTCGAAGTCCAACGTGCCCGTCAACAAACCTCTACCAAGACCAGGGCCCCCGACCATGCGGTATCACACTGTATTTGCTCAAGATTTGATGAGCAGTTGTTCAAACCTTGTTTATTGATTCTTTTACAATTTTAGGTCAGAATTTCTACACCCTTTTCATACGTATGCAAAATTACAATTTCTGTAACTGTGATGATTTCATGGATATCTGAAAACGTATATTTAGAAGTTTAGAATTTTGATGCTTTCGATTTTGGTATTGAATGATTGATTTATTGTAATATCGATTTTGGGAAATTAATTAAGAATCACGTGACTGGCTGGAAGTTTAAGCTAGGGGAAAAGAGGATCTTTTTGACACCTTTATTTGGGCAATTTTATTTTCATTTTTTTAATTTTTTTGTTTTTTCATGGGTGTTTGTTGCATGAAGCTGGAACTCCCCATCTGAAATGGTTTGGAGTTTAAGGTGAATACAATTACATGCCTACTGATCTTATGTGGCCGAGCTAAGATTCTTAGAAGATTTGTTTAACTATTGCAATAGGAATTTCACACTTAAAACAATTCTAATGCTTGCTGATTAGTAAACTGCCACAATTTTTGGGTTTGGGGTGAAAAGCAAATCAGGTATATTCGTCAAGCATTATGAAATGTGTGCTTGTGTCTATCATTTTGTTTGCTAGCATTATTTTTTCGTGAGCACATTTTGATCACTATACATCTTCGGCTGATGTTTTCCTCATATCTACTTATCATTGAATTTGACGTTATACCCTACGGTCGGATCCCACCGCGATAAAGCGGTATACTAGTTATTATTATTATTATTATTATTATTTTTCAATTTTTCAAATTTCAATTTTAATAGTAAATTTTAAGGAACTCAAAATTTCGTCACGTGGGCCCTAGATTTATGCAATGCAGCATATATACAATGGAAATGGATATTAAAGACGGCTGTTTAAGAACAAGACAATATGGCATATTGGCTTTATGCCTTCAAAATTTTTTTTATTTCCATATGGAATCTTATAGTTTGATCATCACCAATTTCATTTTCTTCTTCTCCTCTGAAAAAAATGAGCATTTCATCCAAAATAGAAACACTTATTTTACAATCAGCTTTTCTTCTTTTATTGATTTTCTGTGTTGAAGCCAAGTGCAGAAAAGGATGTGACCTTGCCTTGGCTTCATATTACATTTGGGAAGGATCAAATTTGACTTACATTAGCAACATTTTCAGACAAAAAATCCCAGAAATTCTCCTATTCAATCCTCAGGTTTCAAGCCCAGATACTATTCGGAGCGGTACCAGAATCAATGTCCCATTTTCGTGTCAGTGTTTGAACGGTGATTTTTTGGGTCATACGTTTGAGTATAAAACGGAAAGTGGCGATACGTATGCTAAGGTTGCTGGGTTGGCGTTTGCTAACCTTACTACACAGTATTGGATCCAGCGGGTCAACAATTATGAACCGACTCAGATACCCGATTTTGCTATCATCAATGTGACGATTAACTGTTCGTGTGGTGATAGACACGTGTCGAAGGATTATGGGTTGTTCACGACGTACCCTCTTCGTCCTGGGGAGAACTTATCGTTGCTGGCAAATGAGACTGATCTTCCGGCTGATTTGTTGCAAAGATTCAACCCGGACTCGAATTTTGGTGCTGGAACTGTTTTTCTGCCAGCAAAAGGTTAGTAAATTGAAAAATGCTAAATAAATAACAATGTTGAATAATATTATGGTCAATATACTCACATGGGGTAATTGGGAGGTCTGCCAAAATGGTGTGTGGGTAGTAAATTTTTGTTTGAACGTGATCTATTTTATCATATAGTGAGTATAGATCTATCTAATGGTTTATGAATTGTGAAAAAAATCATTCTCATACATGAAAAACAAATAATGATTTAAATTTTTTTATCTCCAATGATTAGTTTTCATACCTATATGATGCTGATGTGGAAGAGATATTATCTAATGCTATATCTAGATATAGATAACGTGCTAGATATAGTGATTCGGCAAATATTAATTTTTTATTTATTTAATCAAAGTTTGTTAATTGAGATGATGTTATTTGAAGATGCATGTATGCATAAAAAATTGTAAACAAAAATCATTGGGGATAAGCTTTAAATTTCATTATTTATTTTATCAACATGAATGAGATATTTATTTATTTAACTGTCACATAGAATAAAATATGCATAAATCAATACCTTTAATGAAACATTGTCAAGTTTCAAAAAATAAGTCATATCATCAAAATCGATAATGTCTTACTATTTTCTTCTTCAATGCACCTCATGTCATGCTTAGATGACAAAAATAAAGTTAGACATTGTTTAGGCTGGTGTCCAACTCTAGATGATCAATCTAACATTCTAATTGTGCATCTAAGGAAATGATAATTTATTACTTTTATTTTAAATAAATAAATGTCACATATTTATTAGAGAAAATTACACCAAACCCTGTACTTAAATGTTACAATTCAAAGTTATTGGGCCGCTGAAAAGTTTTTCAATTCTCAGGTGTTAATTAATCTATTTAATTAAATAAATATAATTTGGCAGCTTTGGAGCTCACTTCAAACACATACCCACCGTCTCTCAACTCCCCCATCTCCCTCTCCCTCTTGTCTCCATCTCTCTGCAGCCGCTCCCATCCAAGGTGATCCGGCCACCACCATGCCGGAGTTTCTATCCCCCATCACCCCGAGCCCTTCCAACATCCTCCCCCTCCGACATCTCGTTGTTGCTCAATAAAAGCAGTGGCTCCATTGCTTCCGTCAATCGAAGAAGTTCCTCATCGCGAACTCAAATCCATGGTTGTCGTCAGATCGAAGTTCGATTTTATCGAAATCTGAAATTTCAGTGTAGCAGCGATGATCCCATGGCTGCAGCCTCAGATCTACCAGGTTTAAACTTTTCCAGACTCATCTATCACACACGACCCATTAACCAACGAGCTCTCCCTCTCTACCACCTTGCTGCGCACGTTCCACAGCCGGCGAGATGCCTTCGGGATGTAGCAGCTACGAACTCATCGCTGGCAGCCTCAAGCAACGACATCTCCACCTCAGGTGATGGTGCCAGTGCAGGCGGTGGACCTGTATTGGGTATTAGTACATTGGGTACAGGGGTGGTGCGATCGGTGTAGTTGGGTGCCAATTGTGGTGCGAGATTTTGAAAGTTTTGCCTGTGTGGAGCGATGGTGGTAGAGTGTCCATGGTTGCGACTGTGTGCGGTGTAGCTTTGTCTTTGTTTACGATGGTAGGATAAGGCGGTGGTTGCTGGTGGCCATGTTGGGGTGTGGTGGTGCTAGTGGTTACATTAAATCACCGGTGGTGGTGGTTGTGCTGTGACAGCGCCATTGCTGGATGGTAAAATTTATGTGGAGGGGGTGGTGTTGTGTGGTGTGGGTTAGTGTGGTGTGGTGTGGGATTGGTGGTGGTGGGCGTGGGGTTAGGGTTGGGGTTGGGGTTGGTGACTTGAATGCTTTTGAAATATTGATCAAAATATTGATTAATTTTGACTTCGTGCAACTTGTGACAACAACTTGTGGAAATCGCAGCGGCAAGATGGTCGCTAGCAGTGACGAGGGTCTCATTGATGAATATATGATTAGAATTTTAAGTGATGGTGGTGGTGATGGAGCCTTGAAATGCAGTGGGTGATGGGTGGTGGTTCGGTGAGGTGGAGGCCATGGTGGTGTCGGTGCTTCAGTGATGATGCATCGTGTTGCTTAGAGGAACTGGTTGGTGCCGTCGACGGTGGCGTAGGGCCGGTGCAGGTTGGAGTTTAATTTTTTGGTCAGAAGCTGATAGGAACATCTTCAAACAAGCTATTTTAGATTCTGTTTGGGAGGGTTAGGGGGTTGGGGTGCGGGGTGGGGATGGTGATGGAGGGTTAGGATGGGCAGGGTGGGTGGGTTTGGGTTAGGTTGGGTTGAATAACTTGAATGGTGATTGTGACGAATTATTAGTTAATCATGACTAAAGTATCTGCTAAATGTGATTTTGTGTGACTTATGACGAGTTCGAAATGTGATTAATTATGAGGTAATTGTGACAAAATATTGACTAAATGCGACCAAGAAAACGAGTAAGTTGTGACCATAAACAAATAATATATGACCAACCATGAATGATCGTGATCAATTATATTATAGATTGTGACCATCAATGACTTTGTGTGACCATTTGACGAGGATGTGATATGTCTTAAAACTTATCAACTATGACTATGTGTGACCGAACTATGACTTTGCGTGAGTGATCTGTGACTACGTGTGACCGAATTGTGACTTTGCGTGAGCGAATTGTGACCTTGTGTGACCAAACCGTGACTTTATGTGACCCAACTGTGACCTCGTGTGATCGAACTGTGACCTTATGTGATCGAACTGTGACTTTATGTAAGCGAATTGTGACCTCGTGTGACTGGACTGCGACCTTATGTGACCAAACTGTGACCTTGTGTGACCAATTGTGACCTAACTGTAACTTTGTGTGATGGAACTGTGACCTTGTGTGATCAGCTGTGACTTTTTGTGACCAACTGTGACTTGGTGTGACCATTGGACGAGGACATGATGTGACCTACAATTGTGTCAAATATGACTATGTGTGACCGAAGTGTGACTTTGTAAGAACGAAGTGTGACTTTATGTGATCGACCTGTGACCACGTGTGATCTAACTGTGACCTCGTTTGACCTAATTGTGACCTCATGTGACCTAACTGTGACCACGTTTGACCAAACTGCGACTTTGTGTGATCGAACTTTGACCTTGTGTGACCAACTGTGACTTTGGAGGGGTGAGATTTTACAACTAAATTTGTAATTGTGACTTTGTGTGACTTAACTGCGATCTCGTGTCAACTTACGTGACTGACAGTGATTTTGGGGGTGTGGATGGTGGGGTAGAGGTCGGGTGAGGTTAGAAAAAGTAGAAGAAATCATTTTTTTGTGGTGAGGTAGGGTCGAAGTGGGTGGGTTGGTGGGGGGATCGAGGTTGAAAAAGTAAAAGAAAAAAATCATTTTTTTGTGGGTGGGGGTAGGGTAGGGTGGGTCAGGGTGGGGAAAAGTAGAAGAAAAAAAATCATTTTTTTGGAGTGGGGTGGGTGGGTAGGGTGGGGGTCTAGGTTGGGTTGGGGGTTGGAAAAAGTAGAAGAAAAAAATTATTTTTTGGGTGGGGTGGGGTGGGGTGGGGTGGGGTGGGATGAGATGAGGTGGTTGGGGTGAAGTGTGAGAAAATAGAAGAAAAAATAATTTTTTGATGGGGTATGGTGGGTGGCGGGGTGCGGTGCGGTGTGATGGGGTGGGGTGTGGCGGTTGGGGGGAAGTGTAAAAAAACAGAAGAAAAATTATTTTTGGATGGAGTGGAGGTGGTTGGGAGGGGTGTAAAAAATAGAAGAAAAATCATTTTTGGGTGGGGTGGGTTGTGGTGGGGTTGCTAGGGTGGGGTCTGGTGGGGTTGTTAGGGTGGGGTGTGAAAATATAGAAGAAAAATCATATTTTGGTGGGGTAGGATGGGGTGGGGTGGGTAGGTGGGTGGCGAGGTAGGGTCGGGGCGGGGGTGGGTAGGGGAGTGAAAAATTAGGAGAAAAAATTAATTTTGGGTGGGGTGGGGTTGGGGATGAGTGACGGGGTAGGGTCTGGGTGAGTCGTGGAAAAGTAGTAAAAAAAAATCATTTTGGATGAGGTGGGTTGGGGTAGGGTCTGGGGCAAGGCTGATGAGGGAGTCGAAAATTAGTGCAAAAAAATTAATTTTGGGTGAGGTGGGTGGGGTTGGGGTAGGTGACGGGGTAGGATATGGTAGAGTCTAGGCGAGTTGTGGAAAAGTAGTAGGAAAAAATCATTTTGGGTGAGGTGGGGTGGTGAGGTGGGTGGTGTTAGGTTGGGTGGGTGGGTTTTTTTGGGTTAGGGAGGAGTGGGGTGGGGTGGGATGGGACGGGGGGTTGGTGGGTGAGAGGAAAAAAAATAGAAGTAAAATCATTTTTGTGGTGTGGTGGGGTGGGAGTGAGGTGGGTGGGTGGGGTTGGGGAGGAGTGGGGGTGGGGTGGGTAAGGTGGTGTCGGGGTGGGGGTGAGTGTGGAAAAATAGAAGGAAAAAAATCATTTTTTGAGTTGAGGTGGGTGGGGTGTATTGGGTGATGGGTTGCTGGGGTGGGGTGGGTGAGTGTGGGGTTGGGATTGAGTGGTTGTGGATTAGATATTGTTTTGATTTTATTATGTAATATTATATGAGTTTTAATTTAATATATAAATGATAATTATTATAATATTATATTAATTAATTATCTAATTAATACCTGATTTTTAAAAAAAATTTATAAGTTTGTTATGTTTAAAAATTGAAAGTTTTAGTTGTATAGTTTTGTACTTATCCCTATTTATTATTATTGAGCTGTAGATATAATGCATTGCAGATCATTTTTGCCTCAGTGTCTGTTTATTAGACATTCATTAGAAGTTCAATTAATTGCTATTAAATAACATTTTTTTTAACTTGGACAATGTCCCATTAAAGATACATATAGTGTCCACGATTAACACCAATTATGGTATCCATCATCTCTTAGATGTTGCCAAGTATTCAAAATATTAATTATTCTCACTAATTGAACATTTGGCAACATTTTGACGGCGATGAATTTTATAATTGGTGCACACAGTGGACACCATATCATTAGCCTTTTATTATATAGGGGTGAGTTAAAAAATTTGATCAATAGGTCAAGCTTGACTTAAGCAAAGAGAGATGAGATGACCTAATTCAATTCTTGATAAGTAGAACATAAGTTTAAGTGGGGAGATGAGTCATATCGCTTCTCTCTTATTGATTACTCTATCTGTCTTATGAAGATAAATTTACTTCTAATTTAACATATATTAATAAAAAAATATCAATTAATGTGATTGAAAAAATATAATTTACACTCACTTTTCCTAATATACTTTTATTTAGTACTTATATACACATTAATTGTAAGATACCTTTATTCAATAACATAGCATATTAAATAATAGCATATTAGAAATATAGATGACAAATTGGCAATGAGGTGGGTACCTCGGCTCGATGTCTCGTCCCGCCCCACTAGAAGAACCTCAAACTCATACCTGTCCTATGACCCATAATGTCATTGCGGGGTGGGGCGAGACATCCCATACCCGCCTCGTCAATGCCCCATTTTTTTTTATGTAAACAATTTATTTTTATTTTTGTCTATGTAAACAACCTGTTTAAATTTTTTTACTTGCTTTATTGATACATTCTATTCCTCCATCCCAATTAATGAAATTTTATATTCAATCAAATTTTATTTTATTTTAACTAATAGACGGGTCAGGTCACTCCATAGCATCAACCTGACTTGGGGCGGCAATGTCGACCCTTACCCGCCCCCACCAACCTGTGGGGCGGCCAAAATTTGCCCCCATTAGGGGTGGGTATTCATCTGGTTTGGGTTGGGGTGAATTTTTTTGTCATACCTAATTAGAAAATGAGAAAATTAATACACACTAAATCAGGTAAGTAGACTATAATTTGAGATGGAAAAATCAGGAATACAAGCCAATCTTCAAATGACATAGGGAGTATTTGTTTGGCAACATTTCTTTGCCCATGTTTGAAATAGATTAAAATTAAATTTTTAGTAGATTTTGATAAAAGTTAATGAGATAGGTGGTTAAAAAGTTGTTGATCACATAGAATGTATGGTTAGAATTTAAAATTTATTACTGACTTTGACTTGAGATTAAAAAATTAGATCATAAACAAATAATTTGATATTTTCGAGGTAAAATATATAACTCCTGTTTGGTAGGAATCATAATCTAAGCATCTGTTTGGCAACTAGTTTAAATTGGTTTATAAATCAAATTATAAACTACACAATTTTTTAAACTACTTTTTAATCACATACATTTTTCTCTCCACTTTTCAACCACATATTTTACCTAAAAAATACAAATAGAGTGAAATTATAATCTAGGTCAACCTAATCTAAGTCAAAGTCAACAATTAATATCTACCACATATTTTATGGACTCACAACTTTTTAACCATACATTTCATCAATTTTTATCAAAATTTACTAAAAAATCTAATTTTAATTTCCACCAAATAGGGGCATAGTTGAAAAATGTGTGATTAAAAAATGGTTTGTGCACGATTACCCAGCAACTATTTAACCATATACTCCCTTCATCCCACAAAGATAAGTTTACTTTTATTTTCACACAGATTAAAAAAACATAATTAATATACGTTGGAACTATAAACTTACCTACATTATACCTAATATACTCTTACATTAAATAATGAGTTCTTCATATTTGTTGATAACAATGCATATTAAATAAGGGTATATTAGAAAATGAAGACATTAATTTATTCTCAAAAAGGAAAATTGACCATCTTTGTGAGACGGAGGGGGTATATTTTTTAAATCATTTTTAACCACGTACTTCACATCGAAAGCATCAAATTTTTTTATCATTTAGGTTGTGTTCAACAGCAACTTTGAGAGAATTGGAATTATAATTTTGATTTATTTGAATTTTTTTAGGTGAAATGTGTGATTAAAAATTTAAGATAAAAAATGTTTGTAATTAAAAAGTGATTTGAGAAATTGTATAAATTAATTTGGGCAACCATTGCATTTATAAACAAAATTCTTTCATCAAAGAGAAACATGATTGTATCAATCCTTTTTAAGTCGGGTTTATCTTATTCATGATATGTTCGGCGGCCCTTTTGAGAAAATTTAAATTATTTTGTTGATTTATTTGTATATTCTAATTAAGATGTGAAATTAAAAATTGGAGAGAAAATATGTGGATAGTTAAAAATAGTACGAGAAATTGTGTGAATTAAATTTTGTGTTTTCCTTATCTTTTTCCATTTAATTCAGGTCCGTTCGATAAAATTTAATTTACCAAATTAATTGGTTAAAAGATAAAAGAGATAACAAATTTAATTTACACAATTTCTCAAATCAGTTTTTAATCATCCATATTTTCTCTCTCCAATTACATAATTTTTCAAATCAATTTTTAACTCTACATTTTACCTAAAAAAACACAAATAAATCTAACACAAAATTTAATTTGAGACAAATTTCTACGGAACAGGGCCAATTGGCCGAACAGAGCAAGATCTGAATTTTTGTCACTTTGATTTGACATAATAATTCGTAGTTGACTTTAATCATTCTTTTGTTTGCTAAATAAAAATTAATTTTATTAGATTGTTCGACCAAATGAATTAATTGGAAAAAGACAAGAAAAAATATAAAATTTATTTTACACAATTTTTTATACTATTTTTTAACAATTTATATTTTTTCTCTTTAATTTTTAACCCCAAATCTTATCTAGAAAATATAAATAAATCAACTAAATAATTTCAATTTTCTAGAAATGTGTGCTGAACACAGATAAAAATTGACTCTGTTCGGTAACTTTGGTTTTTATTGGTTTTTTTGATTTTTAAATCAATTTTTAAGTTACACAATTTCCCAGATCAATCTCTAATCATACACATTTTCTCTCTTCACTTTTTAACCATTCATCTATCTAAAAAATAACAAAAAAACCATTTTTTTTTTCATCACTAGCCACCGAACAAGGGCTAAATTTATGATTGAAATCTGATAAAAAAATTTAGTTTTCATGAAATATGTAATTAAAAATGAATTTGAAGTAAATAAAATTTTGAAAATGGGTCAAACATGAGCTTAGTTTGTCAATTAGGCACCAAACCATTTTGTTTGCTGGATATTTTTTATAATTCATTTTTCTTCAAATTTTCATTTATATTTTATCAATAAATAATTTTGTACTGAATTCATACATTAAAAAAAAAAAAAAAAAATCACAAAATCTATTATACAAAAATCTAATGGACTCAAATGAAAATTTGAAAAACTTGTGTAAATTTGTCTCTCATTTCTTGTCTTCATCACCTCGTGACAGAAGAAACAACAAAATAAAAATATCGTATATTGACCCAATGACGAATGTTGCTTCACTGGCCTTCTCGTAATAATTTATTAAAGGATTATTTTAACCATTTTTTAGTAAATTATTCTTAATGTTTGCTTCTCTGGCCAATTCTTTCAATTAAAATAAACAGTTATTTTGACCAATTATTAATAAATTATTACGCATAGATTGCAATTGACAGCTGCTAATCATCGCAATAAATTTCATACAATATTAATATTTTTATATTTTATATAATTAAAAATGGTAAATAATTAGAGTGGGGCATCATTGTAAGGTGAATGATGAGGCCCAGTCAACTTACGCGGTAAAATTAGGTTGGTGGGTGACCATCTATTCTACGTCGAATAAACATCACATCAAAGACCATTTTTTTAAGAAAAATGTTATTTGAATCTCATCCTTACCCCCAAGCTTTTCCTTCCATTCACATGAAAGGTGGGGCCTGCTCATCATTGATCACCCTCCATGTGAGTGGAAGGACAAGGTGGGATTACTGTAACATAACTTTTTTTAAGGAAAAAAAAAAAAAGGGACTCTAAGACTCTTTTGAAAAAAAAAAATGCAAATTTTAAAGTCAGTCAACTAATAAAGCCCAAAATTGATAGAATTTCTTACCTTTCTGACAAAGAACAGATTTTCAATCTGAGTTGATTGAAATCCCTTCCCTCTGCTAGACTTTGAGATTTAAGATTTTCTTGATCATCGGGAAATATGGCGGTGCAAGGAGATAGTATTAGCAATAGTAATTATTTACTGGTTTTTCTGGTTTTGACCATTTCTTGGGTTGGAGTTAATTCACAATGCAGTGAAGGATGTGATGCATTAGCTTCATATTATATCTGGAGTGGATCAAATCTCACATTCATATCCACCAAGTTTTCGACAACTATCAACGATATTGTTAGTTATAATCCTCAAATTACCAATCCAGACATCATTCAAACTGGCAGCAGAGTAAATGTGCCCTTCTCGTGTAGTAGTTGTGTAAATGGTGAATTTATGGGAAATCAGTTTCCTTACCGGGCCAGGCGTGGAAACACTTACCAAAGGATTGCAGAACTTATTTATTCGCATCTTACTACAGTTGACATGTTGGAGAGGTTTAATAGTTTTAATCCTACTGGAATACCAGAGAATGCACAGTTGAGAGTTCCTGTGAATTGTTCATGTGGGGATAGACACGTGTCCGAGATTTATGGGCTATTCATAACGTATCCTCTTCGCCCTTTTCAAAGTTTGTCTACAATAGCAAATGAGTTTCGCCTTCCTGAGGGGTTGTTACGAGATTACAATCCTGGAGTGAATTTCAGCCGCGGTAGTGGTTTGGTTTTCATTCCAGGAAGAGGTAATTCATTTGCTAGAGAAGAATCCTAATATTCATATTATAGTATAGGGATAGAGTTTTTTATTTTTATTTTTTTATGTATGAGAAAAGCATCAGAAAAACAGACTATGCTTTCTTTTTGTGTTTGTTTATATCATAAATAAAAAAATCTTGCTAAATCAGAAAAAGGTCTCCAGTTAGGCAAGAAATGATAATTATCAAGAGCAGCATACTCGTATTAGGGGAATCTGGGGTTTATGTTGTACACAATTTTCGATTCTTGAATAGCTGTGGTTGATGTCTGCTCATTTCCATTTACTGCAGATCGAAATGGGACTTATCCGCCATTGAAGTCAAGGTACCTTAAAAATTCCTAATGTTATAGATTTTTGTTTTATTTTTAACGCCGTTATCTAATATCATGCTTTTTGTGTGTGTTTTTGCAGTTCAACTGGTTGAATTTTTTGTATCCCATCCATGGTCCAATAGTTCTTACCTTGATTTTACTACTCTGGAAGTCTAATCAGAGTGATATATAGCAGGAATTTCAGGTGGAGCCATTGCTGGAATATCAATTGGGGTGGTCGCAGGAGTAATTGTTTTGGCAGTTTGCATCTATTTTATATTCTACAGAAGGAAGAAGGTGACGGAGGAATCTATTCTACACAATCACCAACGCATAGAGAATACACATACACTCGGTAATTGGCATTTGAATTCTTTTTTCGCATATTAGTTTTTTGGGTCAAAAGATGAATACTGAATGTGCATCTATGCCCTTGTCTGGACCATGAGGAATTTTCTAACTTTCACCTCAAATTCATTTTCAACCACGAACCCACCAATTTACACACTTTTCAACAATTTTTTAACCATACAGTCGAAAATTTCTCCAATTTGTCCCACACTAAACAGGCTCTAAGAAATGAAAATGAATCAATTTGTCTAATTCTGAAGGATATAGCTATATTTGGTCTCTCTATAGCTTCCACGTCTCATAGCAACACTAAGCCTTTGTTTGATAAACATATTTTTTCATAAAAAATACTACTTTTTGTTATAGTAATCAATCTCAACCATTCAAAAAAGTCAAGTCTACAAATTTTTTTATTTTTCAAACCACTTTTTAACCACACAATTTCCCAATACTACTATTCAAAACCCACTTTTTCAAAAACTATGGGAATCAAACAAGGGCTAAATCTAGGCTCGAAACTAGCAAGTAATTTAATTTACAATCATATGGTTTCTCATGGATTTAGGTCCTGGCATGCTGGAGAAAACATCAGGATCTGGTCCTCTTGTTGCTACAGCTTCTCCAAGGCTCAAGGGTATCACCGTGGATAAATCAGTTGAATTCTCATATGAAGAACTGGCACTTGCTTCAAATAACTTTGACATGTCTAATAAGATTGGTCAAGGTGGCTTTGCATCTGTTTACTATGGAGAGCTTAGAGGCGAGGTTCGTGTCCCCTAGCATGCTATTCATAGTATTACGATGATCAATGAAAAATTGATTATCCTTTAGTTCTATATCATTGTTTACTAGGTATTAACTATTAACTAGTCGATTCAAATTCAAGTTCATGTTCACCAAGAGTAGTGCAATATACTAAATATATTCAGTTAACTATCTGCAAGTTCTGTGTTTTTATCTGCATATGAATTTTCAAAAAGAAATTAAAGACAATACATAGATGGACTAGAATCATCATAGCAAAATCTTGGACTTAATTGAGCTTGAATCTATGAAGACCGTTGAGTTTGATACTCAAACGATCAAAATATTTTTACAAATATAAGCACACCTCACAAATATTTTATTATAGTACTTCTACCGAAATGACAATGACATACTTACTACCTTACCCTCTCATAGCCTCTCTTAGTCACTTCTCTCACATATTTACAACAACTACACACACTTATATAGGTAGAGAAGGCTATGGAATTGTTGTCTACATTTATGTAGAGAATTCCTCAATAGAGGTGGAGGAGAAGTTCAGGAAAATTCTAGACAATTCTTTGGCTGGTGCTTTGTTGCGTTGATTAACTTGATTTCTTAACCTCAACAACACTATGTTGTTGGGGTCTCAAGAAGATTAATTATACTTCACTAATCGACTGAAATTCTTAAAGCACGTGATCTTGTGAGCTAGCAAATTACAAAATATCGTGGAGATTCTGTTACATACCATTTTATTTTGAGGCGGACAGTTGTTCAGTTTCCAGTACCAGTTTTACAACACTTAATAATCTCTTTGCATATAAATGTACTTCCAAACTATGTTTAATAAAATGCCACTCAGATCTCGTGTCTCCTGAAATTGCAGAAAGCTGCAATTAAGAAGATGGATATGCAAGCATCCAAAGAATTCCTAGCTGAACTGAAGGTTTTAACTCATGTTCACCATGTGAACTTGGTAATGCTCTCCCAGAATATTTCTTCCCTCTCCTTTAAGCTTTTGTGTCCATTGTAGATCCTCTTCTGAATATGAGATTATATTTATTTGTTTATTCTTCTATATAAAAGAACGTCAGCAGGTCTACTTAATTTCCAACTTCCAAGGATACTTGTCTAGAATACATTCTGATAACTCATAGTTAGAAACTTAAAAAATGCTCAGAGTATTTTCACTAAGTCTTATTTCTTATAGTGCCCAGTGGGTTTGGTATATCTGATTCTCTTTAGATCTTGACTTCAGAGTCGAAAATTTTGTGATGATCTAATGCAGGTGCGTTTAATTGGATACTGTGTCGAAGGTTCCTTGTTTTTAGTCTATGAATACATTGACAATGGTAACCTTAGTCAACATTTACGTGGACAAGGTACGAACAATACTGTATTTATGAAGCACATATTTTCTTGATTCTGTCTTATGGTTATGTTTTTCATTTTGATTCAAGCAAGGGAACCATTACCATGGTCCACTAGGGTGCAAATTGCCCTTGATTCGGCTAGAGGACTCGAGTACATTCATGAGCATACCGTTCCTCTCTATATACATCGTGATATTAAGTCTGCGAATATTTTGATTGACAAAAACTGCCGTGCAAAGGTGATATAACTCTGCACATTACTTAAAAACCAAATTGTGATAGATATGTTTAAGCTGAATTATATACTCTTCAGGTTGCTGATTTTGGCCTTGCAAGACTGACTGAAGTGGGGAGTGCTTCTTTGCACACTCGACTCGTGGGAACTTTTGGATACATGCCTCCAGAGTGAGACATTGTGCCTTTGTTCACATTATGGTCGATACATCTTCAAGGATAAATACATCTTACCTTACGAATATATAAATTTACTTGCTTGCTTGCAGGTATGCACAATATGGCGATGTTTCTCCCAAGATCGACGTGTATGCCCTTGGGGTTGTTCTTTTCGAACTAATATCCGCCAAAGAAGCCATTGTGAAGACAAATGAAGTTATTACAGAATCCAAGGGACTTGTTGCTCTGGTATATCTTTTGAATTAACCTTATTTATTTAGATTATAATCCTTGAACCGCTCAATAAAAATGATGTTACAAACTCTAATGTTGATGGTTTACAGTTTGAGAGCGCTTTTAGCCAGACGGATCCTACAGAAGCTGTACAAAAACTAGTTGATCCGAGGCTTGGCGACAATTGTCCCCTTGATTCGGTCACTAAGGTAGAATCTTGTAATGAATCAGGCATGGAACTGAATTTGTATTTCCATAGTAGTCGTAAAACGCCTAATCCTTTCTTTTGTTTGCAGATGTCTCAGCTCGCGAAAGCGTGCACACATGAAAATCCTCAACTGAGGCCAAGCATGAGATCAATTGTAGTTGCACTGATGACATTGTCATCTTCAACTGAGGATTGGGACATTGGCTCATTCTATGAAAATCAGGGTCTAGTCCATCTGATGTCCGGGAGGTAAAACTTAACCTCCCGGTCCATAATATTTATCTTTAACAGCCTGATTTCACCACAATTATTATCTGTATATTCAGATGATCAAAGGTGAAAACTGAAAAGGGCTTCAGATACCCGGCCCCAGCCCCGGATTTGATTCTTTACTTTTGTTTTATAATTTTAGAGCATATATCTATTTATAATCAGAAACAAACATTTAAAGTTTTCAGTATGTATAGGCTACAACTGTATTTACACTCTGCTTAGTTTTTGAATTCCATTTGCTTGTTGAATATGAATATACTTTGTATAATTATTCAATCCATGTTTTGTGTCTGGATTGGTCCATTACCATCTCTCTCAAGGCAAGCAAGTCCTATATTGTGAGGTTAAGAAAACAAATAGCAGAAAGAAAAGACTTGAATCTATCAAATAAAATAATGCATTCAAATTGAACGACAAAATAAAAGGTTTTTATTTCACTGTATAATCTATGTAGGGTCTTGAATCTTCAGATCCCTCTAACTGCACTCGAAGAAGCATTTAAATATTTGGCAGCTACAAGTTGCCGTTAGTTTGCTATTTTCTAGATAAAATTTGTAGTTAAAAAGTAGTTTCAAAAATGTGTGTGATTAAAAAATGGTATTGAAAATTGTGATGATTATCACTCTTTGTTATAATTAAGTTGTCGAACATAGACTTAACTTTTTAAATGGAGGATGGACAATTATCACATCGATTGTGGGTGTTGGTTGACAACAGAAGTGACGAGAGAATTCTCTACACTTCATTTAACAACAATTTTTCATGGTATATGCATTATCAAAAAAATCTTTGGACTCGTTTGACAAGATTTTTGAAAAGTAAGCTACTTTTATAATTAGAAATTACTTATAAACATATTTGAATAATTTTTTTGAAAATACATTGTTTAATTAGATAGCTTTTAAAGAAAAAATGATTTAAATTAACTTACTCAAAAGTTTTTTCTACGAGAAATAGAAGCCCCGTCAAACAAACTACCCTTTTATCAAATTGAGGTACACTTTCTTGTTTCTTCAACAAAAAATCAATTCCAAAAATACACTATATGTTTGGTCTTGTTTATAAACAAAAAGTTTACTTTTAATTATATATATTTTGTCAATCATGTATTTTATCTCTAAAATAATAAATTCTTTATTTATAAAAATAATAAATTCTTTATTTATAAAAATAATAGGCTAAATTTAAATAAAGGAAAAATAAATTATTACTGTTTGGTAGCACTGTTTAGTTTATAAACTAATTTATTTATGATTTAGAGGTAAAAAATAGTGATTGAAAATTGAAAAGAGAAAATGCGTGTGGTTAAACAGTGATTTAGAAAATTTTGTGATTTATATATTTTGGCAAGTTTACCAAACACAGACACCAAACACATGCTATTGATGTTAAGGGGGTGTCCCAAATATTAAATTTGAAAGATTTTAGAATTCCGTAACATTTCACGTATCTTTAATTTGGAATTTTATAGAACCTGTCAAAATTTAAGGTTCTCAATATGGATTTTAATTGATTCCACAAAATTCTGATGTTCTCAAAAATCCATGGATTCCAGTGAATTTCTAATATGAATGGAATTGAAAGAATTTTGATGGATGTGTTACTACAAAATAAGAAGGAATTTTTTTTCAACAAATCCGACCATGACTCCCCGAATTTCCAATTCCATGACCTCTAAATATATTACCACCACTAATGTAATTTTGTTATATATATATATATACACCAAAATGCGTATACAACGATATCCTTGCGTAATTGTAAAATAAAAAAATTATAAAAATTTGTACATCACAACTCAAATTACTCATGAGTTCTCTTCTCCCTCAACCTATCATACCATCCACCCAAATTAATTTTTATACTATAAAAATGAAAATAAATTTCAAAAAGTTAAATTAAAATATCTTAAAGATTACAGAACTAAGAATAAAAATTATTTACACTTTAAAAATTAAAAATAAATTAAAAAATATTTTAATATTATTACAAATTGACTTCATGCTTGAATTGAGGTCTCGTTGTGGCATATGAGAATAATTTCCTAGAGATGGCAATGGGACGGGTTCAGGGCGGGTACCCGCCCCCCGCCCCATGAGTAGATTATCAAAATCATACCCGCCCATTTTGACCCCATTACTCGTTAAATCAAAACGGGGTATCCCTGACTCGTCTGACAATAATTTTTTTTTTTTTTTTTTTAAATATAGTTTTCTTCAAGTTTCTAACTTTATTTCCCACTAAAAAAAAGTAAAAGTCAAAACAATCAAGTACCCAATTCATCACAGAATCAAAGATGTTATCATAAGCAAGAAATTGTATTTTTAAAGTGTGTTGTTTGTATTTTTTGCATTAATTTTTTTAATAATAAATTAGCATGACGGGTCAACCAAAACCCGCCCCGGCCCAAACCCGTTTTGGGTAATTGATGTCAAACACAAACTGCTTCATCGACCCGCGGGACGATTTCTTTTCGCTCCATTAGGGTCGGGGCCCCATCGGGTTCGGGTCGAAACGAGTTTTTTTGCCATCCTACTTGAAAAATTCCATTATCATTCATGTAAAATGCAAGAGGGAAAAAAAATGTCTTACATCAACTTGACTTCATTTTTCATATGATTACAAGAAAATAAGTCTGAATCGCCCACTTTTAAAAAGCGCCGAGTATTTTTAATGCTATATATACGGATATATCTGTTATCGAATAAAGATGTCGCTGAATTAGAGAATGACAATTGAGAAATTATATTTTGCTGATTTTTGGATAATTAAATTTCAATTGAAAAGAAAAAATAAAAAATAACAAGAACAAGAACAACAAGAAGATTTAGAAAAATAAATATAGAGAAGAGAAGATGATTATTTTAAATGAAATGCTTCAGTTTTTTTTTTTTTTTATCATCAAAATTAGACAAAGTTGTATATATTTTATTTTTTAGCGACACAATTCGAGTATTTTTGTTTCTTTTTTATTTTTTGATGATCAAGTAAGAAATTATGTTAACTTTTTACTTCTGTCTCAATTCAACTTATATAACAAAAAATAATAAATAAATTACCTGACAAGAGGTAAAAGTAAATAAAACTCTAAAATTCATAACGATGACATGTTTAACAAATTTCATTAAAATCTACTGAAATCTACTAAAATTTGTAGAATAGAATTTCATTAGATGTTGAGAGATTCTAAGAAAAATCTATAAAGTCCATGACAATCCATAAATTTAAAAAAATTCACTAAATTCTATATTGTGGACTGTGGACACCCCCTAAGTTTTTGCCCAACCACTAGTTTCAAAAATAAAAACAATAATAATAAATAAATAAACAAATTTGCCCAACCTTTATTCTCCCGAATTCAGTAATTCCCGACAAAAAATAGCCGTTAGAGCATCCACGTGGTCCTTCCAGACAACCCCACATAATAATCGTGTTTTACAGGTCATTTCCATCAAATGTAGTATATATTAGTTTAATTGCACAATAATCACATGCATTATTCGCTTTGAACCTGGAAAAAAACACATTAATGGTATTGTGAATCACTTTCTTCACTCAATTTCAACTCTTCAAGTTCTCCATACCCAAAACGTAAAATATCCACAAACAAGAGCAAAATTTCTGTAAGTCTAAGAAATAATCTCAAAAACTCTCTCTGATTCTGGTTTTTCCAAATTTTAGAACTAGACAAAGACATTGTATAACTGCCCACAAATCTCTTGGTCTTTCTTCTTCGTTTTTCATTTTCTTCTGTTGAATAATGAGATACATGATGAATGTAGAGTTTGATGTATATAGGTTGGTGGACTGTGGTGTAGTTTATGGGAATGTTGTTTAGTTTTGATTCGATTCGATCGTGAAGCAATTCTAACACTCTTCGATCCGCAAATCGCCACTGCTTGTTTCCTTTTCTTCAAGTCTATTCACTGTATCATCATATTCATATACTTGAAGCAGCACGGTTAAAATCATCACAAGACACAAAGGTATGTTTTTCCCCCATGTAATTTTCTGCCTTGATCCGCGGAATCTGCAATTAGATGAGAAAGAGGATAAAATTATGTTCCTCTTTGCAACAGTTTTTCTTTCAAAGATTCAAAATTCAAAAAAAAAAAAAAAAAAAAGGAGAATTTTGGACATATGCGAGAATT
The DNA here is from genome assembly GCA_963555705.1 of Ligustrum vulgare. Classification (NCBI taxonomy): domain Eukaryota; kingdom Viridiplantae; phylum Streptophyta; class Magnoliopsida; order Lamiales; family Oleaceae; genus Ligustrum; species Ligustrum vulgare. Next base: position 35,018,917 of record OY743190.1, on the reverse strand, counting down.
CCAAACTCCTCAACAGTATTATCCCTTAGCAATATAATTAGAATAATGAAATTATATGTGAATTTGGATTTGTTACTAAAATAATTGTCTAGAATTGATATTTACTAGTTCAGAGTTATGAGCCTAGAAAGTAGTAGTTTGCATATTTTATTTTTACTTTCTATTAATTAGTTTTATATAGTGAATTAATTAAAAAACATATGTTCCTGAACTTACCACAGGCATATTTATAAGTTCCAGCAAATTATTATATGTATATTTCATGATCTACCATTTTAAGGAGTGTAACTGTACTTGCTCCTTATGTACATGTTCTAAAATTTCTTGTTTTGCTGCAGGGCGTTCTCTTACTTAATCAGAGGTGAGTGAAATATGGCTTCTTTTGGGGATATAGGGCTTGCAGCTGGCATAAATATTCTAAGTGCATTGGTTTTCCTTATCGCATTTGCCATCCTACGACTTCAGCCCTTTAACGATAGAGTATATTTCCCAAAATGGTACCTCAAAGGTTTGAGAGCAAGCCCAACGAAGTCAGGGACATTCATTAAGAAACTTGTCAATCTGGACTGGAGATCATACATTAGATTTCTGAATTGGGTGCCAGATGCACTGAGAATGCCTGAACCGGAGCTCATTGATCACGCAGGATTGGATTCTGCAGTCTATTTGCGAATTTACTTGCTGGGGTAAGCAAAAACATATATTTCTTATACTTTCAAGTGTTTACTTTTCATCACATCCTTAATCCTTGAGACTACCAAATCTTACCAACCAATTGACTTTCAAGAAATGAAGCTTAGTCTAAGAGGAAGAATTGCAAATTATGTATCTATGGCATGAGAAAATTCTCAAGAGATTACTGTGGAGGTCGGATCCATTACATAGCATGTGGTGTGGTGGGAATAGCTATAATGTTACTTACAATTATGTTTATTCTCGACTACTGGTTCGACTTGCTTCTGCTTAATTTATTTACTATGGATTGCACGTCAGTGTTTGGGGTGTTGGAACTTAAAAAAGTAATTTATCTCATGAGGTTTCAGTTCTTTGATGATTCCTATAAAGTGTAATTCCCTTTGTTGACAGTATGTTGTGTAATCTTTCCCAATATATCGAGCTAGATTCCCTTTAATAATCCAAAGCTTAATACTGCTTTCTGATTCTGCACATTGGTTCATGTAGTTTAAAGATTTTTGTTCCTGTGACGTTGCTCGCATGGGCTATCCTGGTACCAGTCAACTGGACAAATAATACCCTGGAGAAAGCTAACGCAACTAATAAAGTTCAGTACAGTGATATTGATAAGCTTTCTATTTCAAATATTCCATTTGGATCCAACAGGTGAGGATCATGCTTTATTCATAATTTTTTTTTTAAATCTTCAACAGTAGTTAACCATCAGCCATCTGCATTTGCCCAATTTAGGTCTAAAAGTAAAATTTAGGTTTGTATGGGTCTTGGTTTTTAATCGACCCATTAGATCGACTTTGAAAGGCTTTCAACAAGCATGAAACTCCTTCAATCGCCAATACCACACTCTTTTGTTCAACTAGTCTTTAAGGCTTGGATGGTTCTTGGTCGTTACTGGGCAACCTTAATTTTGGGTGTAACTATTGAGTTCATTAAATGAGCCAATATTGAACCAGGGCATGTTCACAAATAAGCTTGGCTAGTTTACTTGTGCATGCAAGTGTGTCTTCATATGATTATGCAGGGTTATTTGAAATACCGTTTTGTATGTTTCTTTTCAAAATAAATCTTTAATTATGGACACGAGTAGCTTTTTTTCCTCATTATTCATCTCAGCAAGCCAAACAAATCGAGTTGTCATTTTGAAAAGGTGGCAAGCTGAACCTGAGTAATGCTTATTTAGCACATCATCAGACCAAGCAGCATATAAATCCTATTTAGTTTAGCTGTATTCATTCCCACCTGCCTCTAAGATGATGTAGTTTGATAGTTCGGGTGCAATCATTATTTTTAGTTGGATGTTTTTCATGCACTCTAGTAGAAGACCTCCTTCATATGCAATCAAGGTTGTCACTTTGTGTCTTATCTTGCAATTTTACATTGGGTTTAAAGTTTTTTTAACACTGGAACTGCATGTCCATGTTTAGAGTTTGTTTGAGTTCACATTCACATCTCATTGACATTTATATGGAGTAGTTTTTTGGACTGTGGTTCAGGACTGTTTTTATTGATCCACCACTCTGCATCCACTGCTTCATTGAGTTGTTTAGCTGTTTTCTTTGGCACTAGGTTTTGTCAAACGTATCAATATGTCCAATGAACCATCTTCAGAAACCGTAGGCATCAGCTCAACTTTAGTATCACAGTGTCATTTTTGTGGACCTTTTAGTACTATACGACTGTGCTTTCTGGGTTTTTAGAATCCATCAGATTACATAAAGGTGGCATGGTGAGAGGACGACCATAAGTCTGCCCCGCCCACCTGGACCCTCGTGTTTCCATATTAGTACTGCCTAAAGAATTTAATGGTATTTTCATTTTCAGGTTTTGGACTCATATAGTGATGGCGTATGCCTTTACTTTTTGGGCGTGCTATATTTTGCTAAAAGAGTATGCCAATGTTTCAGCAATGCGTTTACACTTTATTGCTTCTGAAAGACGTCGCCCTGATCAATTTACAGTAAGATTCAATCTCCTACTAAATTTGATTGAGAAGATAGAAAATTTAGTATCAAAAATCTTTTCTACCTTGATATATTCTTTTTGGTTTTGTAATAGTAAGGTTGTCCAGATACAGATGCATGGTCCACATGAATGCATAACACATGGGTTATCTGTCGAAATTAGACTAGTTTAAATTGGAGAATATTCAAAGTCAACAGAAAATTATGAGTACTTTCTATACTAATGAGTGTTTGTCGGGCATGGTTGGTTGTGGCATTGTGTTCATTCTGCGAATCATTGTCATTGCCTTCTCCACCTGCAATTTCTTTGATACACTCCTTTTTTCTGTCTTCATTGACAGTTATAGCTGCTTTATGTTGAAGATGTCGTGGTTTAGGAGGCGTATCTAATGTGACTACCATATTTTAATTTTGGTTAACTTGGAAATTATTTTCATTTTTCTTGTAGTTAATCTTTATTAAGAGTGTTGACACTTTGACTTTTCCCAGGTTCTCGTTAAGAATGTGCCACCCGATCTTGATGAATCAGCGAGCAACTCCGTTGAGCACTTTTTCCTGGTGAACCATCCGGATCACTATCTGACCCATCAGGTTTGCTGCATTCTTAATATTCGATACGTCAGCATCAATGTTTTAGGTTACAATTATCTCTGCAAAGGATAATGTATCCTCAATTGTTTCGTCTTCCATGCATGTGTTGAATTTTTGTAGTTAACAGGCAATGTCCCATTACTGATATCCTAAATTTAGTCTTTAGATAGTTTTTTCGAAATTTTGTAAAAGTGATAGCTGAAGAACCCTTTTCAAACAAAGTAATTCAGAAGGTTTTTTGTTAAAGCATTCCCCTCACAAACCTATTCTTGTTGAATGTATATGCTGGCTAGCTCATATAATGGTATGTGAAGTTTGTGATGGTATTAATGAGGAAAAAATTACCCATGGTTTTCTTATGTCATTAATCTGAACTATCATTAAGACTACGTAGAAGTCCTAGTTTAAGTTTTGATTCCTAAGTACAAAGTTTTACAACTATATACTAATATATAATCTTTTCACTACCCTGGAATGTTGTGCATTTTCGGAAAATTAGTTGCAGGCAGTCTATTTTGTGTCATTTCTCAACTGTGCTTCTATGCTGCTTGGTTAAATTTTGAATTATAGTTTGACTAAGAAACATTTATTTTTATAGAATGGGCCTGCTTTCTGAACATTGGTTATTGTTACTTGCATCTGTATTCTTATGATGGAAGATTTCTGCAGGTTGTATGCGATGCCAATAAACTTGCACAACTGGTCAAGGAGAAGAAAAATAAGCAAAATTGGCTTGACTATTACCAATTAAAATATTATAGAAATCAATCAAAACGGCCAATGATAAAGGTAATGTAATATATACAATTACTTTTAAGTGACCTATTTGCTGTGTTCAATGTCATTGAGAATTTCTCATACTCTGGTGATTCACTACTTTTAAAATGCTATCGTGATTCAATATGTAATCTTAAAGGTTTAATCATGCCATTTTCTAATTTCTAAATTTTACAGACTGGTTTTCTTGGTCTTTGTGGAGAGGAAGTAGATGCAATTGATCATCAGACAGTTGAAATTGAGAGACTATTGAAAGAAGTAAGTATGGTTCTCAAAATTTTGAATTCTAGATCTATAAAGCTTCAGAAAGGTCTATTTCCTTTCAAAGTTATGGCTTTTCCATTTTTACTTAATTTCTTAATTCTTTCTTCTTGACAAGCATAATGACAATAATGAAAGTAAGCTCCTGTTATGGCTTTTCCATAATGAAAGTAAGCTCCTATCCTGAGTTTTGATGATAAAACTAGTCATAATATGTGGTTTTGTTTGATCTTCCCAGTAATATATTGTCTTCTGAAATATGTTTGTTGGTTGCTAGGCCTTTTAAAGAGGGATGAGTAGATAAAAGTTAACATTGTGGTTTTAGTGCTAAGAATCTAGTTAATTTTATCTTTGGGTAGCTGTAGCCTGTAGCAATGGACCAAACAGAGTGGCGAAAAAGGATTCATGTGTCTGGCTCCAAATCCATTGAGAATAAAGTCCAATTTTGTGGTTGTTGAAATATTGGATTAATATTGTAAGGACCAACATAGTAGTTTAGAATAGTGTAGGAACTAGTAGGCAATCATGTGTTTTAGGTTTCTATTTATACCTTACTTTATAACACTTTCATAATTAAGAAATACAATTATATTTTCATCATTGTATTTCAACATGGTATGAGAGCAGTAAATCGATTTTGGTCTAGGTCTGAGAGTTTCGATCTCCGGCGAGCAGCGGCGCAGCCGCTCGTCCGGCCAAGTTGTTTCTATTTTATTTTTGTCAATCTTCTTCCTCCTTCAGCTCTTGTTCTCTCTGTTTGTATCTCAACCCGTGCAGCAGTTTATTGCAGCTCAGTTACTCAAATCCCTGTATCTGCTGGCTACAAGATGGTGGTGCTGTGGTGGACTGATTCAACCGTCTTCTTTGTTTGTTTTCTGATTCAGTTTTTGGTGTGTGAGTGGTGTACTGTGGTGGTTGTGTTGTGTTGGATGTGTGGCTGTGTGGGGCTTTCCGGTGTAAGTCTGGTCGTCGATTGGTAGTTTATGGTGAAAATCTTGGCGGCGAGGGTCTGTCTCATTGGAGGCAGTAGTGGTGCCATGTTTCGGGAATGTTGGTTTTCCGGTTGGTTTTGGTTTAAGTGATGCTTTGGCTGTGGTTGATCAGGGTGGCGACGTCGGAATGGCCGACGTCGCCGGCGGTGACTTTCAGTAATGAAGACACCGACTGTGGTCTCCGGCGATGGCCGCGGGGCTGTGATCAGCTGATTTAGCCCTCTTGAGTCTAGGGTTGCATATGTTGGCTATTGCTTGTTGGCTAAGTTTTAGGGTTTGATTATTTTAGTTGGGTTGAAGTTGAGTTATGGGCTTGAGTATTTTATATTGGGCCTAGTTGGTGGATTGGGGATTGGGTTGGTTTGTTGGTCTTAGTTTGAGCCATTATTGGACTACTACAGAATAGTACCTCAGTTTCAGAGATTGTGCAGTTTGGTCACTGACCTTTTGCAAATTTTTAATCTAGCCCCTCAATCTTCTCAAAAGTGCAAGTTGGACCCTTAACTTTCCAAATATTACATTCCTGCCCTTCAACCTTCAAATTTCTCCTTATCTTTTTTATTTCATCGATATAGTCCCTAAACTTTCTTGAAAGTTCTTTTCAGTCCTGAACTTTCATTATTTGCATTTTGGTCCCTTGATTTCCAAAATTTATATTTCAGTCCCTGATATGTCAATTTATGCAAATCAGCCCGGGCCTTCCATTTTCCCTATCTTTCTTGGTGTCTTTTTATTAGCCTTTTATTCGTAAGATCAGTTTCTTTGTTAGGTCGACCTTGATGATCAGGCGATTCTGTTGACTGGTTTACGTCTCCTTATGTTGGCTTTCCTTTGTGTCCGGAGAAAGGATTCCGTTATCTACGGGTTGTGGATTTTAATGTATCCAAATTGATCCTTCGTTATGGCATCGTCCAAGAAGACTATTGAAATTGGAAGAAAGGGAGAGCACTTTGTTATTTACTTGAAGTTGTTGTTCAAGTTTGTTGTTTACATTATTTTCAAGTTGATGTTTATCTATGCATCAACTTGAGGGGGAGTGTTGAAATATTGGATTAATATTGTAAGGACCAGCATATTAGTTTAGAATAGTGCAGGGTAGGCAATCATGTGTTTTAGGTTTCTATTTATACATTGCTTTGTAACACTTCCATAATCAAGAAATACAATTATATTTTCATCCTTGTATTTCAACACAACCAAATCTTAGATTTGTTTATCCACAACCTTGATCATTTTTGAAAATTATAGAAGAAAATTAACAAAATGTCCAGTAGTTATTGAAGATTTCGGAGTTGTTCTGTTGCTCTCCTTAGGCTGTATAATCTTTGTGTAACACATTTACTTCACAACAACTAGTTGTCCATGACAGCAAGAAGTACGTAATGTCAGCTAATTAATCTCTTCAAGAAACGGTAAAAAGATGGGGAGAGGATTTCTCAAAGTCGCTTATGATATCCTCTCATTAGTTACAAAACTCTCTTCATCTAAAGCATATAAAAAGTCCCCTCTATTTATTTCTGAATTTGCATGTTCTTCCTATTGACCGCATTTTTCTGAGAAAAATTGAGATTAATTTTAAATTTATTCTGCATTGACGAACACGCTACCTCCTAAACTCTAGAACATTATTGATGGATATTTTTTTTAAAAAAATAAAATCCTAACATTCTTAACATTGCCTTATTTGCAGATAGCTGAAGAGACAGAGAGGTCAAGGAATGATCCTAAGTCTATCATGCCAGCATCATTTGTTTCCTTCAAAACTCGGTGGGCTGCTGCTATCTGTGCACAAACACAACAATCAAGAAATCCAACTGTGTGGTTAACAGAGTGGGCTCCAGAACCACGAGATGTTTACTGGGATAACCTGGCAATCCCCTATGTTTCATTGTCTATTAGGAGGCTTATGGCTTCTGTTGCTTTCTTCTTTCTCACATTCTTCTTCATGATCCCTATTACACTTGTGCAATCGCTTGCTAACATTGAGGATATTGAAAAATATGCACCATTTTTGAAGCCGATTATTGAAGTGTGAGTATGTTTCATTATTTGAGCTTATTCTGGTGTAAGCTATGATTTTATTTGCCTAGAAATTATAAACTATTACATCACGGTCCTGTTTATTATCTCACACATATGATTTACATTAATCTTTTTTTCGTTTGCATTCTTTGGCCATTAGCCAGGCCTCAGGGTTATTAGGAGTTTTATTTGTAAAATAAAATGTTTTTTGATTTTTTATTTTGAAGTGAAGATTATTTCAGCTGCAAATTCATTATCAATTGCTAATATTAACTTATTAATGGTGTAACGTATTTGTGATGCAGACCTTTCATCAAATCTTTCATCCAAGGTTTTCTACCTGGGATTGTTCTGAGTGAACTACGCATTCAACTTTTATCTGTTGCTGTTTAGTGTGCTACATGTGAACCCTTTGGTAAAAACACATTCGTTTAGCACTGCATTTAATTGCGTCTTTAGATGCTCTTTGAAAATATCCTACTCTAGATGTACATATTGTTGTTTTCTTAACTATATTATAAGAGTGAGTTTTGAGTACTATTTATTTATGGCAAGCTATTTTGTCCTTTAGCGATTTTTTGTTTGTTTTGTTTTTACCTTTTTTTTTTTTTTTGGTCAACTTGTTTCATTAAAGCTAACTTTATTACATATAATTATTACCTTACCTCTAATCTAACTAATATGATAAGTGTGAGTTAGAGTTTACTATTCATTTTTAATAGTCTTTACGGACATGTTTGGTTGGCTTTTTTTTTTCTTTTCTTTTTTTCTAATTAACTAAAAAACCATGCTGCATTATTTTCTTGGTTTATCTATCATAGCTCTTAAGGGTGTGTTTGATTGTTAATTTTTTTATTTTTTATTTTAAACCTAATTGAACAAATACATCATTTTTTACGTTTAGGGTGAACTTTTCGTGTCTTTCTTTACAACTTCTCTATTCTATTACTTCCTACTAAAAAATAGATATTTCTGTACTTTATTTTTTGTTTGCTCTCTCAAACAATTTCTTCTTTTCAATAACTTCCTACATCCTAATCTAGGGTTGATTCTATAATTCCAATAATTGTTATTCTGTGCTAGTGAATTATAGGTCGATTTTTTGTTTCTCTTTCCTCTATATTTCATTTTGACCATTAGATATTTGATGTGGGTGTTTCTCTTGTTCTGGTAACTACTTCTAGGTGTGTGTTAGTGCATTTTTTAAAAGAATTTAAGAAAGTATGATTATACAATTTTTTCTTCTTTTTCTTTGCAAAATTAGTTTTTTCTATAGCTCCATTTGATCTAATTTTGGAATTCTTCATCAAACTACACAAATTGCATTAGCATATCATTTTAAATGATAAATTTATCCTTGAATGTTCTTTTATGTTTGTGAAAGTGTTGATTGCGTTGTTCTTTAAAGCTTTATAGTTCGATTGCCATAACCTGCAACTTCATACCATTTGAAAACTTTCAATCTTACATGGATACACAAGAATAAATCAGTAAGTAGTTAAATTTCTAACTACATTAACATTCTATCTTTTATTACTCTATTCGTCCCAATTATATAGGTTGTCTTTCATTTTTCGTTTGTCCCAATTATATAAACTTATTTCTTTATTGGGAAGTATTTATTTTGCTTGTTTACCAATATACCCCTATGTATTACTTCCAATATAATAGTTTTGATATTAAATAAGGGTAAGTTGGAAATTTTTTTTACAAAAATTACTTTTTCAATGACATTAAGTGTACGTTTGATTTTAGTTAAAACGATTTTTTTTGAAATGAATAGTGATTTTTAGGAGAATTGATGGTTGAATAATCAAATATTGTGGGCTTGACTTTTAATGGATGGTTAAAATTGAGTATTGTAGAAAAATGAGAAAATTTTGATGAAAAGTCAAACAAACCTATATAATTGGGGGACGGAGAGAGTATTATTATCCTCAATAGATTTTACATTAAATACAAATAAATCTGATACTATTAACTCACTAGTTTTTTTTTAAAAAAAATAAAAATCTAATGTAGATACACAGCTGATCACTACGTCGTTTACTGCAATCATGCAGATCATAAATGTGTACAACCAAGAGTATGAAAGTGCTGCAGCATTTTGGCCCGATATCCATGGACGTATAATATCTGCCATGGTCTTCTCACAGCTAATTCTAGTGGGGTTAATGAGCACAAAGGGGGCTGCTCTGTCAACACCACTCCTTATTGCTCTTCCAATATTGACCATCTTTTTCCATAAATTCTGCAAAGGTCGTTATGAATCGGCTTTCATCAGATACCCTTTACAGGTAATTGGGAAATCTCGGCTTGTGATGAATATTTCTATCAATTACCAGCTTTTACGCGTCTTGCATCAATCTTAGTAGAAAAGATGAATGCATCTTCCACTTCATTTGAGTTAGGTGTTGTTTTCTCTTGATGATGACATGAAACTTTTGATCCTGATGTGATCCATCCAAATTTCAGGAAGCCATGATGAAAGATACTTTAGAGCGTGCAAGAGAACCAAACCTCAATTTGAAAGGTTATCTCCATAATGCTTATATCCATCCAGTTTTTAAAAACTACAAGGATGATGAGGATGACGTAAGTTACGAAAAGTTAGAGCAGGAGAGCGTGCTTGTACCTACCAAGCGCCAGTCTCGAAGAAATACACCTGCGGCCAGCAAAACTAGTGGCGGTTCCTCACCTTAACTATCGGACATTGCTGAAGAAAACTCACAGACTTGAACTTGATCCTTGTTCATATACTTTTGCGCCGGAGCTATTATGCAGGATAAGAGGGACTGGGAGGAAGATGTACCCAAGTTTTAAAATGGGCTACAGTGATGATACCTGTTTTGGGAATGTCCCATGGTTCTTGACTTAAGTGAATCCAGTTCTTTCAATATTGTTGCAGGATATTGAATGGAAGGCAAATACATAGTACAATTTGAGTAAAGTTGATACATACAAGTTAGTTAAAGTGATGATACAAGTATTCGATTTAATTGGAGAATAGTTGAACATGTAATTTGATATTCATTCAATTCACAAAATAAATCGCTAATACTATATTTCTTATTGAAATTGAACACGACTTAAAAGAATTATAAAGTGCTTGTTTGATAGTATACGTAAGGGTCCGTTTGATTCGTTTTATTTTCCATGGAAAATATGATTTTTCACGTGATTTTCCAACTTTGCGCTGTTTGGTTGCCTAAATTTTCCATGGAATTCATTTTTCCACTTGTCTCGAAATCCGGTATTTTCCTTGTTTTGGATGAATTCGTTTTCCAAGGGGAGGAGGAGGTTTTATTTTCCATGGAAAATCTTATACAATTTTTGTTACGTTTGATCATTTTTGTTATTGTTAATTGATTTATTTTTTTCCCAAAAATTAACATTATTATTACTAAGTACAAACTTGTTAAAAAATGAAAATAAAAAATAAAAAAAATTATAATAGTTAAATTTTACTTTATTTTCCATAGAAAATAATGTCAATCAAACAACAAAAGTTGGAAAATTCTTCACTTTTTCTACCTAGAAAATTAAACCAATCAAACACATTAAACTTTCAATTCCCAGGAATTTAATTCCTTAGAATTCAATTCCCTGGAATTCATTTTCTTTCCACCCAAATTCCACCATCGCTATCAAACGCAGCCTAAGTGTTTATAATTTGCAAGTTCTATGGAATGTGCTGATAATGAGTGAGTATGATATATTAGGCCCTTGTTTGGCCTCCATTTTTTGGGTAAAAATTTGGTTTTGAATAGTATTTTTGGAAGAATGTAGGATTAAAAATTGTTTGAAAAGTAAAAAATGGTGGGCTTGACTAAGATGAATGGTTGAGATTGAGTGTTGAATAAATTTGATTTGTAAAAAATGGGGGCCAAACAGACAAAATATGTGGTTAAAAAGTAAGTTTGATCAACTTAATTTATAATTTAAACAGTGCCAATCATGTTATAAATCACTCCTTGTGTTCTTGGCCACGTTCATAATGGCGTCAAAACCATCAGTATCGACATTATACCATTCGTGAATTGCGCTTAGATCCCTTGATCATGTTCAGGAACCATGAACCACTAGTTTATGCCTCCCCGTTAGTCTATACTTTTTCTTAATAATTTCTTCATTAGTAACATTGTATGTCCTTCAAGAAGCATCCTACTCACGAGCTTAATTCAACGAGATATGATTAATGTTACAAACTAAATAATCATAGTCAAGTAAGCCATGAAATGTGTCCTAATGCATTTTTCACATCATGGCATGGAAATTCATGCCTCAATTGTCGAAGCTTGTCGTTCTAAAGGAAAGCCTCGATCACCAAGGCTCATTTGAGCAAAGGAATTTGGCATTGATACTTAGCCGGAAACATGATTAAAGGCCTTGGCCATCAAAAATCTTAGTGCACAATCTAATAAATCCGACTTAAGTTAGAAGTCCATGCACTAAGCCCTTGCATGCAAATAATGAAGTTTTGGACAAGTGTCACGAAAGCACAAATATTCACAAGTTTGAAAATATGACTAAGCCCCATTTCATTTTCAAGCCACTTTTTAATCGCTTACATTTTTTCAAATTATTTTTTAATCACATTTTTATTTAAAAATTACAAACACTTCATCCACAAACAAAAACTAGCCACCGAACAGATTTTAAATCGTGACTTCCAATATTATGATAAAAAAAAAATGTTAACTCGCTACACCAATTAAAATGTCCTTAAAGTCGATAGATCATTGCACAATAAGAAAATGATATGAATTCTCAAACAAAAAATCAAGATATTGAAATAACATCTCTCACATAAAAATGTTTAGAATTGAAAAAACATCTAACGCCGACTAATCGAAAATTAAAAGAATATATCCTACCAAGAAATAATTTGCAAACTCTATTTGGAAACCTTTTATAAACGGTTAAATATTGTTTATAAGTAACAACGTATCACATTTCGTTTGTCCATTTCTTTGAAAGTAAAAAGTGATGGGCATAAATTTTTTATCAATCAAAATTGCCGACTTTTTAAAAAAAATAATCCAATGAAATATTACTACGTCTTCGTTTGTAAACAAAAATTATAATCAAGATTTTCTGAACATATTGTTAAAGAACGTCAAAATCTTTCATTCTTCTTATATGAGGGTTAAAAAAAACATAAAAATAAGGAAAAATTTGTCGAAGTTCATAAAGAAAATATATTAGTTAGCCTCTCTTCCTTTAAAATGTTTATAATTAAATTTAAACAACATATTTTTTCAAACCACTTTTTAACCACACATAATTATATATATATATATATATATATATATATATATATATATATATATATATATATATATATATCTATATCTCAGTAGTATATAAAATGGAACAAATAGGGCAGTTACAGTGTCCCAATTTCGGGCAGCTGCTTGCTCGAGCTACCCGAATTTCCAATTTTTTTGTTTTTTATTTTACGAAAATAAAAAAATTCAATAATTGCCAAGTTTCACGCAACGATGGTCTATATGCATTCTATTTTTACCATGCACGCAACGCGTGCTCAATACATATATTAAAAGTGTAGATGGGGTGAGGGAGAAACTTTCATTTTCCCATTTTACCCTTAATTTTTTATATTCATGGTCAATAATATTCTTAACATTCAATTTATTCTCTTTAAATACCATGGTTATCTTGAACCCCTAAATCCACAAAGAATGTTCATTCACATTTTTCCATGAAAATTTGATAATTTCGTTGTTTAGTATGTTTTGATAAATATTGATGAAATGCGTGGTTGAAACATGTACGTTAAACGGCAAGACTGTCCATTATATTTTAGCAATGATGAAATTTTGTCATTAATTATAATTCTTGACCGAAAATTTTATTAAAACGTGTTTGTAGTTTAATAATTCAATTAATTAAATTTATGAACAAATTGAGTTTGATAACAGAATTGGACGTTAACTAATTTGATATATCGTGTCTTTTGAATGGTCAATAGTGTGTGTGGTAAATTTGAACAATCTTCATCCAATTTATCAAAATTACACACACACACACACACACACACACACACACACACACACACACACACAATAATAATAATAATAATAATAATAACAACAACAACAACAACATCACAACGACTTTACAATATTACGTGCAACATACGTTTAAGTGACCGTTTGGCGGCTTCTTTTTTTAATTATAAACATTTCGAGGTAAATAAATGGTTAAAAATTGGATAGAGAAAAGATGTGTGATTAAAAAGTGTATTGAAAATTGGAATGATTATAATCAAAAAATAAACAAAAAAGCCGAACAGGTTGTTACTTATTATTATATCTTAAAAGTTTTGATGAATGAGAATATTTTGACTTCTCATTTTATCCTCACATTCTTTTTTTCTCTCTCAATAATATCTTTAGTTCATTTATTGAAACTTATTTTAAATTTATTTTAATTCTTTTTTCAAAATATATCAATTTATCCACGATGACTAAATCGAAATTACTTATTCAATTAGTATTGAAATTACTTATTCAATTAGTATTTATGAAAATGACGATTTGACATAGTTACTTTTTAATTTAGTTTTAGAATATTGTCCCATCAAATTTCATTTCCCATGATAACTTCATCGAACAATTCAAATAATGTGTTTAATGAGTTTTTTTTTTAATTCAAAAATTATGTTCAAGTTAATGATAAAATAGATTATTTTTTTTTAAGTAGAGAGTGAAACATTTTATTTTTAAACTCACTTAAATTCTTATCAAAACCATTAATTAATTTATATAAATAGAAAAATAATTTTTTAAAATAATTTTCTAATTAAGAATATAAAATAAATAATTTCAAAATTCTTAGGAAAAGAAAAAAATCAAAACTGAAATTTTAGTTTAATTTATATAGTCATTGTTTGATGATAACTAAAATTAGATTTTTAACAGATTTTAATAGAATTTAATAAAAACGTGGTTGGAAAGTTGTGAGTCTAATGAAATGTATGGTTAAAATTAATTATTGACTTTAACTTGGATTAAAATCTTATTTTAATTTCACCAAATATGAGCATAATATTAAAAAAAAAAAATTCATTATAAAAATATGTTCACAAATTAATTTAATTTATCTATACACAATTTTTTCACTACTTATCATAAATATTTCATAAAGAAATTATTGATTTGCCTAATATTTTATGATATAAGATTACTTCTTAAAATATCACACACGATTTATTTATTAAGTTGACATTTTAATTAACTTTCTAATATATATTTTGAAGAGCTGAGCGAAAATTTTCAATAAAATATTAATTAATATACTAAGAATTGAAGTCAATTTATCATTTATAATTTTTCTCTAACAATATAAATTACGTCAACTATTTTAAAAAAGTATTACTACTTAAAAAATATTAATTTAACATTCATCACATACATAAGACGTGCAAAGCACGTACGTGCTATTAATAAATTCAAAAAGACAAACATAAAATATAAATAAATTTATCAATTACTTCTTAGAATTATTGTACTTATCAATTATTAATTATTGCTTTATTACAATTTATAAAGATATATAATATTGTTTGATTTATAAATTTGTTTATTTATAATTTTGAGTTAAAAAGTAGTGATTAAAAATTGGAGAGAGAAAATTGTGATTAAAAAGTGATTTGAAAAATTGTGTAAAAACCATTTTAGTCCTATCCTATCTTCATTGGCAAAATGTACTCACAATACTGTTACACATTTTCAAGGACAATTAATGCACAATTATAATAAACTTCTTTTGGTTCAATGTATTTGATCTTTAACAAGGATGGCTCTTTCGATGACAAAATTGTATTCAATGAAGTATTCCAGAATTTGTAAATGTTTAAGGATTTTTATTTTAGATATTTCTCATTTTCAATAAATTATGTACACTTTTTAATTCTTAATGTCTATTTAGACGCCTAATAAGTTTCATTTTGACATACGACGACATAGTCGTATTCAAAAGATTTAATATTAGAAGTTGTAATAATCAAAATTTGTGCATTGCACGGGCAATATACGACTCAAATCAAGTGGCACCACTATCTGTACAACCAGGATCAAACTGGTGGGAAAGACTTAATTGACTTAGTTAAATATGAGTTAATTATTGTGTTAGGATTCTCAAGTGGATCTCGGAATGCAAAACTAACAGGTTCCCTCCCCCGTTTGAGTCATTGCGAGCCGGAAAGTGGTCTGGCTGTTTGAGTTGAAATATCCTTTTTTGGCTCTCTTTAGCTAGTTAGGTTGAAAACATGCACTTATATAACGCCTAATTTATTAATTGCCCTTGGCATCAATGATTTGCATCCATTTTTTCCAATTTATATCTATATCTATATATTAATAAAACCAAAATCTTAATTGTCAACAATTTCTTAATTTTAACAAAATTTTTAATTTTCAAATTATTATTTTGATTTTTTTACTGTTACCATAATTCATGGAATTTATTTGATGAGTGAGTTTTAAAATTGAGTTGTCCCACTCTCAGTACACACTTTCTAATCTGTAAGCCATTCATCGCTTTCCCTATCGCGAATCAAACCAACTGATGCCGATGTAATAGCTTAGATTCTCAACCCAATTTTTTGTTTTCTTCGGTTAAATTTACGGGTACGTTCTCGGATTTAGGTTTGATTGCCTTTCTAGCTTTTGCCTTTGATAGTTTGGATTTAAAGAGTTATAATTTGAAAATATATATATACTTGTCACTTATTTAGAAAATGGGTTAATTTCAGTTGTGATGCTTGGAGTTGCGATTTTAGTAAGGGGTGAGTTTTAGATTTGTTTTTCTATTTCTTATTTTGACAAAAGGAGTGTTCTATGTAAATAATCAGTGTAAGGTTGTATAAAATTAATTGGGTTTTGGGTTATATTAAGTTGTGTCCATTTTTTTTTTTTAATTGTTATTCACTTAATTTTCTACCGTTCATAAGTGAATTTATCAAAGGGGTTAACTCAGTTTTTCCATACCACCTCAATTGATGTTGTAGTCATGAAAATCATAAGTGACAATGAGTTTTGTAAACTTAATAATCTAGACTATGAAGCTAAGATATTGTAAAAATATTTTAGTTTAGTTTTGTAAAACCCCCTTAATAATAATAGAGAACGTCTTTATATTTAAGGAGCAAATTTTTTGACAAGCTCCAACAAATTCTTTATTTTAGTTTTTCATAAAAACATTTATTGTCATTCTTTATTTTTAGTTAATATTTATTTTTTTAAAAGTGAATTACTAATGATATCAAATATGTAATAAAGAAATTTAATGTAGGAACATTGAGAATTGAAAATCATTGAATACATTTAATAATCAATAATTACAGGGAGACATTATTTATGAATATTTTTAGGGGACATTATGATGTGGTACATATTAATTAGTTGGTGAAAAAAATAAGTACTGAAATAGTTATTTTCATCAACCAATGAATGTATGGATTGACTTTCCAATAAACTCTCCAAATTTGGAGGATCAAACATTATCTCTAAATTAAAATTTTAAATTAGAGAGTTTATTGGAATGATATGGATTGACTTTCTAAAATAATAATAAAAAAAAAACCATTTTTTTATTTCAAGAGTTTAGTTAGGCTTGAGCAAAAGAATCAGAACCAGCGGTTCGATTCGGTTATATCAAAATTTTAAACGGTTCTGATTCTAAAAATCAAGAACCATCGATTCCGTTCCGGTTCTTAGTTAAGAATAAAACACGATTTTTTTAAAAATATATATTTTAAAAAATAAAAAAATTATCATTTCTCAATCTTAATGCATTTTATCCGGTCCATTAGTCAATATCAATCACCCAACAATTATTAACTTATTCAACATTACAATAATTACAAGCAAAACAAGTAATGAACAAAAAATCATAGATCGAAAATTATTTTTCTTTCATTGGTTCTGTCGTTCAACTTCAAACCTTCAGTCGTCAAGCTTTCAGCCATCAGTTCTTAAAAAAAAAAAAAAAATCAACAAATAATAAATCTTCACCCTTTATCTTACAATTAATACAATAAATTTCCACTATTCATCTTACAATTAATTGTTATCTTGTTTTCAAGATTCTGCTGGACTTGTGCGACTGTTCCCTGAAAAGATGGAGAATTACGAGCAGAAATTGAAGAATATTTTGAAGGAGCACATACACGCGAATGATGAGATACGTTATTGTCTGGAAGAGTGAATATTTTGATGTCAATGATTTTGAGTGTTGTATTGGCAATTTGATCAAGGTCGATGACCTTACCGTCTTACAATTCTTACCAGTCGAATCTATCATGATTTCATCGCTTAAGTTTAAAAATTTTAATTTAGGAAATCGAAACAAAAACCAGAACTAGAGGTGTCAATCCGGGTGGTCCGGTCGGGTCAGCCCGCCAATAAAAAATCCATAACGGCCTGCTTGAAAAAAAACCCGCCCACTGCGGGTTACGGGTCAGCTCGCAAATTTTAAACTAAACCTAGGCCCGTCCACTGGCTCATCCGGGTCGAGCCCATGTCGATCGCAGTTTGTTCTGATTTGGCCCGTATGAATAAAAACATAGAATTTTTCATTTTTATAGCAAATTTTTTGTCAAGTTTAATATAAAATGATAAATTCATATTTATACCATAAAATATTTACATAAAATTTAAAATTATAATTTATGTTATATGAATTACTTCTAAATTTGCAAATTTAAATATAACATAAACAAATAACAATTAAATGATCAATGTATTTCTAATTACTATTATAAAAAAATATTACTTTTTTAGCTATTAGGGAGAAAAAAATAAGATTTTACTTTAAAAGTTGTATTAAAGTTTTTAGAAGAAGAGAGATTTTCAATATTACTATATTCAAAAAAACAATTTATTTTTATTTTTATTTTTTTTACGGGCCATCGAGTTAACCTCGATCCGCGAATATTTGACCCGCAAAACTCGCGGTTCACAACCTCTTGACCCGTGAACCGCCCGCACGGGTCACGGGTCGGTCCGCTGTCCCGGATCAATCCAGGCCAATTTTTAGAGGTCTGATTGGCCCGTCCGTCTTGACACCTCTAACCAGAACCAAAAGGATTGAACTGTTCGATTCATCTTTTACAAAAAAAAAAGTAACGATTTTTTTTTTTCAAAAGAATCATTTATTCTTAGTTCGATTCGGTTCGGCTGGGATAAGAACCATATGAAACCGAGCCAACGCTTAAGTTCAAATTTCAATTGCCTTGTTTTTTCTCTTATGGAAGAACAAAGAAAGAATAACAAATAATCCCTAAATCTGATTAAAAAAATCTCCAGTCACCGTAATGGCGAAAAAGATATTTTCAAACCCACCCACAAATTGAAACGACACCGGGACGTATCTTTCTTTCCTTTTCAGATGCACCAAAACTGAGCACAGTGAAAAAACCACCGCCAGAAGCTTCCGTTTCAATTCAACATTTCTATTTTAAATTGCGGCAGTTTCACATAATTCTCCCTATTCCTTTGCTATGCACATGTAATCTCTCTCTCACTCTCTCAAATTCACCGTTTATACAAGCAATGCGTATGCGTACATTTTAATTTTGATTTATTGAATTGTAGAAGGAAACGAAGAGGAGGGGAAAGGATTGGTGGACAGCGTGTAATTAACTTACTAGAGGAATTGATGATGAAGAAGGCACTGGCATCGATGTTGCTGACGAAGCCGATGCGCCACGTGTTGTGGTTGGTGTGAAAGATGGTGATTCTGGTATCTATTGTTCTTTGTATATGGGCTTTCTTCAGACTGCAGAAATACTCGGAATCCTCGGTTTCTCCTTATTCAACATTGCCTCGAAATTCTCGAGTTTTCCATGGTCGGTTCAAAGGCAATCCCAAAATCGCGTTTCTGTTCCTCGCTCGGAGAGACTTGCCTCTCGATTTCGTTGGGGAAGCTCTTTCGAGGTGAGTTATATTATTTTATGGGAATTGAAAAATATATTTATCGACAATTTACATTTAGTTGTTTCTTTATATATGTGTTCTAAAATGTGCCGCTTTTACGCTCGCCGTGCATCAGCATAGTGCATTTTCCTATTGGGTATAAGTGTATAACATCAAGATTTTATGCATGTACTTAATTGCATATTTTCGTGCTTGGTTGTAATTCCGACACATGATGAAGAATTTTTGGAGTTTTAACTTTTACAATGGTTATATTGCCGCCACAAAAATTATTTCTTACACCACAATTTTAAATATTTTATTTTTTTACAAAAATAGACATATTTGAAATCACGTAAATAACCTTTTAGTAATTTTTATATATACTACAACTGCTGGATTCTCCCTTATGCTTTCCGGCTCAGTCTCTCTCAAATCCTCCATCTTTTTCCTTTAATCCATATAAGCTCTGTCTCTGACACAAGAAATCAAACCCAGCAATTAAAAAAAAAAAAAATCAAACCCAACAACTGGCCTCTCATAGCAATTCAGTCAACTGGTTAATATATAATTGTCAATTTGCCACTGAAAATATCATCAATAATTGCTGAATGTATTTTATTACGAACAAGGAATAATCCACCGGATAAAAAAATTAAATTATTTCAATTCTCCGGCAAAATGGAACATTGGTTTTGTTGCAATTACAATTCCAATGGATCCTGCCTAAAAGTAGTTGATAACCCATTGAGAGCAATCTAGTAGCAGTAAAAGTATTTCCCAGAATCGAATCGAATCCATGAAATTTTACGTTGTTTTCTTCACTGTACCACCACTGCCTCCCCTGATGTGATTCACCCGCTCATGCTCGGCGAAGGAAGTCGAGGTGGAGGCCAGTCGGAGTTAGGGGGAAGAGGAAGATGGACTGCTAGAGCTGGGGTGGACTGGCAATGGTAGGCAAAGATTTGAGAGGAGGGGAGGATGAAGAATAGGCGGCGGCAGTTGGAGGTGTGGTGCACAGATCTAATTTTTTTTTATTTTTTTTAATAATTATAATTAAACAAGGGGTATATTTATATATGTATTGTGATGATTTATAAAAATTATATTTTATTAGTGGTGTTAATATAAATGTGGTGTATTTAGTATAATTCGTAGTGGTAATATATTTACCCTAACTTTTATTATATTTGTTATGTTTGAGGATAAAATAAAACCAGTGATTATGTTACTTTTGTGAAATTCTGAGAGAGAAGAAAACTGTAAATTTAAAAAACCTTTTTTTATTCTATTTCTCATTACTTCGTACAGAAGTGGATTATTTATATATGAAAACAAAATGACAACTCAGCTAACTAAAAAAAAATAAAATGCAACAGACATACTAACTCAAATGGACAGACTCAAAATGGACTGGACAAACTGGACACTAATGGACAAGGACACTAATGGACACTGGACTAACTGGACACTAATGGACTGGACTAACACATTCTCTACATCCCCCCCTCCCCCCCCTCAAGGTGGAATATGATGGAAATCCATCATACCCAGCTTGGACACTAGAAGCTTGAATTGAGGACCAGATAACGATTTAGTAAAGACGTCTGCAAGCTGCTGAGAAGATGAGATATGTTGCAGAAAAACAAATCCTTCTTTAAATTTATACGGACTAGATGACAGTCAATCTCTAAGTGTTTAGTTCCTTCGTGAAAAACGGGATTAGCACTAATATGTATAGCAGCCTTGTTGTCACTCCACAAAGAGACAGGAAGCTGGAGTGAAATGTTGAAATCATGAAGAATGTAAGAAATCCACTGGAGCTCGCATACTGTGGAAGATAAACTGCGGTATTCAGCTTCAACTGAGCTGCGAGATACAGTAGATTGTTTCTTCGTCTTCTAGGAGACCAAGGCATTTCCAAGGAAGACACAATAACCTGTTAGGGACTTTCTCGAATCTGGGCAAGAGGCTCAATCTGCGTCACAAAAGGCCTGGACCTTAAATGAATTTTGTGAAGGAAAAAACAAACCCTGTGAAGGAGTCCCCTTGAGATAGCGTAGCAGGTGCAGGGCTCCCTCCCAATGAGACTTGCAAGGGGAACCAAAAAATTGACTTAATTGCTGTACAATGTAAGTTAGATCCGGCCTTGTTAAATTCAAATATAAAAGCCTCCCCACCAAGCGTCGATATTTATTAGGATCAGGCAGAAGATCTCCATGTGTGGCTGAAAAATGATGTCCCTTTGGCAAAGAAGTAATGGCTGGCTTTGCACCTATCAAACCAGCATCATTAATGATGTCCAAGGTATACTTACGTTGATTAATGTAAGTACCTTAAGCTGAGCGTGCAATTTCAATACCAAGGAAGTACCATGCATATCCAAGATCTTTAATCGTAAAGGCAGAGTCCAGAAATTTTTTCACCTTAATAATTTCACCTTCATTTGTCCCTGTCAAAAGCACATCGTCGACATATACAAGTAACACCAAAAAATTGGAACCAGTGTGAAACTTCCTCTTCCAAAACTCCATGGAGAAAAGCATTATTAATATCTAGTTGATGGATAGGCCAGGAATTCCCACTAGCTACTGCCAAAAAAAATCCTTACTGTGACCAATTTTGCAACTGGTGAGAAGCTATCAAAGTAGTCTATTCCCTCAACTTGGTGATATCCTTTCGCCACAAGCCTTGCTTTACACTTATCCAAAATTCCATCTGCATTTAACTTAACTTTATATACCCATTTGGAACCAATAGCCCTCTTACCAGATGGCAGAGGAACTAACTCCCACGTCTGATTTTTCTCCAAAGCTGACAACTCCTTTTCCATAGCATCTATCCATTCTACTCTAGTACTAGCATCTTTATATGAAAGAGGTTCTTGAATAGCAGACACATTAGCTAAAAAATGCATATAATCATGTGCAAAAAATGGTTAGTGAATAAAAGGAAATGTTGGTGGAGTGTGAGATGTTGAAGCAGCCTGTTGCAATCCTTGTGGTAGACCTCTGACAAATAATGGACTGGTAGTACTGAGGTTAGTAACAAAATCTGTTAGCCAAGATGGTGCTGATTTGGTCCTTGTACTTCTTCTAGGTGAGGCATTGACAGGACTGTGGGATGAAGTATCCAAACATTCATGAGAGTCTGAGTCTGAAATGATTGGGGAAGGAGCTAGAAGATCTGTAAGATCTTCAGCACTTCTTGATTGGCTTTGTGTTGTATTAGGAGATGATGGCTCAACTTGGATATCATTAGAAGGAATTGGTAAAGGTATGACTGATTTTGGTTCTGATTTTGAATTGAAAGGAAATATGTTCTCATAAAAGACAGCATTCCTAGAAATATGAATCTGTTGATTAATCATATCAAACACCTTGAATGCCTTTTGACCTGGACTAAACCCGAGGAAAACACACTTGAAGCTTCTTGGTGAGAATTTTCCATTAAAAGGTTTTGTGTTAGTTATGTAACATAAACTACCAAAGACCTTTAAAGATTGATAGTCAGGTTTTTTTTCGTATAAGATTTCAAATGGTGACTTCCAATCAAGTATGGCTTAAGGCAGCCTATTTATGAGAAATGTAGCCATTAGAATGGAATCACCCTAAAAAATCTTAGGCAAATTTGATTGGAACATAAGTGCTCTTGCTACTTGTAAAAGATGCTTGTGTTTCCTTTCAACTACCCCGTTTTGTTGGGGTGTGTACACACAATTCTTTTGGTGCAAAATCCTATTCTCATGTAAAAATGCTTGAAATTCCAAATTTGTAAACTCACTCCCATTATCAGATCTAAAACATTTTATGACTTTACCAAATTGAGTTTTAATCATTTGGAAAAAATGTCTTAAAGTGATTAAAACTTGACTCTTGTATTTTATTAGAAAAGTCCATGTATTTCTACTATGATCATCCATAATAGTTATCACATAATGTGCACCGGAAAATGATGCCTCTTTATAAGGACCCCAAACATCAATGTGCAACAAGTCAAAATTGCAGGTTGAATGTGAAGACTCGATAAGAAAAGGTAATCTTTCTTGCTTTGAAAATGAACAAACATCACAAGGCATACAAGTTTGTTTAGTACAATCCTTTAATATTTCTAAGTGCTGCAGAACCTTATCTGAAGCATGTCCCAACCTTAAATGCCAAAGATGTATAAGAGTTTCTCTATCTTTATTCTGTAAGGTTGATGCAGAAATCTGATTACAAGAAACTGAAGTCATAGATGGATTGTTGCTTTGTGAAAAGGAATTTTTGTCTAGAATATAAAGGTTTCCTACCAGCCTACCAACTGCCAGATTCTTCCCAGTCTGCTGGTCCTGCATTAGGAAATGTGTTTCAAGAAAAATGAATTTCAGTTTGGAAGTTCTAGCAAGTTTGCTGACTGATAACAGATTAAATTTGAAGGAGGGAACATGTAAGGTATCAATGAGGCATATTTCAGCATTTAAGTGCACATTTCCAATATGTGTAACAAGTGTTTTTGAACCATATGGTAAGTATACTGGTATATTATGTGAGGTGGATCTAGGATTTGTCAAAAATGTGAAATTAGTGCACATATGATTCGATGCACCCGTGTCCACTATCCAAGTTCCCGACTCACATAAAATAGAAGTACTAAGAGCAGTATTTAGCTTAGGATTCAGAGCAACACCTGCATAATCAATCAGATGCACATTTCCAGTAGACTGCATGTTCTCCTTCATCATTCTCATGACCTGTTGCTGTATCATATCAGTTAGGTTGGTGCCTGATCCATGTGAATCTTTACAATCATTTCTCTGTTCAACAATTACATCCAGAGGATTATTTGCCAAATTTGCTGAGTATCTTCCTTTCAATTCAGATCTATATCCAGTTTCCTTTCTCCTCTGATCTCCCAACTGCCTGTACCAATCTGGGTAACCGATTAACTTGAAGCAGGATTCCTTAGCGTGACCATTTGTGTTACAATGAACACAATACTGCTTCTCCTTATCTCTTTTACTGAATTCCATTCGTCTGGTATTACCTCTACCTATATACTTCCTAGGAGTTTGAAATTTAGCATACATTGCACTCATTTCATTTATGTCTCCAAATGATACCTGCACTTCCTTTCGCTTTTCAATCCTTTGGATCATGGAGTAGGCCTTATTTACTGTCGGAATAGGATCCATTACTAGGATCTGACTGCGCGTATGCTCATATACATCACTTAATCCCATCAGGAATTGCATCAAACGGTTTGAAGATGAAATTTCAGCTACTGACTTCGCAGATCCACAAGTACAGACCGGTGCTGGCATCAAAAAATTCAGTTCATCCCAAAGCCTTTTGAGTTTTGTATAGTATTGAGTTACATTCAGAGATCCTTGCATGATTGAACTAATTTCTCTTTGGATCTGATATAGGAGCGGTCCATTGGATTCTCCATACCTTTCTTCTATTTCACACCATAGTTCTCTTGCTGTTGATGTATACAGAAATGCCTCCACAATATCCTTAGAAATGGAGCTAAGTATCCAGGATATAACCATACAGTTAACACGACTCCATTGCTCATACTGAGGATCTTCCTTATTCGGTATCTGATAGCTTCTATCAATGAAACCGAGTTTTACCTTTGCTCCAAGTGCTATTCTAACTGACCTACTCCATGTTAAGTAATTTTTTTCAGTAAGAGGTGTTGTTACCAGAGCCATACCAGGATGATCTGAGCTTTGTAAGTAAAGCGGATCTCCATTGTTGAACTGTTTCTGAATCCTTGGTTCAACTTCTTCCATTGGTCGTTCATTTCTAGTTTGTGAATCTTCATTATCGTCTGCCATATGAATGTTTAAATCAAGTACTGAGTTGCTTGATTAATTTCGGATCTAAAGTTGAAGATCTTCTTCAACTTCATAAAAACCCGCAAGATCAATTTTCAGATCTTGTGGCTCTGATACCATGTGAAATTCTGAGAGAGAAGAAAACCGTAAATGGAAAAACCTTTTTTATTCTATTTCTCATTATTTCAATCAATACAGAAGTGGATTATTTATAAATGAAAACAAAATGACAACTTAGCTAACTAAAAAAAAAACGCAGTAGACATACTAACTCAAATGGACAGACTCAAAATGGACTGGACACTAATGGACACTGGACTAACTCGACACTAATGGACTGGACTAACACATTCTCTACAACTTTCACTTTTTTTGTCCGATGTTTTTCCTGCTTGCAGAATGCAGACAAGGCAAACTTTTCAATATACATATATTCAGAGCCTGGTTTTGTGTTTGATGAATCAACTACAAGATCTAGTTTCTTCTACAAGCGACAATTGAAAAATGGCATTAAGGTAACTCCATCCATTTACAAATTGTTTGTTTGCGGAGTAGTGTATTTGGAAAAATAACAGAAATAGACAGATTTCATAGAAGTTTAATGAATCCAAATTTATGCCTCACTTTTCGCTTAAATTTCAACTTAAGTTAAAATTGTTTACAAGTTCCTATTTGTTCGTGCTAAGCATGCAAGGACGCACGAAGCAATTTCTCTGATTTTTTTAGTACGTGTCACACAAGAAAATGCAATAGAGTCTAAAATAAGGGAGCAAATGAGCGAAATTCCTTTTATTGTTTTCTGGTTGACATAGGTCCGAATAGGGTGAATACCATTTCCCCCTCTCATGCACAATTGCACATCCATGGAAAATTTTGGGACAAGCTTGTTTGACATGGTAGTCTGTTACTTCTTCTGGTAAGCAAGATATTATTTTTCTAATCAATATAATAGATTGGTAATATGGATAATGGTGTAGGTAGTTTGGGGAGAAGCAAGTATGATTGAAGCCGAGAGGTTGTTACTTGATGAGGCTCTTGAGGATCCAGCAAATCAGAGATTTGTTCTCTTACCGGACAGGTTCCTTTACTGCTAGACAAATGAAAGTGGTTCTTCTATGTATTTGAGTGTGAATTATATCTTTTGTTGGCTTCAACTTTTGAAAGGATTGACCTATGACCACCCGAAGGTAATTAGACATTTAAGAAAAGTGAATTTTGGATGGAGTTCACCACCGAGGCAGTTGTGCTCTTAAAACAATACTCATTATCCTCTAGCCCAAGTGACCACAATGGTGGCCATGAAAGCATAGAAGAAGTTAATGGTAGGAGATCTAATTTGTTCACCTGCACTTGTGCAGGGATCTTACCATAGAGTAAGAATAGAGGGTCATTGCCCAAAATGTAGAAACATACAGGTGAACTTAATACAATAGATAATTATTGAATAAATGGCAGAGATTGATAATAAACATGAGCTCAAGACACAATCTTTATTCACGTAGATTTTTATCACAGATCCGGTTTTTTCTTTTGTTTAGTTAAAAGCTATCTATACTGTGAATTTTACGTGACCCCTTATACAGTATCTTTTCATTGATTCAGATTTTTCAGATCAATTCTGATTCTTAGATTTAATTTCCTTCTACCATATAAGCCCTGGTGTTTAATAAGGCCACATACTTTGTTTTTCCAAATAAATTCTCCTTATCTTGTACATTTGTTCGTGCTTTAATCCTATTTTATCGCTTCTGAATCTTGTAAGTTCATATTTTTCTGACTTTTTATGTTTTAATTCTCCAGCTGCATCCCTTTGTACAACTTCAGCTATATTTACAACTATCTAATGGCTTATCCAAAGAGTTATGTGGCAGGTAGATTAATACATGAATAGTGTTCTATGTGGACTAGTTGGACTATATATGATAATAAATTATAAATGGCCTAGTTCTTGATCATTTTTGTGTTATTTTAAGTTGTCTTATGCGGATCAAAAAAATTAAACATACATGCCAGAGATTTATACACTTTGTTTGTATTCTAGTTTTCTTGATAAAAAAGACATCCGCTACAATCCAAAGATGTCACCAATTATACTAGGGGTGGACGTGGTTCGGTTTGGTTCTGGTTCTAGAAGAACCAAACCGAACCGTAAACCGATGGTTTTTTACTAATGGAACCAATTGGTTTTTTCAAAGATATGGAACCAAACCGAAACCAAACCGCTCGGTTCTGGTTTGGTCTGGTTTGGTTCTAAAACCATTACTTGAGTTTTTAAATAATAAATGTAAATTAAAATTTGTTTATATCCGCTTCTTCATTGGAATTCATATACATCATTACTAAATAGAAAATGAAATTTTTAGTTAACAAAAAAAAGATTTAGAAAAAGTAACATGTTATTCTAAGTCAAAGAAGAAGAAACTAGCCTGAAGGAAGCTCGTCGACCTGTTGAAATTTAGAGAATCGAACATAAAGGCAGTTTAGACTTATAGTTACAGGTTACGATGAAGTTCTGAGTCCCATTCTACCGTGGTGCCGTGTGAGTTAGGGATGAAATTTGCAATTTGAGTTTGGGTTAACTCTTAAGAATTGATGAATTGGGTCGAGGTTTATATATACATAAATTTTAAAAAATAAACATCATTGTCGTCGATGGTAACTAAGGAGTGCAACGATTGTTGTGTTATAGGAGTGCAAGTAAAGCAATGTGAATGCGTATTTATAATTGAAAAGAAGAAAAATGAATTAGAATTTAGATTTATGATTTAAAATCTTTGTCTAATATGAAATGAGATAAAATGTATGTTAAATAACATTTTTGTACATTTCACATTTATAATTTTAGATTTTAATTTTTTGGTGAGATGAATATCCACTCATTTGTAATATATATATATAGTTTGGTTCTTGGTTCTGGTTCTGGTTCTGGAAAGAGAACCGGAACCAGAACCAAAATCGAATGGTTCTTGATTCTAAGAACCAAACCATTATTTTTTTTATGTAGAACCGAACCAAACCGCTTGGTTTGGTTTGGTTCTGGTCTGGTCTGGTTCGGTTATTTTGTCCACCCCTAAATTATACCACAGGGCAAATGGCGGAAAGGATCACAGGTAATTTCCCTTTACCTGCTCTCGTGCTAAAGTGAGTCAATGACTGCTGTTACCCTAGGGAATTGAAATAAGCTCACTGATAGTCTCAACACTGTTTTGAAAAAGCCTCAATCTCTTTCTCTTTGCACTTGTAGACAAAGGTGTATGCACGCATGCGCAAGCTTACCAACTCTTGCACATGCACAACCAGTGGCAGATCCAACCGCTGGCGAGCTAGCGCGGCCGCGCTAGCTGGATCCGCCGGTGACTCCAAGTTTTTTTTTTTTTTTTTATAACCCATGATCCATTTCGTTTGTCTTCTTTGGAAACAACTGTGAAATTTCACACAGATGCGGGGGAAGGAAAAGCGGTTGAAAGAAGATAAAAAAATAGATTTTTATGTACAAAAAATGGTTTTGAACTTTATTAATGAAGGCCTTACCATGAAATCTCGACTAGATCAGTAGATTTAATAACCATTACCAGTTTTTAGCTTTTAGGCCTCTGATTCGGTGAAGAAGAAGACACAGTAGAGAGAGAATACCTTTTTCTCTCTTTTTGGGCTATAATATATATAAAATCCTATTTACACACTTGGTCCTTCATCTAATAATTACATATTTGGTCAACCTCTAATAGTTATGAGCAATTTTACTCATATCTTCATATAATTATCGAAGTGACCCCTTGAATTTGTCTTTATTAATCTCGACCCTTAATTTGACGTGGAATTGAATAAGCTTGTTAAGCGTTGACTAGACGACTCTTGATCTTGACCCGAATTATGGGTGTAACAAATGGATTTAGTTGCTCTTCTTACTCGACAAGTTATCCATATTTTTTTAATTATATTAAAGAGCAAAAGCTTAAATTTGTAGTATTATCGATTCTCTACATAGATTGTTCCGATTTTTGTTGGTGCAACTCATCGTTCTTGATTTTCATTAGCACGTATTTTGTAGTGTACTTCTATATTGATTGATGAATTTTTAATATTATCTTACTTAATATTAAAGGAGGAGAATTTCCCGTTAACTTGACACAACTTTTTGTGATTTTTTTTATACAATATTATATTATATATTTCATTTATTTTCAAACTCAACTTTTATTGCTTTCACACTCCAAAGACCAAAACTCAACTTTTATTGTGTGCACACTACTACTTCCACTTAAATATTTTTATGGAGATTTTTTTTTTTTACTTATTTATATTTGATTATTTGTATTTAAACCTCTTTTCATAATTTTTTTTTTTTATCTTTTAATGTTTTGAATTTTGCAAATAAGTATTTGTGTGCAGTCATACAAATTAAATGCAAAATTTTCAGTTCAAAATTATATCGAAGTTGTATCACGCATCTAATACTAAATAAATCTTATTGTATAAAACTTTTTATAAATAATATTATTTTTTTAGTTATTTAGTACATCTAAAAATTTGAGCTCCTTTGTATTGCGTTCTATTAACTTAATTAGTATTTTTATAGAAAGTTACATTTAATACGTAAATAGTTTTTTTTCAATAATTGTGATATTTTATTGGTATCAATCTTATGGATGAATAATTTCGTTTTGTCATACAAATCTAATATCGACTCCTCCCATCAATTTGACACAACTTTTTATGATTTTTTTTAATACAATATTATATATTATATATTTCATTTATTTTCACACTCAACTTTTATTACTTTCACACTCCAAAGACCAAAACTCAACTTTTATTGTGTTCACACTGCTACTTCCACTTAAATATTTTTATGGAGATTTTTTTTTTTACTTATTTATATTTGATTATTTGTGTTTAAACCTCTCTTTTCATAATTTTTTTTTTTATCTTTTAATGTTTTGAATTTTGCAAATAAGTATTTGTGTGCAATCATACAAATTCAATGCAAAATTTTCAGTTCAAAATTATATCGAAGTTGTATCACGCATCTAATACTAAATAAATCTATTGAAATCCCGTTTCCTTTGGAGCAAGTTTAGGGATTATTAGGAAAGATTTAGGCTGATTTGTTTAGAGGATTATTTTGTTTCCTTTTTTATTTATTTCCTTTTCTTTGCATAATTTGTATTATATATATGGTGTGATTGTATTGTTGTAAAGTAAGAAATAAGAAAATTATTTCTCAATTCTCCTGTTTGTAATTCTTTATGGTATCAGAGCGGGATCTTGTCCAATCCTAGCCCACCATGTCAAGATCGACCACCAACGAGTCGAGTTCAACAGACAACATCGACTATTGCCTGATGGCGGTTCAAAATTGCAATTTGCTCGCTTTACATTGTTGACAATGTGAATGAGGTTGAAAGCAGAAAAAGGGTCGTGAGGTACGTATTATGTATTTATTGCTTTTATATTTATATTGTTTACGGATAATTTTGTTGTGATATTCTAAAATTTTATTTATGTCTTCTAATGTCCCCGGGTAGGAGTGAATCATGCGATTATATGTTGCATGATTTAATAGTTTCTGATTCGAAGGATATGCTAGACAAATACAACAAATTGTTAAGGCAATTTAGGTCGGTTTGAGAAAAGATGATTGAGGAAACACTTCAAATTTAAGACTTATACTTATTGGTTGGTGGGCGACCAATGATGGCCAATATGATTTTTCTATTGTCGATGAAATTGCCGAATTGATTGTCGGTGGATTTTGACACACTACCTGGACACATGGATATCACTATTGCGCCACGTGGTGGACCTTTGCAACAAATAAGTGAGGACACAAGTTCTTTCTGAGAAATATTGATCATACATAGGGATTGAGTAATGGAACAAGGTTGATAGTTACAAAACTTGGGGACCATGTTCTAGAAGGTCAAATTTTTTCTGGCATCAATGCAAGACACAAGTTCTTTATTCCAATGTTATCGTTGAACCCTTCTGATTCTATGATACTTATTAGATTTCAAAGAAGACAATTTTTATTGTTGGTGTCATATGCCATGACTATCAATAAGAGTCAGGGACAATCATTCTTGCATGTGGAACTTCTTCTTAAACGGCTGGTGCTTACACATGGATAACTTTATGTTGCGATTTCTAGGGTGACAAATCGTTTCAGATTAAAGATATTGATTTGTGATAAGAAAGGAAGAACAACAAAATCAACAAACAACGTTGTGTACAAAGAAGTATTCCAGAATTTGTAGTCACATGAAATCAATAAATGATGATATTATCTCTTATTTGCGAAATTTATTTATTTTATGAAAATGATTTATCTAATTTCATATTGAATTATCTTTATCCAAATGTTTCTTCCCGTGCATCGCACGGGTGATTAACTAGTTTAATTAAATTATAGTAAATAATCTCGCTTTTGCGGACGTTGACGATCGTCAGTCAACGATCATCGGCCGCTGTAGCTGAACTTTAGTTCTGGATCCGCCACTGTAACACAACCACACTTGTGTCAGTTGGACTGTTGGAAAATGAATTGTGTCTCAGTCAAAATGATCAACCGCTTCCACAAAAATTAGCAGTTAGCAAAATGCACTTCAGAGAAATTAGCGGCTGATTATGGATGAGTTACTTGCTTTGCTATCCTCGGATAAATACCTAAAAGCTTGAATTCTTTTGTTTTGGTGGTTTTGGGTTGGTACCAGATATTCTGACCAATGCTGAATTTTTTTCTTCTTATTTCCCCTGCTATGCACGAATCTTTCAGTTGATCACATTAACCCGTAGATACATCGAAAGTATGATGAGTTGGGTCCATAATATTCTGCAGAAATGCCGGATTTTTTTCTTATTTCCCATGCTATGCACAAATCTTACGAGTTGATTATTTCAGTGGATCACCTTAATTCGTAGACATGCTGAAGTCATTGTAGATGATGAAGTTGTCTTTCCTGTCTTCAGGAAGTTTTGCAAGGTATATTCGGCCCCATGATGGTTTTCTTTGTTGTATATTCTTCATACTATATTGGCAGTTGCTATTGTATATTGCTGTATCTGAAAAAACCTAATTTCTGTTTGGTCTGATATTACGATCCATGATTATAGATTTATTTTAACCATAGTAGGTTGTAAAAAGTTCATATTTTAGTTAAATCTATGCTACAGAAGAAAGTTGACGTCTATATGCCCTATCCAAAGTCAATCTTCCCCCTCTCCCTGTCCCTCCCCGCCCTCACCCCCACCTCCACCCCCATAAAGAAGACAAATTATAAATGCTCCTCTGTTAACACAAAAGAATTTAGCAACAATTGTGAACATAGATCTGCTCTTAATGGATGTTATTTTTAAGATTTATTATTGATACTTATACACTACGGAAACTCATAAAATTTTACTGCTTTGCAGAGACGACCGCCGGTGGATGTTAGTTATGGAAAACAGAATCTTGTTAGTTACCTTTGCTCCCTGTTCTGAAATGGAAATGAATCTTCTATTAAGACCACCTCTGGATTTCATAATTTTGTTGTGTTTATTTTATCCATCTCTTTGATTCATAAATATAATCTTTCTTATTTTTATTCCTGTACCAATCACCAATCGATCTGATTATGTTCCCACCATTGACTGCAGAAACTTCAGAAACAACACAATTGTATATTGTATCCCTGATGAACATTATGTGCAGACATTACTCGAGGTACGTAAATATTTGTTCTGACATACATATCTAATATAATTAACATTTTTTTTCTTGCCACTCTGTTTTTCTTGGTTTGGGTTGCTTTGTCACGTGGCTTTCCCATATTTAATGGTTTGCTATAAGTTCTAGTCATGTTTTGAATTGTTTGTCCATTATACTTTCTTTTGTCTTCTGGGTAGATGAATAATCTTGAAGCTCAACTTGAATGAAGAACAGTGACCTACACTATATGGAACATATCCGCAACAAAAATGGAAAATAAAAGTTGGCATCCTATTACATTTAGCTATGCAGATGCCAGGCCTGAACAGATGAAAAGGATAAAGGTCAGCAGATTGCATCTCTCTCTCTTGTTGCTGGACAATAAATGTTTGATTGTGTCTGCATTGAAGTTAGACCATAACCATGACAATATGACTACGTTGCTATTAGAGAATGACAGCCTAAGCTTAAGAAGTCTACTTAAAAGTTTTTAAATAATAATATTTTGTTGGTCAAAGTTGAAAACAAGTTGTTTATTTTGATAATAAGGTAAGAGTTAAACTCAAATGTTAGGAAAAATAACATATCTAAGCATGTTTCGAAAACAATGCAACTCCTTACCCCCTTTTTAAGTGTAGACTAGATAACCATGACTAGGAGAATTTTTTCTATCCTGTAATGGAATTTGTCCACAAGTACTCTTTATTTCAGACATTTTTTTTCCTGGGTATACGAGTTTAGCTACATTCTAATCACCGTTTTCTTTTATTCTTTTCAGTTTTCCAATTGGGTTTGCATTCACTAACATATAACCGTTTCCAATATTTTACAGGATATCAACCATGTATACTATGAAACCGAGTGGTGCCTTAGTAATTCTATGTCCGTCCCTTTGTTTTCTGTTTGCGAGGAAATTTTCTCAAGGAGCTGCCATGCGTCTTTTAAGTCAAGGAGTGGTTGGTAGCTTTGACGTCAATACAATACTGGATTCTCCAGCGTGATTTTGCTAGTGCACGGGCCATCAAATGTTGGGTATTCTTTTGACTGTTGTCAACTTACATCAGAAGATTCTTTCGGTCAGCCTCTGGAATGTTTAACATTAATGCAGGGAAATTTTATGGACTACACAACTTAGAGAAGATAGTGCACACATGAAACATAGATTAGGGAAATAAGATTGAAGCATGTAGAGAACTTGATAGAAATAGATAATATGTTGTCTGAGATGTATCTTATTATTTCTAGGCTGGAGGGTATACACCAAAAGAAATCCTTGGACCTTGGATGTATAGTTGGAAGTTTTAATGAAACTAGACTGGAGTTTGTTACCATTCCTCCATTATTAGTAGGAATGAATAACTAGAAGAAAATGTCTTTTAATAATCTAGTATTAACAACTAGAAAAAAGCAACTAATCCAATTGAATCCTGCAAAACTTGGAAAGATCTCCTCTAAGAAAATAAATTTCTGATAGCTTTGCTGCATAGGTGCCAATAAACATTTGATTCTAGCCTTGCTATTATCCTCGTTCTTGAATTTGACGCCTCTTTTCTTGCGTTCACATTCTTTCCATAACATCATTAATCTTTAGAGCACCTAAGAATCAAACACAAAATCTTCTTGTTCTGAAGTTAATACCAGTTGCCTAATATCATACATCAGACTTCTCAAAACTTAAATTGTTTCTGCATATTGAAGATGTGAAATGTGGGCGAGTACAATGTCATTATCGTGCCATGCTTTTCAATAAAACTCCCACCTGAAGTTTTCCTCATTCCAAGAAATCTCATTTGGAGTCAAGCTTCTCCCACCCCATACCATCTGGCCATTGAAGCAAAGCTGTGAGCCAGTTGCACATACTTAACAGCATCTTCTGGCTTTAAACCAGAAATTTCCTTGGCAATAAAATCTCCAAGCTCTGGCTTACCATTTTCTCTACAGGCATCAAGTAGGATGCCTAGAACATGCTCCTTGTGACTACAGGAGTAGAGAATAAATAAGAACATGACATCATTTGGTGCAAAGTCCATTCTGTACAAATTCTGATAACATCTCCTAAGCCATCATTCCTTTGCTGTGACTACCCTCTCTCGCAACTGCAGAGATCATTGATCCAAAAGTCTGCTGATCAGGCACTATATTTTCATCCTTTATTCTGTGCAAAAGCTTTGAGATAAAATGTATGAATATTCCAAAACGGAGTGCATAATCATATAGAAGCCGAACAAAAACCCCATTTACTTTATGCCCAAAAAAAAAAAAAAAAAAAAAAAAAGTTACAGCTTCCATCATAACAGATAGAGTTTTAACCTCCGTGTGGTACCTCTTCCCCTGTGTCCAACAATGCTTCTTCTATAATGAGATTGTCTTCCACATCTGGGGCTTGTGGGTCACCTTTGTCGTTCAAAATCAAGACATGCTCAGGTTTTCTAGAAGGGTTCAATTGAACAATCGTTTTTTTTTTTTGGGGGGTGGGGGGAAGAATCTTACAGACTGAAATTGAATTTGGGGTTAGAATTAGGTACGTCTGATTCAGTTAGACACATTACAAATTCCATCAAGTGGGAGTAAGAATTTCACTCCAGTAATAGATGGGTAACGATTTGAATAGATTAGTGAACAGCGAGTAATCGTTTTGTTCAGTAAGTAAGTAGTTAGTGAGCAGCGAGTAATCGTTTTAATGATCATTTATTTAATTAACTCCAGTATAAGAGGTGTCAGGAGCCTAGATAGATATACTTGTTCTATTATAAATACACAAGGCTACTTTAAGAATCAAATTTAGTTAAATAGAACAATGAATTTCTAAAAAAAAAAATTTGGAACTTACATTAATCAGAATCTGCATGAATACCATCCAAAAATTTTACTGACAGCATTTTAGAATGAAAAATCTCCTGAGAAACAGGGAAGGAGAAATGATAAAAGAGATGCATTTGAGAACAATTCTCAAGAATTTCTAGCCTGCTTAAAGTAACCATCTGTAGATGAATCTAATTAATCCATCTTTTGACTTCAAGAGCCAGGGAAGTCAAAGCCAGAACCCCCACTGCAACACCGTAAAACCATCTCAATTTGATGAGTGCTTCAGGATTCTGATTGTTTATCCCTTCAAATACATTTGCTATAATTACTACAATCAGGGCATACCCTATGATATGATGATATATCACCCAGTATTTGCGGCATTCATGTCCTTCATTTGGCTGCAAACACAAGGCTAACAACTGATTAAACGTAAGCTAAGGGCTTCGTTTCTTACAACTGGTAAAATTCACTGAACTTGTAGCGAGATCAAATGAGATTTCTCTACAAGTTCAGCGACTGCCAGTGAATATCTATGGATTAGCGTGGTAGAAATATAATTTTGTTCTTACTTGCAATGTAGCGAATGCAAATATTATGGTCCCAAGAATTCCGTGTGTACTCATACTGGTTTCTTTAGCTGCATTTTTTATGGCCAAACCAAGTCCCCAGCCAACTGTGCCAAGAAGAAAGCCTGATACTTGAGACACAACATGAAGAGAGTACCGGTCATTTCCGTTGAATGGCAGTTTCTTGAAGTACCTTGCGATTATCACTCCAATAGGTAAAAGAATTCCCCATCCTATTATGTTTACAGTTCCATGAGTCTGTCATAAGGCCATATGAGATAATTTGACTTATGATAAAATGTAAGAACTGGCAATCACACAGTGGCAAAAATAAGAAGTAATGAACAAGCTCTTACAGTCCTTAAATGTCGATGGTGATGAGATAACTGTCCAGCCCTCCAAGGCCTAAATAGGTCAGTTGTCCGTCCATCATTTGGGCTCTCAAGCGCAATGGAATGCTTTTCCTGCCACTTTTGAGGGTGAATATCCTCATGAAGGGACTTAGTTGAATTCGTGAGAATGAACTCTTCATCGAGTGAAGGTGTTTGGGCAGCGAGAAAAGGTGAGTACCCGATTATACATAACGTAATAAGACTAGGGAAGATCATAGATACTAGTCTCATATTAGTCTTTATTCTGGTACTCTATTTGCCATTTGAAATCTGTGAGCAAAACTATCAGATTCCAAATAGTTTGCATAAAGTAAAGTGCACAGCTCAAAATTTTCATTTGCAGTGCAACATTTGGTATATTTAAGTACTATTGGCTTAAAGAATATATCCCTTGCTTAGTAGACCAGGGAAGCATTTTTCAACTACTCTTTATAGTATATAACACTTATCAGATTTCATTCCAATCTTCTGTATCATTTTTCCTTTTCTTCTGTTTCCAATTCAGTTCCAACTGTCTCGTTGAAATCCCTCCTTTTCCTGTACCCTTTTTTGGCTTCTTCAAATAGAAATAATAGCATCTCCACATTCAAGAAGTCATTTTTTACTCATGTTTAATCAATATTATTGCATAACAATGCTTCAGCGTGGCATTAAAATAATGCACAAAATGTTGGACTGTCTAAGAGCCTAATTATACCGTACACTTATCCTCGACCTTAGAATGATCAACACTTTCTTGGATATATTGACTGCGATGTGTTAAAAACCTGCAGTGACTAGTGGGCGACTGGACGCGACTGTCACCTTGAAGGCAAGCAACTATAAGTCCGTGCGTCGTCTTTGTTAGTCTTGTAATTTCGAAGTATTTAAATCACTTTTTAATCACATATAATTTTTCTTTACTTTTCAATCAAATATTTTATCTCGAAAATATAAGAAAACATATTTTTAAATACAAAAGATTTTACAAATAGAGTCAAAGTTAACAATTAATTTTAACCATATATTTTATGGGTTCCACAACTTTTCAATCATACAGTTCATCAATTTTTATTAAAATTTACTAAAAATATAATTTTAATCTCCACCAAATCGTTAATATCACTTAAATCAGACATCTGAATGTCAAAATGATAAATTTTTTTTTTTTTTTTTTAATAAACTTCCAAACTAAGACGGATGAAGAGTCAACTCCCATATTCTCTTCAATCCGTACGATAGAACTATTAATGAACAACATTCATCGAACTCAAGAAATCTATATAT
Source organism: Ligustrum vulgare (assembly GCA_963555705.1). Lineage (NCBI taxonomy): Eukaryota > Viridiplantae > Streptophyta > Magnoliopsida > Lamiales > Oleaceae > Ligustrum > Ligustrum vulgare. The sequence goes on along the minus strand of OY743190.1, from coordinate 34,981,129 downwards.
ATATATATATAAAGATTAAAAGGTCAAATAATAAATAGACTCCAATTTCAGAGGCTAAACCTTAGATTTTCATGAAGTCAATAACCCTTCAGCTCGTGCCATCACGTCTATTTTCTCCCCAAAGTCTTAGCTAAAATCCCAAAGAAACAGTCCTATTTAACGTGGCCACCACCTTTCAATATTCATTCATTCATATACATATATATCTTCACATCAACAATTTTAGTAGCACATTGTAAAATTAATGGCATCCACAGCCACCCTCTTACTGATTGTCAATCTTCTGGTTTTATGCATATCCCCATTACTAGCTGATTATTATTCAAACAAGAACGTCATGAATGTTATAGACTCTTGTTGGCGGGGAAAATCCAACTGGGTGGCCAACCGCCGTGCACTGGCGGATTGCGCCGTAGGTTTTGGCAGAAACGCTATCGGAGGAAAGAAAGGGGCGACGTATGTGGTAACGAATCCATCCGACGATCCAGCAAATCCTAAACCGGGCACACTCCGGTACGGTGTGATCCAATCAAAGCCATTATGGATTATCTTTGCAAAAGACATGGTAATTACTCTTAGAAATGAGCTTATGATAAACAGTTTTAAGACCATTGATGGGAGAGGAGTGAGAGTGGAAATTGCTTATGGGCCATGCATTACGGTACAACATGTTAGCCACGTTATTATACATGGGATTAGCATTCATGACTGTAAGCCGGGAAAGTCCGGCCTTGTTCGGGACAGCCCGACCCATGTTGGCCACCGGAGAGGCTCCGATGGGGACGCCATCGATATATTTGATTCGACTGATGTATGGATTGATCACTGTTTTCTTGCTCGCAGCGCCGACGGCCTAATCGATGTAATCCATGCTTCAACTGCCATTACCATCTCTAACAACTTCTTTTCACAACATGACAAAGTAAGTAACCACATTTTCTCAAACTTTTAGGAATTATTTTTTTGATGCATGATATTACGTGGATTGTAAGTCATGATGCATGAGCTTACGTCGCACAATTCGATGATGCACAACCTCTCACCATCATTGTGTTTCCTTACATAACTTAACTGATATTTACCTAATTTCTTGTTGACTTGGAATATTTAGATTTCAATTGTCATTACTTGTAATTCTCACGTAGTACTGAACATGACTCGATTATGATATCAGGTTATGTTATTTGGACACGACGATAATAATATGGAGGACAAAGTTATGAAAGTGACTGTTGCTTTCAATCATTTTGGCCCTGGTTTAGTTCAAAGGATGCCAAGGTAATAAAGTTTTCGAGTTCTAGACTATTTAAATTAATTTTTTATATAAGAAAATAATAAATTTATCCTGGGAAGTAGGGTCAGGCTAGGATACTCTCATGTGGCAAACAATAGATATGATATGTGGGAAATGTATGCTATTGGTGGCAGTGCTAATCCAACCATCTTTAGTGAAGGAAATTACTACATGGCTCCCAAAAACACTTATTCAAAACAAGTAAGTCAAATATTTATTAAAAATTAATCACTTTTTTTCCCATTTATTGTGCTTAAATGGGATTCTTTGACATTATACAGATTACAAAACGAGAGGTCAAGAATGGGTGGAAGAATTGGAAATGGAGATCATCCAAGGACAGATTTGTGAATGGAGCTTATTTTATTCAATCAGGATGGGGAAGTACTGCACCTGGTTACACCAAGTCCCAGGCGTTTCCCGTCGCGGACGGGTTAAAGGTGCTTGCTCTAACGTCGGATGCCGGCCCTTTGAGATGCAGTACTAAAGCATGTTGAATCATGTAAATATTTCTATTAATGAATTTAATCAACCCCTTAAAGAAATTGAGCAGAAGTTGAAGTGATTAGTTTTTTGTGTTAGCACAGTGCTTTTGCTTCCAATTGTGTAAAATTTCCAACTGCAGTTTTGCAAGTTCCCAATGATAAAACAGAGATTTGATTTGCAGTTTGGTTTTAAAATTTCTAGTTTAGTGAAGTGCACAGAACCATTCTTTATAAACAATGACAGAAAAAACCAAGAAAAATGGAAGATAGTATAGATTAGAAAAAAGAAAAGGAATGCTCTCAGAAAAGCCTGTTCTCATTGCTTTGAACACCATGTGTTACGGGCGCTTTTGCTCTCAACTTTCTCAGATACCAAACACCAGCTCCAATCCCAAATGCTCCAGCAACTGAAACCGCGGTCACAGTTCCTGTACATATTTGAATTAATTAATTAATGTCAAAGACATGAGATGTATGTTGTTTTTTGGTAGCCTTTTGGCGTATATCGTATGACACGAATTGTTTGCTTTTGAAGGATATTTTTGTCCCAACTGGTACTAGGGATGTTTTTAGAATCCTCATATCATGAGGTCAATGGTTAAAAGTTCTGAGGACGCGCCCACACAATTGGGACAAAAATCCCTTGGAACAATTCGTGTATTACGAGATATGTCAAAAAGTTGCCAAAAAACCATGACAATGTGTCCAATGGGAAACTCAGGATTAAAGGACATGCTCTAATTTCATAAATCATTTGCAACACGCAATCACCTGCTACTGCTCCTGGCCTAGAATGCTGAAAACTTGGATCTGCAGCATAACAAATTATTCAAGATTTTGTTATAGCAACAGAATTAAATTGTGTACTATAATAATAAATCAAGATAGATACTATATAACAAATTCAAAGAAAAGGCATGCCTGCACAGTAGGTGGTAACATTTCCCTTCTTACACAAGCACAAGAAGTTCTGAGATTCTGTATCGAACCCACAAACTCCGCGTCCCTTTACATTGTCCTGGCACCTGAGGCAACGCGTAGTGACCGGAATTTCATAATCAACCCGGATTCCATATTCAGGAACCTGATTATATCCCGGAGTAATGCCAAGATTTCTCCAATACACACTAGTATAAGTTGCACAATATTTGAGCATCATCCTTAATGACTCAGTTGCCTTGGGGTAGTAAGAACAGCAGGAACTTTCACGCAATGCGAATGCACACCTTGGCAAGTGCCGGCAAAGATAACTAGAACTGTCACATGTAGAATCACATTGTTCAGGGAAACGTTCGCAAAACATGGGCTTTGGTTCCATTATCACATCATTTTCACTACAGTTGAAGAAAAGATAGTCGTTCTGAGAGGATAATCGCAGATGCGTGCTGGTGTCTAGACTAAAGGGTCTGGTGGGGCGAAAATTCTCACGGTCTTGGCAATTCCACATGAATGGATCAGTGACCAGAATGTAAGGATCTGTATAGCTGATGTTAGTAACTGGATATCTTCCTGAAGGGGTTCTGAGTTCGAGTTGTCCCGAGTTTGAGCATACGAGGATGTGTCTGTAATAAGGGCTGCCACAGCCATCATCAATGCCAAAAGGATAGTTGATTGGTATGTCTCCGCAGGATGTTCTACACAGTCTTGCTTGGGATTCAGCTAGTTTCAGACATGGAAATATGAGTACGAGAATCAGTAAGAAATGAAAATTACTGGTAGAGGATAATGATTTTAAGTAGAATAATCGAGAAGCCATGGACGTTAATAAGGTTGATATTATTCAAGATTTGTGTTGTTTTAACTAGGAAATCTAGATGAATTGTATAGTGAATAAAAGTGTTAATCAAATAAAGAGGAGAATCTTAATGTGGTGGAGCACTTTTATAGCTTTAACTTTTTTCTTTCTCGTTTTTCCAAATTACATACTTTATTCTCACTCCATGTATTGGGGAAAAAAAAAGAAAGGAGTAACCCACCCATTGGGGCTCGAAGAGATCCTATCCTTAATTATTGGTTCAAGAGATAAATCGCAAGTTATGTTTCCTAGAGACAGGGTGGATGACACTCAGTAAGGCCTCGCGGAATAAGGTAACTCCCGCTTGTCATAGGGAACGAATCTATTATTCAACTGTAAATTCAGCCGTCAGGATTCGAACACTACATATGACTGCGTCGGACAAGTTATCGGCCAACTCCTTTGCCATTGGGAGATGTGGTGGTGGTGCTTTCTTTTAGTTTGGGTTCGTTTACAATGTTGTAACTTGATTAGCATTGTATATTACTAGTAATCGCACCCGTGCGATGCACGAAATAAATAATATTTATTAAATAAGTTGTAAAAATACAATGCTCGATAAAAATAATACAATAAAAAATAATAATAATATCTTGTATCCACAAATTGTGAATAATTTGTAATTTCATTTCTCCTTATTAGATTTCTCACTTTAATGCATAAATTGTATATTCAATATACAATCAAAAAAGAAAAAAGAAAAAAAAGGTTATAAATTGCATTTTTTTTAACAGTTAATTGGTCATTCTTTAATTTTCTTAATTTATTTATTCATATAGAATTGATTATTCATTTTTTTTTTTAACAATAAAACTAATTTTTCACAATTGCACATACTACTTTTTAACCACACATTCTAAAAAAAGAAAATCAATTTTCAACCACTCAATTGATTGATTTGACAATTATTTTATTTTTTATACTACATTCTTTCACTTTCAATCATGCATTTAAAACTATTTCTATAGTCTATATCAAACTTACTCCTATTCAATGGTTTCAAATACAACGTAACATTTTATTTTTCATCAAATATTAAAAATGATCATGTTACACACACACACACACACAAAAACTATTTTTTGTGCATGTTAAATAACTGTATTGACCATATTTTATTTTTAAATAGAATAAGTTTGATAAAACCTTATATTTTTGTTTTCTGTAGAATTCAATGAATTAATTGTTAAAGTCTGTAGTATATATTTTACAAATTGATGTTATTTTAAATTTATAAAAATTAAAAAATAGATAAATGAACAACATGAGTAAATTTATAAAATTAATTTCAAAACTACCAAAGAGTTTATCGAAACCTAAAGTTGTAAAAATTAAAATGATTCAATTGAATTTACTTAGAAAGATTGGATATCTATTATTTCTTTTCATTTGATAAGAAAAAAGATTTGAAATTAATCATTTATGTCAAATTAAAGTTAGGTAAGAAATAATAGATATCATTTTATGACTTAAATGAGATAAATTAAAAAGATTGGATATTGAAAAAAGTAAAAAATATAAGTAAAACTTTTACCTTTATTATTTGAGACAATTTTATGAATGATATATTTAGAGTTTGCTTTCATTTGTTAGCTTATATTGAACTTCTCGTTAAGATCTTGAATTTGACATCTATATTGCATATTTTTTTACTTCAAAATATTACAATAATTATCAAAAGAATAAAAATAATATACAATTTGACCTTTTTATAGATTTTTTTATTTTTTACAAATCAATAAGTCATTTATTACATGTCACCTATAATTAATTTTGCATTAATTGAAGTTTCCTAATTCAATTATTAAAATAATTAATAAAATTACAAAGTTTCCTAAAATAGCAAGTAAAAATGACGGGAAACTATGTGCGGATTTATGTGACGGCTATATTGTTATTATATATATTAAGATTAAGATAGCATAGAAATGCAAAGTTTGTTCAGTGACAATTCTTGATATAAATATAATCATCGTCATACAGATTTATAATTCTTCATTATAGCCATACACAAAATAAAATGCTTAAATAAATATTGTCGACAGTATGCTTAAGACTTAGGAATGTCAAATAGGCCGGGCCGTCTCAACCCATGAACTTAGCATTTGGTCCGGCCCACGAGCCGGACCGGACGCGGCTCGTTTGGGAGACGAGTCGGCTTATCTCCCAAAGAGCCGGCCCAAGTCCGGCTTGTGGGCTCGTGTTCGTCCCTTTTTTTTAAAAAAAAAAAAAAACGGTTAGTCTTTTACTACTTATTATACTAAAATAATTGAAAATATAAAAACTTAAACCCTCCTCCTTTAATTCGGGCTTAGAACCGGCTACATTTAATATCTTGTAGGTGGAGTTAAAATTGTACACAAACAAAATGTTATGTGTACAATTTTTTTTTAATTTAAAAGAAAGAATTAAAAATATAAAGAAAGAAAAATACATATATTATAGCATAATTATAAGAATTATAATTAATAATTATTTACCAATACGATTGTTCTCCTAATTCCTCTGCCAGAATTTCACTTATCCTATCTTGTAACCTTTTCTCCGCAAACTGTCAATCTTTCAAATACATTAAGGCCTCCAATATGTCTTCTTTAAGCCTTAACCTATATTCAGATAACACTTTATCACCTGCACTAAAAGCAGCCTCCGATGCTACAGTTGATACCGGAGGTGCTAGTAAATCTCGTGCAATCATAGAAACAATCGGATATTGACGCTAGTTTAGTTTCCACCACTTAAGAATGTCAAGTTATTTCTCTCGTACTCGTCTAACATGCTAAGAAGGTCGTGTGAAAAATACCTGATTAACTCGCTTGAAATTTCATCTGAACTATTAGAGGTACTAGAAGAACTAGAACCACTAGGAAGTGTACTAGAAGTTCCCTTCATAGTCATAAGGTAGGAAAGTAAATCACTGTCTTGATTTTGTTTCACGTTAGGGGTGGGAGCAGTTCTTCTAACATTTTTACCTGATCTATTGACATTAATCTTGTACATGTTACATAAATATTTTTCTAAATCTGTGCATGTTAAGGGGGTCTCAAAAGTTAATTTCTTTGATATTGCATTTATGGTGTGTTTAATACCTTCTAAATTTATTTTAGGGTCCATAATCGTTGCTAATGAAAATAAAGTAGATACATTTTCCCAATATTTTCTAAACTTAGTCTTCATTGCTACAATGATTTCAGAAAAAATAGAAAATGTTTTGTACTTGTTAAAATTATTAGCAATGCAATAAAAATGCTTCAACACTAAAGGACTAGTGGGATAATAAATACCGGATAATTTGTTTGTAGCATCATAAAATGGTTTCAAAAAAGTTTTAACATGAAATACAAGTTCCTAAGTATTAGCCCCCAAATCAAAACTTGGGCATTGTGAGTGCCAACCTTTGTAATATTCACATATTAAATTCTCGTAACCTTGACAATGTTTAATCATTAAATAAGTTGAGTTCCTTCTATGTCTTACATCTTTAACAAATGATCGTGCTGACATATTATTTTCTGCACAATGTGCATCAAAAACTTGTTTTCTAGAAGGTGTTATCATAATGAAATTGTAAGCATACCTAATTTTTTTCAATTGCTTTTTTATAAACTTAAGACCATCTTGAACTATTAAATTTAAAATGTGACACACACAACGAACATGGAACAAGACTCCATCAAATTCAGGATTCATGTGGTTAACTAATCTATCTATCATCGCTTTATTAACAGAAACATTATCTAGTGTAAAACTACGAACTTTACTATTACAGTTAAATTCTCTAAAAATTGCAAGTAGTACATTGAGAATATTTGTTGCATTATGTGGGTAATCAATAACTTTAAATGCCATAATTCTTTTGTTCATTAACCAAGTATCATCAATGTAATGACAAGTAACAGCTACGTAACATCTATAATTATTGCCAGTCCACCAGTCCGAAGTAAATGATAAGTTACCATTATATTTATTTAAAGCATCTATAAAATTTTGTTTTATCTCGAAATATTTAGTAATGCAATCTGCTAGTAAAGTATTTCTAGAAACGGGTTTGTACCTAGGTTGGAGATACTTTTGAATGAAATCCGTGAATTGTGAACTTTCTACAATTGAAAGCGGGATTTCATCACTCGATACAAACATGACCATCCATTCTCAACGCGCTAGATTTTGGTTGAAGACTCAATTGGTTAGACTTGATTGACCAAACTTTAGAGTTGATTGATTTGCTTCAATTGAGCCAGGTTTTCGACATCCTTTACAGTTTCTTTTGAGGTGTGTTGTGCCCCCACCCTTCTTCCAAAAGAAAAGTTTGCCGCAAGTTTTACATTTTGCTTTGTATATCAGGTTTTTATCAGCGTCTTTAGCCCTTGTTTCAATCAAATTGAAAGAATTTCAGTAATTCGATTTTTCGACCTTTTTGGATTTCTGTTAGAGTTTGTCGTCGTGCTAGCGGAGCCGGATTCATATGCAGCAGTGACATCTTCATCAACAATGACATCCAAATTAAGAGGAGTTCTAGTATTTATATTTTTTATCTCATTTTCCAAATCCACCAAGATGTCGGGAATTGGAATATCGTTGAGACCGGAAAATTCATCAACAAATAGGCTAGAAGAATAACCATGAGATTGTGAGTGTGCCATTAGAAATAATAGATTTGAAAATTTGTAGATGAAAATGAAATATGAAATTTGAGACAACATTGTATGTGAAATATTACAGCACTAGAAATTAGAATATAACTAAAAGTAGTAGAAGATTGTAATTGAAATTTGAGACTTGAGAGTGAGAGAGTTTAGAGAGTTGAGTGAGATTGTGAAAAAAAAGAAGAGAAAAAAGAAGTATTTTTGAGTAAAAAAAGAAAAAAATAAAAAAGGTTGAAACGGTCTCAAACGGTCTTGTGGGTGAGTGCGAGCCGGCTCGTGGGCTCGTTATAACAAGCCAAACGAGTCGGAAGAACCTGAACTGTCCAACATCCAAATTTTCTGTCTGATCCAAGTCCTAGTCCATTTTTTCACGAGCCAAGTCGAATTTTTAACGAACCGAATCGAGCCGAACTCCTGAACTGTCCAACCCGTTTACCATCCCTATTAAGACTTAACATATATAAGTTGGCATGGGAAGTACGAAATATTTTTATTGACGAATGAGTGAGTAATGCGTAGTAACATATAAATCAGAGCAAACAAATTTTATAAAACTATGAATTATTTTCACATAGCACAATTTGGATTAATCATTTTCTTTGGAGGTTGGGGAAGTACAACCATCAAAGATTTATAGGATTTGAATTGGAATAAGCCTAATCTAACCTTTACTTTCAAAATTACACACTCAAACTCATTTTTTAACCACATATTATTTAAATAAAATAATTTTACACGTGAATCAATAATATTTCATACTTTAGTAAATGTAAAAATTTTGCCACAATTTTTCAAACTAAATATCAACCATCTATTCGTAGTCAAGCTCACAAATTTTGACTTTTCAAACATTTTAAAATCATATATTCATTAAATTTTTTTTTTTTTTCACAAAAATCAAAATTTTTTTCATTACTAAACAGACTCTTATAATCAAATATTCTGAAGGAAAAAAAAAAAAAGAGAAAATCATTTTTCACAAAACCACTTCTATAAAAATCTACATTAAACAATGGCTTAAATGTATTTTGACTCACACCTTATCAATATGATTATTATTGAAATTTAACTCCTCTAATAATATATTCTAATTATTGCCATCTTAATGTAAACAATTCACCTATATATCACCCAATTTAAAAAATAAAAAAATAAATCTTCAAATTTAAATAATAACAGACTTTCAAAGAACCCGCAAGTAACTTTCCCTAATTTCCCTCACGATCTTTAATAATGAAAAGTTCAAAATCAGGGAAAATGAAAAAAAAGAGAAATTAGATTGCCGGAGTTGGTATTCTTCTCCAAATTTAGATGCTCGTTCTCTCCCTTTATCGTAGGCCGCGTCCTTCGTCATCACCAGTTTTATTAGCTCCCCGAAGTCAGTGCTTCTCTTTCTATAGGTAAATTTATTTCATTTACACAAGTTCAATATCACTCATTTTCAGTTTCAATTTGATTGTGCATGAAACTGTGCCGGTAATGTTCATACTCACACCAAGTTCTGACTTTTTAATACACGTTATTAGCTTAAAACAAAGATTTATTCGCTAGCAATTCAACATTTTACTGTTTATCAGAAACACATTTTATTTTCAATATCCTCCCAATTTATTTATTATGCTACCTGATTTACTTTATGTTACCTTTGTTTTGCTCATACGCGGCTTATTACTTTGCAATTAGGGATGCCAACAAGTCGAGTCGGCTTACGAGCCGAAAATCAAGGCTTGAGCTTTTTCTGGCCCGAACCGAGCCAATGCTAGACCAAAACTTTTAGGCTCGACTCGAGCTCCTTCGAGCTAGAGCCAGTTCGTTGTTGTTGTTGTTTTCTTTCCTTATATATAATAATAAAATATGTGTCAAATGAATTGTTTTAATTTAAAAATATAATGCACGCAACAAAATATAGTATAAATATCAAACATAACTTTATATTCAATTCAAATTTAAATGTAGATTTTGTAAATTTTATACTAATTGTACATTCAATAAAAGTTACAAGTTATTTACATCAAATTCCAACCGTGCAATTTTCACGTATAGTTTAAATTGCACGCTGCAGGTAGTTGATTGAACTACCTACAACAAGCCAAAGCCAGCTAGCTGCCTTCGCTACTAGCCTGCGTGTTGCAGGACGGGCCTTTAAAGGCCCGTGTGGCTCGACGGGCCACACGGGCCAGCCTCATTGCAATTTTCAAGGCTCGATTCGAGCCACACGGGCCTAGCCCGAGCCGCCTGAGCCTTTTTGATACCCTTATTTGCAATTTTTGGCCTCAATCATTGTATATGGTTACAACTAAGAGCTTGTTTGGTAATGGTTTAATTTTTACCACAATTTTTCAAATTCAATCTCAATCATCCATTCTTAGTCAAGCCCACCATTTTTTACTTTTCAAACAAATTTAAACCATACATCCATAAAAAAATAAAAATAAACTACAAAAATCAAAAAATTTCACACTACCAAACAGGCTCTAAGTCTTATTGTTGTGATCGTACTTCCAAACTCGTCAAAACATCCACACCGTGTAACTGGTGTGCACTCACACGATGACTTGTATCTATTCTCCTCTGGTTTCCCAAGTCCTTTCTTTGAAGAATAACTCTACTCTACCATCTGATTTTTGTTACATCGGTTCTACTCCCTCACATGGGACTGTGTAGGGCCGCTCTCATAATAAGCAACATCTTCTTTGAAACTGGAGCAAGTAGTACATTTTCTTTTATCTCGTTCTGGACATGTCAATCTTCTTTGTTCGTACTGGGAATTAATGTCAATGGCAAAGTTTCTTGCACTTATAGTTGTTTCCCAGGTATGCTATGATGTCCAATTTTCCAAATGCATACAATTCAAAGCCTAACGATCCATCTATCTGACTGATTTACTATCGCTAAAAAAACATATAGATCAATGCATGTAGGATGTTACGATTTTATGAACTATTACTTGGATATGTGACCTATTGAATTTGATATGTGACCCAAATATGACTTGTGACCTCTAACATATTAACTTTGACACGTGACCCCACCACCGTCAATCGCTGGTCGACAAAACCATCATCGCACAACCATCATCACATACCCGAACACCATCGCACATTACAGCACCACCACGCCACACAAAAACCACACTGCGCAGCCACCAGAGCACCACCACCATCCCCTGCCCCCAATAGACCCACACACAACCACATATCTAAAAGTCATTAGGAATAAATTATAGCAATGTAAAATGTTACAGTCAGCCAAGGTCTTACCACCACCATCACTGTGGTCATTGCCACCACACCACCAGCACAACCTTAACCACACCACCAATAATCATCACTGCAAGAACACCACCCAAATAGCATCAACCATCCCCACCACAATAACCATCATCAATGCAAAAATACCACTCAGATTGGCATGCAGATTGCATTGGAACCAACAATGAGGACCTCAGATCGACACACCTATGCAGTATGCAATCACATACATGTGCCTCACCTAGAATCCCACCACATACTCAACCCACACCTTCTCCACCTCTAACTGCACAACGCCTCTGTAATACAATCAGAAATTAGATTTGGAGGGGGGGGGGGGAATGGAGTTCACATTTGAAGAATTCGATTTGGAAGGTATTTGGGGATTTAAATTGAGTTTGAGGTGGTAGTGGAGAGTGTTCGTCGGTGATGAGTGGTGGGTGACGGTGATGTGGTGTTGAACTTGGAGCATGAAGGCGGTGGTCGGACGTAATTCTGCAATGAGAATCCAGATGCGTAATGTGTTTCTTCTGTTTCATTTGGATTAATTAGATATAGTAGGTTGGTGGAGGGGGAGGGGGGTTAGTGTAAATTAATAAATATTATTTTATTAATACTCTATTAACACCCGATTGGTGAGTATAATAGTTATATTCTTAAACTATAAATTACTGTATACATAAATCGGCTGGCGTCTAACCACCTCAAAAAATCCACCGAGTACAATTAAATTTGAATAAGGCTCAATTGCTATTATTTTGTACAGGCCTAAGTGGTACCAACCACCAAGTTTTACACAAAAGCTCAAATGGACTAGTCCAATAGCGATATAGGCCGGAGTTATGAAATAGGTGATGAAGACTAGTGTTGGCAAGGGGTCGGATCCGCCATTTTTTTGGGTAGGGTCGGGGCGGATCGGCCCCCCCAATCCTCGATAATTTTTTTTAAAAAATTTGTTTAAAATATAATTTAAACTAAATCTTTTTTAAAAAATTTAAAAAATTAATTTTTTATTAATTTTTATTTTTTTAATTAAATGGGGCATATCGGGATCGATCCGTTGATCATCTCCGATCAGTCTCACCGATTCACATATCAGCATTTTTCGAATCGGATCGGGTCGAGAATCGGTGGAGCGGATCAATTTTTTTTGCCATCCCTAATGAAGACCTAATAAATTAAATTTTCCGAATGGAAAAGCTATATCCATCACATGATCTTTTAAAGATTGATAGTGTCAAGAAGATGGAAATTATATGTTGTCCTAGTGGGAACCTTATGATGCCCATTGAGGATACATGCAGGGTGGAGCCAGGGGTGGCCCAACTGGGCTCTAGCCCGTTCCAAAAAATCCTTTAATTTTAAAGGCTTAATTTAAAAAAAAAAAAAAAAAAAAAAAAAAAAAAAAAAAAAAAAAAAAAAAAAAAACTTTTAAGTCAAGCCCATCAAAATGAAATTTGGCCCAGCCCAAACAAATGGGTTGACTCCTCCCCTGGACACATGGCGCCCTCCTATTGGGAGGGGGGGGGGGGTGTCAAGCAGTGCTCACTGCGCCCTGCTTGACATCAGTATCCACCCGTCAAGTGACGGGCGGGTATGTGCACCATAAAATCCCTCTTCAAGAAAATAGTGAAAATATATATTTTTTTACTCAAAGAGATTTTGATCCAATTCAGTCAAATATCGTCATATCATTTGTTGATAAACAAATTTGTAAGTCATATACATATAGTACAATCGTGCCAGGATTATGTAAAATTTCCTGCCCCAACTCATCCTGTTGCTAAATGGGAAACTTGCACATGATCTCATCCTAAATTTTTTGAACTTGTAATTTAATTCAATTCAATTCATTTTTACGTTTTTCAATTGAAATCATACTTATAAATAAATAGATAACTAATATTAGAAAATGAAAAGTTACATAAACCTTCCTCTGATGTTTCTGAATACAAACCTCCTTCTTAATTTCATGTCTTGGATGACGCATACCTCCCCTAAGTTTATGATAATCTCAGGGGCACTAATTTCTTTCTCAAAAGTTACACAAACCTCCCTATAACGCATACATCCCCGGATATTTATGATAATTTCTGAGATGCCCTCTTTATTTTTATTTATAATTATAAACCTCTCCTCTTGTAAGTATTTTTAAAGAATTGATGCTCTAAATAATACTTTGTTGTTGATTTAAACTAAACGTATTAAAAAGACATTTTAAATATTAATTAAGTTCTAAAATAGCCACAAGATGAAAGAATGTTCGTAATCAGAGGCGGTCTTCACGGTGAGCAAGATGTGCGACCGCACATGGACTCAATTTTATAGGGGCACCATTTTTTCTTAAATGCACTTGAAGAAAAAATTGATTGTAGGGGCATAAAAAAATTTATAAGTCACTATTTTATCGCACAAGACAGACAAAATCTCATGACTGACTCTATTCATAATAATATTTCAAGCATCGCCTATGTGTGATATGTTTAGTAAATCAAAAGACTATTCTTATCAAACGTAGAGAGTGCTAAAAAACTCTTAGTTTCTTGTCGTAATTTTATAGCGTACGTATACTCCGGGGGATGCAATAATTAAGTACTAGAAAGTCTGAGATGATATTAATTGTAGAGAAATTTTGTAGTCTTTCTTCATGATTTATTCGGAAATATTATGTTGCTCACCTCCAAATGAAAACTTGATTTCAAGCACTTGGTTGATGAGTTTGCAATCTTTTCACATGGAATTGAAGGTTGAGAATTTGAAACCCAATTCTATACTATCCAAAGTAATAAAATCGAGATAAGAAAATAGATATGTAAGAACATACAAAGATTATAAATGTTCGACTCAAAATGAGAATACGTTCTCATTCATAATTGCAGCAGTTCATTATGATAAAAAGTTCATAAAAGAAAAAATTCACAACATGATACAAAATCCTAATGAAGATTCCATTTTTATAAGACAAATTGGGACAAAATCGAAGTTCACGTAGTGACTTTGCACAATGACACTAAATAAACTCCACACCTTAATTAACATGGAACAATTGAGTATGTTCCTCTAGGCTTAAATAAAATTATGTAAAAACTTATTTATTTATTTATTTTAAGTGTTTTTAATTTCCTATTACGCCCGTCTGTAGCGCTTTTTTGGGCTATTTTCTATCAGATTTTGATAGATTTAAAATTAAAATATTAATATTTTGGTCAACAATAGCAGCTCCTTGTTGAAAAGCATTAAAATATTTATTTTTTGGTTGAAAACACATAATTGCAGTAAAAAAGCAAGAGAAATGGCCAGACAAAGGGACCCACAGTGACAGAAAAAAATCGATTCTTCCTTTTAATCCCTCCCTGACAAATGCTACAACATTTTTCTCTAGAATCGACTCTTGTGTACTTTCAAAGAAGTAACTTTTAAGCTAAAAAATTGACACGTAATTATTGTATTTGGAAGTATAATATTACTTCAACGAGTTAAAATTAGTTTCTTAGTGCAAACTTTCCAATTTAGAATTAAGACCACCAGCATTATGTGTTGAAGACTTCCCCTAGTTGAAAATGATTGATAGATCCCATTATTCTTATCTATATAGTTTGAGAGGGAGGCTTTAAGATTGAATATGATTGATTAATCGGTGTTAAAGGGACTTGAAATTTAATGCTAATGAAAACTTTACGTAGGTAATGAGTTGTTCGAATCAATAAGTCTTATAATAATTGACTTGCTGTCCACTCTCTATCATATTAATACAATAATCATGTTTCGCACGACTTTCGTGCTAACAATTAAAAAAGGATCAGACGGTGTAGAAAGACAAATCTCTTGAGACAAAACCTCAACAAGAGATGTTCCATTAGAAAGATTTAACTGCCTCCATTTTTAGTACTTGCCAAAAATGGCTTCATTATCGTTATTTTAGATTATTGATTAAGTGGAATAATCACCTCTTTATTTATGTATTATTGTCCAATGCTCCATTAGTCCATATATTGCCTGGCTCGCTTAATCACCCAAACATTGCCTTACTCTTCCAATCACTTAGACTATTTGATGTTCGCCCTGATGTTCAACTTGGGTTCTTTATTTCTGAGCTTTGATATTGGGCCTTTGAATTATTTTTATTTTTCATACTTATCTAGACCTTAAATTTAGACAAGGGAAAAATACATAAATAAGGTAGTTATAAATGTAAATTTCAAAATTAAGGTGAAACCTGTATAATTTCAAAAATAAGGTTTTAATTAGAATCAATCAATTAAATTAAATAATTAAAATATTTTATAAATTATATATATTAAGGTCACAGTAATATATATTTCAAGTCACAAAATACAATTTTTTTAGGTCACAAACAATTTTAGGATCACAAATTATCGATACATTAGGTTAGAAATTAAACTTATTTTTAGATCATAATAACAATTTTTTAAAGTCAATTTTAAAGTCACATATTATTAAATCAATAGGTCATAAATGTCAAATTATATTAATTAATAGAATTTGAAATATTTTTTAAGTCACAACTTACAATTTATCAAATTATTATTAAGTCACGTTTATTTGATTTTTAAGTCAAAATTTATCAATTATTAGGTCACACACCACAGTTTCCAGGTCACAATCTCAACACCAGTTACACAACTACCACCGCCTCAACGTCGCCCCCACCACAACCGCCCCAACCAAGGGGGAAAAATAGTTGCTTTAATTACAACATCACCATTGCCAAAACTTCATTACCATCTAAAACGATGCAGATTCGCGCCCCAAGTCACACGACCACCGTCTTCCCAACGCCACCGCCCCAACGCCGCAACCAAGGAAGAAAAAAATTGTTGTTGTAATTACAGCATCACCATCGCCGCCACCTTCACCATAAAAAACGATGTAGCAACGCGCCGCCAGTCACCACCAGTCACAAAACCACCACTGTCTTCAAGTCACCATCTCACTACTTAGTCACACAACCATCACCGTGTCAAAGTCACCGCCTCAACACCGCCATAACCGCGAGGGGAATTTGTTGTTGAAATTACAGCATCACCATCGCCGCCACTTCATCCCCATTACCACCCTAAACCACCACATCACCATCTACCACACCCATGAACACGATCGGAAACACCAGAAGAAGCGATTACCTTAAAATTGGCGTCGTTGGTTACCCTTAAGTCGTCGATGCCAACGGCTGGAACGTGTCGGCAGGGTTCTTGGCAGTGAGGGGCTTTGGAGACGATTTTCGTGACTACGGTGTTTGAAGGATCGGTTGGTGTGCTCTCTGAGTATGTGAGAGAGAGAGGATTGATGTGTAGGGAGAAAAAGAGATCATTAGGGTTTGGAGTGATATTTTGTGGTTTAAAATTGGGATATGGTTAGATAATTATTAGAATATAATTATGTAAATTTTTTTATTAATTAAGACCTGATTTTTGAATTAATTCAAGTTTGATATTATTTATGAATTTGGATATTTAAAAGTAGGGGTGGATGTAATTTTCACTTTAGACAATTGTAAGAGTTATAGGATTTGATATTGCTAAATATTCTGTTAATTTTGTTTGTTTTAGGAAAAATCAATTTTAGATGCATTTGGAGGTCAAATGGAGAAAAAAAGACTAAAATCGTACAAAAATAGCAAATTGGGGATCAAATTATAAACTTCCAAAAGATGAAGGACTCATGGTGCAAATGTAAAATGACCTAATTGATATGAAAGTGAAAATATGAGGATTAAATTGAAGAATGCAAAAAGTTGAAGGACCAGCAATGCAATTAAACACATGGGACCAACATGAAAATTTCAAAACAGGCCAGGCGACTGCTTGGTTTAGAACTAGGCGGTTGCCTAGTTGAATTTTCGACCACAATCCTGTTTCGTCCATAATTTTATGTTTGGTATAAAATATTTTTTGACCGCGATTTCTACAAGATTTTTTATCTAATTAAGGGGCCTATAAATACTTCTTATTAGTCTACATTAAAGCCTTCTTCTACTATCAATTTTTGAGGCACAATTTAGAGAGAATTAGACCAAATTCAAGAACATATCAAGAACTTGAAAATCATTCATCTGGATTGAAGATTTAAGAATAAGATATTGGACC
Organism: Ligustrum vulgare; assembly: GCA_963555705.1. Classification (NCBI taxonomy): domain Eukaryota; kingdom Viridiplantae; phylum Streptophyta; class Magnoliopsida; order Lamiales; family Oleaceae; genus Ligustrum; species Ligustrum vulgare. The sequence continues at coordinate 34,963,551 of OY743190.1, read as the reverse complement.
AATCAATCATTTGTTTTTTTTTTTTTTTTAAATTTTCGGGTGATGTTTGTCCATTTATTTTTGTGTAATTCATATTTAAAAATGTTAGTCTAGATTTCTCTTATGTATTGAGACCTTACGCTCCCTAATAGACGTCTCTTCTTTTTAGTCCCAGTCCTATCAACAAAAGAAAAGCAAAGAGAAAGGACAAAGCTCCTTAGGGGTTTATAGTCCCATGAGAATATTATAAGTGACCAGTGAACCTTCTAGCCGATATCCCTTCAGTTTAGCTTCCCTAGGAAGGACTAAAGGAAAGCTAGAAGACAAGACGACATTGGTAGTTCATGTCTTCTCAGGATAGACTCATGAGGGTTAGAAGTCATGAAATATAAAGTGGCTCAACAGGAACTGGGAGCTTGGCATACCTGGGGAGGTTGCAACTCCTGTTTCGATTCATGAGCATGAACGTTGAATGGAGCATCTATTGCTCTAACTAAACACGCTAGATTGCAATCGATGTGGCTCCATATTGGATATGATCAGTCCCATGGGGCTAACAAAAAAAAGGGGTTTTCTCAATGAGCCTTTCACGACATGTATGTTTCCCTAATGAATGCCTTGGGTCCTTTCTATTAGCATTTTCGGACATACCGTTCTCAAGCATATTTGGAAGACAAAGATAGGACGATGCAAAGCCGGGTCGATCCCTTGAATCCTAGTTTGAGATTACCCAGTACTCACCAGAAGTCTACTGTGATACCTCTTTCAAGATAGAGCTTGCTACTAGGCTAGCCCGGATGACCAAGTGGATCAATGGATTTGCGCCTCTCGTATAAGATCATCTCCACGAGCTAAATCCCTAGCTTGGAACGCACTTTTTCACTCCCTTTTGGTGTCTTCCTAATAGTGCGGTCTCTCACTCTTCCTTCTTCCAGAACTCCTTCTCCATAGTCTGATTCTTGCTCACCGTCCTATGCTATTAGATGAAGAGAGGTATGATCGCAGGGACCATCTTCTGACCCCACTCTAGCTCATTTTTTCGATCTCTTAGCCTAGCGTACCAGATCAATGGACTTAGCCGATCTAGGCCATCAAAGACCAAACCCTATAACCTGGATCCGACTTAACTGCTTACAGGAAGGGCATACATATAAAGCAAGCATAGTGCGCTTTAGGTGTTGAGCGAGAAATGTCTCTTCTTTCGTTTCAGGTTATTCATTGATCTGAAACTTAGCACTTGTTTTCTTATTGATTCCAAGGGTGGAGGCATACTTGAATGAAGTCTATCTGAACTGAATTAGCACTTCTCAGATCAGGCTAGGCCTCTCCAGCTAGCTGGGCACCGGGGCCCTGGATGCGCTAGCGATTGTCACAAAGGGGAGTGGTTGCTCGAGTTTCTCAACCTGGTATCCTACACCTCACGTTCATGATATCTACATACAACTCTGCCCCGGAGATACGGTCGAAGCACGTCCACCCAGTGTGCTTCTTTCACGACATGCTATAGTCCTGGGTGTCTTTCAGTGGTCTTCTAACCTTAGAATAGAAGTCGTGTCCCCCCTGGACATCTGTAACGTCCTCCCACACCTTTTTATATTTCAAATTTAGGACAAACTGAAGGAAAAGAATAACCCATTCAGCGACTTTTGTGGTCGCCCTTACTGAACCAACTTGAATCTGAACTACGATTCAAATGAAGTCTTACCGAAATCGGATTTCCTTTTAGTGCCATATGCGCTTAGACATCACTTTTTCGTCTTTTTCTTCCTGGTCCAATATTTGTTCTCGAAGGTCTTCTTTTCCGTGTATCTAATCTGAGAGTGATCTCGATGCAGGAGAGTCTGTCTGCTTCAGTCTATGACCTACCATTTTCTTTGCTAAGCAGTACACTTAGGATAAATAAAATAGAGGTGGAATAGAGATCCCTACTAGAATGGACCCCACATCTTGCCTTTAAGTCATTCCAAGACTCTGAGATCCTGTGCTCATGCCCAAGTCCGAAGGGATATATGGCTTTTGGGCATTATTAAGAAAAGTGACTCTCTCCCTATTTGATTCTGTGCTATCCAAAATCATAGTATATAATGTAAGAATTTTTAATTCCATCAAACCTCGTATGGAAATTGTTGGAAGGGCTCTTCCAACCGAGTCCCAGTGGCAGAGTCTTGAGGCAGGAATCCAATGGCAAGGGAGTCAATGGCTGTAGCGACCAAGAATTTTTACGCGATTAATAATTATTTTAATAGAAAATCGTGTCGCTACTATTTCACCCATTTTTATTAAGTTAACGCCACGACGTATTCGTATAGCCAAGTCAAGAAATAATCGAGATCGTTCGATTTTAAATTAAATTCCGAATTTCTAAAAATATCTCCATTCTCTTGATTTAAAGTATATTAAGTCCAAGTACTTAATTCAATGTTATCCCAATATTTATTTATACAAAATTTATTTTTATTATTGAAATTAAGAAAATATATGCAAGCATGAGAGGTTCCATTATATATAATAATTATGAGAATTTGTAGCGACCAAGAATTTTTACGCGATTAATAATTATTTTAATAGAAAATCGTGTCGCTACTATTTCACCCATTTTTATTAAGTTAACGCCACGACGTATTCGTATAGCCAAGTCAAGAAATAATCGAGATCGTTCGATTTTAAATTAAATTCCGAATTTCTAAAAATATCTCCATTCTCTTGATTTAAAGTATATTAAGTCCAAGTACTTAATTCAATGTTATCCCAATATTTATTTATACAAAAATTATTTTTATTATTGAAATTAAGAAAATATATGCAAGCATGAGAGGTTCCATTATATATAATAATTATGAGAATCTTAATTTAATAAATATGGAAAAGTATATGAATGAATTATATACTCCATTATATGTAATCATGAAGAGCATAATATTTGTATAAATATGGAAAAGTATATGAATGAATTATATACTCCATTATATGTAATCATGAAGAGCATAATATTTGTATAAATATGGAAAAGTATATGAATGAATTATAGACTCCATTATATGTAATCATGAAGAGCATAATATTTGTATAAATATGGAAAAGTATATGAATGGTTGATAAGATTCCATTATATGTAATCATGAAGAGCATAATATTTGTATAAATATGGAAAAATATATGAATGGTTGATAAGACTCCATTATATGTAATCATGAAGAGCATAATATTTGTATAAATATGGAAAAGTATATGAATGGTTGATAAGACTCCATTATATGTAATCATGAAGAGCATAATATTTGTATAAATATGGAAAAGTATATGAATGGTGCTTTACTTTAAGAAAAGGATGTGTTAAAATTAATAGAATTGAATGATTATGTTTACAATATGCCAACTTTATACATCTATTTAAACCCATCTCTTTTACACACAACTCTACACATATACACTTATTTCCAATCTCTTGACAAAATCCACAAGTAAGAGAAATTCAAGGTGGTCAAGAAAGTTTTGGTCCATTTACTACTACACTTCATTTTAATCTTTTAAAAGGTAAGTATATCTTATGTTTTTATGAAAAGTAAATATGTTTTTATGAAAGGTAAATACACCTTATGTTTTTATGAAAAGTAAGTATGTTTTTATGACAAGTAAGTATATCTTATGTTTTTATGAAAAGTAAGTATGTTTTTATGAAAGGTAAATACACCTTATGTTTTTATGAAAAGTAAGTATGTTTTTATGACAAGTAAGTATATCTTATGTTTTTATGAAAAGTAAGTATGTTTTTATGAAAGGTAAATACACCTTATGTTTTTATGAAAAGTAAGTATGTTTTTATGACAAGTAAGTATATCTTATGTTTTTATGAAAAGTAAGTATGTTTTTATGAAAGGTAAATACACCTTATGTTTTTATGAAAAGTAAGTATGTTTTTATGACAAGTAAGTATATCTTATGTTTTTATGAAAAGTAAGTATGTTTTTATGAAAGGTAAATACACCTTATGTTTTTATGAAAAGTAAGTATGTTTTTATGACAAGTAAGTATATCTTATGTTTTTATGAAAAGTAAGTATGTTTTTATGAAAGGTAAATACACCTTATGTTTTTATGAAAAGTAAGTATGTTTTTATGACAAGTAAGTATACCTTATGTTTTTATGAAAAGTAAGTATGTTTTTATGACAAGTAAGTATATCTTATGTTTTTATGAAAATGTTTGGATCATTGCTATGAAATCAATCTCACAAGATTGTTATGGGTTCCATATGATATGTTTATGATTATGCTAAGGGGATCGGAGTTTAGTAGCGCTACACATAAGAATTCTTGCCATTTAAGTTCGGTAAAATTCTTGTGTCTCCCTATGTTTATGAGTATTTCGATCCTATCCTATGTTATGATGAAAATGATCCATATGCTTTCAAAAGAAAATTTATGCTTGGTATACTTACTGGGATTTTATAAATCTCACTTCACGATATTTACCATTTTCAGATAATTGAAGGTTCGAGGCGGTCAATATGGAAGTGGCAAAAGTGGTTAAGATTGATGAAATAATTATGTTGAACTTTATGTAAGAAAATTATGTTCTATTTTTATTCACAAATAAAATTATGGGATTCTAATTATTCTTTTGAATAATTTTACATTACTATTTAAGTCTCGATAATATGATATGAGTCACTTTTAGTGGCACTCGAATGGTCGAGAATTCGGGTCGTCACAGTTGGTATCAGAGCAAAGAGTTTTAAAAACGATTCTGTAGATTTTTGAAATTTTATTTCTTTAAAAAAAAAAAATCACTATTCACGTGAATAGTAAAACGACGTGCTATTCATGATGAACAGTGAACGAAATCACTATTCATTATAAAAAAAAAAAGTTGAATTTTCACATGTCAAGTATGGTTATGATTTTGAAAAGCATGATGAAATTTAATGTGCGAATTTCAAGGACAAAATTCATTTTGAGCAAGGGAGTTTGTAATGTCCTGAAAATTTTATGGAATATAATTAGTTAGTGATATGATGTTTATATTGATGTCTTTGATAAATTTCTAGAAGTTCGGGGACTAAAGGAAAAATAAGATTTGACGATAAATTTTATTTGGGTTAAGTTATTAATTATTGATGGGGAGATAATTACTATATCGATATTGGATTTGTTTTGAAGACTGTGATTAATTAGGAATTATGATTCAATAAAATGTTGATTTGGATACAACCACATTAAATTATTGTTGATTAAAGGAAAATAAGATTATATGAAATATTTTAACTCATCACTCTACTATGTCACTCTCCACGTATTGACTCCTCGAACCAGGTATGTTATATGCTTTGCACGTCATTTACGATTTTATTAAGACATGTTAAGTATGAAATCTTCATATGTTATGAATCTTTATGTGTTACACATAATATACATGTCAAGTATGATATAAATTGATAGAAGACTCAATTTTTTTATTCTTTTCAATGTAGAATCATGAGACAGAGAGGATATTTATATGAATTTTGGTGCATATTAAGCTTAGTAAGATTGACTCAATTAGAAATTAAGTTGGGTTGTAACTTTTGCCCAAAATATATGGAATAATATATTAAACAAACAAAATTGATAATGAATTCGTACAATAATTTATCCCTTTATCACTACCTTTGTGTAAAAACAAGGGAAAAACTGTGGATGGTTATTAGTACTTCCTCTTCAAGTTTCAATTTTCGGTTCAATAATTTATCCCTTTATCACTACCTTTGCTTAAAAGCAAGGAAAAACTGTGGATGATTATTGGTACCACTCTTCAAGTTTCAATTCTGAAAAAAAAAAAAAAAAAAAAATAATTCAGAAAGAAAAGAAAGAAAGAGAACGGGTGTTGAGCATAATGGGAATAATATGACTTAAGAATGATTTTCAAAATAATTGTTGTCCTTGAGTTTAGAAATGATGAACCTTAAATGGACTTTGCATAATTGATTTTAGACATGACACTAAGTATGAGAAGTCAACAGAAATGATTAGAAATATGTTCAGATTATCTATCATTTAGATTTAATGAGAAATAGCGAGCCAATTTTATGAAGTTTTATGAGATGTTAAGATTATAAGTGGTTTTAATGAGAATTTTATGAGAAGCATTATGAAGTTAGAGATTTAAAGATTTGGTTATTGGGAATTAAGTAATGGATATTATGTTGAGTAAGTGAATTATGCTTCTATATTGAAGAGAAATTTATTATGAACTTTGGCCTTGTGATTAAATTTTGGGAATATGATTTATGACTTATAAATATAAGTATGAGTAATCTTTTGAGCCAATTAAGGTATGGAAGGAAGTGATATTGTGATATTGAAAAATATGATTTGAAATTGTTATGTTGAGGAATTATGAATTGAATTATGGGATATTTTTTTGATGATATTGAAGTGTTGGAATCGTTTTAAATATTTTTAGATCGTTGTGATCAAATGTGGAATTATTTATTATTGTGAGTTATGAAGTATGCTTACGGTTTGAATAAGTCCAAATTTCAAAGGAAACTCTGCTTAGAATTTTATCGTTTGGAATTAAGAGCATAGTATGGTATGCAATCACTAAGAGAATTGAGGTTAGACATGCAAATTCATTTACATCACAAACGAGATTTAGTAGATGATAACAGAGATATTTATTATTTTCTCGTAAGGAGAACACACAAGAGTCACATTGGAAAGAAATACATGAAACACGCAAAATCAAAAGAAAGCAACATGGGAAATTCCTCAAATTGAGAGATGTGTTTCCGGAGTAGCCGTATCCTACCACCTCTGACCTTTTGAGGAAATAAAGAAACCTTCAAAGAGGTGTGTTTCGAGAGTAAGAATACTCCGTAATCTACCACCTGGAACCTTTGAGGTACACACAAGATTTAAACATTAAGGAAATCCTAGGAAATTAGAGGGGTGTCTCGAGAGTAAGAATACTCCGTACTCTACCCCCACCTATTCTAAGATTCATAAAGTTAAGTTTACATTAACCGGACTCCATTTTCGCTTGATTCCCCTTCCTTGCGACCAATCTATCTTAACCCCTGCTGGATCTTGTATTGAGATATATGACTGCAGCTTATCCAGTAGTTCATCAATAGTAGGAGCAGAAATAAGGAGCCTTCTGGAAAATGGAGAGATGAATCCCTGTTCCACAGCATAATCAAGAAAGGTTAACAAACCATCAAAGAAATTGTTAACATTCAGAAGCCCAATAGGCTTAGTATGGAGACCTAGTTGAGCCCACGAGGTAATGTTAAAGATTTCTTCTAAGGTACCAAAACCTCCGGGAAGGGCTATAAAGCCATCAGCAACCTCAATCTTTCGAGTCTTATTCGATAAATTTTCCTCAGATCATTCATTGGAAGACTGGAATAATACTTGCGAATGTTTGTAAGAATGATATCCATGTTTTTGATGGATCTAACCTCTTCCCAGCATGAACTATTTAAAAGCATTAAGGATCGGAGGGAATCCGCGTGATATTGATTCCAGCAAGAAAGCGCGGAATAGAATAATGGAAAAGAGGGAACAAGGGTTTATGCGCCGTTTACTTTCTTGATAAAAGGAAGATTTGATGATGACGGGATTTGAGATATGGAATATTTTCTTGGATTTTTGGGTACTGATATTTTGATATAATAATCAAGGTATAGAAATAATACGGGGATACGTGAAAGTGAAATAAGGACTGTATTGAATCAGGATTAATAAGTTTGTGCAAGTGAAAGGAATACCTTACGGGAAATGTTATGATATTTGAGTTAAGAATTTTAATTATTTGGGAGATATTTGTTTATTGAATTTTGCAGAAATTTTGGGTTACAAATATTGGAAAGATAAACTGATGATTATGTTGATATGTGAATAACATGTTTGGGTATATTACATAGAAAATATTCAGGTAATCGTTTTAATTATTTTGGGATATTTGGTGATAAGAAGAAATGATAAATTATTATGGTATGATATGTTAGTAAAGATTTATTGAAATTTTAGAGATATTAATACGAATATTTGAGGTTACATGATACGATGATAAGTGACAGGTTACATGAGTACTACAAGATATGATGAAATATCACATACGATTGGGAATTTTCATTTTGAGTCAGAAGAATTTATGAGTAGACATATGTCTATTATTGATAGAAAAGTTCATGTCTTAAGAAAACAAATTGATGCATTTAGTCAAAGTCCAGTGGGTTAAATATGGTTGGGTTAAATATGGTAGCGATGATGCTACATAAGAAGAAGAAGAAGAGATTCTGATTAAGTGTTCAGAAATCATAAGATCAAGTAAGTTTAATTTCGAGGACGAAATTATTTTAAGGGGGTAAGTTTGTAGCGACCAAGAATTTTTACGCGATTAATAATTATTTTAATAGAAAATCGTGTCGCTACTATTTCACCCATTTTTATTAAGTTAACGCCACGACGTATTCGTATAGCCAAGTCAAGAAATAATCGAGATCGTTCGATTTTAAATTAAATTCCGAATTTCTAAAAATATCTCCATTCTCTTGATTTAAAGTATATTAAGTCCAAGTACTTAATTCAATGTTATCCCAATATTTATTTATACAAAAATTATTTTTATTATTGAAATTAAGAAAATATATGCAAGCATGAGAGGTTCCATTATATATAATAATTATGAGAATCTTAATTTAATAAATATGGAAAAGTATATGAATGAATTATATACTCCATTATATGTAATCATGAAGAGCATAATATTTGTATAAATATGGAAAAGTATATGAATGAATTATATACTCCATTATATGTAATCATGAAGAGCATAATATTTGTATAAATATGGAAAAGTATATGAATGAATTATAGACTCCATTATATGTAATCATGAAGAGCATAATATTTGTATAAATATGGAAAAGTATATGAATGGTTGATAAGATTCCATTATATGTAATCATGAAGAGCATAATATTTGTATAAATATGGAAAAATATATGAATGGTTGATAAGACTCCATTATATGTAATCATGAAGAGCATAATATTTGTATAAATATGGAAAAGTATATGAATGGTTGATAAGACTCCATTATATGTAATCATGAAGAGCATAATATTTGTATAAATATGGAAAAGTATATGAATGGTGCTTTACTTTAAGAAAAGGATGTGTTAAAATTAATAGAATTGAATGATTATGTTTACAATATGCCAACTTTATACATCTATTTAAACCCATCTCTTTTACACACAACTCTACACATATACACTTATTTCCAATCTCTTGACAAAATCCACAAGTAAGAGAAATTCAAGGTGGTCAAGAAAGTTTTGGTCCATTTACTACTACACTTCATTTTAATCTTTTAAAAGGTAAGTATATCTTATGTTTTTATGAAAAGTAAATATGTTTTTATGAAAGGTAAATACACCTTATGTTTTTATGAAAAGTAAGTATGTTTTTATGACAAGTAAGTATATCTTATGTTTTTATGAAAAGTAAGTATGTTTTTATGAAAGGTAAATACACCTTATGTTTTTATGAAAAGTAAGTATGTTTTTATGACAAGTAAGTATATCTTATGTTTTTATGAAAAGTAAGTATGTTTTTATGAAAGGTAAATACACCTTATGTTTTTATGAAAAGTAAGTATGTTTTTATGACAAGTAAGTATATCTTATGTTTTTATGAAAAGTAAGTATGTTTTTATGAAAGGTAAATACACCTTATGTTTTTATGAAAAGTAAGTATGTTTTTATGACAAGTAAGTATATCTTATGTTTTTATGAAAAGTAAGTATGTTTTTATGAAAGGTAAATACACCTTATGTTTTTATGAAAAGTAAGTATGTTTTTATGACAAGTAAGTATATCTTATGTTTTTATGAAAAGTAAGTATGTTTTTATGAAAGGTAAATACACCTTATGTTTTTATGAAAAGTAAGTATGTTTTTATGACAAGTAAGTATACCTTATGTTTTTATGAAAAGTAAGTATGTTTTTATGACAAGTAAGTATATCTTATGTTTTTATGAAAATGTTTGGATCATTGCTATGAAATCAATCTCACAAGATTGTTATGGGTTCCATATGATATGTTTATGATTATGCTAAGGGGATCGGAGTTTAGTAGCGCTACACATAAGAATTCTTGCCATTTAAGTTCGGTAAAATTCTTGTGTCTCCCTATGTTTATGAGTATTTCGATCCTATCCTATGTTATGATGAAAATGATCCATATGCTTTCAAAAGAAAATTTATGCTTGGTATACTTACTGGGATTTTATAAATCTCACTTCACGATATTTACCATTTTCAGATAATTGAAGGTTCGAGGCGGTCAATATGGAAGTGGCAAAAGTGGTTAAGATTGATGAAATAATTATGTTGAACTTTATGTAAGAAAATTATGTTCTATTTTTATTCACAAATAAAATTATGGGATTCTAATTATTCTTTTGAATAATTTTACATTACTATTTAAGTCTCGATAATATGATATGAGTCACTTTTAGTGGCACTCGAATGGTCGAGAATTCGGGTCGTCACAATGGCTTATCACGATTCATCAATCGTGATTGCATAGGTAATATGTCAAGCTGGAGCAGAGGCAGCAGAGACGAATGTGAGAGCAGGGGGTAGGAGTAGGGCGCCCTAGTTACAGTTCGCCCGAAGCATTGCTAGAGGCATAGGCAATTAGAAATCAATGGATGAGATGAACCCTATGTTTTATTTATTATAACCCAAGATTCATAATTTAGTATTTCTTGCGTTTCTTGATTTATCTTGTATTCTCATTGAATTATTTGATTGCTTGGTCATCAATTAGATAATTAATTGCTCGTCGTAGTGTTGAAAAACTCATACTAGGTTTAGAACGCGGCAAGGTAAACACATAAATACTAAATGTTAGGAATGAAAATATGATGTGTGCAATCCCTTTGATAATTGCATGCTTTAATGCATTATGAACATTCGTATTCGAATTAGGAATAGATTCAGATCATATTTATGATAGATTTGATTTGTCTTGAAAAAGAAAACTAAATATGTTAGATATATCGATGGTTTAGAATCCATGAATTAGTTAAATTACGCAATTGAGAATTGAAATAGATATCACTAGGTGGATTCGAATTCCAATACATTCACTCCCATATATTTAGAAATCGTTTTTATTTTTTCATAATTGCAATTTTTTTTTTCCAAACAAAACAAGTTCATCTTTTATAATTTCTTAAATTGAATCACTAATAGGCTGGTAACATACAAGTACTTATTCCTTGTACGGTTCTGGGATTCATCTAATCATTGATTGGCTGGTAACATATAAGTACAACTATCTCGTACGCCTGCAGGATTAATCTAAACCCAAAAGCACGAATCCCTTGGTATCCTCTCTAGTTTTTAAGTTCTAACGTGCGTTCTCTTTTGGAGGCTAAAATTTTTTGTCACATCAACCATTAGTACAAAATCTCAATTCCTGGTTTTCTTTTTCTTCTTCTTTTTCGATTTCCCCTTTTATGCACACTATGTTTCTTTTACGCACTTCCTTTGTTTTCATCCAGCAAGTACCGCTTTTGTCGAAGATGGGTACTCAAGATAATAGATCTTTGATGATCTTAAAATCTTCCATCAAAAACCCATTGTTGATCCTTGTTTTCTGCTAACAGCAGATGCTAAAAATCGCCATTTTTATCTTGGCTCTACATTCAACGATCCTGGAGTTGTTTGGCATTCACTAGTCACTCAATGATTTCCTATTCTACAAACCATACCTTTTCTTGACCCACTCCATTAGCCCCAATTAACTCTAACATACGTACATGGCCAAAATAGGATATCGGTTTCTAAGGTTTTTATAAACTCATTGTTGGTCATGAACCTATCAAAGAACTTTTTATCCAAGTTCGAATTTTGGATATGTTGGTGCTTAATATGAACTTTCCTACTTATGATCCTAATATGCTTTCCATTGCCTTACATTTTTGGGCATCTGATTACAATACCTTCTTTTTTCCAATTAGCCTTTTGTAAATTAATCTTAGGGGCATTAGTTCCATAACTAATCTTCCTCCAATAGGTGCCACCATTTCCCCCAATATGATAGTTATAAAATGCCTCCTAAAATGAATAGGCAGTTCTTCAATTCGTATAGACAACTTCATGATCTTCGAAGCAAATTTGCAGGTGATCCTACCTCTTATGAGTGGGTTTCCTTCATCCACTACTGACTGCAAATCCATCATTTGTGTTCCCAACATTAAACCTTCAATTGGCTATTTTCTCATTTCTGATGAACTCACTCATGGGAAGACATTAAACCTGTGTTTATTCTTGTTGGCCACCCTGTATAGAGGTATGGTCACTCTTCAAAACAAACTTAGGTCCTCTGCCACTCCTAATAACCCAGGACCCCTTTGACTCGCTTAGTTATGGCTTCAGCCTATTTTCCTTTCTTTCGCTTACATCCAATAATTACTTTCTCAATTAGTTGTTATGGGTTAGTAATCAATTATCTTGGTACAGAATAGTCTCCTAGGGATATTTTATATATTTTTATACTTTTGAGTCCTTACCTTTATATTTTCCTTTTGCAGTACATCAATTCTCTTCATACATTCAACTTCCTTCAACTTCTAGAGGTAGAAGCTGCTTCGCCCATTTGGGCACAATCTTTTGTTGGACGTGAACGCTTTCATGACTTGATTATTGGTACTAATGGTGAAGTAGGAGTTGAGATTTAGAACTCGTTTGGTGTATGATATTTTGGAAGAAATTTGAATTTTTTTGGAGAATATGTGATTGAAAAAAGGTTAAAATGTGTGAAAATTGTGGATCCTATAAAAATATGTGGTTGAATATGAGTTTGGAGGAAAAGTTGTCCAAAATTTCCTAGACCTAACAAGGACTTATGCTCCCCAATTCTTTGCCTATCAATTTGTGCTTGGCCAAACTTGGCCTATTCTCCCTTGTTATTCCAAGAATCTTAAGGATCATTTTCACACCATCTCTCCAGTTGATGCCAAAGTCATTGACAACCAAAATAAATCTTTTTTAACTGGCTTTTCCTTATTTCCATTTAATCCTGCTACTGGCAATCATACCATTTTGACCGTTTCTGGGAGAATGTAAAAAAGAAGTTTTTTTCTACTTATTTCCATCTACTTTTTCTTATTTTAATTTTGATTCCCTGGCTTTATCTAAATCTCCTAAATTTACCTCTTCTATAATCGCATCTGGTTTCTAATAAGGATGTGAAGTCAAATGTGAAGTCCCATGTTTCTCTCCAAATTTAATCTGATCCAAATGAGACTCCTAGCAAGAAATGACCAATCAGAGGTTAGGCTGATGACTCAGATGAAGATGATGTTGATATTGCCCATCTTGTCAAGAAGAAGGTATTCTTATTTTTGTTTATGTAATCATTCTTTTGGAATACTTACTGGTACGTTAACTGTTTACTTTGCTACTTTTGAGGTCTTCTCTTCCTCCTACTCCTACTGCAAGCCAATCTCAGCCTTCCATTTCTGAAGTTCCAGCTTTTACTTCAGTATTGAATTTTGAAATCCCAGAATCTTTAGATGTTCCAATAATAGAAGAGATATCATCTTGAGATAAAGGTTTGACTTTGGTGACTTATGATCCTGAAATTAAACATTCTCATCCATTAGTGCTTGAGTCAAAAGGTAATTCTTATATCAATTTACATCAATTTTTTTTACTATGTGGCATTCCTTATGTTCGATGTTTGTTCTTTGCAACACCTTCTGTTGAAGTACCTCTTATGGAAGAGCCTCTTCACTCGAATATCAAGGGAAAGTCCCTATTGTGGTATCTTTGTAGGACGCATATTCTCTCTTGGATGTTAAAGGGAAAGCTTCTTCAACATTTGAAGATCCTATCTAGACTGCCACTTCTCCTATGCCTAAGGATACATCTTTTTTACCCAAATCTGCTGATGATCTACATTTAACCTTTTCCCTCTTCCTATTTATCTTCATTCCTTATATTGATCATGTTTTAATGATTTATGTTTCCTCACATATATTAAGGGAAAGCCCCTATCAATGGATATGGATGTGGCTAGGGTGAGCATGCCAACCAAGAGGAGAAACTCACCTGTATTAGTGAAAGTATAGCTAATGCTCTTAAACTTTCATCCCTCTTACTTCTAGCTGATATTAGATTGACTTTACGAGAGATTCATCGAGAGGTTAGTATTTCACTATCCAAGAGTAAGGAGCTTAGGAAGAATAATTTTAGGCAAGCTTTGGAAGAAAATGAGTCTCTGGATCTTGAGATTAATAAGGCCCAATCTACTTTGAATGATCTCTTTGTTGAATTATGACTAAAGGCTATTTGTTGATGAATTTTAAAGTTGATTTAAAGGAGTTTCAATCCAAAATAAGTAGTTTTGAGATGAGATTGGAAATCAAGAAGTGTAATGCTGCTCAAGAGGTTGAGCGAACCAAATCTCTGATGGATTGCTATGATGAAGTCTTGGTGGATGACCCAGATGCATTAATGGTAGAGTATGATGTTGAAGATGTACTCCTTCACTCAGATTGGTCAAAGCCGAGATACTAAATTCAATCTGTTGTTAGAAGTTAGGATATGACGATGTCGTCCAGTAATTTACAATTTTGTAGAAAAACTAGAATAGGACGATGACGTCCTTGATTGTATGCACATTGAATATGATTCGATGTATTTTTTGTTTATTTATAAAAAAACATTTGGTTTAATATATATTCTATTCATGTGCATTATTAGTACTTATTTGATTACTTTTCCATGCTGAAAGAACATATTTCTTTAAGCACTTTCCATTAATAGGTCTCACATGTTTTGTTTCATCTATAACTTTTTAAGTGGTAGAATCCATTAGGTAATACGATTTTTACCCTATATGGACCTTCCCAATTAGACGGTCATTTTTCATTCTTTGGATCTTTGCTATCCAAATGGAGTATTGTCTTCTAAACTGATTTGCCTAAACTAAAATACTTGGCTATATATATATATTTTTAATAATATTTAGCCATTTTTTGCTTCTGAATTTATAATTTATCTGGGGTAACTTTAACGTGTCAAATTCTAACAAATCTTGAGCCATGACTTCTGCATGTTCACTATCCAAGTTATTTTGCCAAGCCACTCTAATTGACTGCACTTTGATTTCCACAGGTGACACTGTCTCTTTCTCATAAATAAGATTGAATGGGGTGGATACTGTACTTGAATGAGAAGATGTCCTATAAGCCCATGGAACTTTGATTAAACATACGTGCCAGTTTCTGACATTTTCATCTATCATCTTCTTTATAATATTTTTAAGAGTCTTATTTGAAGATTCAGCTTGACCATTTGGTTGGGCATAATAAGGTGTTGAGTTTACTAATTTAATACCAAACTCGCCCTAAAACTGTTTGAAAATTGTTTGACTTGATCTTCATTCAAGGAAGTTCCATGATTCACCATTAAGGTTTGTAATATTCCAAACCTATAAATTAAGTGGTCTTGAATGAATTTTACTACACTTTCTTGAGAGATTTCCTCTAAAGGAATGACATCAACCTATTTAGTAAAGAAGTTCGTGACTATTATGATAACGGCGTGCTGTTTGAACGAGAGATGATAAATTTTTCCTATCAAATCTATCGCTCATTCCCTAAAGAACTAAGGTTTAATGATGGATGCCATTTCCCTAGCTGACACTCTTTGAGTTGGTCCATGTTTTTGACATGCTAAACAACTTTTAGCACATTGGACACAAAACTTGCCCATTTTTGGCAAAAAAATATCCACTTCCAATGATCTACCATCTCATTTTTTGGCTCGCTTCGTGAACTCTATAGATTCCTTCATGCACTTCTGTCATAATTGTATTGACATCTAAAAAACTTAAACATTTGAGCATAACTCCATCTGCACGCTTCTTACATATTTCTCCATCTATTAATACATAATTTAAGGTGCATAATTCTTCCTTTTTTTTTTCTCCCTTTCGGTCAGGTTTCTCTAGGAACTTTTTTATTTCTTCCCTCCATTCTTTTATCTCTCCATGCTCAACACAATTGATTTCTTTTGCTCTACGTTGTATTGCATGCGTTATTCTTCCATACTCATACACATAATCTACACTGAGTATTTTGGAATAACTTGAGGCCATTTGGGACAATAGCTACAAGAATTTAACACTCCGCATACAAATTAATTTTGTAGGAAAAAGTACTTCTTTGCAAGTAAAAACTTTTTCAGATAAAGATATTTTTGTAGGGAGGTTTGTGTGACAGACATCGAGGGGATAGATATAAACTGACAAAATTAGTCACACAAGTGAGCGGAGGTCTAAGCCTATGAACCCTTTCACGATAAAAAAATTATTCATCATCTAAGGTCTTTTCCAATGAAATCATTTATATGTTAATGTATATTTTACCTATGAAATACGCTTCATCGACTGAATATCGAGCCTACAATTTTTTGGAGATAAATATCATTCGTCGTCTATTTTCTCTCTCTACACAATTGTTCATATTCTAATGTTAAGTTGACTTACAAAACATGTTTGTAGGTATGGATTACAAATTATATTGTGGGTTAAATCGTGATTTTCCCCATTAATAATTGTTTGTGTGGAAAAGCACTTTGTATGTTTACTTCTTGTCTGCACAATTTTTATTTGTGGGAAAAGCTTTTTTGTAGGATAAAATTTTTATTTGTTCCGACAATTATAGTATTCGTAGGGAAAAATTAAATTATTTTTATATTTTTCATTATTCATTTTTTATTTAGTATTAATTATTTTTTTTTATGCAAAATCATAAAAATATGTAGAAAAGTAATTTAAATTTCTAATATAAGCCAATAATTATTATCCCCAAATATTGTATCAAACCAAAAATAAAAACGCATTCTCAATGAATGTAATTGTAAAATTAGAAATAGTTTAGCAAATGCGCTCTTTACCTATCTATTAATGCCTTGGGATTGTCAACATGTATCTCCTCCAAATGAGTACCTTGCTGAAGTTGTTATTCTTAGCATGAGATATTCATCAACTTTGACTAGCCTCTCATCCTGCAAGATATGTAAAATCAATAAAAGTTATATATAAATAGACATCCATAAGATATACACATACCAAGAGAAAAAACAAACGCACAAATGCAGAGATGAATATTTCTTACATTTGAGCCTTAGCTATATTATCAGTTCATCTTTATTCTTTCCTACATAAGCGAACTCAAATGTATGGACCTTATAAAACTTCGTACCATCCTAATAGTATGAAATAACGTGTCAAACAATGTGTTTCAATTTGCTATAAAATTAATTAGTTTATGACATGATAATAATGAACCAGTATGATGATTGCACATCTTCTTCGATATGTTCACCATATTTGCATATATATCATAACAAAGTTAAAAATAAAATAAGAAAACTAATAACGAAAATACACAAAAATACCTCAAACTTATCGGAGTTGAAATGCTTATACAATTCCACCTATTGATCTATATTATCTGTATCAAGCATTTCTAAAAGAGGGTTCGTTAATACATTCACATGTGTCTCAAGCAAGTTATAATATGCACTCAACTCAGCATTCAACTTCCTATATTTCTCATTGAATATTCTATCAACATATTTTGCCAATCACAAATCTTTCATATCTATCTTGAAGTTTGTCTGGAATTGAAATAATTAATAGAAAATAAATCATAAAAAATAAAGAAATTTATTTATAACAATTTATATAAATCAAATAGTAAAGGAAAAAAATAATAAATGAAATAACTTGTGATTTGAATTGATTAATTTGTTAACCTTGACTATTCATTCCCCCACAAACATATGAAATGTACACGCGCACAAATACTATGATCTCATCCAAGCACCATCAAGTTGTCTTTGAAAGTTTGAATAAGACATTATTGAAGCTTCCTTCTTTCTGCATTAAATCATATGAGCCACTATACAGGATACCGTCGGGGAGTTGAGTCTCCATTTCCATGAGCTCTTTATGCACATCTAGATCGTCTTTATTGATCAAATTGAAGCTTGAATGGGTGGTTTTGACTGGCCCATTGAATAAGTTTCAAACCAATTACAAGGCCAATTCCCGATCATATTTCGCGTAAAATTAATCTTGATAACTTCAGCCATTCATATGGCAACAAGGAAGGTAATCTAAAAAAAACATGTAACCACAAATAGATAGCAGCCAAAACATTGATGGGTGATGTGACAAAAAAAATTATTTGCCAAAAAATGATAGACTTTAGAGCTGAAAAAATAGTAGGAATGGCATATGATTCATGCTTTTGGATTTTCAAAGTTGCAAAAACATGCAAAGTCTTGAATATGACAAAATTGATGATTATACATTAATTCAGCCATATTGAGAGTAATTGTGGATATACAAAAATACTCAATTCAAAGGCTCAATATCAAAGCCAGAAATAAGGAACCCGAGTATGAATATTGGGGTAAACATCAAGAAGTCTGAGCGATTGAGAGAGCAAGGTAATAACTAGGTGAATGGAGCGTTGGATGATACATAAATAAATAGGTAGTTTTCCCACCTAACCTGTGATCTAAAGTAACAATAATGAAGGCATTATTGATAGTTTACATTGTGAGAAGTTATGGAAAAGAGTTACTGATATAAAGTAATTGAGCATTACGAACGATTATAAAACAAGAATTATGCAAGTGTAAAAGACATGAAGACAAGACATCGAAATCAACTCTCAAACGGAGATTATGTGAGTTTTTCTTATTTAGTTTTTTAGTAATTTTCCTCTAGTTAAACTTTGTGTGCTTGCACCACTTGGAGACATGTTGTAAATTAAATATTTCTAATAGAACACCATTTATTGAGGTTTTGTCTCTTAACACAACGTCTAATCATTTTTCAATTGTTAGTACGAATCCCGTGAGAAACAGTCCCACTTGAGTGCCAAATGTTTCGCGTGGGTTTCGTGTCAACTATTAAAAAATGATCAGACGATCTATAAGGGACAAACCTCTTGAGACAAAGACAAAAAGTAGTGTTTTATTAGAAATGTCTAATTTACAATATGCCTTCAGGCGCAAGCACAAAAAAGTTTAATTAGAGAAAAATTACTAAAAACCTAAGATAAGAAAAATTACATAATCTTTGTTTTATGTTGCCTCATGTCTCTTATACTTGCATGATTCTTGTTTCATAATTGTCTACAATTGCCCATTACTTTATATTAATAACTTCTTACAATGTCACTTTAAACTGACCACATTTTTTGTAACTGACAACGACTTTGTTATCTTTATTTTAGATCATGAGTTAAGTGGGTAAACTGCCTCTTTATTTATGTATCATTCAACACTTCATTCGCTCAGATATTATCTTACTCACTCAATTGCCCAGACATTGCCTTGCTCGCCCGTCGCTCAAACTCCTTGACATTCGCTAGATATTCATATTTGGGTTCTTTTTTCGTGATGTTTGATATTAGGCATTTTGACGCAGGCAGAACGTGTATAAATAAAACAATAACTCAAGATTGTTGATTCAAAAGAATACCGAAATGAATTGCATAAAATTGGAGAAAACTCCAAGAATAATAAAGTTATATGTCAAAACAACTGCCTCATAATGCAAAACAAAGAAGAATAAATAGTAAACCCTTGCCCTAAAAGCGAGAAATAATGAAAAGACGAAAATTGACATAATAACTCAAAGAATCCCGTTTTTAGCTGTCTAAATGATTTCAAAAGCCCAAAATCAAGTTCGTTGAGATGATTTCGAAAACATATAATTGGCTAAAATCTGAGCATGTATGTGAATTCTATATCCATTTATTTGAAAACTTTGAAATCGAACAATCCCAATCTTCCAAATAAGCCAGTGCTCGACTTTCAACTCCATCACATTTGAATTGAGTATTTTTGTTACAAATTGAAATAAGCCATTGCTCGACTAGGGGGAAAATGTGTTACAAATTGAAAGGCCCCCTCAATTCAATTTTCATTTTCAAAAGTGTGTAATGTAAATTTATTTATTTAGAGTCTGTTTGATAATGTGAAAAGTTTTAATTTTTGTAATTTTTTTTATATTTTTTGATGGATGTGTTATTTAAAAATATTTAAAAAATAAAAAATTGTAAACTTAACTAAGAATGAATAGTTAAAATTTATTTAAAAAATTGTTGTGAAAATTTTTTAATTACCAAATAAGCTCTTAATTCCTGATTGGTGGTCCAATCACACCTAACACCAACACATTTTTCTACGTCG
This sequence comes from Ligustrum vulgare, assembly GCA_963555705.1. Classification (NCBI taxonomy): domain Eukaryota; kingdom Viridiplantae; phylum Streptophyta; class Magnoliopsida; order Lamiales; family Oleaceae; genus Ligustrum; species Ligustrum vulgare. The sequence goes on along the minus strand of OY743190.1, from coordinate 34,943,286 downwards.
TGGGTGTAAGCCACGTGGGTACGGATTAATGGTCAACGTAATCTCAGTCAACTCTCCGTTTGTCTTCAACGCGATTTGTTCTTTATTTACTTTGTTTTGACAATTGTGCCACTTTATTATTTGTATATTCTTATTTTATTTTTATTCCTTTCTTTTCCTTTTTCTACTGGATCGTGGTGTGTGGTGAGGATAGTTGGTGTTGACCTAGTAAATTGATGGGACTATTGTCCTCGAAAATTCATGGACAATGTATCTCACAAATCTTAACCCTCACTTCCATTTACGTAGCCTCCCTTTGGTAAATATGTAAATATGTTTTTTAATAATTCAATTTTTGAAATTATTTTTTAATTATACATATTTTTTCTCTAATTTTGAAGCACATATTTACCTAAAAAATATAAAGAACATGTTTTAAACACAAAAAGTTTAACAAACAAAATCGTAAATGTAAACACACTCATCATGTTAGACTGCTCGTGACTGTAGCTAAGGAGGGAGCGACATTGTGACACTCTGAATGATGAAGATGTATCTCATCTAAGAAATTGATTACAACAGAGAGGTGGTTCATAGCCTCGAATAATGATTGGTTGAGAAAAAACACGTTTTATACACAATTTTCTAAATTAATTTATAATTACACATATTTTCTCTCTAGACTTTTTAATCACATTTTTTACCTAAAAATTATATAAAAAAACATGTTTTTAAACATTATTTAATTTCCAAATAGAGCCGAAGATCCCATCTTAAAA